>CM023867.1:19073191-19673191 GCA_013389735.1 Phaseolus lunatus
AACCAACTCACCCATCAACAGCAGCTGCCACACCCACTCTGCAGAGAAGTCTGAGAACCACTGCCCTGAACAGTATGACCACCGTTGTCTCTGGTGCAATCCAACCACTGCTTCTGAACAGTACTGCCACTGTTGTCCTTGTGCATGCCACCACTGCTCTGAACAGTATCTACGCGAGTGTCTCCTGTGGCATGCCAACATTCTGTGTCACCACTCTGAATCATCCTTTTTGCCTACGTGGCGCGCGTGCAGGACTCCATGCTGAGAGTCTGGGTCCCACTTTATCTGTGTGAGGCTCGCCATCGCGACAACTTTCCAACGTTGACTCATCCTGGCGAAACGACCGATGTCTCCTTCGCCCTGGAAGAAGACCGATGTCTTCCTCTGGGAGACGACGATGTCCTTCCTCTGGAGACGACCGATGTCTTCCCTGGCGACGCCCTCATAACTCTCGTGTAACATCCCACCAAATACATTTCATATTTATATAATATAAATGAAGATAAACAAGTATTTTGAAATAAACATAATCATATATATATTAATGGAGTTTCTCTCATCGGGAGTTTAATACATAAACTGTGAATCTTTCCAAAAAAAACTTAACCAAAAATACAACAAAGCAAATCGGGCGATATGCTAACAAAAGGGCGATCTCCTAGTCAATCAGGTGATCTCCTATCAGCCAGGCGATCTCCTATCGACCGGCGATCTCACTTTCCTGCAACGTCATCTGCTCCCGTGTAAATCATACACGATCATCACAAGTTTTAGAAGAACATCCACAAACGAAAACGCAGGTAAGCTAGACAGTTTTAAAAGAGAATTTAGATATGAACTTTAAAATCAAGATAAATTAATTGAAGGGACCCACGTAAAAACATCAGCTTTCTCATTCTTCCCACATACCATCAAGTAAAAACCCACATTTCACAATTCCTCAAGAGTAGTTCATATCCACACAGTGCAGCAAGTGTCTATCCACATACAGTGTTCCTCATTCTCACGTCAGGGTTTTCCACTGACTCACCAATACATAGACACAAGACACTAATTCCGGAATACTCGTGCATTGAATGACTCAGAGATTGCACCTGCCATATTGCCCACTGTGGAATCTCACACATCCACAGGGTCGCCGTGAAATCTCTCACATTCACAAGCGTATAATGAATCTCACACATCACCATACAGCATGACAGGGTTAATCCACGCAAAACAGGTCGGTTTGTTCTCTTTCAAACAACCCCACCCATACAGGTGAACCTCCTTCGACTCTCAACAACTGAGTAACTTCCTCTACGTGAGTCCATTACCTCTCAGCAGAGTCAGGATATCTCGTTCTAATCACCGATCAATGCACCTATACAAGATCTTACACGGTATTTTCTTTCCTGAAAATACTATGCCTCGACCCTCACATCACCACATCCACACATCATACCATTTAAATAAATCGTTCAAATCACATCAACAACCATTTCAAAGCTTCAGATCTTCGAATACCTCATGTAAATCTCAAGTAGTTTCAAAAACAGTATCAAAAACAGAGAGTTCGTAAAACAGCGCCAAACCGGCGATCTAGTTCAAAAACAGAGTGTGTCGAAGATTGTATATAAAACCGGCGACCTACGTCGCCCAAGCACCACAAAACCAGAACATTTACGTAGTTGAAACGAAAATGGGCGCCACGTCGCCCTCACTTCAGAAATGGTTCAACTATGGCTCGTATGTAAAGATGAAGGCTTACTTCCCTTACCTGGACTTGCGCAAACACCAGGAGTTCCGAAATCCAACGAAGTCTTAAGAACGCTTTGACTCTGTTCTTGTGTCTGGTTTTGAAGAGCTTGCAGAGAACCACCCAAGTGCTCCAATGGTGGCTGTCGCTCGTCGTATTCCCGCGTGAAGGTGTACTAGAATCGCAGTGTGAAGGAGAGAAATGGAGAGGAGGGAACTCACTCTTTCTCTCTTCGACTACAACAATGTCTTCCTTTTCTCTCAGCAGTGGATTTCTGTAACTTAAACCAACTTATCCCTCCAAAAGCAGCTGCCCACCACCCACTCTGCAGAGAAGTCTGAGAACCACTGCCCTGAACAGTACTACCACTGTTGTCTCTGGTGCATGCCAACCACTGCTCTGAACAGTACTGCCACTGTTTGTCGCTTGTGCATGCCAGCCACTGCTCTGAACAGTACGACCGTGAGTGTCTCCCGCGCATGCAACATTCTGATGTCACTATTCTGAACCACTTTTTCGTCTACGTGGCGTGCGTGCAGAACGTCTCTTGCTGGGAGTCTGGGGCCCACGTTCTCTGGGTGTAACTCAACGTCGCGCGATGACCTTCGCCGATGACTACCAGCTCGAAGAGAAACCACTGATGACCTCTCGCGCGAAGACGATCCCAGATGACCTCGCGCGAAGACTACCACCGATGACCTCGCGCGAAGACTACCACGATGACCTCGCGCGAAGACTACCACCGATGACCTCGCGCGAAGACTACCACCGATGACCTCGCGCGAAGACTACCACCGATGACCTCTTCCTGGCGAACGACCGATGTCTTCCTCTGGGAGACAACCGATGTCTTCCCTGGCGACCCCCTATAACTCTCGCGCCTTGGCCACCTCCACATGCATCGCGCCCTGGCAATGCCCGCGTGCCTCGCGTCCGCGCGATGGCATTGCTCTCACGCCCGCGCGATGCCTGCATGCCTCTCACGCCCGTTGCGATGCCTGCATGCCTCTCACGCCCGCGCGATGCCTGCATTGCCTCTCGCGCCCGCGAGCGATGCCTGCATGCCTCTCGCGCCCCGCGCGATGTCCACCTGGCGCTCATGTGTAGCAGGCGACAGGCGACCTCGTAGCCTTCTAAACTTAACTTTTTCTCCCTTTCTATTCTAAATAAAAACATACTTAGAATTTATTAAAAAATATAACTCTTTTATTCCAATAAATTTTTCAGGTCCTTACATTCTCCCCAACAAGAAAAATTTTCGTCCTCGAAAATTGGATTACAAGGAAAAGAGGTATGGATAAGCCTCCCTCATGGGTTCTTCTAACTCCCAAGTAGAATCCCCCGATTTCTCATCCCACACCACTTTCACCATGTCGATGGTCTTGCCTCTGAGCTGTTTACATTGCCGATCGTCAATCCTGACTGGTTTTGCTTCAAAGGACAAGTCATCCCTAATCTGCACGTCGTCTACATCCAGCACATGACTAGGGTCTGCCATGTACTTCCTCAGCTGTGACACGTGAAACACATTGTGCAGATTCGCCAGATGGGGAGGTAGGGCGATCTCATACGCCACTGGGCCAATCCTTCTTAAGATCTGATATGGTCCCACGAACTTAGGGGACAACTTCTTTGACCTGATCGCCCGCCCCACACCCTTGGTTGGTGTCACTTTCATGAACACGTGATCTCCAGCAGCAAACTCCAAAGGCTTTCTCCTCTGATCTGCATAGGACTTCTGCCTACTCTGAGAGGCTTTCATTCTGCTTTGTATCTGCTTCACCTTCTCGGTCGTCTGCTGAATCAACTCTGGCCCAACCAAGACTGCCTCGCCCTCCTGGTACCAACATAAGGGAGTTCTGCATTTCCTCCCATACAGGGCTTCATATGGTGCCATCCCAATGCTGACGTGGTAGCTATTGTTATAGGTAAACTCCACTAGTGGCAACACCTCCTCCCAACCTCCCAATTGATCCAAAACGCATGCCCTCAGCAGATCTTCCAAAGATTGGATCGTCCTCTCTGACTGACCATCTGTTTGGGGATGATATGCAGAGCTCATCCTCAACTTAGTTCCCAAACACTCTTGCAGGGTCTGCCAAAACCGTGAAGTAAACCTGGGATCTCTATCTGAAACGATGCTGGAAGGCACTCCATGCAGCCTCACAATCTCCTTGATGTACAGCTGTGCCAACTTGGCCATGGGCATCTTCATATTTACTGGGAGGAAGTGGGCACTCTTCGTCAGCCTATCAATGATGACCCAGATTGCATCATGACCCTTTACCGATCTGGGTAAATGGGTGACAAAATCCATGGCAATGCTGTCCCACTTCCACTCGGGGATATCCAGTTGCTGCAACAGCCCGCCAGGTCTTTGATGCTCTACCTTCGCCTTTTGACACGTTAAGCAGGTTGCCACGTACTGGGCGACGTCCCTCTTCATGCCTGACCACCAAAATGACTCCTTCAAGTCATGGTACATCTTGTTCATGCCTGGATGAAGGTTAAGGCGACTCTTATGACCTTCCTCTAGGATCATCTTCTTCAACTCATCATTTGCAGGTATGCAAATTCTGCCATCAAACCTCAAGATCCCATCATCGCCCATCTCAAAGCCTCTCGCCTGATCTGTCCCTAGTGACTCCACAGTGCGCTTTAGGCTAGGGTCCTCCAATTGTTTATCCTTCAACATCCCAAGGAAGTCATTAGTTATAGTCAGCTTACTACAACTAATGTGATTCACGTGAAATTCCACTCCAAAGTTTAAGTCTCTGAACTGCTCGATCAGTTTCTGCTCTTCCATCATCATGGTGGCGACTTGTATAGACTTCCTACTCAAGGCATCTGCCACTACATTGGCCTTCCCTGGGTGATACATGAGTTGAAAGTCGTAGTCCTTTAGGAATTCCATCCACCTTCTTTGTCTCATGTTTAGCTCCTTCTGATCGAACAGGTACTTCAAGCTCTTGTGGTCACTGAATACCTGGAACCGAGCTCCATAAAGATAATGCCTCCAGATCTTCAAGGCAAACACTACCGCTGCCAACTCCAAATCATGAGTAGGGTAGTTTTTCTCATGCACCTTGAGTTGCCTTGAAGCATATGCAACCACCCTCTTCTCTTGCATCAAGACGCATCCCAAGCCTTGATGTGAGGCATCACAGAAGACATCAAAAGGTCTTCCTACTTCTGGAATCACCAGCACTGGAGCACTGGTCAACCTCTCCTTTAGTTCCCTGAAGCTCTGCTCACATCGGTCGGTCCAAGCAAAGGGTTGGTCCTTGCGGGTCAGTTGTGTTAAAGGAGCCACTACTTTGGAAAAATCCTCAATAAACCTCCGATAGTAGCCCGCCAACCCCCACAAAGCTCCTTATCTCAGTCACTGTCTTAGGACGTTCCCATTGCAGCACTGCCTCTACCTTGGCTGGATCTACCGAGATCCCCTGGGCAGATATCACGTGTCCTAAGAAGTTGACTTCCCTTAGCCAGAACTCACATTAGAGAACTTGGCATAGAGCTGCTTCTCCCTCAGTATTTCCAATACTGTCCTCAGGTGTTCCTCATGCTCTTCCTCGGTCCTTGAATAAATGAGGATGTCATCTATGAAGACCACTACAAATTTATCCAAGAAAGGGCGAAAGATCCTATTCATGTAGTCCATGAATAGAGCTGGAGCATTGGTGACTCCAAATGGCATCACTACATACTCGTAGTGCCCATATCTAGACCTAAAAGCTGTCTTCTGAACATCTTCAGCTTTTACCAAGATTTGGTGATACCCCGATCTCAGGTCAATCTTGGAGAACACCGAGGCCCCATGAATCTGGTCCATCAAATCGTCAATCCGAGGTAGGGGGTACTTGTTCTTGATGGTCAATTTGTTCAATTGCCTGTAGTCTATACACAACCGAGACCCTCCATCCTTCTTCTTGACTAGGAGCACTGGAGCTCCCCACGGAGATACACTGGGTCTGATGAATTGTTTCTCCAGCAGCTCTTCCAACTGCTTCTTTAACTCTACTAACTCGGCTGGTGCCATCCTGTAAGGTGCCATTGATATTGGTCCAGCTCCAGGTACCAAGTCAATAGAGAATTCCAATTCTCTCTTAGGGGGTAACCCAGGCACCTCTTCTGGAAATACATCCGTGAAATCCCTCACCACGTGTATTCTGCTTACGTCCCCTTCATTCCTCACTTCCAACCGAGCTAGCATCACGAAGCACCTCGCCCCTTCCTCCAACTCTGATCGCCCTCTTTGAACTGGCCACACCTCTGATTCTTGGGGGTCTGGAAATGCTACCTCCTGCCTACCACAGTCTATGAGAACATGATTGGCAGCTAGCCAATCCATTCCCAGGATAACATCCAGGTCCTGAAGAGGTAGGCAGATCAAGTTCACTTTGAATCTACGTCCCTCTACTATCACTGGACATTCAGGGCAAACTGTGGAGGTCAACACCTGTCCTGACGCAGGTGTAGAGACCAACAGTTCGAAGGGTAACTCTCTCACCATAAGGCCCAACTCGGCTACACACATGCTTGACACAAAGGAGTGTGTCGCTCCAGAATCAAACAAAGTTTTTACACCTCTACCAGCTATAAAGCAAACATTCTGCACAAGGTTACCTGATTGGGACGCCTCAGCTCCTGACATGGAAAACACCCTCCCGGTTGCCTGAGGTCTGTTGCCTTCGTTCCTCATCTGCTGGGAACCACTGGGTTGAGTCATTCTGTGCTGAGTAGGACAATACTTGGCAACGTGCCCCGTCTTCTGGCAGGTAAAGCATCTCCTCTCTGAGTCTTTCTTGGGGCACACATTGGCTGTGTGTGGCCCACCGCAATGGAAACATTGAAATTTCCTGGTTTGTTGCTGATGAGACTGGGGTGGTGCTGCTCTCGCCCTATGCTGTGGAGGCCTCGCGTAGGGCTTAAACTGCTGTTGCTGTACCCTTGCCTTCCCATTGGAGGAACCGCCTGGGTGGGACCTGCTCACCCGAGACTCACCCTTCTCTAGAGTCTCCACCATTTTCGCCTTCTCCACTAAGGCATGAAATTCTCTAATGCACATCGGGGCTATGGTCCTCTTCAGCCCATGCTTCAGTCCTTCTTCGAATTTCCTACACCTCCAAGCCTCAGAGGTGGCTTGGGTATAAAACCTGGCGAGGTACTCGAACCGAGCAGCATAGGCATTCACAGACATATCCCCCTGCTCCAACCTCAGGAACTCAGCTTCCTTCGCAAATCTTGCGCTGTCTGGGAAGTACTTCTCCAGGAACCTCACTCTGAAGCTTTCCCAATCCATCACTTCCTCTCGGGCCTCCATCATCTGCTGAGTTCCCATCCACCAGAACTCAGCTTCCCCAGACAGGAGGTATGTGGCAAACACCAGCTTCTTGTCTTCAGGGCAGGAAGTCGCCCTGAATATCTTCTCTAACCCCCTGACCCACTGATCTGCTTGATCAGGGGTAACGTTCCCACTGAACTTAGGTGGGTTGTGCCTGAGGAACTCAGTCAGTCCCATATGCTCCTGAGGCTGACCGACGTCGGGGTTTGTTGCGGCCGATCTGGCGGTCTCCCACTGTTGCATTGTAGCTTGGTGATTTTGAGACATCGCCGCATTCTGCTGCTGGATGGCACTTGCCATCATCTCGATGGCCTTGGCGATCTGACCCATTTCAGAAGAAGGTTGGGGAGGGGTAGAGGGTCTACGTGCCATTTCTCTTGTTTCGGATCTTGAAGCTATGAGTTTCCTATATTCCCTACAACTACAGGAATGAGATTGATAAGAAATCAATTCATTCAGGAGGTAATAACTAGACCTTACAAAGGTCAGCATCTCAAAGTCATCAAGAATTTGAGCTTAACAACATACTCGTAATACTTAGAATCTCAAGCAAGGTATTAGAACAGCTACTGATATCATCACCATCAGTTCAAACAACCATTTTCAGTCAATTGCAGAAACACTCAATAAGCTAAACTAGATCACACCAGCATTCAATGTATACTAAACATCAAATCTTTGGAATTAAGATTGAGAATCATCTCGATCCAGTTATGAGTGTGCACCCTCATTACTTCATCAAGATCTTCTCACCCTTAATACTAAGATTTTCAGCTAGAGTATACGTTCACTAAAGCACAGAAGCACACACAAACTTTTCAATACAAAACGTTTGAAAACCTTTCACTATAGTTGTTATTTAAAAACTCAAATAACTTTTATGAGCAGAAGAAACACAATGGATCCACAGCCCTCAGGTTATCCTAAGGACGAACTGCTCTGATACCATTAATGTAACATCCCACCAAATACATTTCATATTTATATAATATAAATGAAGATAAACAAGTATTTTGAAATAAACATAATCATATATATATAATGGAGTTTCTCCTCATCGGGAGTTTAATACATAAACTGTGAATCTTTCCAAAAAAAACTTAACCAAAAATACAACAAAAGACAAATCGGGCGATATGCTAACAAAAGGGCGATCTCCTAGTCAATCAGGTGATCTCCTATCAGCCAGGCGATCTCCTATCAGACCGGCGATCTCACTTTCCTGCAACGTCATCTGCTCCCGTGTAAATCATACACGATCATCACAAGTTTTAAGAAGAACATCCACAAACGAAAACGCAGGGTAAGCTAGACAGTTTTAAAAGAGAATTTAGATATGAACTTTAAAATCAAGATAAATTAATTGAAGGGACCCACGTAAAAACATCAGCTTTCTCATTCTTCCCACATACCATCAAGTAAAAACCCACATTTCACAATTCCTCAAGAGTAGTTCATATCACACAGTGCAGCAAGTGTCTATCCACATACAGTGTTCCTCATTTCTCACGTCAGGTTTTCCACTGACTCACAATACATAGACACAAGACACTAATTCCGGAATACTCGTGCATTGATTAGACTCAGAGATCTGCACCTGCCATATTGCCCACTGTGGAATCTCACACATCCACAGGGTCGCCGTGAAATCTCTCACATTCACAAGCGTATAATGAATCTCACACATCACCATACAGCATGACAGGGTTAATCCACGCAAAACAGGTCGGTTTGTTCTCTTTCAAACAACCCACCCATACAGGTGAACCTCCTTCGACTCTCAACAACTGAGTAACTTCCTCTACGTGAGTCCATTACCTCAGCAGAGTCAGGATATCTCGTTCTTAATCACCGATCAATGCACCTACTACAAGATCTTACACGGTATTTTCTTTCCTGAAAATACTATGCCTCGACCTCACACTCACCACATCCAACACATCATACCATTTAAATAAATCGTTCAAATCACATCAACAACCATTTCAAAGCTTCAGATCTTCGAATACCTCATGTAAATCTCAAGTAGTTTCAAAACAGTATCAAAAACAGAGGAGTTCGTAAAACAGCGCCAAAACCGGCGATCTAGTTCAAAAACAGAGTGTGTCGAAGATTGTATATAAAACCGGCGACTCGTCGCCCAAGCACACAAACCAAACATTTCACGTAGTTGAAAACGAAAATGGCGACCACGTCGCCCTCACTTCAGAAATGGTTCAACTATGGCTCGTAGTAAAGATGAAGGCTAGCTTCCCTTACCTGGACTTGCGCAAACACCAGGAGTTCCGAAATCCAACGAAGCTTGAAGAACGCTTTGACTCTGTTCTTGTGTCTGGTTTTGAAGAGCTTGCAGAGAACCACCCAAGTGCTCCAATGGTGGCTGTCGCTCGTCGTATTCCCGCGTGAAGGTGTACTAGAATCGCAGTGTGAAGGAGAGAAATGGAGAGGAGGGAACTCACTCTTTCTCTCTTCGACTACAACAATGTCTTCCTTTTCTCTCAGCAGTGGATTTCTGTAACTTAAACCAACTTATCCCTCCAAAAGCAGCTGCCACCACCCACTCTGCAGAGAAGTCTGAGAACCACTGCCCTGAACAGTACTACCACTGTTGTCTCTGGTGCATGCCAACCACTGCTCTGAACAGTACTGCCACTGTTTGTCGCTTGTGCATGCCAGCCACTGCTCTGAACAGTACGACCGTGAGTGTCTCCCGCGCATGCCAACATTCTGATGTCACTATTCTGAACCACTTTTTCGTCTACGTGGCGCGCGTGCAGAACGTCTCTTGCTGGGAGTCTGGGGCCCACGTTCTCTGGGTGTAACTCAACGTCGCGCGATGACCTTTCGCCGATGACTACCAGCTCGAAGAGAAACCACTGATGACCTCTCGCGCGAAGACGATCCACAGATGACCTCGCGCGAAGACTACCACCGATGACCTCGCGCGAAGACTACCACCGATGACCTCGCGCGAAGACTACCACCGATGACCTCGCGCGAAGACTACCACCGATGACCTCGCGCGAAGACTACCACCGATGACCTCTTCCTGGCGAACGACCGATGTCTTCCTCTGGGAGACAACCGATGTCTTCCCTGGCGACGCCCTCATAACTCTCGCGCCTTGGCCACGTCCACATGCATCGCGCCCTGGCAATGCCCGCGTGCCTCGCGTCCGCGCGATGCCCGCATGCCTCTCACCCCGCGCGATGCCTGCATGCCTCTCACGCCCGCGCGATGCCTGCATGCCTCTCACGCCCGCGCGATGCCTGCATGCCTCTCGCGCCCGCGCGATGCCTGCATGCCTCTCGCGCCCGCGCGATGCCTGCATGCCTCTCGCGCCCGCGCGATGTCCACCTGGCGCTCATGTGTAGCAGGCGACAGGCGACCTCGTAGCCTTCTAAACTTAACTTTTTCCTCCCTTTCTATTCTAAATAAAAACATACTTAGAATTTATTTAAAATATAACTCTTTTATTCCAATAAATTTTTCAGGTCCTTACATCTCGCGCCTTGGCCACGTCCACATGCCTCGCGCCCTGGCAATGCCCGCATGCCTCTCGTGCCCGCGCGATGCCCGCATGCCTCGCGCCCGCGCGATGCCTGCATACCTCGCGCCCTGGCGACGTCTTCGCGCCCTGGCGACGTCTTCGCGCCCTGGCGACGTCTTCGCGCCCTGGCGACGTCTTCGCGCCCTGGCGACGTCTTCGCGCCCTGGCGACGTCTTCGCGCCCTGGCGACGTCCTCGCGCCCTGGCGATCTCATACCCTTCTAAACTTAACTTTTCTTCCTTTTTATTTTAAGTAAAACATACACAGAATTCCTTTAAAATATAACCCCTTTTTATTCCAATACAATTTTCTGGGTCCTTACAATCTCCCCAACAAGAAAAATTTTCGTCCCCGAAAATTGAATTATAAGGAAAGAAGGTATGGATGGGCTTCTCTCGTGGTTCCTTTTATTTCCTATGTTAGATCATCCGATCTGCACGTTGTCCACTTTTAATACGTGACTAGGGTCTGCAAGGTACTTCCTTGGCTGTAATACGTGAAATACATTATGCAGGTTTGCTAAATGGGGAGGTGGGGCGATCTCAAGCCACCGGATCGATCCTCCTGAGGATCTGATATGGCCCAACAAACTTAGGGGACAGCTTCTTTGATCTGATAGCTCGTCCTACACCCTTGGCTGGTGTCGCCCTCCTAAAGACATGGTCCCCAGCAGCAACTCCAAAGGTCTTCTCCTCTGATCTGCATAGGACATCTGTCGACTTTGAGAAGCTTTCATTCTGCCTTGCATCAGTTTTACCATCTCGGTTGTCTGTTGAACCAACGCTTATTACTCCAATACTTCATCAAATTCCATTCTCCTTCCCTGCATATGGAGTATGCTGTTCCATTGAGCGCCAACTCCAGTACTCACACTCTACTTCCAACCCTGAAGACTTGGTCGAGCAAGTCCAGAACTAAGCCCTTAACAGAACCAGGACTAGCCCCCTGTAGAGAAAAGTGAGCAAGGTCCCTTCATCGGAAGGAAAAAAAAAGGCAGCTGACTACTGCTCATGCCCCCTAGCCAATTCAAACTAGGATCCGAAATATCCTTCTAGGAATCAACTTCCGCCTCTTGATCAAAACCATCCATCGACTTCCCACTGCTGATCTAATTCTCACGCTCCCTAAAGGAATACCTTTGGTTCACCACTATGCTACATAACTCTGCACCTTATAAAGACAAAATTCTTGTTGCTGTTACTTTCCAAATCTTCACTATGACTTCTTTTGCCAACTCGGCTTCCTGTCCCCATCATTTCCTCCTTGTTCAATGTATACATTGGATGCATTGATTTGGGTTCAGGTGCCTATCTGAAAAGGTATACAAGAACGAACGCACCATATCTCTCAATCACAACCATGTAAGTAGTGGAGCCGATTGGAAAATTTCCTCTGCATCCAGAATTTCTTGCTTAAGGACAACTCTATTCCTCTTCTCCAAGATACAACAGACTATTGCCACCCACATTCCCTTCCACACCTGATTCTACTTGGATGACATACGTATAAGATAAAAGTTCTCAAGGTGGGACCTCAAACCCTTATGTCGAACAAATAGAACACTTATCCACTTGAAGCACATAGACCAGCCACGTTGCTTTAAAGCTAAAGTTAGTGGCTCACGCATCCTCCTGGAATCTCACATCCCTTCTGCCTCCAACTTTCCAAACAATGACTTTTTGGAATAACCCATCATCTTCACCCTCCTCGCACACCTTACGTACATCTCTCCACCACCACGATTGATATTTCGAATGAGCTCGGCTTCTCCCAAGTTCCGAGTCATACAAGAATATCTTTCCATTTCCCCTTTCTCATCACTCCTCATCCACCATTTCCATACTCATCTTCCAAATCACGATCCACATAACAGCATCCATTCTGCGTGAAGCTTCATCTCTTCTCCCAGTAACTTCTCTACTTGGTATTTTTCAGCAAACTTCTCTGTCTAATTGAACTTTAGACATAAATGCAATATCTCCTCTTTCCTTTTAAGCTTGTGGTGAAGCTAGAGTCATCTCATGCTGTTTCATCGACATAAACATCTCCCAAGCTTCAAATAAAAGAAAGCTCATTCTTTCATTTTTGGAACTTAACCCCGGTACTTCCCATGGATACACATGCTTAAGTCCTTAAACCCTCAACATTCAGCTTATATACTCTCCGTAACTTATATGTAGCTGAAACTAAACCTTGGTACACTAAATCTAACGTACACTTCCTTCTTTAATTCCATCAACTCAGCTGGAGCCATTGCCACCGGTCCAGCTCCAGGCACCAAAACAATAGAAAGTTCCGCCTCTCTCTTAGGAGGTAATCCAGGTATTTCTTCTGGAAATACTCCCATGAATTCTTTCACCAAGGTATCTTGCTTACGTCCTCTTCATTCTTCACTCCCAACCGAGCTAGGATCATGAAGCACCTCGCTCTTTTCTCCCAACTCCTACTACCCATGCTGAGCAGATATCACATCTGACTCTTGGAGATCTGGAAACGCTAATTTCCTGCCTACCGCGACCTATGAGAATGTGATTGGCAGCTAGCCAATCCATTCCGAAGATAACATCCAGATCCTGAAGAGGTAGACAGATCAAGTTCACTTTGAATCTGCGTCCCTCTACTATCACTGGACATTCAGGGCAAACTGTAGAGGTCAACACCTGTCCTGACGCAGGTGTAGAGACCAACAGTTCGAAAGGTAACTCCTTCACTAGAAGGCCCAACTCGGCTACACACAAGCTTGACACAAAGGAGTGTGTCGCTCCAGAATCAACCAAAATTCTAACGCATCTACCAGCTATAGAGCAACACTCTGTACTAAGTTACCTGACTGAGATGCCTCTGCTCCTGACATGGCAAACACTCTCCCCGTTGCCTGAGGTCTGCCCCCTTCGTTCCTCATCTGCTGAGAGCCACTGGGTTGAGTCGCCCCATTCCTGCTTGGGCAATCTCTAGCAACGTGCCCCGTCCTTTGGCAGACAAAACACCTTCTCTCAAAAGCCTTCTTGGGGCACACCTTGGACGTGTGAGGTCCACCACAATGGAAACACTTGGGTTTCCAAGGTTGTGGCTGCTGAAACTGGGATGACGTTGCTTCCGCCCGACGTGGTGGAGGTCTCGTATAAGGCTTGCCTTGTGGGTACTGCACCTTAGCCTTCCCACTTGAAGGATTCCCTGGGTGTGACCTGATCACCCGAGAATCACCCTTTTCCAGGGTCTCAACCATCTTCGCCTTCTCTACCAAGGCGTGAAATTCCCTGATGCACATCAGGGCTATGGTCCTCTTCAGCCCATGCTTCAGTCCCTCTTCAAACTTCCTACACCTCCAAGCCTCAGAGGTCGCCTGGGTGTAGAATCGGGCGAGATACTCAAACCGAGCAGCATAGGCGTTCACAGACATATCCCCCTGCTCCAACTTTAGGAATTCAGCTTCCCTCGCAAACCTTGCGCTGTCTGGGAAGTATTTCTCCAGGAACTTCACCCTGAAGCTCTCCCAGTCCAACACATCCTCTCGGGCCTCCATCATCTGCTGAGCTCCCATCCACCAGAACTCAGCTTCCCCAGATAGCAAAAAGGTTGCGAACACCAATTTCTTCTCTTCAGGGCAGGAGGTCGCCCTGAAGATTTTCTCCAGCTCTCTGACCCACTGATCTGCCTGATCAGGGGTAGCATTCCCACTAAACTTGGGTGGGTTGTGCCTCATGAACTCAGTCAGTCCCATCTGCTCTTGAGGCTGACCGCCGTGGGAGTTTGTCTCAGCCGACCGAGCAGTTTCCCAGTGGTGCATTGTAGCTTGATGGTTCTGAGCCATCGCTGCATTCTGTTGCTGGATGGCAGTTGCCATCATCTCGATGGCCTTAGCAATCTGGCTCATCTCCGAAGAAGATTGGGGAGGGGTAGAAGGTCTACGTGCCATCTCTCTTCGTTTCAGATTTGAAACTATAAGATTCCTATATTCCCTACAACTACAAGAATGAGATCGATAAGAAATCAATTCATTCAAGGGGTAACAGCTAGACCTTACAAAGGTCAGCATCTCAAAATCATTAAGAAATTGAGCTCATCAACAGAATCATAATGCTTATAACATCAAGCATAACACCAGTACAACTACTGGTATGCAGTCATCATTCCAATCAACCATTTTCAATCAATTACAAAGACACTCAAGAGAATGAGATAGCTCACACCAGAATTCAATATATGCTAAACATCAAACCTTTGGAATTAAGATTGAGACTCATCTCGATCCAGTTATGAGTGTGCACCCTCACTACTTTATCAAGACCTTCTCATTCTTAATACTAAGATTTTCAGTTAGAACATATATTCACCAAAGCACACACAAAATTTCAATACAAAAACGTTTGAAAACCTTCCACTATAGTTGTTATTTTAAACTCAAATAACTTTCATGAGCAGAAGAAACACAATGGATCCACAGCCCTCAGGTCATCCTAAGGACGAACTGCTCTGATACCATTAATGTAACATCCCGCCAAATTACTTTGAAAATAAATATAAAACGAAAATAAAGGTGACAAATAGATTGAAGTGAGCAAATTCTTTATATAAAATAAATAAGTTTCTCCTCGCAGGGAGTTTAATACAAACGATCACTTCTTCATTAAAAACGTAGACGAAATACAATACAAAAGACCGATAGGCGATCTCCTGGCAAAAAGGGCGATCTCCTATAAGAAGGGCGATCTCCTTTCCCAAAGGCGATCTCCTATTATAAAGCAGCAAGAGGGGCGATCACCCAACAGAAAAGAAAACAGGCGATCTCCTTCCAGCGACAATTTTCTAAAGAGCTCTACTTCCTGCAACATCATCTGCTCCCGTGTAAATTATACACGATCATTACAGGTTTAAGAAAAGGCCACAACACAAACGAAAACACAGGGTAAGCTAGACATTTAAAAAGAGTTAGATAGGAAACTTAAAATCATAAAGATGAAACAAATCAAAATCACCCACATAACAACTATCAGTTCCTCGTTCCCTTCATATGACCACCAAGAAATCATACAGTTCACAATATTTTCCAGAGTCATTCATTTTCACATAAAGCACCAAGTGTCTAACAAATTTCAATGTTCCTCATTCACACGTCAGACTTCTACTGACTCATCACACAAGACACTTGACACTACTTCCGGATTTACTCATGCGTTGACTCAGGCCCAGAGATTTGCACCTGTCATACCATACCCCTGTGAAATCCACACAGGGTCGCTGTGAATCCACACAGCTATGCGCATAAAATAATCTCAATACCATCACCATCCAAGCATGACAGGGTTAATCCACACAACAGGTTGAGCTCGTTCCCTTTTGAACAACTCACCCATACGTATGAACCTCCTTCGACTCTCCACAACTGAATAACTTCATCTACGTGATTCCATTATATCAGCAGAGTCAGGATATCTCCTTCTAGACAAGCCCCAGGTCAATACACATTACATACGATCTTACACGGTATTTTCTTTCCTGAAAATACTATGCTTTGATCTCACATTCACAGCATTCAAGACATTCATTCCACTCAAATAAATGATTCAATCACAGCAACAATCATTTCAAAGGTTCAGGTTTTCGAATATCACATTTAAGCCTCAAACAGTTTCAAAGCAACACCAAAAACAGGGAGTTCGCAAACAACGCCAAAACCGGCGACCTGGTTCAAAACAGGGTATTTTCGAAGTCTATACATAAAACCGGCGACCACGTCGCCCAAACACATGAAACAGAGCATTTACGAAGATGAAAACGAAACCGGCGACCACGTCGCTCTCACTTCAGAAACAGCTAAACTATGGCTTGTATTGAAAATAAAGTCTAGCTTCCCTTACCTGGACTTGCGCAAACACCTAGAGTTCCGAAACTCAACAAAGCTTGAAGAACGCCTTGGCTCTGTTTTTGCGTCTGGTTGAAGGACTTGCAGAGAACTGCCCAGGTGCTCTAATGGTGGCTGTCGCTCGTCGTACTCTCGTGTGAAGGTGCTAGGATCGCAGCGCGAAGGAGGCAACTGGAGGAGAAGGGAGGTAACTCACTCTTTCTCTCTTTGAAGGCTGCGACGTTTCTTGTTTCTCTCAGCAGTGGGTCTCTGCATCTTAAACCAACTCACCCATCAAAAGCAGCTGCCACACCCACTCTGCAGAGAAGTCTGAGAACCACTGCCCTGAACAGTACGACCACCGTTGTCTCTGGTGCATGCCAACCACTGCTCTGAACAGTACTGCCACTGTTGTCGCTTGTGCATGCCAGCCACTGCTCTGAACAGTACGACCGCGAGTGTCTCCTGCGCATGCCAACATTCTAATGTCACCACTCTGAATCATCCTTTTTGCCTACGTGGCGCGCGTGCAGGACGTCTCATGCTGAGAGTCTGGGTCCCACTTTATCTGTGTGAGGCTCGCCATCGCGACAACTTTCCAACGCTGACTCATCCTGGCGAACGACCGATGTCTCCTTCGCCCTGGAAGACGACCGATGTCTTCCTCTGGGAGACGACCGATGTCCTTCCTCTGGGAGACGACCGATGTCTTCCCTGGCGACGCCCTCATAACTCTCGCGCCTTGGCCACGTCCACATGCCTCGCGCCCTGGCAATGCCCGCATGCCTCTCGTGCCCGCGCGATGCCCGCATGCCTCGCGCCCGCGCGATGCCTGCATACCTCGCGCCCTGGCGACGTCTTCGCGCCCTGGCGACGTCTTCGCGCCCTGGCGACGTCCTCGCGCCCTGGCGATCTCATACCCTTCTAAACTTAACTTTTCTTCCTTTTTATTTTAAGTAAAACATACACAGAATTCCTTTAAAATATAACCCCTTTTTATTCCAATACAATTTTCTGGGTCCTTACAGGTCTGATGAATTGTTTCTCCAACAACTCTTCCACTTGCTTCTTTAATTCTACCAACTCGGCTGGAGCCATCCTGTAAGGTGCCATTGACACTGGTCCAGCTCCAGGTACCAAATCAATAGAGAATTCCACTTCTCTCTTAGGAGGTAATCCAGGTATTTCTTCTGGAAATACATCCATGAAATCTTTCACCACATGTATCCTGCTTACGTCCTCTTCATTCTTCACTTCCAACCGAGCTAGGATCACGAAGCACCTCGCCCCTTTTTCCAACTCCGACCACCCATGCTGAGCAGATATCACATCTGACTCTTGGAGGTCTGGAAACGCTATTTTCTGACTACCGTAGTCTATGAGAACGTGATTGGCAGATAGCCAATCCATTCCCAGGATAACATCCAGGTCCTGAAGAGGTAGGCAGATCAAGTTTACTTTGAACCTGCGTCCCTCTACTATCACTGGACATTCAGGGCAAACTGTAGAGGTCAACACCTGTCCTAACGCAAGTGTAGAGACCAACAGTTCAAACGGTAACTCCTTCACTAGAAGGCCCAACTCGGCTACACATAGGCTTGACACAAAGGAGTGTGTCGCTCCAGAATCAAACAAGGCTTTTACACCTCTACCAGCTATAAAACAAACACCTTGCACTAGGTTACCTGGCTGAGACGCCTCTGCTCCTGTCATGGAAAACACCCTCCCTGCTGCTTGAGGTCTACTGCCTCCATTCCTCAACTGCTGAGAACCAACGGGTTGAGTCATCCTATTTCTACTAGGACAATCTTTAGAGATGTGTCCCATCTTTTGGCATGTGAAACATCTGGGTTTCCATGTTTGTTGCTGCTGAAACTGGGGCGGAACTGCTCCTGCCCGATGTGGTGGAGGTCTCGCATAAGGCTTGCTTTGTGGGTGCTGCACCTTGGCCTTCCCACTAGAAGAACCCCCTGGGTGTGATCTGATCACCCGAGAATTACCCCTTTCCAAGGTTTCCACCATCTTTGCCTTCTCTACTAAGGCATGAAACTCCCTGATGCACATGGGTGCTATGGTCCTCTTCAGCCCATGCTTCAGTCCTTCTTCAAACTTCCTACACCTCCAAGCCTCAAAGGTCGCCTGGGTATAGAATCGGGCGAGGTACTCAAACCGAGCAGCATAAGCATTCACTGACATCTCCCCCTGCTCCAATCTGAGGAATTCTGCTTCCTTCGCAAACTTTGCACTATCTGGGAAGTATTTTTCCAGAAATCTCACCCTGAAGCTCTCCCAGTCTAAAACATCAGCTCTGGCTTCCATCATCTGCTGAGCTCCCATCCACCAGAACTCGGCTTCTCCAGATAGCAGATAGGTGGCGAATACCAATTTCTTCTCTTCAGGGCAGGAGGTCGCCCTAAAGATTTTCTCCAACTCTCTGACCCACTAATCTGCTTGATCAGGGGTAGCATTCCCACTGAACTTGGGTGGGTTGTGCCTCATGAACTCGGTCAGTCCCATTTGTTCCTGAGGCTGACCGACGTGGGAAGCTATTTCAGCCGACCGAGCAGTTTCCCAATGGTGCATTGCAGCTTGATGATTCTGAGCCATTGCTGCATTCTGTTGTTGGATGGCAGTTGCCATTATCTCAATAGCCTTGGCAATCTGGCTCATTTCCGAAGAAGGTTGGGGAGGGGTAGGAGGTCTACGTGCCATCTTTCTTCGTTTCAGATTTTGAAACTATAGGTTTCTATATTCCCTACAACTACAAGAATGAGATCGATAAGAAATCAATTCATTCAGGAGGTAACATCTAGACCTTATGTAACATCCCGCCAAATTCTTTTCATATTTATATAATAAAAATAAAGGTAAACAAATATATTGAAGTGAACATAATTATATATATGTAATGAAGTTTCTCCCCACAAGGAGTTTAATACATAATCGATCAAATTTTCCAAAAACGTAAACAAAATTACAGCAAAAAGACAAACAGTCGATCTCGTATCAGAAAAGGGCGATCTCCCATCAGAAAAGGGCAATCTCCTATCAGACAACAGAAAAAGGGTGATCGCCTAACAGAAATAGAAACAGGCGATCTCCTTCCGGCGACCACTCACTGATGAGCTCTACTACCTGCAACCTCGTCTGCTCCCGTGCAAAAATACACGATCATCACAGGTTTTAGAAAACAATCACAATACCAGATGAAAGGGTAAGCTAGATGTTTTAAAAACTTTTAATATGAAACTTTAAATCAATAGAAAACATAAATCTTCACGCCATTCATAATCCACATCAATTTCAACCATCAACATTCCCATATTCCACAAACTCGTCAAGTGTCTATTTGCTACTTTCAATATTCATGGTTCACACGTCAGACTTTCCACTGACTCATAAGATATAGACACATGACTCCACTTCCGGAAGACTCGTGCGTTGACTCAGGCTCAGAGATCTGCACCTGTCATACCACACCACTGTGAAATCCACACAGGGTCGCTGTGAAATCCACAAAGCCATGCGCATACATAGTCTCAATATCATCACTCTCCCGGTATGACAGGGTTAATTCATATAACAGGCCGAGCTCGTTCTTTTTCACACGACTCACCCATTCATATGAACCTCCTTCGACTCTCCACAACTGAATAACTTCATCTATGTGATTCCATTATATCAGCAGAGTCAGGATATCTCCTTCTAGACAAGCCCCTAGTCAGTACACATTACACACGATCTTACACGGTATTTTCTTTCCTGAAAATAGCCTTGATCCCACATTCACAACAATCAATACATCATACAACACTGAATGAACGATTCAGTCATAGCAACATTCATTCCACAGTTCAGATTTTCAAATATCACATGTATTTCACATTTAAATCTCAAACAGTTTTCAAACAGCACTAAAACAGGGGAGTTCGAAAAACAACGCCAAATCGGCGAACTCATTCAAAAGCAGGGGATTTCGGAAACAAAGTTAAAACCGGCGACCACGTCACCCCACACATAAAAACAGAGCATTGTTAAAAGAAATATGAAACCGGCGACCACGTCGCCCTCACTTCAGAACTTACTCGCCTAACGTTTTTATAAATGTAGAGTACTAGCTTCCCTTACCTGGACTTGCGCAAAACTCCAAGAACTCCGAAACCCAACGAAGCTTAAAGATGCTTTCACTCTGTTTTAGTGTCCCGGTCTGGAGAACTTGCAGAGAACCTCCCAAGTGCTCCAAGGACAGTCGTCGCTCGTCGTACTTTTGCTTGAAGGTGCCTGAATCGCAGCGCGAAGGAGAGAAAAGGAGAAGAATGAAGGTAAACTCACTCTTTCACTCTTGAACCACTGCAACGTCCTTTGCCTCTCAAAAGTGGGTTTTTGAATCTTAAACCAACTTGTCCACAAGAGCCGCTGCCACCACCCACTCTGCAGGGAAGTTTGCGTGTACGCTTCCCTGAACAGTGCGACTACGCGTGCCTCTGCGCAGGCTAACACTCTGAGGTCACTATTCTGAACCACCCTTTTTGTCTACGTGTCGCGCGTGCAGTACGTCTGATGCTGAGAGCCCGGGTCCCACTTTATCTGTGTGAAACTCGACATCGCACGATGACTAACCACCGATGCCTCATCCTGGAGGACGACTGATGTCTCTCCCTGGGAGACGACCGATGTCTCGCCCTGGCAATGCCCGCATGCCTCACGCCTGGCGATGCCCGCATGCCTCACGCCTGGCGATGCCCGCATGCCTCGCGCCCTAGCGATGCCCGCATGCCTCGCGCTCGGCGATGTCCACATGTCTCGCGCCTGGCGATGCCCGCATGCCTCGCGCCCGGCGATGTCCACATGCCTCGCGCCTGGCGATGCCCGACGACACATCGGCACGCCGTGCTGAAGGTTCTTCATCCCACTATGTTACGTCCAAGGTATCATCTCCACATGACTTGGTGACGTCGGTAGCTTCACATTTCCAAGAGTAGATCAGCACTACTCCTCGTGCGCCCATGCATGCAACACTAAGGACGATCTCTTATGCTCAAGCATAGCGCTTCGCATGCACAGCGTATCTAAGGCTTAACCCACACCTTGATACGCGTGGTTGTTGGAACCCACTCTGGTTGATCCAGTATCCGGACCACATACTGAGTGCACTTTCGGCGATCATGTGTACCATAGGCGACTGGCGATCACATGTAACCTAGGCGACAGGCGATCATGTACTAACCAGGTGATCTCGTAGTCTTCTAAACTACACTTTCCTTCCTTTTTATTTTAAATAAAAACATACTTAGAATTCATTTAAAAATATATCCCTTTTTATTCGAATTTAATTTTACAGGTCCTTACACCTTACAAAGGTCAGCATCTCAAAGTCATTAAGAATTTGAGTTCATCAACAGAATCATAATGCTCAAAAATAGAAAGCATAACACTGAACAGTCATGGGTACAAACTACCAATCAAATATCACCACACTTAATAATTGGGATAAAACACACCAGAAGTGGATATATGCTCAACATCAAACTTTTAGAATTAAGATTGAGAACATCTCGATTCAGTTATGAGTGTGCACCCTCACTACTTTATCAAGATCCTTTCACTCTTAATACCAAAATTTTTCATTTAGAGCCTATATCTACTAAAGCACAAACAAGATTTCAATCAGAAAGCATTTGAAAACCTATCACTATAGCTTTGATTAAGACTCCACTAGTAGAAGAAACACAATGAACCCACTCTCCTCAGGTCATCCTAAGGACGAACTGCTCTGATACCATTAATGTAACATCCCGCCAAATCCTTTTCATATTTATATAGTGAAATAAAGGTAAAACAATAATATCGAAGTGAACATATATATATATATATATATATATTTAATGAAATTTCTCCTCACAGGGAGTTTAATACATATCTAGTCAGTTTCCAAACTTAAACAAAATACAGCAAAATAATAAAAAAAAATAGGCGATCTCCTAACAGAAACAGAAAACAGGCGATCTCCTAATAGAAACAAAAAACAGGCGATCTCCTAACAGAAACAGAAAACAGGCGATCTCCTTCCGACGACCACTCATTGAGGAGCTTTACTTCCTGCAACATCATCTGCTCCCGTGTAAATATACACGATCATCACAGGTTTAAGAAAAACAACCACGATACAAAACAAAGGGGTAAGCTAGATATTTTTAAAGAGAATTTAGATATGAAACTTTAAAATCAAGATAAAACAAATTTAAGACACCCACATAAAAACCATCAACTTTCTCATTCCCTTCACATGACCATCAAGTAATCACATATTTCACAATTTCCTCAAGAGTCGTTCAATTCACATAATTCCATCAAGTGTCTATCAATTTCAAAGTTTCTCATTTCTCACGTCAGACTTTCCACTGACTCATAACATATAGACACATGACTCTACTTCCGGAAGACTCGTGCGTTGAACTTAGCATCCAGAGGCCTGCACCTGTCATAAGAAATTGCTGTAAAGTTTCCACAGCCATGCGTATAAACATAATCCCGAGCTCAATCTCAATCTCAATATCCTCACTCTCTCAGTATGACAGGGTTAATCGATATAACAGGTCAAGTCAGTTATCTTTCAAACGACTTACCCATACATATGGACCTCCTTCGACTCTCACCAACTGAATGACTTCATCTATGTGATTCCATCATATCAGCAGAGTCAGGATCGCCTCATTCACAGGATACTCACTGATCAATACACCTCATAACCAATCTCAACACGGTATTTCCTTTCCTGAAAATACTATGTCTTGATCACAATTTCACATTCATCCAGTACATCATACCACACGTAAAAGCACAACTGCATCATATAATATTTTGAATCTTTTCGTAAACAATCACAATCACAGAAACAATCACGCCAAAGTTCAGATTTTCGAATATCCCACGCATTTCACAATTCAATCTCAAACAGTTTCAAACGACACTAAAACAGGGGAGTTCGAAATCAACATTTAAAATCGGCGATCACGTCGCCCCACACATAAAACAGAGCATCGTGAAAAAGAATATGAAACCGGTGACCACGTCGCCCTCACTTCAGAACCTACTCGCCTAAAGTTTTTATAAACGAAAATGCTAGCTTCCCTTACCTGAACTTGCGCAAAAGCACCAAGAGCTCCAAAACCCACCGAAGCTTAAAGATGCCTTAACTCTGTTTTAGCTTCCGGTTTGGAGAACTTGCAGAGAACTTCCCAGGAGTCAAAGGGCAGTCGTCGCTCGTCGTACTGGTGCTTGAGGATGCCTGAATCGCAGCGCGAAAGAGAGAAAAAGAGAAGGATGAAGGTAAACTCACTCTGTCACTCTTGAACCACAGCAACGTTCTTTGCCTCTTAGAAGTGAGTTTTTGAATCTAAACCAACTTGTCCATAATTACTGCTGCCACTACCCACTCTGCAGGAAAGCTTGCGTGCACACTTCCTTGAACAGTATGGCCATGTGTGTTTCTGCGCATACCAACTCTCTGATGCCAACTATTTTGAAACACCCTTTTCTGTCTACGTGTTGTGCGTGCAGGACGTCTCATGCTGGGAGCCTGGGTCCCGCCTTATCTGTGTGAAACATGACATCGCGCGATAACCTTCCACCGATGACTCATCCTGGCGGACGACCGATGTCTCTCCCTGGAAGACGACCGATGTCTCTCTCTGGAAGACGACCGATGTCTATCCCTGGCGATGACCGCATGTCTCTCACCCTGGCGATGTGTAACATCTCGCCAAATTACTTTTCATAAATATAAAATGAAATAACGGTAAAACAAAAATATTTAAATGAACATACGTATTTATATAAAATGAAGTTGCTCCTCACAGGGAGTTTAATACATAACCGGTATATTTTTCCAAAACTTAAACAAAATACAGCCAAACAAATTGAAACCGGCGGTCTCCCTACATAAACCGGCGATCTACTATCAGAAGACCCAAAACAGCCGATCTGCTATCAGAACAGAAAATCAGGCAATCACCACATAGAGACAGAAACAGGCGATCTCCTTCCGGCGACCACTCACTAAGGAGCACTACTTCCTGGAAAATCATCTGCTCCCGTGTAAAATACACGATCATCACAGTTTTAAGAGAAAACAGCCAGAGAACAATACAAAGGGTAAGCTAGATATATTTATTTTTAACTTTAAATTATAAACTGGACGACCAACATAGATCAGCCTTTTTAAAACATTCACAAGAGTCCATCACTTTCTCATTCATATCACACAGCCATCAAGTAATCACATATTTCCATCAAGAGTCGTTCAATTCAATGTTTCACATTTCTCACGTCAGACTTCCACTGACTCATCACACAAGACACTTGACACTACTTCCGGAAGACTCGTGCGTTGAACTTAGCATCCAGAGACATGCACCTGCCATACTAACCCACTGTGAAATCACACACATTCACAGGGGCGCCGTGAAATCACACACATTCACAAGCGTATAAATGAATCTCAATATCATCACTATCCTAGCATGACAGGGTTAATTCATATAACAGGCCGAGCTCGTTCTTTTTCACATGACTCACCCATTTATATGAACCTCCTTCGACTCTCACCAACTGAATAACTTCCTCTATGTGATTCCATTATCTCAGCAGAGTCAGGATCGCCTCATTCACAGGATACTCACAGATCAATACACTTCATAACCAAATCTCAACACGGTATTTCCTTTCCTGAAAATACTATGTCTTGATCCCACATTCACGACATTCCACACATCATATAACACGTAAATGAATGATTCCAATCACAACAACAAGCATACCACCGATCAGGTTTTCGAATAGCATATACATTCTTCATTTCAATCTCGACAAATTCAAAGTGACACTAAACAGGGGAGTTCGAAATCTGTATTTAAAACCGGCGACCACGTCGCCCAAACACATAGAACAGAGCATCAACGAAACAGAATATGAAACCGGCGACCACGTCGCCCTCACTTCAGAAAACAGCAATTCTACGGCTTTTATTGAAATAAGACTAGCTTCCCTTACCTGGACTTGCGCAAAACACCAAGAGCTCCAAGACCCACCGAGCTTAAAGGATGCCTTAGCTCTGTTTTAGCGTCTGGTTTGTAGGACTTGCAGAGAAACTCCCAGGTGCTCCAAGGGCAGTCGTCGATAGCTAAGCAGGAACGTGATAAGGCCTGAATGGCAGAGTGAAGGAGAGAAAAGAGAAGGATGAAGGTAACTCACTCACTCACTCTTGAACCACAACACCTTCTTTGCCTCTCAGAAGTGAGTTTTTAAATCTAAGCCCACTAGTCCATGCATGTTGCTGCCACCACCCCCCCTCTGCAAGAAAGCCAGAGTGTACGTTTCATTGAACAGTACGGCCACGGTTGTCTCTTGTGCCTGCCAACCACTGCCCTGAACAGTACGACCACTGTTGTCTCTTGTGCATGCCAACCACTGCCCTGAACAGTACGACCACAGTTGTCTCTTGTGCATGCCAACATTCTGATGTCACTATTCTGAACCACCCTTTTTGTCCACGTGGCGCGCGTGCAGGACGTGCCATGCTGGGAGTCTGGGTCCCACCTTAACTGTGTGAAACTCGACATCGCGCGATAACATTCCACTGATGACCGCTCGCGCGATGACTATCCACTGAGGTCTCATACTGGCAAACGACCGATGTCTCTCGCGACCCGGCGATGCCTGCATGCTTTGCGCCTCGACGACGCCCGCATGCCTCTCGCGCCCTGGCGACGTCCACATGCCTCGCGCCCTGGCGATGCCCGCATGCCTCTCGCACCCTGGTGACGTCCACATGCCTCGCGCCCTGGCGATGCCCGCATTGCCTCTCGCGCCCTGGTGACGTCCACATGCCTCGCGCCCTGGCGATGCCTGCATGCCTCTCGCGCCCTGGTGACGTCCACATGCCTCGTGCCCTGGCGATGCCCGCATGCCTCTCGCCCCTGGCGACGTCCACATGCCTCGCGCCCTGGCGATCATGTGTAGTAGACGACCGGCGATCTCATAGTCTTCTAAGCTACACTTTCCTTCCTTTTTATTTCAAATGAAAACATACTTAGAATTCATTTAAAATATACCCTTTTATTCCAAATTTAATTTTACAGGTCCTTACACGATGACTGATGACACATCGCCACGCCTTGCTGAAGGTTCTTCATCCCACTATGTTACGTCCAAGGTATCACCTCCACCTGACTTGGTGACGTCGGTAGCTTCACATTTCCAAGAATAGATCAGCACTACTCCTCGTGCGCCCATGCATGCAACACTAAGGACGATTTCTTATGCTCAAGCATGGAGCTTCGCATGCACAACGTATCTAAGGCTTAACCCACACCTTGATACGCGTGGTTTTTTGGAACCCACTATGGTTGATCCAGCATCTTGACCACATACTAAGTGCACTTTCAGCGATCATGTACACCATAGGCGATTCGCGATCATGTGCACCATAGGCGATTGGCGATCATGTACCAGAGAAGTCGGAGGTCGCCTCCGTCTTCAACAATGGCGATCTTGTAGACCTCTAAGCTACACTTTCCTTCCTTTTTATTTTAAATAAAAACATACTTAGAATTCACTTAAAATATATCACTTTCATTCCAATAAAATTTTCTAGGTCCTTACAATGTGTACCCAGACCCAATCTCCAGGATCAAAGATTACTTTCTTTCTTCCTTTGTTAGCTTGTTTAGAATATCCTTCAACTTTTTTTTTCAATTTGTGCTTTAACCTTTTCATGTAGCTTTCTCACATAGTCAACCTTAGCCTGTGCATCTTTACACTTTAAAACATAAATGTTAGGCATAGGTAACAAGTCTAATAGAATTAAAGGATTTAATTGATACACAATTTCAAATGGATAACACTTTGTTGTGCTATGAACAACCCTATTGTAAGCAAGTTCAATATCAGGTAAACATAATTCTTGGATAGCCTTCACTTTTTCATAATCTATCTGAAATCCTTTGGCACTTACCACAAAACCCAAGAATGCAATTTGTTCAATACAAAATGTGCATTTATTAAGATTAGCATACAACTTTTCTTTTCTAAGAACATTCAAAACAGCACACAAATGTTCCACATGTAATTCTAGACTAGAGCTATAAATGAAGATGTCATTAAAATACACCACAACAAATTTGCCCAAAAATTCTTTGAAACATGGTTCATTAATCTAATAAAAGTGCTTGGGGCATTTGTTAGTCCAAATGGCGTCACACGCAACTCATACAATATTTTGTTTTAAAGGCAGTTTTCCATTCATCCAATAAATCATCTAACCTGGGAATAGGGTGTCTATACTTGATGGTAATGTTATTTATTCTCTACAGTATGTGCACGTCCTCCAAGAACCATCCTTTTAAGGCATCAAAATGACTGGAACAGCACATGGGCTCATGTTCTCTTCTACCCATCCTTTGTTCATCAATTCTTCAACTTGATTTTGGATCTCCTTTGTCTCTTGAGGGTTGCTTCTATAAGTCGGGTTCTGAGGAAAAGATGCTATTGGAAGAAAGTCAATGTGGTGTTCAATTTCCCTTAGAGGTAGGAGTTCTATAGGAATTTCACTTGGAAACACATCCTTGAATTTCTGCAAAAGAGAATCACCACTAGGAAGAAAATTAATTTTGTTAGAATGGTCAGCAACCAAAGTGTTGTTTTTGCAATAATAAAGAGGTTTGCTAGAAAGTAGCAACTTCTTCACTTCCTTCACTTCCTTCACTTTCAGTAATCCACTCATTTTTCTTTCACGTGTTTTTCTCTTTTTAGGTGTTTCACTTGTAAGGACCTGTAAAATTAAATTGGAATAAAAGGGTATATTTTAAATGAATTCTAAGTATGTTTTTCTTTAAAATAAAAAGGAAAGAAAGTGTAGCTTAGAAGACTATAAGATTTCCTTGTTAGTACAAAATCGCCGGTCGCCTAGACTACACGTGATCGCCAGGCATGCGGGCATCGCCAGGGCGCGAGGCATGCGGGCATCACCAGGGCGCGAGGCATGCGGGCATCGCCAGGGCGCGAGGCATGCGGGGATAGTCTTCGCGCGAGAGGTCATCGGTGGATAGTCTTCGCGCGAGAGGTTATCGGTGGATAGTCTTCGCGCGAGAGGTCATCGGTGGATAGTCTTCGCGCGAGAGGTCATCGGTGGATAGTCTTCGCGCGAGAGGTCATCGGTGGATAGCCTTCGCGCGAGAGGTCATCGGTGGATAGTCTTCGCGCGAGAGGTCATCGGTGGATAGTCTTCGCGCCAGTGGTCATCAGTGAAAGGTTATCGCGCGATGTCGAGTTGCACACAGAGAAGGTGGGACCCAGACTCCCAGCATGAAACGTCCTGCACGCGCGCCACGTAGACAAAAAGGGTGGTTCAGAATAGTGACCTCAGAGTGTTAGCCTGCGCAGAGGCACGCTTAGTCGTACTGTTCTGTGCAGCGTACACGCAAACTTCCCTGCAGAGTGGGTGGTGGCAGCGGCTTTTGTGGACAAGTTAGTTTAAGATGCAAAAACCCACTTCTGAGAGAAAGGAACGTTGCAGTGGTTCAAGAGCGAAAGAGTGTGTTTGCCTCCCTTCTTCTCCTTTTCTCTCCTTCGCACTGCGATTCAGGCACCTTCACCCAAAAGTACGACGAGCGACGGCTACCATTAGAGCACCTGGGAAGTTCTCTGCAAGTCCTGCAAACCAGACGCAAAAACAGAGTGAAAGCATCTTTTAAGCTTCGTTGGGTTTTGGAGTTCTTGGTGTTTTGCACAAGTCCAGGTAAGGGAAGCTAGCCTTCATTTTCAATACAAGCCATAGATTAGCTGTTTCTGAAGTGAGGGCGACGTGGTCCCCGGTTTCATGTTTCTTTTTGCAATGCTCTGTTCTATGTGGTTGGGCGACGTGGTCGCCAGTTTTAAACCCCTTTTTCAGGATATTCTGTTGTTATGTGTTTGGGCGACGGGATCGCCGGTTTTAAATACAGATTTCGAACTCCCCTGTTTTTGTGTTGTTAGAAGCTGTTTGAGATTTAAAGGTGGAATGCATGTGATACTCGAAAATCTGAACCTTTGAAATGATTGTTGCTGTGATTTGAATCATTCATTTGAGTGGTATGATGTTTTGAATGTTGTGAATGTGGGATCAAGGCATAGTATTTTCAGGAAAGGAAATACCGTGTAAGATCGTGTGTAGGTGTATTGACTAGGGGCTTGTCTAGAAGGAGATATCCTGACTCTGCTGATATAATGGAATCACATAGATGAAGTTATTCAGTTGTGGAGAGTCGGAGGAGGTTCATATGAATGGGTGAGTCGTGTGAAAAAGAACGAGCTCGGCCTGTTATATGAATTAACCCTGTCATACCGGGAGAGTTAATGACATTGAGATTATATATGCGCATGGCTGTGTGGATTTCACAGCGACCCTGTGTGGATTTCACAGTGGTATTGTATGACAGGTGCAGATCTCTGAGCCTGAGTCAACGCACGAGTCAATCTGGAAGTAGTGTCATGTGTCTATGCATTGTGAGTCAGTGGAAAGTCTGACGTGTGAATCTTGAATACTGAAAGTAGCAAATGGACAGTTGACGAGTATGTGGAATATGGCAATGTTGATGGTTGTAATTGATATGGATCATGAATGGTGTGAAGTTTTATGTTTACTATTGATTTAAAAGCTTTTAAAACATCTAGCTTACCCCTTTCTTTTGTATTGCTCTGTGGCTGTTTTCTCTTAAACTGTGATGATCGTGTATTTTGCACGGGAGCAGACGAGGTTGCAGGTGGTAGAGCTCCTCAGTGAGTGGTCGCCGGGAGGAGATCACCCATATATATTTCTGTTAGGCAATCACCCCTTTTTATGTTGTCTGATGGGAGATCGCCCTTTTCTGATAGGAGATCGCCCTTTCCTGATGGGAGATCGCCTATCCTGTTGGGAAATCGCCTGTTTTTATGTATTTTGTTGTATTTAGTTTATGTTTTTGGAAACCGGCAGATTATGTATTAAACTCCCTACGAGGAGAAAACTTCATTACATATATATATAATTATGTTCACTTCAACATTATTATTTTATCTCTACTTCATTTTATAATTATGCAATGAAATTGGTGGGATGTTACATTTCACTCTTGCTCTGTTTAGGTGTTTCACTCCTCTCTCTTTTCTCTTAGACTTTCTTTTCTCCCAATTTGATTTGATATTCACACACCTCTCTAGGAGATAAGGTTTTGAGAATGACCTTCTTGTTATTCTGAATGAAAGAGATTTTATTGGTGAAACCATTGTGAATAGCTTTGGTGTCAAATTCCCATGGCCTCCCTAACAAAATGTGAGTTGCCTCCATTGGAACCACATCACACAAAACATTCTCATTATATTGTCTTATGGATAGGTTCACCTCCACTTGCTTGCTCACTGTCATCTCTCCATCTTCACTAAGCCATTGAAGCTTGTATGGCCTTGGGTGGGGTTTTGCCTCCAAATTCAATTTGGTAACTAGTCTTGAGCTAGCTACATTGGTGCAACTTCCTCTATCAACTATGAGTGAACATGTTTTCCCTTGAATGGAACATCTAGTATGGAAAATATTTTCCCTTTGGGTTTGGTCCAAAGCTTGCATTTTGCTTCCCATAAGCCTTCGAATCATCAACAAATCACCCTCCAATGCATCCAACTCCACCTCTACCTTTTCCTTCTCTTCTTCACTTGAAGGTTCACTGTCTATTTCCCATTTGATAACATGAACATATTCTTTTTTGTTGGACATTCTGAAGCATAATTTCCTCTTCCCAAGAATTTGAAACATTTGACCTCACTTTTCTTCCTTTTAGGTGGTGAATTATTATATCTATTGGGTGACTTCCCACTTGAAGATGTGACTGAAGTTGAGGGAACTCCTTTATTCTTCATAACCTTACCCCTCCAATTTGAATTATTATTATTGTTAGAACTCCTCCTCATGTATCTCTTCCTATTGAGTTGTTGTTCTACTTGGTTAGCCTTGTGCAACAAATCCTCCATGTCAATATACTCTTACAGCTCCACAACATCCCTAATATCATCCTTCAATCAATTCAAAAACCTAGTCATGGTTGCTTCATTTTCTTCATTCATTCCAGCTCTAATCATGGTTACCTCCATCTCTTTAAATTATTCTTCCACACTTCTATTCCCTTGAGTCATTCTTTGAAGTTTGAGTTGCAACTCCCTTTGGTAGCTTGCTGGAATATATCTCTTTCTCATAATTCTTCATTTCACTCCAAGAGTCCACAATGTACAAAACTAAGTCACACCTTCCATGTGACATAGAAAGAAGGTGTAGGTGTAGATTTAGGGGGTGCCAACTTGATACAAACCTACAAAGACTCCAAAACCAAGTCCACAAGACGATGACCAAGAATGCCAACTATAAAGGGTCATCTCAACAAGAAAAGGAAGATCTCTTCAATAGAAGGAATGGACAAGGTCCAAAGCACTTGAAGTTCTTCCTATTAGTCTTCTTAAATATTTAGAAAAATGTTGTAAATAAATTGGGCTCAAATAAGGGGTCCAAATAATAGAAATAAGGTAGAATAAAGTGCCTTTAGCATAATAGGGGGTGTGGGTAGCATTCTAGCTTGTTCCTAGCCCATTTAAAGGCATTTTGACCTAATTTCTAGAAGGATAAGCATAGAATACGGGATTGACTTAGTCAAACCCTATGGCTGCCCACTTTTTTCCCTTTTCCCATTCTACCCTTTAAGTTTGCTTTCCAAGGCTCCTAAATCTATAAATAGGGAGTACCTCATGTATTACAAGTTGAAAATTAGAGTAAAGTTACTATACTCAAATTCTTGTGTGAATTGTGAGTGAGTGAGCTCCTCCAAAATTGGTCGTATCTTGTGGGTGATGATGCTCTCAATGGTGGCCTCCCTTCACTTATCTTGGTGGTTCCATCCTATCAAGTGGCATGATACACCATTGCTCCACCTCCATAAGTTCTTTCTTTCATCATCTCTTCCATTATTCCATTCCAATTTTATGTCTTTAGTTTCTTTTTTTCTTTAATCATGTTCTCGGTTTTTTAGACTCCTTTGTGAGTTGGAAGCATCATTTGGAATGGCTTGTACACCATTGATGCATTCCTTTTCTCCTTTCTAAATTCTAAGTTTCATTTTTGCATCATAATCACCTTAATCCATGTCTTTTCCTTTTGCCTTTGTGAAATGAACCTTCACATCTACTTAACCACTTGGTTACGTTAATGTCCAGTGGGGATTTTCCTTAGGTTCTCACCATATTTGTCTCATAAAATCCAATCCTAAGTAAAGTGTCACCCTAAAAATGAACAATCATAAAATCAACTCACATCACAACGTGAGAAACCAAGTCACACCTTCCATGTGACCTAGTTTAGGTGCCATTTTCAAATGGCTTTGGATTTGAATTTTCCACTCTTTAGCTTTGTGAAAACCGGCCCTCAAACACTATAAATAGAGGTGCTTGGTTCTTGTATTGATAACTTGAATTTGAAGTAAAGAAACTCTGAGAGAATTGTGAGACTTGTTTCTCCTAGCTTTGTCTCATCTTGTGAGTGTTTGGGAAGCTCTCAAGTGGCGGCATTCTTGCACTTATCTTGGATCAATCACCATCCAAGTGGCGTTTTCTTCCCTTCCATGTCTTCAACCACATAAGTTTTTCTTACTTTCATCATCCATTTTCCTTTTAATCGATTGAATTGTTTCTAGTTCATGTGTTCTTGTTTCTATTCGGTTCTTTTGTATGGTTTGATGTTCTTCTTTCAATTTCCACACTTATGTCTTAATTTCTATTCGGTTATCTTGTTTCATTGCTTGTTTTGTTACAATTAATTGTTATTTAAGGATATGGCACTCATGTTCATGAGTTTGGTTCATCAAATTGGAAGGCCATGACCTTCATTGATGCTTCCTTAAGTCTCCTTGTTCTTGTGTGTTTTTCCAATTCTGTTTTGTGCCTTTAATTCTACACCTTATCCGCACCTTGTTCATTCATTCATCACCTATTGATCCGGTCGGTCATCGGTAGTCGATGACATCAGCAGCAGTTGACCACGTGGACCATTAACAGAGTAACACGTGATAGAGGAAAGCAGGCGAAGCAGAGAGGCGATCACTCAGAATGATAATCGCCTGTCGCCTGTGATGTTGAGTAATAGCCTATCGCCTTGAGGTGAGTAATCGCCTATCGGCTTGAGGATGAGTAATCGCCTATCGCCTTGAGGTGAGTAATCGCCTATCGGCTGAGGATGAGTAATCGATCATCGCCGGTATGGATGAGTAATCGCCCAGATTGCACATGATCGCCATGTGTTAAGGTTAGGAGATCAGGTGGTCAGCAAGTCGCTAAAAGAGCACATCGTCGGGTGTTTGAGAAGACTTGGCAAGCACTTGTTGTATGGTCTAAGTACAGAGGATAAGTGGCATATCTGCCACCATGTGTAGTGCGAGCTGCAATGCCCAGAGTAGCCTGCGTACTAAGCTACTCCCTAAGTGGATAACTTAGTCGCAGGGGCACAGTGGAAGTAACGTTTCAGCTACAGACACTCCAGATGATGACACGTGTACGACCAGATGTTATCCACGTGTCAGGAGGAATAACCGTCAGGAGAGAGAAAGACTCAGGTATATATACAAACTCTTAACGAAATTATAGGAGGTTTTTTTTACAGATTCTCATAGCTCACACACTTGGGAGTTTCAGTCACACACGGGTCTCACAGAGAGATTCAAATATAGTTTTAGTGTTCCTGTGGCCTGACTTGAGCATCGGAGCTACAACGGCCGCTAGAGGCGCCGTCTGTGTGTTTTGCAGGCAGCGTTTGGAGTTCCGGCAGAACAGAGGGCTAGACGAAGGAGAGACGAGGCAGTCCTCCACGTTCGAGTCAAGCGGCAGGATCATTAGGCGCCCACCGTGGGGCCCGTGTAAATCTGGTTCCCATCCACGTCGCAGTTCTTGAAGTTTCTTGAGGTTTCTTGGAGCTTCTTAATCATTTTGTCGAGGTTTCTTGAAGTTACGTCGAAGTGCAGAGGAGATGAGTAGAAGAACCAGGCAAACCTCACCTGCGTCATCTGCTGAAGAAGGAGCTGTTACCATGGCGCAGGTAGTGGAGATGATGCGCGCGTTGCAAGATAGCGTCGCGGAATCGAGAGTTGAGCAAGAGAGGATGCGTGCAGAGCTGACTGCATCGCAAAGAAGAAACGAAGAGTTGAACCGTATGAATGAAGAGCTGCGTAGGGAATTGCAGGCGCAGAAGGAGCGCGCAGCTGAAGAGAGGACATCGACGCCACCGTCGCCTCCGCGAGCATTCCCTATGCCTTTCTCCCCCGAAATCATGAACACGGTGGTGCCTCCCAATCTGGTGGGACTGAAAGCGTCGTTCACGGGGGCGGAAGATCCAGAAGCACACCTGACAGCCTTCCACACTCAGATGATGCTGACTGGAGGTTCAGATGCTGTGTACTGCAAGATGTTCATGAGCACGCTGAGCGGAGTGGCTATGGAGTGGTTCGTGAGCCTGTCAGAGGGCCACGTCACTTCCTTCCATCAGTTCACGAAGCTGTTCACGGAGCAGTACATCATTAACCGACCTGCACCAAGGAAGGACCAGACCAGGGGGCGTGCAAGCAGCGCACCCCCCAGGTATGATTTCATGATAAGTTTGGCGGAGCTGATCGCCATCCCTGCTGTGGCAGCAAGACTCCATGTGCCAGAGAAAACCGATAGGGTACTTGGAGGGAGGAAGGATGAGTGGTGTGAATTCCATCAAGCTTATGGACATACACTCCGTAACTGCCTGGCGCTGGGGCGTCAGCTTGCTGAGTTGGTGGAGACAGGGTTCCTGACCGATTACCTGCAGAAGGCACAAGGTGATCGCGCTTCGGGGTCCCAGGAAGGCGACCAGCAGCATGAACTCCCTGTGTTTGGGGAGGTGAGGTGATGGAAGAGGCTACACTGGGGGGGCTCCCAGAGCTGAAGCGGAAGGCATGATCGCCTCACGTGTGTGCATCGTCAGGGCGGTCATCGCCGGTTAAAGGAGACCCCATCCAGAGTGGTTGGGATGTTGAAGAATGGAGCTTGTCGGCTGGCGACTCTGGACGTAACAACTATTCCCAGAACCCAGGACGCCACACGCTTCTTTCTTGCTTTCGTTAAGTTGTAAAGTAGATGCGCTATCGCGCTGTACACATACTTAGTGTATTAAACAGTTGAGCAGATCAGGGGCACTCTTTTTAACGATGCCACCCATTAAAAGATTTTCAGTGCATAAAGTGTGCGAGTGTTCCCAGTTTAAAGTTCCCCTTGCCCCAGGTGCAAGACCAGGTGATCGGTGGTGAGTTACCAAGTGGCCACCACCCACAGATCAGCCCCCAGATAAGCGTTGGGATGTAGAGCGCGATCAGCCATCAGTGCATGCAGACCACGATCAGCCGTCGGTGCATGTAGAGAGTGAGTACTCGGTCGGTGCAGGGTCATCGGTGTCTTGCTAACACGTGTTAAGTTGGGACCCAAGTTCCCAGTGAGAGCGTTAAGCATGCACCTCGTATGATTCCAGAAGAAGAGGTCCTCGCCGGTCGGGACGTCGGTGAACGCGCGATGAGGCAATGCAGGTAGGGCGCGCCCAGTGTGTGCGCTTAGACAGCCACGCCTGGCGCCCCCCTGGGAGCGTGCACCCACAGAGAAAGTCCTCACGTCTGCTTTATACAGCAAGGTTGAGGCGAGAGAAAGTCCTCTTCCTTTGCTTTTTACAGCAAGGTTGAGGCAACAGAGAAAGTCCTCACCTCTGCTTTATACAGCAAGGTTGAGGCGAGAGAAAGTCCTCTTCCTTTGCTTTTTACAGCAAGGTTGAGGCAACAGATAAAGTCCTCACCTCTGCTTTATACAGCAAGGTTGAGGCGAGAGAAAGTCCTCTTCCTTTGCCTTTTACAGCAAAGTTGAGGCAACGGAGAAAGTCCTCACCTTTGCTTTTTACAGCAAGGTTGAGGCAACAGAGAAAGTCCTCTTCCTCTGCTTTATACAGCAAGGTTGAGGCAAGAGAAAGTCCTCTTCCTCTGCTTTATACAGCAAGGTTGAGGCCAGAGGAAGTCCTCCTTGCCTTTGAGCAAGTGTAGGCAACAGAGGAAGACCTCCTTGCCTTTGAGCAAGTGCAGGCACCAGAGGAAGTCCTCCTTGCCTTTGAGCAAGTGCAGGCACCAGAGTTTGAGCAAGTGTAGGCAACAGAGGAAGACCTCCTTGCCTTTGAGCAAGTGCAAGCACCAGAGGAAGTCCTCCTTGCCTTTGAGCAAGTGCAGGCACCAGAGGAAGACCTCCTTGCCTTTGAGCAAGTGCAGGCACCAGAGGAAGACCTCCTTGCCTTTGAGCAAGTGCAGGCACCAGAGGAAGTCCTCCTTGCCCTTGAGCAAGTGCAGGCACCAGAGGAAGTCCTCCTTGCCCTTGAGCAAGTGCAAGCGAGAACAGAGGAAGTCGTCCTTGCCCTTGAGCAAGTGCAGGCGAGAACAGAGGAAGTCCTCCTTGCCTTTGAGCAAGTGTAGGCAACAGAGGAAGACCTCCTTGCCTTTGAGCGAGTGCAGGCGAGAAAGAAGAAAGTCCTCCCTCGACTTTGTACAGCGAGGTGCAGGCGAGTGAAAGTCCTCACCTCGACTTTGTACAGCGAGGCTGAGGCAAGAGAGAAAGTCCTCTCCCTTTGCTTCTTACAGCAAGGTTGAGGCGAGAGAACCAAGTCCTTACCTCGACTTTGTACAGCGAGGCTGAGGCAAGAGAGAAAGTCCTCTCCCTTTGCTTCTTACAGCAAGGTTGAGGCGAGAGAACCAAGTCCTCACCTCGACTTTGTACAACGAGGCTGAGGCATGAGGAAAAGTCCTTTTCCCTTTGCTTTTTACAGCAAGGTCGAGGCAAGAGAACCAAGTCCCTTCCCTCTGCTTTTTACAGCGACGCTGAGGTGAGAGAAGCAAGACCTCACCCACGACTTCTTACAACAAGGTTGGGACAAGAGGGGTCATCGAGAAGCACTTTTCTTCCCCAAAACACAGGCGTCATAGTTGGTGTTCAGACCCTCTATGCACTCAGCGCTGGTGTGGCAGAGAAGTGCAGCGAAGCCAGAAGCGCGATGACTGATCGGTGGTGCGCTAACATGCTAGTCGGTGGTCGGTGGTAGAAGCAAGTTCTGCTGCGTGAAGCCGAAGCGTTTAGGCCCGTTAAGTCAGTCATCCAGCGCAAAGTTATGTTGAAGGCAATGCTAAGGCAACAGTTAGCTGCGATCAAGTCAGAGGCCAAGTTTGAGGGGTTGCAGTTAGATCGCGCTAAAGCCTAAGCTAGTTAATAGTTAGTCACATGCAGAGAGTTAAAGAGATGAAACGCAGCAAACTCCAGCGCGTTAGAGAAGAAGAAAACAGAGAAGGTGAATCTCTAGATGATCCAGAGAGATGCTTTGAATGTTTGAAGGCGAAGAAGAAGGGATGAAACTGTGTTAGTACCAGAGTGTGCGCTCCTATAGACCGCCAGAAGACGTTTTCTTAGTCTCTTCGCTGAGAACAAGTTCACAGCTCGAGACTGGGGGGCTTGTGATCCGGTCGGTCATCGGTAGTCGATGACATTAGCAGCAGTTGACCACGTGGACCATTCACAGAGTAACACGTGGTAGAGGAAAGCAGGCGAAGCAGAGAGGCGATCACTCAGAATGATAATCGCCTGTCGCCTGTGATGTTGAGTAATCGCCTATCGCCTTGAGGTGAGTAATCGCCTATCGGCTTGAGGATGAGTAATCGCCTATCGCCTTGAGGTGAGTAATCGCCTATCGGCTGAGGATGAGTAATCGATCATCGCCGGTATGGATGAGTAATCGCCCAGATTGCACATGATCGCCATGTGTTAAGGTTAGGAGATCAGGTGGTCAGCAAGTCGCCGAAAGAGCACATCGCCGGGTGTTTGAGAAGACTTGGCAAGCACTTGTTGTATGGTCTAAGTACAGAGGATAAGTGGCATATCTGCCACCATGTGTAGTGCGAGCTGCAATGCCCAGAGTAGCCTGCGTACTAAGCTACTCCCTGTGTGGATAACTTAGTCGCAGGGACACAGTGGAAGTAACGTTTCAGCTGCAGACACTCCAGATGATGACACGTGTACGACCAGATGTTATCCACGTGTCAGGAGGAATAACCGTCAGGAGAGAGAAAGACTCAGGTATATATACAAACTCTTAACGAAATTAGAGGAGGTTTTTTTTACAGATTCTCATAGCTCACACACTTGGGAGTTTCAGTCACACACGGGTCTCACAGAGAGATTCAGATATAGTTTTAGTGTTCCTGTGGCCTGACTTGAGCGTCGGAGCTACAACGGCCGCTAGAGGCGCCGTCTGTGTGTTTTGCAGGCAGCGTTTGGAGTTCCGGCGGTGGTTCTTGGAGCGTTCCTGCAGAACAGAGGGCTAGACAAAGGAGTGACGAGGCAGTCCTCCACGTTCGAGTCAAGCGGCAGGATCACCTATAATTGTGTTTTTCCTTTGACCTTTGGAAATGAACCTTCACATCTACTTAACACTTGTTAAGTTAATGTCCAGTGGGAATTTTCCTTAGGTTTCTCACCTAAATTGCTTAACAATCTTGATCCTAATTCTAAGAAAGTGTCACCTAATCAATCAATCTAAAACAAACTCACATCAACCTCCTAGAAGTAATGGGGTTTTAAATACCATCGAGAATAACGGGGTTTGAAAACTGTCGGGAATAACAAGGATTTTCAAAGATGAAGTCTTTAACATACAAGATGAAAGGTTATTTTGGTTCAACATTTTTATTATATATCACCTATTTTTTTTTTTATATATGCACCTCCTAGAAGTAATGGGGGTTTAAAAATCACTAGGAATAACGGGGTTTGAAAACTGTCGAGAATAATGGGGTTTCCAAACTACTTGAAATAACGGGAGTTTGAAAATCATCGGGAATAATGGGGGTTTCAAAATTGCTGGGAATAATAGGGTTTCAAAAAACCATCAGAAAGTAATTATTTTCCTGGGGTTCGTAAAAATCGTCGGTAATCCGTTAGCAACGCTGAATCTTCCAAGGAAAAAGTAAACCGCGGATAACGTATTTAATGGAAGTTAAAATCCCCGGAAATGCCAAAAATAACCCTGTTGAAAATCATTTTTTTTAGTGTATCCTCCCATATCCATAATTGTTTACATAATTTTCAAATGAAAATTGAAAAAATTCATGAATCAAAATAACGAATTCTTTAGTAATAAAACAAAATATACAAAGTTGTATTCGGTCAAAGCTACTTACAATCACTTAAATGGTTTAAAAATTTAAAATTAATTCAAATCAAAATGAAATTAAGTGAAAGAAGAAGACCCTAATCAAAACCTTTATTCCTTGCAAAGTCATCATTGCTCACTCTTAGAAGACAAACCTCAATTCTACACGGTTAGTCATATATTGAAGTTTAGTTATAAATTTTAGATTGAGCTCAGATTTGAGAATGTGATGGAATTTAGGATTGAATTAAGATTCAAGTGTGTGACCAAGAAAGGAATAAAATAAAATTAATGAAAACATCCTATCCCATATATAGTGAGGAATATGAGGCAAACTGGTTTCATAAAGCAATTCGCTGGAAAATTAGACTAGGTGATAAAATTAGATTGTGGCAAGATAAATGGATAGGTCAAGATAGTCTTAAACATCAGTTTCCTAAGATTTTCTCCATATCAGTAGATCAAGGTAAATATATGGGGGAAATATGAGTTTGCACAGATACAGAATGGGAATGGAGATTGAATTGGAGAAGAAGCAGATTTGTATGGGAGAGTACATAGGTAGGTCAATTGTTAGCGGAGGCTAGTCACTCTAGTTCATGGGCAGGTGAAGCTTATGGGATGTTCTCAGTGAGGTTCACCTATAAAATGCTTTACAACTCCACTAGTTTGGAATATGGTTGTTTATTTTCTTGTCTATGGTCTGTTAAAGTTGTCCCTAGTGCGTTAACTCTTTCCTGGAGGGTTTTGTTGGGTAAAGTCCCCAATATAGTGAATTTAATGAGGAGGGAGATTAATCTAAATACCAATATATGTCCTTTATGTCATTTAGCTAAACAATCGGTACAACATCATTTTATGAAGTGGAATTTAGAAAATTTTATATGGAATAATTGTTGTAGATGGATAGTGATGCAAGTCAAAACCACTTAAGGATGACCAAAGATGATATATATAAAGGGTCATCTCAACAAACAAAAGAAGACTTCACAAAAAGAAGAAAGGGCCATATTCCAGAACACTTGAAGTTCTTCTTACTAGTCTTCTTAAAGATTAGAACATTTTGTAAATAATTGGGTTCTCTTGGAGAATCCAAATAGTAGTATAAAAAAAGAGGGCCCAAGCCCAAGAATCCTAAGCCAAGAAGCCCAAGCCCAAGAAGCCCAAGTCAAGTGAGGGCCCAAGCCCAATCCATGAGCATCAATAGTAGCAAGGCTAAATCATTGGGAAATAAGCATCCACGGATGCATCTCTTTTGTAATTTCTTTTGTGTAGTTTTTAGTACAACATTAAAGGAAGGTGTAGATATTAAAATAAGGAGTGCTAATGTACAAAAACAAGTCACACCTTCCATGTGACATAAAGAGTAGGTGTAGGTGTAGTTTTTAGGAGGTGCCAAAGTAGAAAAAACGTCACACCTCCCATGTGACTTAAGTTTGGCTCCAAATTAGAATTTGAATTAGGAGTGAATTTTGAATTTGTTTAACTTTAATTTCAGCCCTCTAAAACTATAAATAGAGGTGCTTGGTCATTGTAAATTCAAGATTGAAATTAGAAGAAAAGTTACTATACTCAAATTGTGAGTGAATTTTGTGAGACTTGTTCTCCTCTTCCTTGTCTCATCTTGTGAAGCTTTGGGAGCTCTCAAGTGGCGGCAAATCTGCACTTATCTTGGATCATCACCTCCAAGTGGCGTGTCCATTCCCAATCCATGGCTACAACCACATAAGTTTCATTTTCTTTCATCTTCCATAGTCATTTCAATCAGTAGTTTTGATTTTAGGTCTTGTTCTTGAATTTCAATCGGTTCTTTTGTTTCAATTTGTGTTTCCATATTCTATTTTCCATTTTGTTTTTGTGTTTAAATTTTGCACCTATTCTGTTTTGAGTTCAGCACCTTGTTTTTCATTCATTCATCACCATTAATTATGTTTTATCCTTGGACCTTTGGAAATGAACTTTCACATCTACTTAGCACTTGCTAAGTTAATGTCCAGTGGGGATTTTCCTTAGGTGACTCACCTATAAATTGCTAAGAATCTTGATCCTAATTCTTAAAAGTGTCACAATATTAATGAACCTAAAATCAACTCACATCAGATAGGCTGTTTAATTTTCCAACATAAGAAACTTAGTTGGCATTTGGAATAATTTCACCTATTTAATGGTAACCAAAAACAAAACTTCATATGGAAAGGATTATGGGTTGTTGTCATTTGGTGTATATGGGAACAAAAGGACAATTTTATCTTTAAACAAGGGAAGGTTGATGCAGAGGAAGTTTTCCACATGGCTCAATTAAATTTTGTGCTTAATTTGGAATGTCCATGGGGATGTTTGTTCCATATTTGTTGTTGTTTGTTGTTGTATGTTTTGAGCTAAAGAGTTCGGAAGGCCTAGGAGTTGCAATTTTGAGGATAAAATATTGCATAGTTAGGGCCTGGATCAATGTTTTGTTTTAAGGCGCATATCTTTAAATTTGTACCAATAGGGACGTATAGCATAAAGAGGTTGAAGGTGTGCATGTCAACACTTTCCTAGGTATCTTCTTTGGATGTGAAGCAATGTTGGAGTATAACCCAGTGTTGGGATACTCTTTTGGGAGCTTAAATTTTGGAATAGAACATTTGTCACTACAATTGCATTTACCTGATAATTTGTACAACATATATTACAACCAAGGCCTTTAAATGTCTCAAGTTCGGGATGTGATCTTATAGAAATTAGTGGAAATGCCTTAAACAATATGAAAGTTTTTATAAGGCACTAACTTGCAATTTCTTCTGGTGTAAAGAGTTCTAATTTGTATATATCATAAGTACAAAGGCGAAAGAAAAACTGAAGAACAAGGGATACAAGAATGTAAACACACTTAGATATTTGTTGAATTTGCTTCTACGTTTGTGCTTAAAAACTTGTTAAGAGTCTCGAAATTATTCCCTACTTGATTGGATTAATTAACTGCATGTTTTGATAATTCATATCAGCTTTATGTCTTCATTTGTTGTTGCTCATGTTATGTGCTAATTGGCTAGAAAGGTATACTTATGGATGGTTATGCAAGGATACTATGCTATCAAAGTTGTGGATCCATACACATTGACATATACAAGTGTATGCTGCACCAAGTAGTAAGGAAGTTGTATTGGAGTATACATGTACAAAATGCTTTGTCTTGTTACCTTTAGTTGCTACTAAATGATGGTTTTCCTTCCTATGTTCTATATTCACATGTATGGTTGGGAAAGATACATGTTAAGGAAGCAAATGAGATTATTGAAGGAAGTGTTAGAGGTTCACATTGTACCAAGTTTACAATCATTATGCAGATTGACTCTCAAAGCAGAGATTGTAGGGAGATGCAGGGGCTGCTGTTAGCAGCAAAGGGGCTGCGCATATTGCTGCCAACATCTTGGGCTGGTTTTGTGTACTAGAAGTTCCATAGTATGGTATGAAGCAAACCAATCTTTTTAGTTGCACTTGTCAATGTATTAGGAGGTTTATTGTTGCTATGATCAATTGAAGTGTAGTCGCATAGTAGGATTTAGAGCAGTGGCAGTGACAACTACAAAATTAAATGAAGCTTACTACAGATTCAGTGATGTGAATTGATTTTAAGATTGCACATTTTAGGAGTTTCACTTGGTTATGATTTTTTGGTTTTAAGCAAGATATGGTGAGAAACCTAGAGAAGATTGCCACTGGACATGAACTTAGCCAAATGGTTAAGTGTGAAGGTTCTCTTATAGAGGGCAAAGAGAAAATACAATGTATGGTGTATATGATGATAAGGGGAAGAATTAGAATAACATAATAGAAGAATGAACAATATGATAACCGAATACAAAAGAACAACACAATATCATAAAAATGGAAGAAGAGTTGCGTAAGGAAAAAGAAAGGAACAAGGTGAAGAGATGAAGAAAGCTTATGGAGATGAGATGTTGCCATGCCATTTAGAGGATGGGATACCCCAAGATGAGTGATGCAAAGCCGCTACTTGAAGTGTAGTGCACTCAAGATAAGAACCAAAAATACTAGGAGACTCAACTCACTAAACACTTTGACAGAGTTTCTTTTCTATTCAATTTCCATTTGTAAATACATAGGGTAAGGCACCCTTTATATAGGAAGGAGTGACTCTGATGTGAGTTTATTTTAGATTGATTCATTTAGATGGCACTTTAGAATTAAGATTGAGATTACTTAGCAATTAAGGTGAGAAACCTAAGGAAAATTCCCACTCGACATTAACTTAACAAGTGTTAAGTAGATGTGAAGGTTCATTTCCATAAGGCCAAAGGAAAAACACATTTAATGGTGAAGAATGAATGACAATTAGGTGTGGAATTTAAGCAAACACAAGGTGAGCAACACATATGGACTGAATTGAAACAAGAATACAAAAACAAGAACAAGACATATTTTGGAATTAAAATTAGGAATGGAAATGGAAGGGAAAAGAGATTAGTGAAAAGAAACTTAGGAGTGGTGGTATTGTGAATGAGCATGCCACTTGGATGGTGAATTGAATCCAAGATAAGTGTAGATGCTATAACATCCCGCCAAATTCTTTTCATATTTATATAATAAAATAAAGGTAAACAAATATATTGAAGTGAACATAATTATATATATAAAATGAAGTTTCTCCTCACAGGGAGTTTAATACATAAATCGGTCAATTTCCAAAACTTAAACAAAATACAGCAAAAAGACAAACAGTCGATCTCGTATAAGAAAAAGGGCGATCTCCCATCAGAAAAGGGCGATCTCCTATCAGACAACAGAAAAGGGTGATCGCCTAACAGAAATAGAACCGGGCGATCTCCTTCCGGCGACCACTCACTGAGGAGCTCTACTACCTGCAACCTCATCTGCTCCCGTGCAAAAATACACAATCATCACAGGTTTAAGAAAGCAATCACAATACCAGATAAAAGGGTAAGCTAGATGTTTGAAAAACTTTAAATCAACAGAAAACATAAATCTTCACACCATTCATAATCCATATCAATTTCAACCATCAACATTCCCATATTCCATAAACTCGTCAAGTGTCTATTCGCTACTTTCAATATTCATGGTTCACACGTCAGACTTTCCACTGACTCATAACATATAGACACATGACTCTACTTCCGGAAGACTCGTGCGTTGACTCAGGCTCAGAGATCTGCACCTGTCATACCACACCACTGTGAAATCCACACAGGGTCGCTGTGAAATCCACACAGCCATGCGCATACATAATCTCAATATCATCACTCTCCCGGTATGACAGGGTTAATTCATATAACAGGTCAAGCTCGTTCTCTTTCAAACAACTCACCCATACATATGAACCTCCTTCGACTCTCCACAACTGAATAACTTCATCTATGTGATTCCATTATATCAGCAGAGTCAGGATATCTCCTTCTAGACAAGCCCCTAGTCAATACACATTACACACGATCTTACACGGTATTTTCTTTCCTGAAAATACTATGCCTTGATCCCACATTCACAACATTCAACACGTCATACAACACTTAATGAACGATTCCAGTCACAGCAAAACTCATGCCAAGGTTCAGATTTTCGAATATCACATTTAAATCTCAAACAGTTTCAAACAACCCCAAAAACAGGGGAGTTCGAAAAACAACGCCAAAACCGGCGATCTCGTTCAAAAACAGGGGATTATGCAATAACAGTTGAAAACCGGCGACCACGTCGCCCCATCATCTCAATCATCTAATATAAGGTGTTTCGTTGGAAATAAGGCTAGCTTCCCTTACCTGGACTTGCGCAAAACACCAAGAGCTCCAAAACCCACCGAGCTTAAAGGATGCCTTGGCTCTGTTTTAGCGTCTGGTTTGTAGAACTTGCAGAGAACCTCCCAGGTGCTCCAAGGGCAGTCGTCACTCGTCGCACTGGTGCTTGAGGATGCCTGAATCGCAGCGCGAAGGAGAGAAAAGGAGAAGAATGAAGGTAAACTCACTCTTTCACTCTTGAACCACTGCAACGTCCTTTGCCTCTCAGAAGTGGGTTTTTGAATCTTAAACCAACTTGTCCACAAAAGCCGCTGCCACCACCCACTCTGCAGGGAAGTTTGCGTGTACGCTTCCCTGAACAGTACGACTACGCGTGCCTCTGCGCAGGCCAACACTCTGAGGTCACTATTCTGAACCACCCTTTTTGTCTACGTGTCGCGTGTGCAGTACGTCTGATGCTGAGAGCCTGGGTCCCACCTTATCTATGTGAAACTCGACATCGCGCGATAACCTTCCACCGATGACCGCTCACTCGATGACTAACCACCGATGACCGCCCCTGGCGGACGACCGATGTCTCTCCCTGGGAGACGACCGATGTCTCGCCCTGGCGATGACCGCAAGCCTCGCGCCCTGGCGATGCCCGCAAGTCTCGCGCCCTGGCGATGCCCGCATGCCTCGCGCCCGGCGATGCCCGACGACACGTCACCACGCCTTGCTGAAGGTTCTTCATCCCACTATGTTACGTCCAAGGTATCATCTCCACATGACTTGGTGACGTCGGTAGCTTCACATTTCCAAGAGTAGATCAGCACTACTCCTCGTGCGCCCATGCATGCAACACTAAGGACGATTTCTTATGCTCAAGCATAGAGCTTCGCATGCACAACGTATCTAAGGCTTAACCCACACCTCGATACGCGTGGTTTTTGGAACCTACTCTGGTTGATCCAGTATCCTGACCACATACTGAGTGCACTTTCAGCGATCATGTGCACCATAGGCGACTGGCGATCACGTGTAACCTAGGCGACAGGCGATCATGTACAAATCAGGCGATCTCATAGTCTCCTAACTACACTTTCCTTCCTTTTTTATTTTAAATAAAAACATACTTGGAATTCATTTAAAATATATTCCTTTTTATTCCAATTTAATTTTACAGGTCCTTACAGATGCCGCCACTTGAGAGCTTCATAACACTCACAAGATAAGACCAAAATGACTTGAAGGAGTCATTTTGGTGGTTGGGCATGAAGAAAGACATCGCCCAGTATGTTACAACCTGCTTAACATGCCAGAAGGCGAAGATAAAGCATCAAAGACCTGGCGGGTTGTTACAGCAACTGGATATCCCTGAGTGGAAATGGGACAACATTGCCATGGATTTTGTTACCCATTTACCCAGATCGGTAAAGGGTCATGATGCAATCTGGGTCATCATTGATCGGCTGACGAAGAGTGCCCACTTTCTTCCAGTGAATATGAGGATGCCTATGGCCAAGTTGGCACAGTTGTACATCAAAGAAATAGTGAGGTTACATGGAGTGCCTTCCAGCATTGTTTCAGATAGAGATTCCAGGTTCACTTCACGGTTTTGGCAGACAAGAATTTGTGTATAGTAACTTTACTCTAATTTTCAACTTGTGAATACATGAGGTAGGCCTCCCTATTTATAGATTTAGGAGCCTTGGAAAGCAAGCTTAAAGGGTAGAATGGTGATCCGGTTGGTCATTGGTAGTCGATGACGTCAGCAGCAGATGACCACGTGGACCAGTCACAGGGTGACACGAGGCATGAGACAGCAGGTGAATCAGGGAGGAGACCACTTAGAACGGTGATCGGTGGTCAGTTACCAAGTGGCCACCACCCCCAGATCGGTGCCTAGATAAGCGCCTGGAAGCAGAGCGCGGAAAGTAATGAGGCACCACACGATCATCGGTGGAAGGTAATGAGGCACCGCACAGTCATCGGTGGATAGTAACGAGGCACCGCACGGTCGTCAGGGGAAGGTAATGAGGCACCGCACGGTCATCGGTGGAAGGTAATGAGGCACCGCACGGTCGTCGGGGAAGGTAATGAGGCACCGCACGAATGAGGCACCGCACGGTCATCGGTGGATAGTAATGGGGCACCGCTCGGTCGTTAGTGCATGCAGAGCGTGATCGGTCATCGGGGTTCTTGCCAACACGTGTTAAGCTGGGACCCAGGTTCCCAGCGAGAGCGTTACGCATGCACCTCGCATGATGCCCACTCAGAGGACGTGCGGTGAGACCTTGCAGGCAGGATGCGCCTGGTGAGTGTGCTTAGAACAGCCACACCCGGTGCTCTCCTGGGAGCATGCGACTCACTCAGAGAGAAGAAACGCGCTAAGTTACTTCGCAAGAGGATAACTCAGCCGCATATAGAAAAGCGCAGAAGCCCTTCAGATGTGACACGTGTACGGTTAGATGTCAGCTGCATGCCTCCACCTGTCACCATCTGAGAGAGAGGCGCGACCCAGTATAAAGGTACTCCACCTCATGTAAGGTACGGACGGTCTTACACATTCTTACACAAGTTTTTCAGATTACAAGTTTACACACAGAGAGAAAGTGGATCTGAGCACACACGAGTCTCACAGAGAGATTCAGTGAGAGCTTTTGGTGTTCCTGTTGCCTGACTTGAGCGTCGGAGCTACAACGGCCGCTAGAGGCGCCGTTTGTGTGTTTTGCAGGCATCGTTTGGAGTTCTGGCGAAGGTTCTTGGAGCGTTCTTGCAGAACGCGCAGTTGCAGAAGGCTAGACGAAGGAGTGACGAGGCACATCCTCCACGTTCAAGTCCGAGGCAGGATCAAATGGGAAAAGGAAAAAAGTGGGCAGCCATAGGGTTTGACTAAGTCAATCCCGTATTCTAGGCTTATCCTTTTAGAAACTAGGTCAAAATGCTTTCAAATGGGCTAGGAACAAGCTAGAATGCTACCCACACCCCCTACTAAGCTAAAGGTACCTTATTCTAGCCTATATTTGCTATTTGGACTCCTCAAATGAGCCCAACTTATTTACAATATTTTCTACTCAATAAGAACACTAGCAGGAAGAACTTTAGATGCTCTGGTCTTCTTGCAATTCTCCCTCTGAGGTCTCTACTTTGAAATGACTTCTCTTTGTGTCCTTTAGCATCCTTTGTCATCATCTTATGGGCTTGGTTTGCATCAAACTCGGAGAGCAAGATGAGAGACGGGTAGAAAAGGAATGAAGGAGGGGCGACCTTAGCATTGAATATGGTCAATGTTGCCCCCTATACCTAGTTTCTAGAAGCTAGGGTTACAAAGACCTAAAACCTAGGTGCTTATGAAGATAAAATAGGCTTGGCACAAGCCCAAGTTTCTAAGTACACTCCCATTTATGCTATGTGAAACCTAATCTACTGAAATTAAATGCAAAGAGACTACCTGGTGCTCAACTCTTATCATGTGGGCTTTGCTCTTGGTGATCCTCTGAGGAATGATAGGTTCTGAGGCACTGGCTAGTGGATGATCCTGAACTAGCCCTGGGTCCTGTGTCATGCTTTGGGTCATGCTTGGGCTAGTTCAAGGGAAGCTTTATCTCTCAAGGCTTCATCTACTAGTCTTAAAATCATTGAATGTAGCTAGATGAAATGATAATATGTTATTATATGACTGTATCAATTTTTTGAAAGATAGTAGTTTCCTAGTGTAGGGTCCAGAGTTTTTATTCCCAAACTTTGTGGATGGTATATCAGTATAACAAACATTTTTATGAGGAATTTGTTGTATGATTTATGTTTGTTGGAGATATGTGAAATAGTTTTTTTTTTTTGTAGAAAGGTTGATGTATCCCTTAAATACCCTATTTAATTAATTATTTTTTATTGATAATTTCTTTTTGTAAATAATGCTTATTTTCATCTCAAAGAAACGGTAACATAATTATCATATTATTTAATATTAAAATCAATATAAAATTAAATATTATAAATTATTTTAGTATTTTTATTGTTTAATTACGCTATATTGCTTTTTTTAACATATATGTCTTGATTTAATAAATAACTTTTTTTATTTTTATATGATATTTTAGAGTATATATATTATTATTATTTATCAATATAAGATTTGTTTAATTTATTACATCTCTCACTTGTTATGTGACCTTTTAATGTTTATATATCTATAGTAGAAATGTGTAATATTCTCTATGATGAAAATTGTCCGGTCTCGAAACTTTCGGCTAAGAAGATAGATAAAGATCGAGATTTACTAAAGAGATTGTAAAGTTTTTTTCTTCTTCTTAGCCTTGTAAAAATTGTATAGAGTAGTTAGGAAGTTTTGGAACTTGTATTCTGGGCCAAAGTATAGAAGGATGTAAATAGAAAAGAAAGTAGAGTATAAAAGAGTAAAAGATGGGTGTAACTAGAAATGTAGACAAGGAAGGCATGAAGCTCCACATGTCTTCTCCTCAATGGAGAGGATTTGCACAATAAGGAGGTAACACTTGTCACACTCATTTGAGAGGTTTTAAGAGACTTTCTCCTATAAATAGAAGTCTCTTGTACATGATTTTTAACTTTGATTTGAGTAATAAAATGTTGTCCAATTGCGACACTTTTCTTGTTCAAAGTTCTCTCTAAAGTTGTCTTCTTGATAGACAAATTTCTGGACTCCTCCTAGTAGTGTTGACCCAACCTCACTCTATGATGGAGATCAAGTAGAAGAGGATTTTACTAATGGAGGAAGAGGTCATCCACCCAAGCATTTAAAATTCTTCTTACTAGTCTTCTTAAAAAGTAGAACAGTTTGGGTTCTCTTGAAAATTCAAAAGATAGTAGTATAAATAAATCTTTGTAAATATTCTTGTATAAATTTGTAAATAATATAGAAATATCCTTAGGAGTATGCCAAAGAGGAAAACCAAAAGAAACCTCTAAATGTAAGGCATTTTAGGCACTTTCTTTAGGAAAAACTGGAAAAAGTGACTTTTCTACTCCTTTCTCTCTTAGGCACTAGAAGGAGCTAGAAGAGTGACTCTTTCCACTCCTTCCCCTTTGTAACATGACCAGCCCTCTCCATTATAAATAGGGGTGCTTGGTACTTTGAATAAAAAAAGTTGAAAGTTAAAAGAAAAGAAACTATCTTGAAATTGAGAGAGAGTGAGTTTGTGAGACTTGTCTCTTCTTCTCCTTCATGTCTTACCTTGTGAGCTTTGGAGACTCTCAAGTGGCGGCACCACCCACTCATCTTGGAAGAACCACCCTCCAAGTGGCGTGAATCACATCTCCAAAAGGCTACAACCACATAAGTCATTTCTATTCATCTTCTAAAAATACCCATTTGTGTTTTCTTGTAGTTTTTTCCATTTTTAATCGGTTCAATCTTTTCCATGAGTTGTTTCCTTTCATTTGATGCCATTGTTCTGCACTTTGTTGGTTTATTTCCTTGTTTTCTTGCTGTTTTAATTTCGTCCAAACCATGGGTTTCCATATACATGTGTTGTTTTTGTTTTCCATCCATGGGTTTTTGTTCTTTGATGAGTTTCTTTGTGATTTTCTAATTCCTATTGAATTTCAATCAGTATTTTAACTTTTTCTTGGTGTTCTTATGTTGTTCTTGTGTTTCCTTTGAAGTTTGGTACTGTTCTTGAATTACCCATTCATATTCCATTGTTATCTTACACTACAAGTTACCTATTCATGTGTTTTTAGTATGAACCTTTGTTTTCTTGAGTAGAAACTCTATTAATTGCTCTTTAGAATTTTGATCCTAATTCTTGAAAGTGTCATGAATACAATGAAACCTATATCAACTCAACCCAAACCAAGAAAGGTTCATAAGAAACTCACATCATGTGGAATCTAGAGCCATGGTGTTGATTTGTTGATTGTGAGTTGAATAGACACTTTCTTTCTGGGCAATTTTTTTTCCAGCACCTATAATTTCGTGTTTCTTGTTTTTCCAGCACCTTATATTCATACTTTTGTTTGGTTTGAATATGTTTTAGTTGTGCCTTTTCATTGATCATACTTTTTGCTTTGAGTTTTATGTTCATAGTGTTCTAGGCGTCCAAATCTTGTCTCTACTTGCTTGCTTTTGATTTTGAAAGTTTGTGTTTCTCTTGAATTTGTTTTAGTACTTGTGATTGGAGGTTCCAAACATTTGATTTCAAGTGTTCAATTGTCTTGAATCCTTCATAAAATTTTTGTGCAATTTGATTGATGTTTCAACTTCCATATGATGCATATTATGGTTCTTTCACTACATAAGTTCCATTTGGTATAAAAAAAAAAGAAAAAAAAAACAGAACTGAAACAGAACCAATTCTGTTTTTAAATCCTTCAAAACAGTTTGGTATTTGCATCTATTCATTCTTTTGCACATTAATTTTGATACCAAAGTTGGATTCATAGTGATTGGCAAATTGTTGTCTACTTTGTGGAACTTTTGATCCTTGTATTTTGACAAGTTTATGATTTGTACTTTCTTTCTTGATTATAAAGTTTAGTGAGTATTCTTTGAGTCTTATTGTGCGCCTTTTATTGCTTGTCTTTCATTCCTTAAGTTTTGTCATATATCTTGTATTCCTTTTGCACTACCCTTTCTTGTTTTGTACCTTTTCTTGCTTGTCTTTTATTGTTCTTCAAGTTTTGTGGTGGTTATTTTTGGATGAGTGGTTGAGTGCTTTGGCATCTTTCATTTGAAGTTACTCCATTCCACAAGAGAAGCTTGATTGAGGGAAGTATAATTTCTTGGAGTGATTTTGAGTGCCTTAATTTTTTTACCAAAACCGCACCACTTATTTCTTTGTTTTCTAACCTTGTTTTCTTTAATTGTTTGCTATTTGTGTTTGCTGTACTGTTTTGAAAATGGCTCAATATTCAAGTGGAGAATCTTCCAAACCACACTCTCCACAAAAAGTTTTCATTCTTGGTGAATTAAAAGAAGCCAAAAGGTCACTTGCACAAAAAGATGAAGCTATAAGACAATTGGAAGAAAGATTGCAAAGGCTTGAAGTGACTAATGAAAGGTCCAGCCATACACCCCATAGAAGACACCATTCTTCAAGGCATTCGTCAAGAACTTCTTCCAACTATCATGGACATGAAGATGAAACCGAATGGAGGAGGCATCATCATTATGAAGAAAGGCGCCAACATGTGGCAAAGCCTTATTTGCAATTTGTAAAACTTCCTAGCTTTAGTGGTGAAGATGATCCCAATGTTTACTTAGGTTGGGAAGCTAAGGTAGAACAAGTGTTTAGTATTCATGAGGTTAAAGATGATCAACAAGTTAAGCTAGCTACCTTAGAATTTTTGGACTATGCCATGCAATGGTGGCATAAAACTCTTATGGACATTGGGCTAAACAAGAGGCCTCCCGTGGTCTCTTAGAATGATTTGAAAGAATGCATGCGCACTAGATTTGTGCCTCCACATTATAGGAAAGACCTTTTGTTGAAGCTCCAAAGGCTTCATCAAGGCACGCTTAGTGTGGATGCTTATTATAAAGAACTTGAAACGCTTTTAACTCATATTAACATGCATGAAAGTGAAGAATCTAAGATGGCTAATTTTGTAAGTGGATTAAGACAAGATATTCAAAATGTTGTAGAACTTTATGAGTACACTTCTTTGGAAAAATTGGTTCACCTAGCCATCAAGGTTGAATCACAAATTTTGAAGAAAAATTCTTTTAAGAAAACTCATAATGATGGTTTCTATAACTCACCTTGGAAGGGTAAAACTCACATTTCAAAACTTGATACTCCTTCCAAATCTTTTAAAGAATCCACTCAACAAAAGGACTCTCATAATTCTTCTATTTCTAAATCACCAACCAAAACCTCAAGTAAGAAATGTTTTAAGTGTTTAGGTTATGGTCATATAGCCGCAAATTGTCCAACAAAAAGAACCATGATGGTAAAAGGGGGTATAGTTGTAAGTGAACATAGTGATAATTCTTCTAAATCTAACTCCCCTTCCCCTAGCCCTAGTGATAATGAATGTAAAATACCATGTGAAGGTGACTTATTGGTGATAAGGTGCATGATGGGCACAATTCAAAAACCTTTGGATGATACCCAAAGAGAAAATATTTTCCATACCCGGTGCCTTATCAACAAAAAGTTATGTTCCATGATAATTGATGGGGGTAGTTGTACAAATGTGGCTAGTACAAGAGTGGTGGAGAAGCTTGTGTTACCCACTATCTCTCATCCCAAGCCCTATAAGCTCCAATGGCTTACTAAAAAGGGAGAAATCATGGTTAATAAACAAGTCCTCATAAATTTTGAAATAGGAAAGTATAAAGATGAGGTTTTATGTGATGTTGTGCCTATGGAAGCAACCCATATTCTTTTAGGGAGGCCTTGGCAATTTGATAGACATGTTTTACATGATGGCCTCACCAATATAATGTTTTTTTCCTTCCAAGGGCGCAAGGTTACCTTAAAACCCCTCTCTCCACAAGAAGTTCATGAGGACCAATTAAAAATGAAAAATAAAAGAGAAAATGAAAAAGAAGAAAATGATAAAATAAGTCATAATACCTTATCAACTAAATCAATCTTTTTGACTCATGCTATGCCTCAATTTGAGCATCCAAGGTATTCTTCTTCTTTGTCTTTTTCATTACCAAAAGTTCCTACGTGCACTCCATATTGTTTGAAAAATGTTAGGGATGATTTTTCCATACCTACTAATGGTTTTTGCCCTTTAAAGAGAATTTTTCCAAAGAAAATAATCATTCCCACACATTTTTTTCCAACATGGTCTATCTATAGGACTTCTTTTTCCAACATCCCAATGATCCATAATGCTAAGTCAAGTTTGTCTTTATTATCATCCACTGCTTTATTTGATAGCAAACTGACTTTGTTATATGTAGGGATTCTGAATTCGCGGACGAATTCTCTCCAACCTGGGGAGCATGATGGAGATCAAGTAGAAGAGGATTTTACTAATGGAGGAAGAGGTCATCCACCCAAGCATTTAAAATTCTTCTTACTAGTCTTCTTAAAAAGTAGAAAAGTTTGGGTTCTCTTGAAAATTCAAAAGATAGTAGTATAAATAAATCTTTGTAAATATTCTTGTATAAATTTGTAAATAATATAGAAATATCCTTAGGAGTATGCCAAAGAGGAAAACCAAAAGAAACCTCTAAATGTAAGGCATTTTAGGCACTTTCTTTAGGAAAAACTGGAAAAAGTGACTTTTCTACTCCTTTCTCTCTTAGGCACTAGAAGGAGCTAGAAGAGTGACTCTTTCCACTCCTTCCCCTTTGTAACATGACCAGCCCTCTCCATTATAAATAGGGGTGCTTGGTACTTTGAATAAAAAAAGTTGAAAGTTAGAAGAAAAGAAACTATCTTGAAATTGAGAGAGAGTGAGTTTGTGAGACTTGTCTCTTCTTCTCCTTCATGTCTTATCTTGTGAGCTTTGGAGACTCTCAAGTGGCGGCACCACCCACTCATCTTGGAAGAACCACCCTCCAAGTGGCGTGAATCACATCTCCAAAAGGCTACAACCACATAAGTCATTTCTATTCATCTTCTAAAAATACCCATTTGTGTTTTCTTGTAGTTTTTTCCATTTTTGATCGGTTCAATCTTTTCCATGAGTTGTTTCCTTTCATTTGCTGCCATTGTTCTGCACTTTGTTGGTTTATTTCCTTGTTTTCTTGCTGTTTTAATTTCGTCCAAACCATGGGTTTCCATATACATGTGTTGTTTTTGTTTTCCATCCATGGGTTTTTGTTCTTTGATGAGTTTCTTTGTGATTTTCTAATTCCTATTGAATTTCAATCAGTATTTTAACTTTTTCTTGGTGTTCTTATGTTGTTCTTGTGTTTCCTTTGAAGTTTGGTACTGTTCTTGAATTACCCATTCATATTCCGTTGTTATCTTACACTACAAGTTACCTATTCATGTGGTTTTAGTATGAACCTTTGTTTTCTTGAGTAGAAACTCTATTAATTGCTCTTTAGCATTTTGATCCTAATTCTTGAAAGTGTCATGAATACAATGAAACCTATATCAACTCAACCCAAACCAAGAAAGGTTCATAATGAACTCACATCACTCTAGGAGCTAAGTGTTGGCCTAACCTCACTTAGATTCACCGAAATAATTTTCATCTCCTCCAAAAATTTCTACAATTCTTCATGCTTATATATAGTGTTCATCATCCACACAAAATATTCAAATCAAAACAATGAAGAAGAAAATCTATAAATGAAGATGCAAGTTCGGATTGTATCACTCTGTGTCAAATAATGTTTTGAAAACCCTATATCTAAAGATATGGATATATAACTAGATATAAATTTTATCTTATGTCAATTTTATATATAGTTGAGTTTGAATTATACGTGTTCTTGCTGGTTGACTCTCCTGTCGGTTGACTCTACGACAATCTCACGCCTCCTTCCCTCTCCTTAGGTAATGCTTCACTATATCGAAACAACCTACACCTGCAAAGACAGAAAGGGGCACCTTAGAGGCCGTTTGCACTCCGACGCTCAAGTCAATACTAGGGCAAGCACACCAAGTGTATTGAGTATCTTAGTTTAGGTCTAAAAACTGCGTACCTTTGTGAAGTGTTTTACTACCCTTTATATAGTCTAGGGTTTCCTCTGTGCCGCTACCCATAATAGGGTCTCTGCAGGAATACCCTTGCACCACTATTACCCACTCTTAGGGTAATCTAGCGCGTAAGGCTTTCCTTAACTGTAGCACAAATTCTAACAGGATGTCCACCTGGGTACCCCCTCGTGCACCTAATCTCTGGGGCCACCTATCTCGGGAGTGCCTTCACTATTCACATGCCATGCATGTAGCTTCACTTGGAAACCCTAATCCTAATGGGCACTCAAACCCTTCAAGACTTTGCACATTTTCCCTACCACACGCATGGGTGCTTCGTGACTTAGGCCTCTCCCTACCTGTGGGCAGTTTACTGATAACTGGTCTTCTCTCGGGACCCATCTTAGATGTTCTAGTTCTGTTATTCAAAACACCTAAGACTGATGTCACCTCGTCACACTCTGTTGCCGAGCACTCATCACCCCGTTGAGTGACGAGGACACATCGGTCCACTCTGGTGATCGACACACTGATGACTAATCAACCCACTAGTCCATACTACCTGTGGGACCCAGCCCACGTGGCTTTGGCCCATGCTGTGGGACCCAACTGACATGGCTCACCATTACTAGCTGTTCTCGGTGTCCGAGGATTGGTCGGTACAAAAGCCCTCAGTCTCAAGCTATTAACTTGTTTAGCGAAGAGACTAAGTCATTGGCTCGGGTGACCTACGTGGCGCTGAGTGAAAGGACATGTACAGTGCCCTGAAGGGACGTCTCACCAAACCCCCTTAATCTGAAGATGCGTGGCTAGATCAACGGTTAGGGCTTCTTAACGTTTGCGCTCCTTTGCCTACGTTAAACCCCTTCAAAAACCCGCCCCTCAGCACTGTTTCATCACTTTCACTCAAACCTTTGCAATCATCATCTTCTCTCGAGCGTTTCCACTTCCCCTTCAACTGTCACAACCCCACGTCTTCATCTACTTAAAGGTATGATTTTTACTCCTCCTCTTGCCTCTGTTTTATGATTCTGTTACCCCTTATATGCTATAACTGCTCTGGGACTGTTTACGTTTTCTGCACTTTAGGGTTTTTGTTCTTCTATTCCTGTTTGCATTCTTCGTCTTTGAGTCTTTGTCCACCGTTTGAAACATACACTCACTTTCTTCTAAAGCTTTGTTTCCTTCCTCTTGTCTCTCCTTTTATTTTAGATTCGAGATGACAAGAACAAAAACTACCTCCAACCCTCCTCCCACAGTTGACTATAGGGCCCTCTACTCTTGGGCCCCGAGGAGCTCCTCGCTGAGACCTCGACACTCACCTCCAGTGAGGACTTGAGGAGACAGAGGGATGGTGATAATGAGGTTAAAGGGCACATCTTTGGCAGGGAAAGTGAAGCGTACGTCTCGGTTCCACCTTGCACAGAAGGTGAACCAGTGTGCGCGGACGATTGCTCCAATGACGGGGAACCTTTCTTCTTCTTCTATGCAACCATCTTCAAGCGGGTCAAGGTTCGCTTGCCCTTCATCGGGTTTGAGAGGGCCCTCCTCACAGAGCTTAACGTGGCGCCTGCCCAGCTGCACCCCAACAGTTGGGCCTTCGTGAGGGCCTTCTCCATCCTATACAATAACCTGGGATGCCCTCCTTCCGTGGACGTCTTCCTCCATTTCTTGGAAGCGAAGAGCCCCGGGAAGAGGCTTTGGGTAAGTCTCAACAGGGTGGCGGGGAAAGTCCTGCTGACTCTCTTCCAGCAATCCTACAAGGGCTTCAAAGGGAAGTTCTTTAGGGTCTGTTGTAGCTCCTACAACTCCACTATGCTCGACGGGTTTCCCCTGTACTGGGTGGAGAAGCTAAAATTCAAGAAACCCCGGGGTCTCGAGGAGCTGGCCCCCTATGATCGTGACTTGTGCCAACTTCTCTCCAGCTGGGGAGTGGTGTTTAACACTGCCCAACTGATTAGGCATTGTAACATCCCGCAAAATAAAACCATACATACATGTATAATGAAAATAAAGGTAAACAAATAATATTGAAGAGTACATGATATTATATATATAAGAAATGAAGTTGCTCCTCTTAGGGAGTTAAATACATAACCAGGTCAAATGTTTTCAAAATTTAAAACGAAATTCAACCAAATACAACAAGACCGGCGATCTCCATTCATGAACCGGCGATCTGGTAACAGAAGGCCCAAAACAGCCGATCTGCTCTCAGGACAGAAAAACAGGTGATCACCCGATGGAGGCATAAACAGGCGATCACCCGATAGAGACGGAAACAGGCGATCTCCTTCCGGCGACCACTCACTGAGGAGCTCTACTCCCTGGAAGATCATCTGCTCCCGTGTAAAATACACGATCATCACAGTTTTAAGAGAAAATAGCCACAGAGCAATACCAAATAAAGGGTAAGCTAGATATTTTTAAAGAGAATTTAGATATGAAACTTTAAAATCAAGATAAAACAAATTCAAGATACCCACGTAGAACTATCAATTTCTCATTCATATCACACAGCCATCAAGAAATCACGTATTTCTCAATTTCCTCAAGAGTCGTTCAGTTCACATAATTCCATCAAGTGTCTATCAATTATCAATGTTTCTCATTTCTCACGTCAGACTTCCACTGACTCACCATACAAGACACTTGACACTACTTCCGGAAGACTCATGCATTGAACTTAGCATCCAGAGACCTGCACCTGTCATACTTCATTGCTGTAAAGTTCCCACAGCTGTGCACATAACCATAATCTCAATATCATCACTTTCACAGTATGACAGGGTTAATCCATATAACAGGCCGAGCTCGTTCTTTTTCACACGACTCACCCATTCATATGAACCTCCTTCGACTCTCACCAACTGAATAACTTCCTCTATATGATTCCATTATCTCAGCAGAGTCAGGATCGCCTCATTCACAGGATACTCACAGATCAATACACTTCATAACCAAATCTCAACACGGTATTTCCTTTCCTGAAAATACTATGCCTCGATCCCACATTCACAGCATTCATAACATCATACCACTCAAATGAATGATTCAAATCACAGCAACAATCATTTCAAAGGTTCAAACTTTCGAATATCACATTTAAATCTCAAGCAGTCTCAAAACAACACCAAAAACAGGGGAGTTCGCAAAACAACGCCAAAACCGGCGATCTGGTTCAAAAACAGGGTATTTCGAAGTCTGCATTTAAAACCGGCGACCACGTCGCCCAAACACATAGCACAGAGCATTTTACAAAGATGAAAACGAAAACCGGCGACCACGTCGCCCTCACTTCAGAAATAGCTAAACTATGGCTTGTATTGAAAATGAAGTCTAGCTTCCCTTACCTGGACTTGCGCAAACACCTAGAGTTCCGAAACCCAACAAAGCTTGAAGAACGCCTTGGCTCTGTTTTTGCGTCTGGTTGAAGGACTTGCAGAGAACTGCCCAGGTGCTCTAATGGTGGCTGTCGCTCGTCGTACTCTCGTGTGAAGGTGCTAGAATCGCAGCGCGAAGGAGACAACTGGAGGAGAAGGGAGGTAACTCACTCTTTCTCTCTTTGAAGGCTGCAACGTTTCTTTCTCTCAGCAGTGGGTTTTCTGCATCTTAAACCAACTTATCCACCAAAAGCAGCTGCCACCACCCACTCTGCAGGAAAGGTTGCGTGTACACTTCCCTGAACAGTACGACTACGCATGCCTCTGCGCAGGCTAACACTCTGAGGTCACTATTCTGAACCACCCTTTTTGTCTACGTGTCGCGCGTGCAGTACGTCTGATGCTGAGAGCCTGGGTCCCACTTTACTCTGTGTGAAACTCGACGTCGCGCGATAACTTTCCACCGCTGACTCATCCTGGCGAACGACCGATGTCTCCCTCGCCCTAGAAGACGACCGATGTATCCCTCGCCCTGGAAGACGACTGATGACTCTCTTGGGAGACGACCGATGTATCCCTCGCCCTGGAAGACGACCGATGACTCTCTTGGGAGACGACCGATGTCTATCCCTGGCGACGCCCTCATGTCTCGTGCCCTGGCGATGCCCGCATGCCTCTCGCGCCCTGGCGATGCCCGCATGCCTCTCGCGCCCTGGCAACGCCCGCATGCCTCGCGCCCTGGCAACGCCCGCATGCCTCGCGCCCTGGCGATGCCCGCATGCCTCTCGCGCCCTGGCCACGTCCACATGCCTCGCGCCCTGGCGATGCCCGCATGCCTCTCGCGCCCTGGCCACGTCCACATGCCTTGCGCCCTGGCGATCCCCGCACGCCTCTCTCGCCCTGGCGCTCATGTGTAGCAGGCGACCGGCGATCATGTACTACTAAACTACACTTTTCTTCCTTTACTCTTCTTGATCCACACGTCATCCGACCGACCTCTACCAGCTGACCCCAGATCTTGGGCGACGTCCGACTACTATGAAACTTCATTTACCAGCTCTTTGTATTTTAAATAATAACATCTTCTGGAATTATTTAAATATACCACTTTCATTCCAATTCAATTTTATAGGTCCTTACAGGCATGAGTATGATGCTGCAACTCTTAGCATTTATATTGGTACTTGCTTTATTTCTTCTTGTCTTCGCCTTTATTTGCATTTAGTAACTGTGTGTCACGCCTTATCTCATACTTGTTGTTTGTTGCAGATATGGTCTTGGATGCTGAGAAAAAGAAGAGGTTGGCCGATCTGCTGGGTCGCCGCACAGCAGATGGCTCAAGTCCTCCTGGTCCTTCTTCCCCCGCCGTTGCTGCCCTAGGCCCCATCTCCGAAGGCAAACAAAAAAGTATAGCAGCGGTGGTGATCTCTGAAGACGAGGATACTGACTTAGGCCTTGTCTTCAAAAGAACCAGGGTGAAGGTTGCTACAGTGACCTCTTCTGCCACAGAGGGGCAACCTCCATCCTTCAGGGAGCACCCCCCATGCGCCTCCTCTCCTCTTGAACAACTCCTGACGATCGAAGACGAGGGGGGGGAGAACGCTCCCAAAGTTGATCAAGCACCTCCTGCCCCCAAACTTCCCACCCTCCTCCAGCATACCCTCGCACATCTACCTACCAAAGAAGCGCTGGAGGCTTTAGACAGGGGTTCGCTAAGGGACCGCCTGAGTAAGGGCCTTGGTGAATTCTTTGCCGCCTCCAGCGTTCTGCTAACCCAGAGGGATGCAGAGATGGAGTTAAGGGAAGAGGTGACCCAACTGAGGAAGGAGTTGGGTCTTCAAGTCCAAATGGCTGCCAAGCGCGAGACTGCTCTGAACCAGGAGCTAAGCAATCTCTGCCAATCAGAAAAAGAAGCCAAAAAACCCCTTTTCGCCAAAGGAAAGGAGGCCCTCCAGCTTGAGGCCAAGATCCTTCCCCTCCGCAACAAAGTTATTGATCTAGAGGAACAACTGGAAGGGGCCAAAGCAAAGGTGGTCAAGCTGGAGGAGAGGACCACAAACCAAGAAGTTCAGCTGGGCAAAGTTGAGGAAGAGCTTGCCTAACAAACCGAGTTCTTCAAGAAGACCAAGGCAGAGTTGACTGAAGATGTTGCCGACGCCTATGGGGAGGGTTTTGGCGATGCCCTTGCTCAGGTTGCATGCGCACATCCTAAGATGGACCTCTCGCCTTTCTCTATATTTATGCAGGTAGTCGACAAGCAAATAGTGCCCAGATAGGCCTCTTGAGCAGCTATATTCCATAGCTGGACTTCTTGTAATTACCCTTCCAATATAATAATATTTAACTTTGTGCATATAACTATCTTGACCAACTTACTTGCATTGGTGCTTTATATTTTCTTTGCACAACTTGCATCTTTGGTACTCAGTGGTTGCTTGGACACTTTAGCGTACTTAGCTAGCAACTAAGAGGTGATGAGTGTAACTCCTCTCTAGGATAAGAGATCACACTGCGGGAAAGCCCTGGCGAGTGGACTACATCACTGAGTTGTTTGTTTGGCATTTTCACTCAAGGGAGAAGGGTTCTTCATGACTCCCTTCCCATCCTTGAGATTTCTAACCCAATTGGACAACTCTTCACTGACCTCTCCTTGCACCATGCCAAAGAGGATTTAATTGATGAACCACCTCATTCAACCCTAGCGTTCTCACCCGAGTGGGGGGGTGTCCTCTGCGAACCCCTCTCTTCCACTTCGAGACTTCTAACACACAGGCTATTCCTTGGCTGACCTCTCATCACCCATAGGCATGTGTGGGTCTCACTGACAAACCCTGCTGTTCAACTTGGGTGCTTTTGTTCGAGGAGAAGGTGCTCTTTACGAACCCTCCCTTTACCCCTTCGAGACTTCCAACACCGATTTGTATTCACCTGACCTCTCCTTGCTCGAGACAAGGGAGGATTTCACTGGTTTGAGTTTTCCTTGGTGTTCTCACTCAAAAGGGGAGGCGTTCTCTGTGAACCTTCCTTTCCCGCTTCTTAGACTTCTAACCCAAGCTGATGAGTCTTAACTGACATCTCATCGCTCGTAAGCAAAGGAGGATTTAACTAGCGAACCCTTCTGTTCAACTTGGGTGTTCTCACTCGAAGAGAAGGTGTTCTATACGAACCTGCCTTCCCACTTTCGAGACCTTTAACCCCCAAGTGATAGGCTCTTAACTGACCTCTCATCACCCATAGGCGAGGGAAGACTTTAACTGGCGAACCCTTCTGTTCAACTTAGGTGTTCTCACTCGAAGAGGAGGTCTTCTATGCGAACCTACCTTCCCACTTTCGAGACCTCTAACCCCAAGTGACAGGTTCTTAACTGACCTCTCATCACCCATAGACGAGGGAGGATTTTAACTGGCGAACCCTTCTGTTCAACTTGGGTGTCCTCACTCGAAGAGGAGGTGTTCTATGTGAACCTACCTTCCCACTTTCGAGACCTCTAACCTCAAGTGACAGGTTCTTAACTGCATTGTACAAAATATTCAAGAGTATATCTTAACTATATATCTTAACTGAAAATTTTATTGGGTGACCTCATTAAAAACCCTTATAAGGGAAAAAAGAGTGTCCCCTAAACTGTGTACAATGTTACATCTTAACTGAAATAAAACTTAAGGTGAGTCGCATTCCATGTACAAGGAATCGGCCCACCCTCTAAAGTCTCGAGTCTGTAGGCCCCATTTCCTAGGGCCTCTGTCACTCTAAAGGGACCAATCCACTTGGGGGATAGCTTGTTCTCTATCTGGTAAGGAGAGGCCTTCCGCATCACCAAGTCGGCGACCTGAAACTGTCGAACTCTCAACTTGGAACTATGTTTGAGTTCTACCCTTCTCTTCAATGCCTCGGCTTTGATTCCCGCTTCTTCCTTTACTTCATCTAAGAGGTCCAGGTTCACCTTTCTTTCTTCATTGGATTCCTCAGCCACAAAATTCTGGAAGCGTAGCGAGCTCTCCTGGATCTTGACAGGGATCATAGCGTCCAAACCATACACAAAGCTGAAGGGTGTCTCTTTGGTGGTGGACTAAGCAGTAGTGTGGTAAGCCCACACAATTCTGGGAACCTCCTCAGCCCAAGTCCCCTTGGCTTTCTCCAGCCTTGTCTTTAGTCCTCTGAGTAGGACTCGGTTGGCTAACTCGACCTGCCCGTTAGTCTGAGGATGCTCGACTGATGCAAACACCTGTTTGATTTCCAACTCTGTACATAACTTTCCCAACTGTTGGCTTGCAAACTGAGTGCCATTATCAGACACCAAGCTTTTGGGTACGCCAAAGCGACATACTATGTTCTTCCACACTGTAACATCCCGCCAAAATACTATTCATATTTATATAATGAAAATTAAAGTAACAAATAGATTGAAGTGAATAAAATTATATATATGTAAATAAAGTTTCTCCTCCCAGGGAGTTTAATACAAATACGATCACTTTTCCGTTAAAACATAAACAAATTACAATACAATAGAAAGATAGGCGATCTCCTGACAGAAGGGCGATCTCCTATTACAAGGGCGATCTCCTATCATATATCAGAAAGCAGCAAAAGGGGTGATCGCCCAACGGAAATTGAAAACAGGCGATCTCCTTCCAGCGACAATTCACTAAGGAGCTCTACTTCCTGCAACATCATCTGCTCCCGTGTAAATTATACACGATCATTACAGGTTTAAGAAAAGGCCGAACACAACACCAAGAAAACACAGGGTAAGCTAGACATTTAAAAAGAGTTAGATATGAACTTTAAAATCAAGGTAAAACAAATTCAAGATATATACGTAAACCATCAACTAAACACATATTTCACGATTCCTCGAAGGTCATTAAAATCACAACATATATCAAGTGTCTATCAATTCAAAGTTTCTCATTTCTCACGTCAGACTTCACTGACTCATCACACAAGACACTTGACTCCACTTCCGGAAGACTCGTGCGTTGAACCTAGCATCCAGGGACATGCACCTGTCATACTTCATTGGCTATAATGATTCCACAGCCATGCGCATCAACACAATCTCGGTCTCAATTCATCACTCTCACAGTATGACAGGGTAAATCCATAAGACAGGCCAAGCTCGTTCTGTTTCACACGACTCACCCATTCATATGAACCTCCTTCGACTCTCACCAACTGAGTAACTTCCTCTATGTGATTCCATTATCTCAGCAGAGTCAGGATCGCCCCATTCACAGGATACTTACAGATCAATACACTTCACAACCAAATCTCAACACGGTATTTCCTTTCCTGAAAATACTATGTCTTGACCCACATTCACGACATTCCACACACCATACCACTCAAAGAATGATTTCAATCATAGCAACAGTCATTTCAAAGGTTCATATTTTCGAATATCACATGTATATCACATTTAAATCTAAAGCAGCTTCAAACAACATCAAAAACAGGGAGTTCGCAAACAACGCCAAAACCGGCGATCTGGTTCAAAAACAGGGTATTTCGAAGTCTGTATACAAAACCGGCGACCACGTCGCCCAAACACATAGAACAGAGCATTCACGAAGATGAAAACGAAACCGGCGACCACGTCGCCCTTACTCCAGAAACAGCTAATCTATGGCTTGTATTGAAAATGAAGGCTAGCTTCCCTTACCTGGACTTGCGCAAAACACCGAGAGCTCAAACCCACCGAGCTTGAAGGATGCCTTAGCTCTGTTTTCAGTGCCTGGTTGGTAGAACTTGCAGAGAAACTCCCAGGTGCTCCAAGGGCTATCGTCGCTCATCGCACAGGTGCTGGAGGTTGCCTGAGTTGCAGCGCAAAGGAGAGAAGAAGGGAGGGAGGAAGTTTGCACTCACTCTAACACTCTTGCGTCTGTAATGCTCTTTGCCTTCCCGCAGTGGCTTTTGAATCCCAGCTTACCTGTCCACGTATGCTACTGCTGCCACCCCTTCTGCAGGAAAGCCTGAGAACCACTGCCCTGAACAGTACGACCACTGTTGTCGCTTGTGCATGCCAACCACTGCTCTGAACAGTACGACCACTGTTGTCGCTTGTGCATGCCAACCATTGCTCTGAACAGTACGACCGCGAGTGTCTCTTGCGCATGCCAACTTTCTGATGTCACTATTCTGAACCACCCTTTTTGTCTACGTGGCGCGCGTGCAGGACGTTTCATGCTGGGAGTCTGGGTCCCACTTTACTCTGTGTGAAACTCGACGTCGCGCGATAACTTTCCACCGCTGACTCATCCTGGCGAACGACCGATGTCTCCCTCGCCCTAGAAGACGACCGATGTCTCCCTCGCCCTGGAAGACGACCGATGTCTCCCTCGCCCTGGAAGACGACCGATGTATCCCTCGCCCTGGAAGACGACCGATGACTCTCTTGGGAGACGACCGATGTCTATCCCTGGCGACGCCCTCATGCCTCGCGCCCTGGCGATGCCCGCATGCCTCTCGCGCCCTGGCAACGCCCGCATGCCTCGTGTAACATCCCGCCAAAATACCATACAAATGTATATAATGAAAATAAAGGTAACAAATAGATTGAAGTGAACAAAATATTATATATATGAAATGTAGTTTCTCCTCACAGGGAGTTTAATACAAATTCGGTCAATTTTTTTCCAGAAACATAAACAAAATACAGTAAAAAAAACGAAGCAGGCGATCTCCTATCGGAAGAGACCGATCTCCTATCGGACGAGGCCGATCGCCCATCGGGGGACCCAAAAACAGCCGATCTGCTTCCGGCGACCACTCACTAAGGAGCTCTACTTCCTGGAAGATCATCTGCTCCCGTGTAAGTTATACACGATCATCACAGTTTTAAGAGAACAGCCACAGAACCAAAACACGCAGGGTAAGCTAGACATTTTAAAGAGAGTTTAAATAAGGATAATTAAAATAAAATCAAGGTAAACAATTTCAAGATATTCACGTAAGTTATCAAGTTTCTCATACTCTTCACCTGATCACCCAGAAATCACACATTTCACAATATTCTCAAGAGTCATTCTATTTCACAAAACTGCATCAAGTGTCTATCAATTCAAGTTCCTCATTTCACATGTCAGACTTCCACTGACTCATCACACAAGACACTTGACACTACTTCCGGAAGACTCATGCATTGATTAGACTCAGAGATCTGCACCTGTCATACCATACCACTGTGAAATCCACACAGGGTCGCTGTGAATCCACACAGCATGCGCATATATAATCTCAATGTCAATAGTTCTCTCGGTATGACAGGGTTAATCCATAGAACAGGTGGAGCTCGTTCTTTTTCACACGAGACGCCCATTCATATGAACCTCCTTCGACTCTCACCAACTGAGTAACTTCCTCTATGTGATTCCATTATCTCAGCAGAGTCAGGATATCCCCTGAGGAATCACCGATCAATGCACATCCTACACGATCTTACACGGTATTTCCTTTCCTGAAAATACTATGCCTCGATCCACATTCACAACATTCAACACATCATGCCACACTTAAATGAATGATTCCAATCACAGCAAAACTCACTCCAAGGTTCATGTTTTCGAATATCACATTTACATCTCAAACAGTTTCAAAACAACACCAAAAACAGGGGAGTTCGTAAAACAGCGCCAAAACCGGCGATCTGGTTCAAAAACAAGGTATTTCGAAGTCTGTATATAAAACCGGCGACCACGTCGCCCAAACACATAAGAACAGAGCATTTTACAAAGATGAAACGAAAACCGGCGACCACGTCGCCCTCACTTCAGAAATAGCTAAACTATGGCTTGTATTGAAAATGAAGTCTAGCTTCCCTTACCTGGACTTGCGTAAAAAAAATACCGCGAGCTCAAAACCCACCGAGCCTGAAGGATGCCGTAGCTCTGTTTTCAGCACCTGGTCTGTAGAACTTGCAGAGAACCTCTTAGGTGCTCTAAGGACAACGTCGCTTGTCGTACTGATGCTGGAGGTTGCCTGAGTCTCAACGCAAGGAAGGGAAGAAGGGAGGGAGGAAGTTTTGCACTCACTCTAACACTCTTGAGTCTGTAACGTTCTTTGCCTTCCCGCAGTGGCTTTTGAATCCCAACTTACCTGTCCACGCATGCTACTGCTGCCACCCCTTCTGCAGGAAAGTCTGAGAACCACTGCCCTGAACAGTACGACCACTGTTGTCTCTGGTGCATGCCAACCACTGCTCTGAACAGTACTACCACTGTTGTCGCTTGTGCATGCCAACCACTGCTCTGAACAGTACGACCGCGAGTGTCTCCTGCGCATGCCAACATTCTGATGTCACCACTCTAAACCACCCTTTTTGTCTACGTGGCGTGTGTGCAGGACGTTTCATGCTGGGAGTCTGGGTCCCACTTTACTCTGTGTGAAACTCGACGTCGCGCGATAACTTTCCACTGCTGACTCATCCTGGCGAACGACCGATGTCTCCTTCTCCCTGGAAGACGACCGATGTCTTCCTCTGGGAGATGACCGATGTCTTCCCTGGCAAAGCCCGCATGCCTCTCGCGCCTTGGCCACGTCCACATGCATCGCGCCCTGGCAAAGCCCGCATGCCTCTCGCGCCTTGGCCACGTCCACATGCCTCGCGCCCTGGCAATGCCCGCCTGCCTCGCGCCCGCGCGATGCCCGCATGCCTCTCGCGCCCGCGCGATGACTGCATGCCCCTCGCGCCCGCGCGATGCCTGCATGCCCCTCGCGCCCGCGCGATGCCTGCATGCCTCTCGCGCCCGCGCGATGCCTGCATGCCTCTCGCGCCCGCGCGATGCCTGCATGCCTCGCGCCCTGGCGACGTCCACCTGGCGCTCATGTGTAGCAGGCGACCGGCGATCTCATAGCCTTCTAAACTTAACTTTTCCTCCCTTTTTATTTTAAATAAAACATACATAGAATTCTTTTAAAATATAACCCCTTTTTATTCCAATTCAATTTTACAGGTCCTTACACCTCGCGCCCTGGCGATGCCCGCATGCCTCTCGTGCCCTGGCCACGTCCACATGCCTCGCGCCCTGGCGATGCCCGCATGCCTCTCGCGCCCTGGCGCTCATGTGTAGCAGGCGACCGGCGATCATGTACTACTAAACTACACTTTTCTTCCTTTACTCTTCTTGATCCACACGTCATCCGACCGACCTCTACCAGCTGACCCCAGATCTTGGGCGACGTCCGACTACTACGAAACTTCATTTACCAGCTCTTTGTATTTTAAATAATAACATCTTCTGGAATTATTTAAATATACCACTTTCATTCCAATTCAATTTTACAGGTCCTTACATTCTCCCCAACAAGAAAAATTTTCGTCCTCGAAAATTGAATCACAAGGAAAAGAGGTAGGGATAGGCTTCTCTCATGGTTCCTTCTAATTCCCAAGTTGTATCACCCGATCTCTCATCCCACACCACTTTCACCATATTGATGGTCTTGCCTCTGAGCTGCCTACTCTGCTGAACGTCAATCCTGACTGGTTTCGCTCCCAACAACAAGTCATCCCTGATCTGCACATCGTCTACTTCTAACACGTGACTAGTGTAACATCCCGCCAAAATACTATACAAATGTATATAATGAAAATAAAGGTAACAAATAGATTCTATGAACAAAATATTATATATATATGAAATGTAGTTTCTCCTCACAGGGAGTTTAATACAAATTCGGTCAAATTTTTCCAGAAACATAAACAAAATACAGTAAAAAAACGAAGCAGGCGATCTCCTATCGGAAGAGACCGATCTCCTATCTGACGAGGCCGATCGCCCATCGGGGGACCCAAAAACAGCCGATCTCCTTCCGGCGACCACTTCACTAAGGAGCTCTACTTCCTGGAAGATCATCTGCTCCCGTGTAAGTTATACACGATCATCACAGTTTTAAGAGAACAGCCACAGAACCATAACACGCAGGGTAAGCTATATAATTTAAAGGAAGTTTAAATCATGAACATGAAAATCAAAGTAAAACAAGTTTCAAAATATCCATGTAAAACGTAGAGTTGCTCATATCATTCACCTGATCGCCCAAAATCACACATTTCACAACATTCACCCATAGTCATTCCATTTCACAATACTGCATCAAGTGTCTATAAACTATCAATGTTTCTCATTTCTCACGTCAGACTTTCCACTGACTCACCACACAAGACACTTGACACTACTTCCGGATTGACTCGTGCGTTGATTAGACTCAGAGATCTGCACCTGTCATACCACACCACTGTGAAATCCACACAGGGTCGCTGTGAATCCACACAGCATGCGCATATATCATCTCAATGTCAATAGTTCTCCTGGTATGACAGGGTTAATCCATAGGACAGGCGGAGCTCGTTCTTTTTCACACGAGACGCCCATCATATAGACCTCCTTTGACTCTCAACAACTGAGTAACTTCCTCTACGTGATTCCATTACCTCAGCAGAGTCAGGATATCCCCTTAGGAATCACCGATCAATGCACCTACTACAAGATCTTACACGGTATTTTCTTTCCTGAAAATACTATGCCTCGATCCCACATTCACAGCATTCAAAAACATCATACCACTCGAGTAATTGATTTAAGTCACAGCAACGAATCATTTCAAGGTTCAGATCTTCGAATATTTCATTTAAATCTCAAGTAGTTTCAAAACAACACCCAAAAACAGAGAGTTCACAAACAACGCCAAGACCGGCGATCTAGTTCAAAAACAGGGTGTTTCGAAGACTGTATATAAAACCGGCGACCACGTCGCCCAAGCACACAAACAGAGCATTTTACGCAGATGAAAACAAAAATGGCGACCACGTCGCCCTCACTTCAGAGATAGCTACACTATGGCTTGTATGGAAAAAGAGGTCTAGCTTCCCTTACCTGGACTTGCGTAAAATACCGCGAGCTCAAAACCCACCGAGGCTTGAACCCCGCCTTGTCTCTGTTTTTAGCGCCTGGTCTGTAGAACTTGCAGAGAACCTCTTAGGTGCTCTAAGGGCAACGTCGCGTGTCGCACTGATGCTGGAGGTTGCCTGAGTCTCAACGCAAGGAAGGGAAGAAGGGAGGGAGGAAGTTTGCACTCACTCTAACACTCTTGAGTCTGTAACACTCTTTGCCTTCCCGCAGTGGCTTTTGAATCCCAGCTTACCTGTCCACGTTTGCTGCTGCTGCCACCCCTTCTGCAGGAAAGTCTGAGAACCACTGCCCTGAACAGTACGACCACTGCTGTCGTTTATGCATGCCAACCACTGCTCTGAACAGTACGACCACTGTTGTCGTTTGTGCATGCCAACCACTGCTCTGAACAGTACGACCGCGAGTGTCTCTTGCGCATGCCAACATTCTGATGTCACCACTCTGAATCATCCTTTTTGTCTACGTGGCGCGCGTGCAGGACGTTTCATGCTGAGAGTCTGTGATAGCATTCCTATGAGCTCTTCTTTGGATTTTGGAGTTCCTTGGTGATGATGGATGCGGAAGCTTATGGAGGAGGTGAGCAAGGCCTTCCTAGGAAGCATGGGTGCCTTGAAGGTGCATGAAGAGTGAGGAAATGGGGAGGTTTGGCCAGCCCCTTTGGTAGTGATGAATTGAAGACTAAAACCTAAGTGTTAGGCAAGGAGTAGTGTATGGTACAATTTGGGCAGCATAACAATACTCTATTTAATCTTGAAAATACAAGGTGTAGGCTCCTCCTTTTATAGGCTAAGGAGGACCATAATGCAACCCTAATGCTAGCCAAATGAAATGTAAATGTGAAGCACGTGGGCCACATGGAAAGTGTGAGCACATGGGGAGGGGTGTGTCTAGTTTGTAAGTTCACCCCCTCCATGGGCTTTCTAGAATAGTGGGAAGGTTAACTTCTCCTTAATTCTAATGTGCAGAAAAATAAACATTTGTCCACATGGATATGCTATTTACACCCCAATTAAAGCTAAACTACATTTGATGGGCCTTCACGGAATATGTGCTAGTATGCCACTCTCCCATTCATAGCTTTGATCCAAGTCTTCTTGTCCTAGACGCTTCTAGCTTGGCCTTCTCGTCCTAGACGCTCCTAGCTTGTCTTAGACGCTCCTAGCTTGGTCTTAGACGCTTTTAACTTGGCTCTTGCCTTTCATGGAAGGTTGTGCTTGGCCCTCTTCCATCATCCCCTCCCTCTTGAAAAAGGATTTGTCCTCAAATCCCTTGCTTTGTCTTCAACTAGGGGGATGGATGGGGCTGGATGGTGTCCATCATCTCCTCCTCCTTTGAGAAGATCTATCCTCAGATCTACAGATTTGATCTCGGATAGCAGCCTATTGTTTCGGCAAGGCTTGTCCTCCCGGATCAAACGTCCACCTATGGAAATCATCAAACAAAGTAAAGGTGTTAGTGTGAGCAATTGGAGAGAACTTAATTGTATGAAGTTGCCATTTTTGTTTTTCTTTTGTTTTTGGCAACTTTGTACAATATTTCTCTTTTGATGGTTGTATGTGTTCTCTAATCCTCTTATGTATTTGAAAATTTTCAATATTGGTTACCTTTTCCTTAGGCAGAATACCTTTAGGAAAGGGTAACAACTTAAAAAGCGAAAGAGGATTAAGTCCACATGCAATTTCAAATGTAGAAATATTAGTAGTCTTGTGGACTACTCCATTGTATGCATGCTCAAAAGGATACTCATCCCAAGAATTGTGATTGTCTTTCATGATTTCTCTAGGCATAGTAAAAAGAGCTATGTTTTCAATTTTATTTTGACCATTCTTTTGAGGATAAAAATTTGAAGAGTACAACTTAATTTCAAGTTTTTCTAAAAGATTCCTCAAATGATGGTTTTCAAATTTTGGAGCTCTATCCAATACTATGCTTGAAGATAAACCATGAAGACTTGTCACTTCTATATAGAAGAGATTATCCATATCCATAAAAATGGGATCAAAACCTTTTGTTGTCCTAGGAAGCTCTAAGATAAAATTGAGGTTTATGCCTTCCCAAGGATCATTTGCAAAAGGTAAAGGAGTATAGAGTTCATGAGACATCACCTTAGGTGTATTTTTAAAACAAGAAATGTATCTAGGGTAATGTCTTTGAACATCTTTTCTCATGGGTGACAAAAGTTTTCCTTTTAAAAGCTCTAGAGTTTTATCAACTCTAATTTGGTCCATGAGTTCTCCTTCATGAAGAATTTTTCTCTTATGTGTAAAGATAGTCTCGTTGTTACAACCATTGTTTATGAGAAGTTGCACACTTGGCAATGGTTGTCTCAATAGGACATGACAAGTTTCTTTAGGCACTACTTCACATAAAAATTTGTTTTTGTAGATGCTTGTAAATAACTTGACATTCACTTGGTGATATCCTAGCACATATGAGAAATAATCCACTTTATCTTTATCTATGCAAGCTTCTTTTAAAGACTCTTTTTTTGTTACTATGCTTGCAAGTGTTCCTTTACAAAAGGAAAGGCTAGGTTGTTCAACAAGACGCATATTTTCAAAGGTATTTTTAAATCTTTTGTCTTGTTGAATGACCTTGTGAGAAGGAACACTATTCTCCCACGCCTTTTGTTTCTCAAGGGTCTTCTCATGCTTTTCTTTTTCTTTTTCTTTTTCTTTAGCTTCCCTTTCGGCTTCCTCTCTTTTCTTTTGTATCTTTCTTTCCTTTCTTTCTTTATGGGAAGCAAACAATTTTTCTACCCTCATTTCCCAATCTAGGCAAGTTTCTATATTTTCTTTTCCATGGGAATGGGGTAGGTCTACCCTAACCTTTCTTGGGCTTTCTTGTTCTTTTCTATCTCTTCTATGTCTTCCCTCCCCAAAAGAATCATGCTTTTTAGAGATAGATGCATGAGAAGGTAATTTTTTTGAAATGTGAGACTTCTCATCCTTTGATTTAGTCAATTCATTAGTTTTGGCCTCATTCTCCAATTGTCTATATGAAATGTGTTGTACGTCCTTGGAGAGTTGTTTCAAAAGAGATTTTATGGACCTTACATCACTTTCAATGGACTTGGAAGAGTGAGTAGACATGACTAGAACTTTGTGTATAGAAATGTTTTACTTTTAAGAAAGAAGAGGAAAGTTAATGAAGGTAGCTTTCCAGGTAAGAGAGGTGAGTCACAATGGACTACTTAAATACCAAGTCTTGCCTTAGCCAAAAACTATCCCTCCAAAACCTTTACACAAGTCCTTCTTTAGGTAAAACACTTAGAACACAATGAGGATGAAGAAATCAAATTTTTAATGCAAGAAAACAATGCAAGCTATCAAAGCCTTAAACAAGATTAAACAAGAAATTAACGAAGTGATTAAAAGCAAGTTGGTTCAATTAAAGCAATTAATAAAAACAAAATTAAGCTAGACGGCCCTAGGTGAGGCTTCTTGGACACTTGGAGCCCTTGAAGACACACTCACCGACTAATTGCGTGATTAACAAGTAATTAACACAAGCAAGATTGCAAAGAAATTAAATGACACTCCCTTTGTTGCTTTTACTATTTGCACCCCTTTTGTTGTTCTTCTAGTTGCACCCCTTTTGTTGCTTTTCTACTTGTTGGGCCTTCCAAAGTGTGTGGTGTATTTGTAGTATGGTGTTTGTTGCTGCCCTTTGCCTTTGTTCCTCTTGGAATTAGGTCAATAAAATCTTCAATCCAGCACCTATTAAGCAAGCTAAACTCCCCTCAAGTCAAATTCTCACTCAACAAGTACCAATTGATATTTAATCCACCAACAAGCTTAGAGGCCAAAGAAAGAAAGCAAGAAACAAATTAATTTGAAAAACAGTACCACACAAATGGAATTTAAATGTGACACAACTAGAAAGAGTTCAAATGAAATTAGACAAGCAAATAAAAGGTACTCAAATAATGGATGGCACACAAAAAGGAACCTAGGAATAGCACTAGATTTGATTTAAAAACCAAAAAAACAGCACCACAGAAAAGCACAAATTGTTGTGGTCCAGAAAGCGTATCTTTAAAAGATTTATGCTGAGCTGACCCTTTTGTATTTGCTTCTGAAAATTGAGACACAATCAGAACAAGATCTTAACAAACTTTTGGCGTTGGTTTCACTCCAAACGCATGTACCAATTAATTTTGGTAAATTTTATAAAATCAGTGCTCAGAGCTGCCAGCTGGAACGTCAGGATTGCACACTTTTTTTGTAATATTTATCTTTTTTTTTCTATTTCTTCTTTTCAGATGGTTCTTATTTTGTCCTTTTTCTAACACCTCAAATTTGTGAAATCCAGAGGCTCAGAAATTTTTGATGATGTATGTCATTTTCATAAATCAAAACAGTCAGCACAGAAAAGTGAAAACAGGGGTTCTGAAAACTGGAATGAAAAACAGAATGATATACCTCAAAAACACAATGGAGTTAATATGATGGAATTTGTGTGGATCTAACACACAAATAAGAACTCAAACTAAAATTAAAAATGCACCAAAGGATCAACACAAAACAGATTTCAGATCAAACATTCAGACCAAAAACAAGAAACAAATAAATCAAAAAGAGTACTACTAGGATTTGATGACAAATATGGAAACACATGACTTAGACAAAACTTATGGATTCATAAAATGAAAAGACACAAGAACATCATATGACCCAAATGAAATTTCAAGCAAGACTCAAATACCTAAAAATAAAAACAGCAACACAAATATATCAAGAATCCTACACAAAATTGAAAATAGATGTTCAAGCACAAGTTTGAACAAACCCACCAAATGAAATGAATAAACAAGCATTCAAATCATATTAAAACACAAAAAACAGCAAGACAACTTGGAATAAAGATGAACAACTTGGAGAAAAGAAGAACTCAAAAAGAAAATGAAAAGAGATACTCATCTTTGAAGAACCATAGCTCTAGATACCAAATGATAGCATTCCTATGAGCTCTTCTTTGGATTTTGGAGTTCCTTGGTGATGATGGATGCGGAAGCTTATGGAGGAGGTGAGCAAGGCCTTCCTAGGAAGCATGGGTGCCTTGAAGGTGCATGAAGAGTGAGGAAATGGGGAGGTTTGGCCAGCCCCTTTGGTAGTGATGAATTGAAGACTAAAACCTAAGTGTTAGGCAAGGAGTAGTGTATGGTACAATTTGGGCAGCATAACAATACTCTATTTAATCTTGAAAATACAAGGTGTAGGCTCCTCCTTTTATAGGCTAAGGAGGACCATAATGCAACCCTAATGCTAGCCAAATGAAATGTAAATGTGAAGCACGTGGGCCACATGGAAAGTGTGAGCACATGGGGAGGGGTGTGTCTAGTTTGTAAGTTCACCCCCTCCATGGGCTTTCTAGAATAGTGGGAAGGTTAACTTCTCCTTAATTCTAATGTGCAGAAAAATAAACATTTGTCCACATGGATATGCTATTTACACCCCAATTAAAGCTAAACTACATTTGATGGGCCTTCACGGAATATGTGCTAGTATGCCACTCTCCCATTCATAGCTTTGATCCAAGTCTTCTTGTCCTAGACGCTTCTAGCTTGGCCTTCTCGTCCTAGACGCTCCTAGCTTGTCTTAGACGCTCCTAGCTTGGTCTTAGACGCTTTTAACTTGGCTCTTGCCTTTCATGGAAGGTTGTGCTTGGCCCTCTTCCATCAGTCTGGGTCCCACTTTATCTGTGTGAGGCTCGCCATCGCGACAACTTTCCAATGCTGACTCATCCTGGCGAACGACCGATGTCTCCTTCGCCCTAGAAGACGACCGATGTCTTCCTCTGGGAGACGACCGATGTCTTCCCTGGCGACGCCCTCATAACTCTCGCGCCTTGGCCACGTCCACATGCCTCGCGCCCTGGCAATGCCCGCATGCCTCGCGCCCGCGCGATGCCTGCAAGCCTCTCGGGCCCGCGCGTTGCCTGCATGCCTCTCGCGCCCGCGCGATGCCTGCATACCTCTCGCGCCCGCGCGATGCCTGCATGCTTCTCGCGCCCGCGCGATGCCTGCATGCCTCTCGCGCCCGCGCGATGCCTGCATGCCTCTCGCGCCCGCGCGATGCCTGCATGCCTCTCGCGCCCGCGCGATGTCCACCTGGCGCTCATGTGTAGCAGGCGACCGGCGATCTCATAGCCTTCTAAACTTAACTTTTTCCTCCCTTTCTATTCTAAATAAAACATACATAGAATTCTTTTAAAATATATCTCTTTTTATTCCAATTCAATTTTACAGGTCCTTACAACTAGGGTTGTGACACGTGAAAGACATTGTGCAGATTCGCTAAATGGGGAGGTAGGGCGATCTCATGAGCCACTAGACCGATCCTCCTTAAGATCTGATAGCTCGTCCTACACCCTTGGTCGGTGTCACTTTCATAAATGCATGATCTCCAACAGCAAACTCCAAAGGTCTTCTCCTCTGATCTGCATAGGACATCTGTCGACTTTGAGAAGCTTTCATTCTGCCTTGCATCAGTTTCACCTTCTTGGTTGTCTGTTGAACCAACTCTTACTACTCCAATACTTCATTAAATTCCATTCTCCATCCCTGCATATGGAGTATGCTGCTCCATTGAGCGCCAACTCCAGTACTCACACTCTACTTCCAACCCTGAAGACTTGGTCGAGCAAGTCCAGAACTAAGCCCTTAACAGAACCAGGACTAGCCCCCTGTAGAGAAAAAGTGAGCAAGATCCCTTCATCGGAAGGAAAGAGGACAGCTGACTACTGCTCATGTCCCCCAGCCAAATCAAACTAGGATCCGAAATCTCCTTCTAGGAATCAACTTCCGCATCTTGATCAAAACCATCTATCGACTTCCCAACTGCTGATCTAATTCTCACGCTCCCTAAAGGAACACCTTTGGTTCACCACTATGCTACATAATTCTGCACCTTATAAAAACAAAGTTCTTGTTGCTGTTACTTTCTAAATCATCATTATGACTTCTTTTGCCAACTCGGCTCCCTGTTCCCATCATTTCCTCCTTGTTCAATGTATACATTGGATGCATTGATTTGGGTTCAGGTGCCTATCTGAAAAGGCATACAAGAACGAACGCACTATATATCTCAACCACAACCATGTAAGTAGTGGAGCCGATTGGAAAATTTCCTCTGCATCCAGAATTTCTTGCTTAAGGACAACTCTATTCTTCTTCTCCAAGATACCACATACTATTGCCACCCACATTCCCTTCCACACCTGATTCTACTTGGATGACATACGTATAAGATAAAAGTTCTCAAGGTGGGACCTCAAATCCTTATGTCGAACAAGTAGAACACTTATCCACTTGAAGCACATAGACCAGCCACGTTGCTTTAAAGTTAAAGTTAGTAGCCCACGCATCCTCCTGAAATCTCACATCCCCTCCGCCTCCAACTTTCCAAACAATGACTTTTTGGAACTAACCATCATCTTCACCCTCCTCGCACACCTTACGTACATCTCTCCACCACCACGATTGATATTTCGAATGAGCTCGGCTTCCCCCAAGTTCCGAGTCATATTTGGATACAAGAATATCTTTCCATTTCCCTTTCTCATCACTCCTCATCCACCATTTCCATACTCATCTTCCAAATCACGATCCACAAAATAGCATCCATTCTGCGTGAAGCTTTCTCTCTTCTCCCAGTAACTTCTCTACTTGGTATTTTTCAGCAAATTTCTCTGTCTAATTGAACTTTAGACATAAATACAATATCTCCTCTTTCCTTTTAAGCTTGTGGTTAAGCTAGAGTCATCTCATGCTGTTTCATCGACATAAACATCTCCCAAGCTTCAAATAAAAGAAAATTCATTCTTTCATTTTTGGAACTTAACCCCGGCACTTCCTATGGATACACATGCTTAAGTCTTTAAACCCTCAACATTCTGCTTATATACTCTCCATAACTTATATGTAGCTGAAACTAAACCTTGGTACACTAAATCTAACTTACACTTCCTTCTTTAATTCCATCAACTCAGCTGGAGCCATTGCCACCGGTCCAGCTCCAGGTACCAAAACAATAGAGAGTTCCACCTCTCTCTTAGGAGGTAATCCAGGTATCTCTTCTGGAAATACATCCATGAAATCTTTCACCAAAGTATCTTGCTTACGTCCTCTTCATTTTTCACTTCCAACCGAGCTAGCATCACGAAGCACCTCGCCATTTGGCTCTTGGAGATCTGGAAACGCTAACTTCTGATTACCGCAGACTACGAGAACGTGATTGGCAGCTAGCCAATCCATTCCCAGGATAACATCCAGATCCTGAAGAGGTAGGCAGATCAAGTTCACTTTGAATCTGCGCCCCTCTACTATCACTGGACATTCGGGGCAAACTGTAGAGGTCAACACCTGTCCTGACGCAGGTGTAGAGACCAACAGTTCAAACGGTAATTCCTTCACTAGAAGGCCCAACTCGGCTACACACAAGCTTGACACAAAAGAGTGTGTCGCTCCGGAATCAAACAAAACTCTAACGTATCTACCAGCTATAAATAAGCACCTTGTACTAGGTTACCTGTCTGAGACGCTTCTGCTCTTGACATGGCGAACACTCTCCCGATTGCCTGAGGTCTGCTGCCTTCGTTCCTCAACTGCTGAGAACTGCTGGGTTGAGTCGCACCATTCCTGCTTGGGCAATCTCTAGAAATGTGCCCCATCTTTTGGCACGTGAAGCATCTGGGTTTCCAAGGTTTTTGCTGCTGAAGCTGGGGTGACGCTGCTCCCGCCCGACGTGGTGGAGGTCTCGCATAAGGCTTGCTTTGTGGGTGCTGCACCCTAGCCCTCCCACTGGAAGAACTCCCTGGGTGTGACCTGATCACCCGAGAATCACCCTTTTCCAGGGTCTCCACCATCTTCGCCTTCTCTACCAAGGCGTGAAATTCCCTGATGCACATCGGGGCTATGGTCCTCTTCAGCCCATGCTTCAGTCCCTCTTCAAACTTCCTACACCTCCAAGCCTCAGAGGTCGCCTGGGTGTAGAATCGGGTGAGATACTCAAACCGAGCAGCATAGGCGTTCACAGACATATCCCCCTGCTCCAACTTTAGGAACTCAGCTTCCCTCGCAAACCTTGCGCTGTCTGGGAAGTATTTCTCCAGGAACCTTACCCTGAAGCTTTCCCAGTCCAACACATCCTCTCGGGCCTCCATCATCTGCTGAGCTCCCATCCACCAGAACTCAGCTTCCCCAGATAGCAAAAAGGTGGCGAACACCAATTTCTTCTCTTCAGGGCAGGAGGTCGCCCTAAAGATTTTCTCCAACTCTCTGACCCATTGATCTGCCTGATCAGGGGTAGCATTCCCACTAAACTTGGGTGGGTTGTGCCTCATGAACTCAGTCAGTCCCATTCGTTCTTGAGGCTGACTGGCGTGAGAATTTGTTTCAGCCGACCGAGCAGTTTCCCAGTGGTGCATTGTAGCTTGATGGTTCTGAGCCATCGCTGCATTCTGTTGTTGGATGGCAGTTGCCATCATCTCGATAGCTTTAGCAATCTGGCTCATCTCCGAAGAAGGTTGGGGAGGGGTAGAAGGTCTACGTGCCATCTCTCTTCGTTTCAGATTTGGAACTATAGGTTTCTATATTCCCTACAACTACAAGAATGAGATCGGTAAGAAATCAATTCATTCAGGAGGTAACAGCTACACCTTACAAAGGTCAGCATCTCAAAGTCATTAAGAATTTGAGCTCATCAACAGAATCATAATGCTTATAACATCAAGCATAATACCAGAACAACTACTGGTATGCAGTCATCAATCCAATCAACCATTTTCAATCATTACAAAGACACTCAAGAAAATGAAATAGCTCACACCAGAATTCAATATATGCTAAACATCAAACCTTTGGAATTAAGATTGAGACTCATCTCGATCCAGTTATGAGTGTGCACCCTCACTACTTTATCAAGACCTTCTCATTCTTAATACTAAGATTTTCAGTTAGAACATATATTCACCAAAGCACACCCAAAATTTCAATACAAAAACGTTTGAAAGCCTTTCACTATAGTTGTTATTTTAAACTCAAATAAATTTCATGAGCAGAAGAAACACAATGGATCCACAGCCCTCAGGTCATCCTAAGGACGAACTGCTCTGATACCATTAATGTAACATCCCGCCAAAATACTATTCATATTTATATAATGAAAATTAAAGTAACAAATAGATTGAAGTGAATAAAATTATATATATGTAAATAAAGTTTCTCCTCCCAGGGAGTTTAATACAAATACGATCACTTTTCCGTTAAAACATAAACAAATTACAATACAATAGAAAGATAGGCGATCTCCTGACAGAAGGGCGATCTCCTATTACAAGGGCGATCTCCTATCATATAGGCGATCTCCTATCAGAAAGCAGCAAAAGGGGTGATCGCCCAACGGAAATTGAAAACAGGCGATCTCCTTCCAGCGACAATTCACTAAGGAGCTCTACTTCCTGCAACATCATCTGCTCCCGTGTAAATTATACACGATCATTACAGGTTTAAGAAAAGGCCGAACACAACATCCAAGAAAACACAGGGTAAGCTAGACATTTAAAAAGAGATAGATATGAACTTTAATATCAAGGTAAAACAAATTCAAGATATCTACGTAAACCATCAACTAAACACATATTTCACGATTCCTCGAAGGTCATTAAAATCACAACATATATCAAGTGTCTATCAATTCAAAGTTTCTCATTTCTCACGTCAGACTTCACTGACTCATCACACAAGACACTTGACTCCACTTCCGGAAGACTCGTGCGTTGAACCTAGCATCCAGGGACATGCGCCTGTCATACTTCATTGGCTATAATGATTCCACAGCCATGCGCATCAACACAATCTCAGTCTCAATTCATCACTCTCACAGTATGACAGGGTAAATCCATAAGACAGGCCGAGCTCGTTCTGTTTCACACGACTCACCCATTCATATGAACCTCCTTCGACTCTCACCAACTGAGTAACTTCCTCTATGTGATTCCATTATCTCAGCAGAGTCAGGATCGCCCCATTCACAGGATACTTACAGATCAATACACTTCACAACCAAATCTCAACACGGTATTTCCTTTCCTGAAAATACTATGTCTTGACCCACATTCACAACATTCCACACACCATACCACTCAAAGAATGATTTCAATCATAGCAACAGTCATTTCAAAGGTTCATATTTTCGAATATCACATGTATATCACATTTAAATCTAAAGCAGCTTCAAACAACATCAAAAACAGGGAGTTCGCAAACAACGCCAAAACCGGCGATCTGGTTCAAAAACAGGGTATTTCGAAGTCTGTATACAAAACCGGTGACCACGTCGCCCAAACACATAGAACAGAGCATTCACGAAGATGAAAACGAAACCGGCGACCACGTCGCCCTTACTCCAGAAACAGCTAATCTATGGCTTGTATTGAAAATGAAGGCTAGCTTCCCTTACCTGGACTTGCGCAAAACACCGAAAGCTCAAACCCACCGAGCTTGAAGGATGCCTTAGCTCTGTTTTCAGTGCCTGGTTGGTAGAACTTGCAGAGAAACTCCCAGGTGCTCCAAGGGCTGTCGTCGCTCGTCGCACAGGTGCTGGAGGTTGCCTGAGTTGCAGCGCAAAGGAGAGAAGAAGGGAGGGAGGAAGTTTGCACTCACTCTAACACTCTTGCGTCTGTAATGCTCTTTGCCTTCCCGCAGTGGCTTTTGAATCCCAGCTTACCTGTCCACGTATGCTGCTGCTGCCACCCCTTCTGCAGGAAAGCCTGAGAACCACTGCCCTGAACAGTACGACCACTGTTGTCGCTTGTGCATGCCAACCACTGCTCTGAACAGTACGACCACTATTGTCGCTTGTGCATGCCAACCACTGCTCTGAACAGTACGACCGCGAGTGTCTCTTGCGCATGCCAACTTTCTGATGTCACTATTCTGAACCACCCTTTTTGTCTACGTGGCGCGCGTGCAGGACGTTTCATGCTGGGAGTCTGGGTCCCACTTTACTCTGTGTGAAACTCGACGTCGCGCGATAACTTTCCACCGCTGACTCATCCTGGCGAACGACCGATGTCTCCCTCGCCCTAGAAGACGACCGATGTCTCCCTCGCCCTGGAAGACGACCGATGTCTCCCTCGCCCTGGAAGACGACCGATGTCTCCCTCGCGCCCTGGCGATGCCCGCATGCCTCTCGCGCCCTGGCCACGTCCACATGCCTTGCGCCCTGGCGATGCCCGCATGCCTCTCGTGCCCTGGCGCTCATGTGTAGCAGGCGACCGGCGATCATGTACTACTAAACTACACTTTTCTTCCTTTACTCTTCTTGATCCACACGTCATCCGACCGACCTCTACCAGCTGACCCCAGATCTTGGGCGACGTCCGACTACTACGAAACTTCATTTACCAGCTCTTTGTATTTTAAATAATAACATCTTCTGGAATTATTTAAATATACCACTTTCATTCCAATTCAATTTTACAGGTCCTTACACACACAAAATGCTAGATCTCATGGCCTGTGATTTGTGCTACTGGCACAGCCTCTATCCACTTCGTGAAGTATTCTATGGTGACCACGAGATACTTCATTTGCTGCAAAGCCAAAGGGAAAGGCCCCAGAATATCAATTCCCCATGTGTGGAATGGCCAAGGGATATATATCGACCTAAGCTCTTTTGGCGGCGCCTTGTGCCAATCAGTATGTAGTTGATACTGCTTGCACTACTGTGCATACTTCGTGCAATCTTCCCTCATGGTTGGCCAGTAGTACCCTGCACAGATGGCCTTGGATGCCAGAGCACGACCTCCAATGTGGCTCCCACATATTCCTTCATGGAGCTCTGCCATTATCCGCGTGCACTACTCACCATGTACACACACCAGAATAGGGTGGGTAAACCCATGCGTGTACAACTCCCCATCAATGAGTGTATACTTGGACGAGTTCTTCTTTATTTTTCTCGCCTCCGCTGGCTCCATTGGTAGCATCCTATCAGCCAAGTAGTGCTTATAAGGCGTCATCCACATTTCTCCCCTCTGCACCAGGTAGACTTGCAACGACTCTTCCCCCAACGCCGGATACACGTTGACCCTTGGCTTCTTCAAGGTTTCTTGGGTCAACGACCGATGACTCCTCTTCCCGCCCTCTGACTTGCTAATCTGATGGACTCCTACCAAATTGTCAGCCGTATAGGTGCGAGGTGTCCTCAAGGTCTCCTGGATGACCGTCCTCTGCCTACCCCCTTGCCTGAGCTCGCGAGTTTTGCTAACAAGTCAGCTCGGGCATTTTGCTCTCTGGAGACATGCGCCAACTCAAAAGCTGCAAATGAACTCTTGAATACTTGGATATATTTTAGGTAGGAGGCCATCTGGGGGTCTTTGGCCTGGTATTCTCCCGCCACTTGGCCCGTGTCCAAGAAGGAGTCACTTTTTGCTAGAAGACTCTGCGCACCCATCTTTTTGGCCAACAACATTCCAGCGATTAGGGCCTCATACTCTACCTGATTGTTGCTGGCCTTGAAAGCAAACTGTAGAGCCTGCTCAATTAATAGCCCCTTTGGTCCCTCCAAGATCACCCCAGCTCCGTTGCCTTGTTGATTAGAAGACCCATCTACTGAGAGCACCCATCTGAAGTCAGGCTCTTCCTGGTGGGTTTCTGCAGAGGACAGCTCAGCTACAAAATCGGCATAAACTTGGCCTTTGATAGGGCCTCTGGGCTGGTACTGTATGTCAAACTTTGACAATTCTACTGCCCATCGTACCATCCTTCCTACTATATCTGGCTTCTGCAAAACCTTACGAATGGGTAGGTCTGTCATCACCACCACTGTAAAGCTCTAGAAGTAATGGTGAAGCCTTCTTGCAGAGAACAACACGACTAGTGCTGCCTTCTCTAGGGCTTGGTATCTCACCTCAAGCCTTTGCAACACTTTGCTAACGAAATAGATGAGCTTCTGAATTTGGTCTTGCTCCTGCATAAGAACTGAGCTCACTGTCCTCTCAGTGACTGTGAAATACAAGCACAGCGGGGTGCCAAGCTGTGGTTTGCACAACATTGATGGGATGGCCAGGTATTCTTTCAGCTTGAGGAATGCTTCCTCACACTCCTTGGTCCACAAGAACCTGTTGTTCCTCCTCAAGCACTGAAAATAGGGGTGACCTTTTTCTCCCCCAACTGATACGAATCTGGAGAGAGTGGCCATCTGACCTGTCAACTACTGAACCTCCTTTACTGATGTCGAGCTCCTCATAGCAAGGATTGCGGTGCATTTATCTAGATTAGCTTCTATCCCACGCTTAATGAGCAAGAACCCTAAAAACTTGCCTGCTTCCACCCCAAAAACGCACTTCTTTGGGTTCAGCTTCAACATGTACTTAGTTATTGTACCGACCAGTCCTCGGACGTGTAGACTTGCTGACGACAGCAAGCCACCTCAGCTGGGCCCTACAATCATGTAGACAGGGTCCCACAAGTAGTGTGGAATAGTGGGTCGATGAGTAATTAGTGGTGTCGATCACCAGGGTAAACTGATATGTCCTCATCATAGCGCAGGGTGATGAGTCCTCGGCAACAGAGTGTGACGAGGTGACATCGGTGCTAGGTGATTTGAATGACATGACCAGAACAGCTAAGGTTGGTTCCCAGAGTGGGCCAATCAGAAGGAAAAGCCCAGAGATAAGATGAGGCCTATATCATGAAGAGCTTATGCGGGTGGCAGGGAAAGCACAGTTAGGTGCAGAGTTCTGAGGGTTGAGTACTCATCAAAACTAGGTTTTCCCAGTGAAGGCTACATGCATGGCACGTGAACAGTGAAGGCACTCCCAGAACAGGTGGCCCCAGAGACTGTGATTGAGAGAGGCCAAGCTCACCCCACCATGAAAGCTAAGGGCCAAGACTAGACCGTCTAGAACCACATGGAGAGCGTCTAGCACAAGACAAGGGGGAGCTACATGAGGAGCGTCTAGGAGGGAGCCTAGACCGTCTAGGACCTCTCACAAGGTCCATGGCCAAGGACACTCACGCCCAAATGAGTCAAGCCACGGATGGGAGGGAGAAGACCTTGTACATGCTACTTGGAAGCCCATTAAGGGTAGCTTAGTAGATTAGTGTAGTGTAGAAAGCAAAACTTGCTCACTTAGGGGTGTGCTATCACAAAGGTGCCCTTAGCAATAGAAGGAGGGGTGTGCTAGCAAATAGGTGCCTTTAGCAAAAGAAGGAGGGGTGTACTATCAAATGTTGCATTTTTTGACCTATCTTCTAGAATATTAGGATGATGGTGTGGTTTGACTAAAGTCAATACCCTTGGCAGCCCCCACTTTTTGTATTTCCATCCCTACCCTTTAAGCTTGCTCACTAAGGCTCCTAAATCTATAAATAAGGAGGCCTACCTCATGTATTTTCAAGATTAATTTGAGTAAAGTTATGCTGCCAAATTTGTGCCATACTTACTCCCTTGCCTAAATCTCTTGATTTGTGGTTTTAATCTTCACTCCTTCACCACCAAAGAGAGCTGGCCAAACCTCTCTCATTTTCATACACTTCATGCACCTTCAAGATCACCATCACTCCTAGGAGGATCTTGCTCATTTCAACCATTGCTTCCGCACCATCTTCAACATCCAAGGAGAGCTCAACATGTGAAGGCCATCAGACTAGGTGCACGAGGAGGCATCCAGGTGGTCACCCTGTTAGAGTTTGCACTCCAGATAAGGAAACCTTATGTGCTAGATTACCCTAAGACTGGGTGATAGCAGCGCAAGGGTATTCCAGTAAACCCTGAATATGGCTAGCAGTGCAGTGAACCCTAAGTAGGGCTAGCGGCGCAGTAAACCCTAGACTATATAAAGGGTAGTAAAATACTTCACAAAGGTACGCAATTACAAACCCTAAACACAGTGACTAAAACACTTGGTGTTTCTTGCCCAATCTTGACTTGAGCGTCAGAGTGCAAACGGCCTCTAGGGCGTTCCCTTTCTCTTTTGCAGGTACAGATTGCTTCGAAAGAACCAAGCACATACCAACGTGAGGAAGGAGGCGTGTGAGTGTCGTGGAGTCAACTGACAGGCGGGTCAACCGGCAAGAACATTTGGCGCCCACCGTGAGGCCGAAATAAAACAAGGTCCCATACACGAGAGCAAGAGTAGAAACCACAGAGATGAGAAATACTAGACAAGGATCCGTTCCACCAAATGGGGGTGAAAGCGTCACCATGCAACAACTCATGGAAATGATGCGCGCTCTCCAGGAGATGGTCGCAGAGTCTAGAGCGCATCAAGCGCGAATGCAGATGGATCTGGTCGGGTCTCAGGCCAGGAACGAGGAATTACACAGGGCTAATGAAGAGTTACGCGTGAACCTGCATAATTTGCAGCAAGTAGGGGATCGCGTGGTGGATGATGGCGCTCCACCAACACCGCCAAGGGCTTTCCCCATGCCCTTCTCCCAAGCGATCATGGACACGGTGGTCCCAGCCACCTTTGTGGGGCCTAAGACCGTATTCACTGGAGTAGAGGATCCCGAAGCGCATCTCACAGTGTTTCACACACAGATGATGCTGTCAGGAGGGTCTGATGTAGTGCATTGCAAGCTCTTCATGACCACGCTGACAGGGACAGCGTTGGAATGGTTCGTTAGCTTGCCCGAGGGACATATCATGTCTTTCGCACAGTTCTCCAAGCTGTTCAGGGAACAATACCTTGTCAACCGGGCCCCTCCACCGGTGTCTTATGATCTTTTCGACGTAAGGCAGCATCAGAGGGAGTCCCTTAGAGATTACCTCAACAGATTTGGGGCAATGGTGGTGAGGTTGCACACCAAAGATGAAGATATGGTGGTGCATGCCTTCAGGAAAGGAGTATTGCCAGGGTCTTTTAGCGAGTCCTTGATTCGAAATCGCCCCAAGACCTTCGGCGACATTAAACGGCGCGCTGTTGCTCACATTGTCGCTGAGGGAGAGCTCAATGAGAAGCGAGAAAGGCCAGTCTCATCAAGGCCCCGAGTGCCCAGTCGGCCTCAACCCCTGTGGGTGCACGAGGCGATAACAGAAAAAAAGTCTCAAGGAAAGCAGAAGCCCTATGAGGCCCGAAAGCCCCAGACTAGGGCACGCGCCAAGGATGATGTGGCCCCTAGACATGATTTCTTGGTGGAGCTGAAGGAGCTGATTGCCATTCCTAATGTGGCAGAGAGGTTGAAGATGCCCCCAAAGACGAATAAGAGGCTGGGGCCAAACCAAGGACGCCTAGTGTGAGTTTCATCAAGCCTTTGGCCACCCCATCTGCAACTGTCTGGCCTTGGGCCACCAGTTGGACGAGTTAGTCAAAAGTGGATTCCTGAGTGACTACCTGAAGGAGACACAAGGGAGTGAGGCAGTGGTATCCCCGAGGGCTGATCAGGGGCACGAAGTGCCCATACATGATGAGATCCACACTATAGCAGGTGGATTCTCAGGAGGAGGGTGCACCTCATCACAGCGCAAAAAGTATGCGCGTTCGGTGATGATAGTGGAGACATGTGAGGAAGACCACTTCCCACACATCGACCTTGTCTTCACAAAGGCTGATCGCCAGGATGTTGTACCCCACGACAACAATCCAATGGTGATATCAGTTGTCACTACGGGTCGCAGGGTGCATCGAGTTCTGGTGGATCAAGGAAGTTCAGCCGATGTGATGTTTTGGTCGACCTTCAACAAATTGCAGCTGTCCCCTGACCAGCGGCGGTCCTACGTCGGCTGTTTATATGGATTTGCAGGAGACCAAGTAGAGGTGTTGGGGTACATAGAGTTAAGGACCGCTTTCACTAATGGAGTGGCATCCCGCACGGAGAACATCAAGTATCTGGTGTTGAACGCCCCGTCTGCCTATAACATGTTGTTGGGTAGACCAGCCCTGAATAGGTTGGGGGCGGTGGCGTCCACGAGGCATATGAAGATGAAGTTGCCTTCGATGGAAGGGATAGTGATAACCATCAAATCAGATCAAAAGGAGGCTAAGAAGTGTTATGAGAACAGCCTTAAGATGAGAAGGGGAGTCTGCATGGTGACCACCCAACCTCCAGGTGCGAGGTGTGATGACACTGACATGCCCCGAGGAGACGTCGGAGTCACACGAGCGGAGGTCGCCCGGGCGAGGCGACCTGAACCGGCTGAGGAGGTGGTAGAGAAGGAGATCAGGGGTAGGATTTTTAAACTTGGCAAGTTCCTGCCTCAGGAGACTTAGGACCAAGTAGCAGGAGTGATAGAGCGACACATGGACGCCTTCGCTTGGTCCGCTTCAAACATGCCAGGTATTGACCCAGACTTCCTGTGTCATCGCCTTGCATTGGATCCCCAGGCCAGGCCTGTGAGACAACGGAGGCGTATGTTCAACGACGAAAGGAGGTAGGTGGTCAGACAGGAGATGCAGAAGCTGCTCAACACGGGCCACATACGGGAAATTCAGTACCCTGAGTGGTTGGCTAATGTCGTGTTGGTAAAAAAGGCCAATGGGAAATGGAGGATGTCTGTAGATTTCACTGACCTCAACAAGGCATGCCCGAAGGATTCTTACCCCTTACCCAACATTGACGCGTTGGTAGATAGCGCCTCGGGGTGCAAGTTACTCAGTTTCTTGGATGCCTTCTTCGGATACAATCAGATAAAGATGCATCCGAGAGATGAAAGCAAGACAGCGTTCATGACTGAGCTGTCCTGCTACTGCTACACAGTCATGCCATTTGGCTTGAAGAATGCAGGCGCTACATACCAGAGACTGATGGACAAAGTCCTTGCCCCTATGCTGGGGCGCAACATACAGGCCTATGTAGATGACATGGTGGTGACCTCCCAGGCGCGAGATCAACACGTTACTGATTTGGAGGAGCTATTTAATACAATAGCAAGGTATAGGTTGAAACTGAACCCAGAGAAATGCGTCTTTGGGATGGAGGCAGGCAAGTTCCTTGGCTTCTTACTTACAGAGCGAGGGATCGAGGCCAACCCAGACAAGTACGCAGCGATAATAGCCATGAGGAGCCCGACATCAGTCAAGGAAGTGGAGCAATTAACTGGTCGGATGGCTGCCCTCTCCAGGTTTGTGTCAGCGGGAGGCGACAAAGGCCACCCCGTATTTCCAATGTCTGAGAGAAATAGTAGATTTTCATGGACCTCGGAGTGCGAACAAGCGTTCCTTAAGCTCAAGGAGTACCTGGCTAGCCCGCCAGTATTGTGTAAGCCCCAACTCGGGACCCCGCTACGGTTGTACTTCGCAGTCACAGAGAAGGCGGTGAGTTCTGTCTTGGTTCAGGAATAGGAGCAAAGCCAAAAGCCCATCTACTTTGTCAGCAAAGTGCTACAGGGGCCAGAGGCGAGATACCAGGCCATAGAGAAGGCGGCCTTGGCAGTTGTGTTCTCAGCCCGAAGACTTCGACACTACTTTCAGAGTTTCACAGTGGTGGTGATGACAGATCTGCCAATACGTCAGGTCTTGCAGAAGCCAGACGTGGTGGGAAGAATGGTGCAATGAGCAGTCGAGTTGTTAGAATTCAACATTTAGTATGAACCTAGAGGTCCGATCAAAGGACAGGTCTACGCTGATTTTGTGGCCGAGATGTCCTCGACTGAGTCCCAGCAGGAAGAACCTAGCTTCAAGTGGGTGTTGTCAGTAGATGGGTCCTCAAATCAGCAAGGTAGTGGAGCGGGGGTGATCCTTGAAGGGCCCAAGGGATTATTGATTGAGCAAGACCTGCGGTTCGCCTTCAAAGCCAGCAATAACCAAGTAGAATATGAAGCCTTGATTGCTGGAATGCTGTTGGCTAAGGAGATGGGAGCGCAGAGTCTTATGGCGAAGAGTGACTCGCTGTTGATTACAGGTCAAGTGGCGGGAGAGTACCAGGCTAAAGATCCCCAGATGGCCTCCTACTTAGAGTATGTCCAGCAGTTGAAGAGTTCTTTTGAAACCTTCGAGCTAGTGCATGTACCTAGGGAGCAGAATGCCAGAGCTGACTTGTTGGCCAAACTCGCTAGTTCAGGCAAGAGGGGCAGGCAGAGGACGGTAATCCAAGAGACCCTGAGGGCACCTCGTACTTATACAGCTGACAATTTGGTGGGAGTCCATCAGATCAGCCAATCACGCAGTGAGGCGAGGAGTCATCGGTCGTTGACCCAAGAAACCCTGAAGAAGCCACGGGTCAATACCAGCACGCCAATGGAGGAGGGGCCATCGCAAGTCTGCCTGTTACAGAGTGGAGAGACATGGATGACGCCCTATAAGCGCTACATAGCTGATGGAATGCTCCCAATAGAGCCAATGGAAGCAAGGAAGATAAAGAAGAACTCGGCCAAGTACACACTCATTGATGGCGAGCTGTATAGGCATGGGTTTACTCACCCCATCCTGGTGTGCGTACATGGTGAGCAGTGTGCGAGAATAATGGCAGAGCTCCACGAAGGCATATGTGGGAGTCACATCGAAGGTCGTGCTTTGGCATCTAACGCCGTTCGAGCAGGGTACTATTGGCCAACTATGAGGGAGGATTGCACTAAGTACGTGCAGCAGTGCAAGCAGTGCCAATTGCATGCTAATTGGTACAAGGTGCCACCAGAAGAACTCAGGTCGATATACAGCCCTTGGCCATTCCATACCTGGGGAATCGACATCCTGGGGCCTTTTCCTTTAACGGTGCGGCAAATGAAGTACCTCGTGGTCGCCATTGAATATTTCACGAAGTGGATCGAGGCTGAGCCAGTAGCCTAGAAGATCCAGCACTTTGTGTGGAACAATATAGTGTGCCGCTTTGGGGTACCCAAGCGTTTGGTGTCTGATAATGGCACCCAATTCGCAAGTCAACAGTTGGGAAAGCTATGCACAGAACTGGGGATCAAGCAAGTGTTTGCATCGATCGAGCACCCACAAACCAATGGGCAGGTCGAGTCAGCCAATCGAGTTCTACTCAGGGGACTGAAGAGAAGGCTGGAGAAAGCAAAGGGAAGGTGGGCTGAGGAGGTTCCCAGAATTGTATGGGCTTACCATACTGCCCCCCAGTCCACCATCAAGGAGACCCTTTTCAGCCTGGTGTATGGTTCAGATGCCATGATCCCTGTGGAGATCCAGGAGAGCTCACCACGATTCCAGAACTTTGTGGCGGAGGAGTCCAACGAAGAAAGGAAGGTGAACCTTGATCTCTTGGATGAAGTAAGGGAAGAGGCAGGAATCAAGGTCGAGGCGTTGAAGAGGAGAGTTGAGCTCAAGCACAGTTCCAAATTGAGAGCTCGGCAATTCCCAGTGGCTGACCTAGTTATGCGAAAGGCATCTCCTTACCAGATAGAGAACAAGCTATCCCCTAAGTGGACTGGTCCCTTTAGAGTGACAGAGTCCTTGGGGAATGGAGCGTAAAGGTGGAGATTTTAGAAGGTGGTCCGATTCCTCGTACGTGGAATGCGACTCACCTCAAGTTCTATTTCAGTTAAAGCCATGTAATATTGCACACAGTTTAGGGGACACTCTTTTTTCCCTTCTTAAGGGTTTTTAATTAGGTCACCCAATAAAATTTTCAGTTAGAATATATATCTGAGTGTGTTTTTACTATACAGTTAAATCTTCCCTCGCCTATGAGCGATGTGAGGTCAGTTAGAACCTGACACTTGGGGTTAGAAGTCTCGTAAGTGGGAAGGCAGGTTCGTAGAGAACACCTCCCCTTTGAGTGAGAACTCCCAATGTGAGCAGAAAGGTTCACACAGTTAAATCCTCTCTCGCCTGCGAGCGATGTGAGATCAGTTAGAACCTGTCACTTGGGGTTAGAAGTCTCGTAAGCGGGAAGGTAGGTTCGTAAGAACACCTCCCCTTCGAGTGAGAACTCCCAATGTGAGCATAAGGGTTCATCCAGTTAAATCCTCCCTCGCCTATGAGCGATGTGAGGTCAGTTCGAACCTGTCATTTGGGGCTAGAGGTCTCGTAAGTGCGAAGGTAGGTTCGTAAGGAACACCTCCTCTTCGAGTGAGAACTCCCAATTTGAAAGAAAGGTTCACCAGCAAAGTCACCCATGAAATCCTCTCTCGCCCATGGCGATCAGGGGTCAGATTGAGCCTTTCGGGTGAGGTTAGAGTCTCGACGGTTAGAAAGTGAGTTTGCACAGAGCACCTCCTCGTCGATGAGGAAAGTCCTCTATTCGAGTAGAAGGTTTGTCAGGAAGTTCCGCCTTCGCCAGGAAGGTCCACCTTCACCCATGGGCGATGAGTGACCATATAAAGCTTGAGTGCTAAATGCATGCAGATCAACTCCGTCGAGGTGGTGAGGCAAGTTTTGAGAAAGAAGTTTTTTTATGAGGTTTCGCCAACAGCAGCTCAACAAAATCAAGCGTGCTACCTATAGTTAATTATGAGTCAAGCGCGCTATTTGTGGTATGAATCTATGCGGAGTAGAGAGCTCGACCAAGCATATCAAACAGTTAAACAACAGGAATAACCAAGCAGAACAAATATGAAGGCAAGTAAATGAATTAATTACATTATAATGGAGGTTAGTTACAAGAAGTTCAGCTATGAGATACAATTGCTTAGAAGACCTATCTAGGCACTATTTGCTCGTCGACCACTTGGAAGTTACGGAGAATGGCGAGAGGTCCATCTCAGGATGTACGCAGACAAACTGAGCAAGGGTGTAAGGACCTGAAATTTATTGGAATGAAAGAGTATGTTTTAAGTAAATTCTAAGTATGTTTTATCTAAGTTAAAAAGGAAGGAAAGTGTAGTCTAGAAAAAAAACTATAAGAGTTCCTTGTTTATACATCATCGCCGGTCGCCTAGACTACACGTCATCGCCTGGGCGCGAGGCATGCAGGCGTCGCCAGGGCGCGATGCATGCGGGCATCATCAGGGGGGGGTGAGACATCGGTCGTTCGCCAGGAAGAGGTCATCAGTGGTTTGTCCTCGCGCGAGAGGTCATCAGCGGTTTGTCTTCGCGCGAGAGGTCATCAGTGGTTTGTCCTCGCGCGAGAGGTCATCAGCGGTTTGTCATCGCGCGAGAGGTCATCGGTGGTTTGTCTTCGTGCGAGGTCATCGGTGGTTCGTCTTCGCGCTGGTAGCCATCGGCGAAAGGTCATCGCGCGACGCTTAGTTACACACCGAGAACGTAGGACCTAGACTCCCAGCAAGAGACGTTCTGCACGCGCGCCACGTAGACGAAAAGGTGGTTCAGAATAGTGACCTCATAGCGTAGCCTGCGCAGAGGCATGCTTAGTAGTACTGTGCAGGGAAGCGTACACGCAAACTTCCCTGCAGAGTGGGTGGTGGCAGCTGCTTTTGGAGGGATAAGTTGGTTTAAGTTACTGAAATCCACTACTGAAGAGGAAGAAAACGTTGTTGTAGTCGAAGAGAGAAAGAGTGAGTTCCCTCCTCCGCGTTGCGATTTCAGCCTCTCCACACAAGAGTACGACGAGAAGCAACACCATTGGAGCACTTGGGTAGTCTTCTGCAAGTTCTTCAGACCAGACGCGAAAAACAGAGCCAAGGTATTCTGCAAGCTTCGTTGGATTTCGAAGCTCCTGGTGGTTGCGCAAGTCCAGGTAAGGGAAGCTAGACCTCCTTTTCCATACAAGCCACAGTGTAGCTATTTCTGAAGTGTGGGCGACGTGGTCGCCATTTTCGCTTTCGTCTTCGTGAAATGCTCTGTGTTGTGTGCTTGGGCGACGTGGTCGCCTGTTTTAATATACAGCCTTCGAAATACCATATTTTGAACTAGATCGCCGGTTTTGGCGCTGTTTTGCGAACTCCTTGTGTTTGATGTTGTTTTGAGAACTGCTTGAGATTTACATGAGATATTCGAAAATATGAATCCTTTGAAATGGCTATTGCTGTGATTGAAATCATTCTTTTAAGTGTGGCATGATGTCTTTGAATGCTGTGAATGTGGGATCGAGGCATAGTATTTTCAGGAAAGAAAATACCGTGTAAGATCTTGTGGTAGGTGCATTGATCGGTGAATCCTAAGGGGATATCCTGACTCTGCTGAGGTAATGGAATCACGTAGAGGAAGTTACTCAGTTGTTGAGAGTCGAAGGAGGTCTATATGATGGGCGTCTCGTGTGAAAAAGAACGAGCTCCGTCTGTCCTATGGATTAACCCTGTCATACCAGGAGAACTATGGTAACATTGAGATGATATATGCGCATGCTGTGTGGATTCACAGCGACCCTGTGTGGATTTCACAGTGGTGTGGTATGACAGGTGCAGATCTCTGAGTCTAATCAACGCACGAGTCAATCCGGAAGTAGTGTCAAGTGTCTTGTGTGGTGAGTCAGTGGAAAGTCTGACATGTGAAATGAGAAACTTGAATATTGATAGACACTTGATGCTGTATTGTGAAATGGAATGACTATGGGTGAATGTTGTGAAGTTTGTGATTTTGGGCGATCAGCTGAATGCTATGAGCAGCTCTACGTTTTACATGGATATTTTGGAACTTGGTTTACTTGGATTTTCATGTTCTTGATTTAAACTTCTTTTAAATTATCTAGCTTACCCTTTTATCTGTTATTGTGGTTGTTTTCTCAAAACTGTGATGATCGTGTAATTGTTACACGGGAGCAGATGATCTTCCAGGAAGAAGAGCTCTCTAGTGAGTGGTCGCCGGGGAAAGAGATCGCCTATTTCCACCTCTCGGTGGTGATCGCCGGTTTTCGTGTCCTGATAGAAGATCGCCCGTTTTGAGGTCTTCTGTTTGGGATCGCCGTTTTATGTTGGAGATCGCCGTTTTTTTGAGACCGCCTGTCTTACTGTATTTCATTTATTTTCGTTAAACCTTGAAAACATTTGATTTGGTTATGTATTAAACTCCCTAAGAGGAGTAACTTCATTTCTGATATATATACATATTATCTTGTACTCTTCAATATTATTTGGTTACACTTAATTTCATTATACATGTATGTATGTATTATTTTGGCGGGATGTTACATTAATGGTATCAGAGCAGTTCGCCTTAGGATGACCTGAGGGCTGTGGATCCATTGTGTTTCTTCTGCTCATAAAATTTATTTGAGTTTTAAATAACCACTATAGTGGAAGGTTTTCAAACGTTTTAGTTTTGAACTCTTGCGTGTGCTTGGGTGAACGTGTGCCTAACTGAAAATCTTAGTATTAAGAATAAGAAGGTCTTGATAAAGTGGTGAGGGTGCACACTCATAACTGGATCAAGATAATTCTTAATCTTAATTCCAAAGGTTTGATGTTTAGCCTACATTGAATTCTGGTGTGATTTTTGAGTGTTCTTGAATTTGACTGAGGTGGTAGTTTGGACTGATGTTTGCACACCAGTAACTGTTCTGGTGTTTTGTGTGAAGTTATAAGTGTTATGATTCTGTTGATGAACTCAAATTCTAGATGACTTTGAGATGCTGACCTTTGTAAGGTCTAGCTGTTACCCCTTGAATGAATTGATTCTTATCGATTTCATTCTTATAGTTGTAGGGAATATAGAAGTCAATAGATTCAGAAGATGGCACGTAGACCTGCTACCCCACCCCAACCTTCCTCAGAGATGAGTCAGATCGCCAAGGCCATCGAGATGATGGCGACTGCCATTCAGCAGCAGAATGCGGCGATGGCTCAGAACCATCAAGCCACAATGCAGCACTGGGAAACTGCCCGATCTGCTGAGACAAACTCCCACGTCGGTCAGCCCCAAGAACAGATGGGACTGGCCGAGTTCATGAGGCACAACCCACCTAAGTTCAGTGGGAATGCTACCCCTGACCAGGCCGATCAGTGGGTCAGGGAGGTGGAGAAAATCTTTAGGGCGACCTCCTGCCCTGAAGAGAAGAAGCTGTTGTTTGCCACGTATCTGCTATCAGGAGAAGCTGAGTTCTGGTGGATGGGAGCTCAGCAGATGATGGAGGCCCGAGAGGATGTTCTGGATTGGGAGAGCTTCAGGGTGAAGTTCTTGGAGAAATACTTCCCAGACAGCGCCAAGTTTGCAAGGGAAGCTGAGTTCTTAAAGTTGGAGCAGGGGGACATGTCAGTAAACGCCTATGCTGCCCGTTTTGAGTACCTCGCCCGGTTCTATACCCAGGCGACCTCCGAGGCCTGGAGGTGTAGGAAGTTCGAGGAAGGGCTGAAGCATGGGCTGAAGAAGACCATAGCCCCGATGTGCATCAGGGAGTTCCACGCCTTAGTGGAGAAGGCGAAGATGGTGGAGACCCTGGAAAAGGGTGAGTCTCGGGTGATCAGGTCACACCCAGGAGGTCCTTCCAGTGGGAGAGCTAAGGCACAGCACCCACAAAGCAAACCCTATGCGAGACCTCCATCACATCGGGCAGGAGCAGCACCTCCCCAGTTCCAACAGCAACAACCTTGGAAACCTAAGTGTCTTCACTGTGGTGGACCACACGCCTCCAATGCTTGTTTCAAGAAGACTTCAGAGAGGAAATGTTTCGTCTGCCAAAGGACAGGGCACGTTGCTAGAGAGTGCCCTAGCAGGAATGGGGCGACCCAACCCAGTGGCTCCCAACAGTTGAGAAACGAGGGCGGCAGACCTCAGGCAACAGGGAGGGTGTTCGCCATGTCTGGAGCAGAGGCAGCTCAGTCAGGTAACCTCATCCAAGGTGTTTGTTTTATTGCTGGTAGAGGTGTAAGGGCCTTGTTTGATTCTGGAGCGACACACTCCTTTGTGTCAAGCCTGTGTGTAGCCGAGTTGGGCCTCCTAGTGAAGGAGTTACCTTTCGAGCTGTTGGTCTCTACACCTGCGTCAGGACAGGTGTCGACCTCTACAGTGTGCCCTGAATGTCCAGTGATTGTAGAAGGACGCAGATTCAAGGTGAACTTGATCTGCCTACCTCTTCAGGACCTGGATGTCATCCTGGGAATGGATTGGTTAGCTGCCAATCACGTTCTCATAGACTGTGGTAGGCAGAAGGTAGCGTTTCCAGACCCCCAAGAACCGGATGTGTTGTCAGTTCAACAAGGGCGATCAGAGCTGGAAGGAGAGGCGAGGTGCTTCGTAGTGCTCGCCCGGTTGGAAGTGGAGAATAAAGGGGACGTAAACAGGATACAAGTGGTGAAAGATTTCACAGATGTATTCCCAGAAGAGGTGCCTGGGTTACCCCCTAAGAGAGAAGTGGAATTCTCTATTGACTTGGTACCTGGAGCTGGACCAGTGTCAATGGCACCTTACAGGATGGCACCAGCCGAGTTAGTGGAGTTAAAGAAGCAAGTGGAAGAGTTGCTGGAGAAGCAGTTCATCAGACCCAGCGTATCTCCATGGGGAGCTCCAGTGCTCCTAGTCAAGAAGAAGGATGGAGGGTCTCGGCTGTGTATAGACTACAGGCAATTGAACAAATTGACCATCAAGAACAAGTACCCCCTACCTCGGATTGATGATTTGATGGACCAAATTCATGGGGCCTCGGTGTTCTCCAAGATTGACCTGAGATCGGGGTATCACCAAATCTTGGTAAAAGCTGAAGATGTTCAGAAGACAGCTTTTAGGTCTCGATATGGGCACTACGAGTATGTAGTGATGCCATTTGGAGTCACCAATGCTCCAGCTCTATTCATGGACTACATGAATAGGATCTTTCGCTCTTTCTTGGATAAGTTTGTGGTGGTCTTCATAGATGACATCCTCATTTATTCAAGGACCGAGGAAGAGCATGAGGAACACCTGAGGACAGTATTGGAAATACTGAGGGAGAAGCAGCTCTATGCCAAGTTCTCTAAGTGTGAGTTCTGGCTAAGGGAAGTCAACTTCTTAGGACACGTGATATCTGCCCAGGGGATCTCGGTAGATCCAGCCAAGGTAGAGGCAGTGCTGCAATGGGAACGTCCTAAGACAGTGACTGAGATAAGGAGCTTTGTGGGGTTGGCGGGCTACTATCGGAGGTTTATTGAGGATTTTTCCAAAGTAGTGGCTCCTTTAACACAACTGACCCGCAAGGACCAACCCTTTGCTTGGACCGACCGATGTGAGCAGAGCTTCAGGGAACTAAAGGAGAGGTTGACCAGTGCTCCAGTGCTGGTGATTCCAGAAGTAGGAAGACCTTTTGATGTCTTCTGTGATGCCTCACATCAAGGCTTGGGATGCGTCTTGATGCAAGAGAAGAGAGTGGTTGCATATGCTTCAAGGCAACTCAAGGTGCATGAGAGAAACTACCCTACTCATGATTTGGAGTTGGCAGCGGTAGTGTTTGCCTTGAAGATCTGGAGGCATTATCTTTATGGAGCTCGGTTCCAGGTATTCAGTGACCACAAGAGCTTGAAGTACCTGTTCGATCAGAAGGAACTAAACATGAGACAAAGAAGGTGGATGGAATTCCTAAAGGACTACGACTTTCAACTCATGTATCACCCAGGGAAGGCCAATGTAGTGGCAGATGCCTTGAGTAGGAAGTCTATACAAGTCGCCACCATGATGATGGAAGAGCAGAAACTGATCGAGCAGTTCAGAGACTTAAACCTTGGAGTGGAATTTCACGTGAATCACATTAGTTGTAGTAAGCTGACTATAACTAATGACTTCCTTGGGATGTTGAAGGATAACCAATTGGAGGACCCTAGCCTGAAGCGCACTGTGGAGTCACTAGGGACAGATCAGGCGAGAGGCTTTGAGATGGGCGATGATGGGATCTTGAGGTTTGATGGCAGAATTTACATACCTGCAAATGATGAGTTGAAGAAGATGATCCTAAAGGAAGGTCATAAGAGCCGCCTCAACCTTCACCCAGGCATGAACAAGATGTACCATGACTTGAAGGAGTCATTTTGGTGGTCAGGCATGAAGAGGGACGTCGCCCAGTACGTGGCAACCTGCTTAACGTGTTAAAAGGCGAAGGTAGAGCATCAAAGACCTGGCGGGCTGTTGCAGCAACTGGATATCCCCGAGTGGAAGTGGGACAACATTGCCATGGATTTTGTCACCCATTTACCCAGATCGGTAAAGGGTCATGATGCAATCTAGGTCATCATTGATAGGCTGACTAAGAGTGCCCACTTCCTCCCAGTAAATATGAAGATGCCCATGGCCAAGTTGGCACAGCTGTACATCAAGGAGATTGTGAGGTTGCATGGAGTGCCTTCCAGCATCATTTCAGATAGAGATCCCAGGTTCACTTCACGGTTTTGGCAGACCTTGCAAGAGTGTTTGGGAACCAAGTTGAGGATGAGCTCTGCATATCATCCCCAAACAGATGGTCAGTCAGAGAGGACGATCCAATCTTTGGAAGATCTGCTGAGGGCATGCGTTTTGGATCAATTGGGAGGTTGGGAGGAGGTGTTGCCACTAGTGGAGTTTACCTATAACAATAGCTACCACGCCAGCATTGGGATGGCACCATATGAAGCCCTGTATGGGAGGAAATGCAGAACTCCCTTATGTTGGTACCAGGAGGGCGAGGCAGTCTTGGTTGGGCCAGAGTTGATTCAGCAGACGACCGAGAAGGTGAAGCAGATCCAAAGCAGAATGAAAGCCTCTCAGAGTAGGCAGAAGTCCTATGCAGATCAGAGGAGAAAGCCTTTGGAGTTTGCTGCTGGAGATCACGTGTTCATGAAAGTGACACCAACCAAGGGTGTAGGGCGGGCGATCAGGTCAAAGAAGTTGTCCCCTAAGTTCGTGGGACCATATCAGATCTTAAGAAGGATTGGCCCAGTGGCGTATGAGATCGCCCTACCTCCCCATCTGGCGAATCTGCACAATGTGTTTCACGTGTCACAGCTGAGGAAGTACATGGCAGACCCTAGTCATGTGCTGGATGTAGACGACGTGCAGATTAGGGATGACTTGTCCTTTGAAGCCAAACCAGTCAGGATTGACGATCGGCAATGTAAACAGCTCAGGGGCAAGACCATCGACATGGTGAAAGTGGTGTGGGATGAGAAATCGGGGGATTCTACTTGGGAGTTAGAAGAACCCATGAGGGAGGCTTATCCATACCTCTTTTCCTTGTAATCCAATTTTCGAGGACGAAAATTTTTGTTGTTGGGGAGAATGTAAGGACCTGAAATTTATTGGAATGAAAGAGTATGTTTTAAGTAAATTCTAAGTATGTTTTATCTAAGTTAAAAAGGAAGGAAAGTGTAGTCTAGAAAAAAAACTATAAGAGTTCCTTGTTTATACATCATCGCCGGTCGCCTAGACTACACGTCATCGCCTGGGCGCGAGGCATGCAGGCGTCGCCAGGGCGCGATGCATGCGGGCATCATCAGGGGGGGTGAGACATCGGTCGTTCGCCAGGAAGAGGTCATCAGTGGTTTGTCCTCGCGCGAGAGGTCATCAGCGGTTTGTCTTCGCGCGAGAGGTCATCAGTGGTTTGTCCTCGCGCGAGAGGTCATCAGCGGTTTGTCATCGCGCGAGAGGTCATCGGTGGTTTGTCTTCGTGCGAGGTCATCGGTGGTTCGTCTTCGCGCTGGTAGCCATCGGCGAAAGGTCATCGCGCGGCGCTTAGTTACACACCGAGAACGTAGGACCTAGACTCCCAGCAAGAGACGTTCTGCACGCGCGCCACGTAGACGAAAAGGTGGTTCAGAATAGTGACCTCATAGCGTAGCCTGCACAGAGGCATGCTTAGTAGTACTGTGCAGGGAAGCGTACACGCAAACTTCCCTGCAGAGTGGGTGGTGGCAGCTGCTTTTGGAGGGATAAGTTGGTTTAAGTTACTGAAATCCACTACTGAAGAGGAAGAAAACGTTGTTGTAGTCGAAGAGAGAAAGAGTGAGTTCCCTCCTCCGCGTTGCGATTTCAGCCTCTCCACACAAGAGTACGACGAGAAGCAACACCATTGGAGCACTTGGGTAGTCTTCTGCAAGTTCTTCAGACCAGACGCGAAAAACAGAGCCAAGGTATTCTGCAAGCTTCGTTGGATTTCGAAGCTCCTGGTGGTTGCGCAAGTCCAGGTAAGGGAAGCTAGACCTCCTTTTCCATACAAGCCACAGTGTAGCTATTTCTGAAGTGTGGGCGACGTGGTCGCCGTTTTCGCTTTCGTCTTCGTGAAATGCTCTGTGTTGTGTGCTTGGGCGACGTGGTCGCCTGTTTTAATATACAGCCTTCGAAATACCATATTTTGAACTAGATCGCCGGTTTTGGCGCTGTTTTGCGAACTCCTTGTGTTTGATGTTGTTTTGAGAACTGCTTGAGATTTACATGAGATATTCGAAAATATGAATCCTTTGAAATGGCTATTGCTGTGATTGAAATCATTCTTTTAAGTGTGGCATGATGTCTTTGAATGCTGTGAATGTGGGATCGAGGCATAGTATTTTCAGGAAAGAAAATACCGTGTAAGATCTTGTGGTAGGTGCATTGATCGGTGAATCCTAAGGGGATATCCTGACTCTGCTGAGGTAATGGAATCACGTAGAGGAAGTTACTCAGTTGTTGAGAGTCGAAGGAGGTCTATATGATGGGCGTCTCGTGTGAAAAAGAACGAGCTCCGTCTGTCCTATGGATTAACCCTGTCATACCAGGAGAACTATGGTAACATTGAGATGATATATGCGCATGCTGTGTGGATTCACAGCGACCCTGTGTGGATTTCACAGTGGTGTGGTATGACAGGTGCAGATCTCTGAGTCTAATCAACGCACGAGTCAATCCGGAAGTAGTGTCAAGTGTCTTGTGTGGTGAGTCAGTGGAAAGTCTGACATGTGAAATGAGAAACTTGAATATTGATAGACACTTGATGCTGTATTGTGAAATGGAATGACTATGGGTGAATGTTGTGAAGTTTGTGATTTTGGGCGATCAGCTGAATGCTATGAGCAGCTCTACGTTTTACATGGATATTTTGGAACTTGGTTTACTTGGATTTTCATGTTCTTGATTTAAACTTCTTTTAAATTATCTAGCTTACCCTTTTATCTGTTATTGTGGTTGTTTTCTCAAAACTGTGATGATCGTGTAATTGTTACACGGGAGCAGATGATCTTCCAGGAAGAAGAGCTCTCTAGTGAGTGGTCGCCGGGGAAAGAGATCGCCTATTTCCACCTCTCGGTGGTGATCGCCGGTTTTCGTGTCCTGATAGAAGATCGCCCGTTTTGAGGTCTTCTGTTTGGGATCGCCGTTTTATGTTGGAGATCGCCGTTTTTTTGAGACCGCCTGTCTTACTGTATTTCATTTATTTTCGTTAAACCTTGAAAACATTTGATTTGGTTATGTATTAAACTCCCTAAGAGGAGTAACTTCATTTCTGATATATATACATATTATCGTGTACTCTTCAATATTATTTGGTTACACTTAATTTCATTATACATGTATGTATGTATTATTTTGGCGGGATGTTACAAAGGGCATCACTAAACCCCTCCCCGTAGGCGTCGGCGGCATCTTCAGTGAGCTCCACCTTAGTCTTCTTCAGCAATTCAGTTTGTTGGGCAAGTTCCTCCTCAACCTTGCCCAGCTGAACCTCTCGGTTGGTGGCCCTCTCCTCCAGCTTCGTCATTTTGGTTTGAGCCCCCTCCAACTGCTCTTCCAGTTCAATAATTCTGTTGTGGAGGGGGAGTATCTTGGCCTCAAGCTGGAGGGCCTCCTGCCCCTTGGAGAAGAGGAGCTTCTTAGTCTCCTTCTCAGACTGGCGCAGGCTGCCCAACTCCTGGTTCAGGGCAGTCTCGCGCTTGGCCGCTTGGTGGAGTTGAAGATCTTTCTGCTCCAACTCTTTCTCCAATTTAGCAGCCTTCTCTGGCAGCTCTGCCTCTACACTGTTCTTGACCAGGAGGAAATTGGAAGTAGCAAGGAGCTCCCCAAGGCCATTGCTGATGAGGTCCCTCAAGGAGTTCCCGTCCATGGCCTCCATGGCAGCTTGGCCAGGCATCTGCATAAGAGCCCGCTGGAGAAAGAGGTAGCTCGGGAGCAAGAGGCATTTGGCTGGTTGAAGGGGCACTCTCCCCTCCACCCTTGAGCGCTAAGATTGGCTCAGAGGGAGATGAAGCACTGGGAGGGTGCTCCCTGAAGGAGGGAGGTTGCCCCTCTGTTGCGGAGGAGACCTCTGCAGGAACCTCTACCCTCTTCCTCTTGAAGACGAGGCCAGAGCAGGTATCCTCGTCGTCAGAGATCTCTACTAGGGCTGCCCTCTTTGACTTCTCAGTAGTTGGTTCTGGGGCAGCCACAACAGGCGATGAAGGGCCAGCAAGGCCTGAGCCACCCGCAGTGCGGCGACTCAGAACATCAGCCAGCCTTTTCTTCTTCTCAGCATCTAACACCATACCTGCAGTGTGCAACAAGGAAGGGTGAGAAGGGAGAAGCGTAAAACACAGAAGCAGGTAGAAACGAGAAAAGACAATGTACCAAGGTAAATGCTGAGAGTCTCGGCATCATACTCGTGCCTAATCAGCTGGGTGGTGCAAACACCACGCCCCAGCAGGAGAGTGTTTGGCACACTTCTCGGTCAAAGGGTGTCAGCTCTTCGAGTCTGCGGGGCTTCTTGAATTTCAACTTCTCCACCCAATATAGTGGGAAACCATCGAGCATGGTGGAGTCGTAGGAGCTGCAGCAGACTCGGAAGAACTTCCCCTTGAAGCCCTTATATGATTGAGAGAAGAGGGTGAGTAGAACCCTCCCAGCCACTCCGTTAAGGCTTACCCAAAGCCTTTTCCCAAGGCTCTTAACCTCGAAGAAGTATAGAAATACATCTACCAAGGGAGTGAACCCTAGGTTGTTGCAAAGTATGGAGAACGCTCTGATGAAGGCCCAGCTGTTGGGGTGCAGCTGAGCGGGCGCTACGTTCAACTCCGTGAGTAAGGCCCTCTCGAACCCAGTGAAGGGAAGAAAGATGTAAGGACCTGTAAAATTAAATTGGAATAAAAGAGATATATTTTAAATGAATTCTAAGTATGTCTTTATTTAAAATGAAAAGGAAGGAAAGTGTAGTTTGGAAGACTATGAGATCGCCTAGTATTTCATGATCGCCGGTCGCCTGCTACACATGAGCGCCAGGGCACGAGGCATGCAGGCATCGCGCGGGCGCGAGGCATGTAGACGTTGCCAGTGCGCGAGGCATGCAGGCATCGTGCGGGCGAGAGGCATGCGGGCATTGCCAGGGCGCGAGAGGCATGCGGGCATCGCCAGGGCGCGAGGCCTGCGGGCATTGCCAGGGCGCGAGAGGCATGCGGGCTTTGCCAGGGGGAGACATCGGTCGTTCGCCAGCGAGAGGTCATCGGTGGATTGTCTTCGCGCGAGAGGTCATCGGTGGATAGCCTTCGCGCGAGAGGTCATCGGTGGATGGCCTTCGCACGAGAGGTCATCGGTGGATAGCCTTCGCGGGAGAGGTCATCGGTGGATAGACTTCGCGCCTGTGGTCATCGGTGAAAGGTCATCGCGCGACGTCGAGTTACACACAGAGAAGGTGGGACCCAGACTTCCAGCATGGAACGTCCTGAACGCGCGCCACGTAGACAAAAAGAGTGGTTCAGAATAGTGACCTCAGAGTGTTAGCCTGCGCAGAGGCACGCTCAGTAGTACTGTTCAGGGAGTTGTTGGCCTGCGCAAGAGACAACTGTAGTTGTACTGTTCAGGGAAACGTACACTCAGACTTCTCTGCAGAGTGGGTGTGGCAGCTACTTTTGGTGGATAAGTTGGTTTAAGATGCAGAGACCCACTGCTGAGAGAAAGAAACGTTGCAGCCTTCAAAGAGAGAAAGAGTGAGTTACCTCCCTTCTCCTCCAGTTGTCTCCTTCGTGCTGCGATTCTAGCACCTTCACACGAGAGTACGACGAGCGACAGCCACCATTAGAGCACCTGGGCAGTTCTCTGCAAGTCCTTCAACCAGACGCAAAAAAAAAAAAAAAAAAACAGAGCCAAGGCGTTGTTCAAGCTTCGTTGGGTTTCGGAGCTCCTGGTGTTTTGCGCAAGTCCAGGTAAGGGAAGCTAGACTTCATTTTCAATACAAGCCATAGTTTAGCTATTTCTGAAGTGAGGGCGACGTGGTCGCCGGTTTTCGTTTTCATCTTTGTAAAAGGCTCTGTGCTATGTGTTTGGGCGACGTGGTCGCCGGTTTTAAATGCAGACTTCGAAATACCCTGTTTTTGAACTAGATCGCCGGTTTTGGCGTTATTTGCGAACTCGCTGTTTTTGATGTTGCTTTGAAACGGTTTGAGATTTAAATGAGATATTCGAAAATAAGAACCTTGGAGTGAGTTTTGCTGTGATTGAAATCTTTCCTTTAAGTGTTATGTGATGTGTTGGATGTGGTGAATGTGGGATCGAGGCATAGTATTTTCAGGAAAGAAAATACCGTGTAAGATCGTGTAGGATGTGCATTGATCGGTGATGTCTATAATGAGATTATCCTGACTCTCCTGAGATAATGGATTCATATAGATGAAGTTATTCAGGCGTTGAGAGTCGAAGGAGGTTCATATGTATGGGTGAGTCGTGTGAAACAGAACGAGCTCGGCCTGTTATATGGATTAACCCTGTCATACTGTGAGAATGGTGAACTTGAGATCGAGAATGTGTTGATGCGCATAGCTGTGGAAACATTACAACAGCTTTGTATGACAGGTGCAGAATCTCTGAGTCTAGTCAATGCACGAGTCTTCCGGAAGTAGTGTCAAGTGTCTTGTGTGTTGGGTCAGTGGTGGTCTGACATGTGAAATGAGGAACTTGAAATTGATAGACACTTGATACAGTTGTGAAATAGAATGACTGGAAAATATTGCGAAATGTGTGATTTCTGGGCGATCAGGTGAAGAGTATGAGAAACTTGATAACTTTACGTGAATATCTTGGAAATTGTTTACCTTGATTTTATTGTAAGTATTCTTATTTAAACTCTCTTTAAAATATCTAGCTTACCCTGCATGTTTTGTTCGTTGGCTGTTTTTCTCTTTAAACTGTGATGATCGTGTATAACTTACACGGGAGCAGATGATCTTCCAGGATGTAGAACTCCTTAGTGAGTGGTCGCCGAGGAAGAGATCGCCGGTTTTCTATCTCTTGGTGGTGATCGCCAGATTTATGTCCTGCTAGCAGATCGCCTGTTTGGGCCTTCTGTTACCAGATCGCCGGTTCATGTGTGGAGATCGCCGGTCTTGTTGTATTTGATTGAATTCATTAAATTTTGAAAACATTTGACTGGTTATGTATTAAACTCCCTAAGAGGAGCAACTTCATTACTTATATATATATTATCATTCTTCAATATTATTTGTGCACCTTTATTTTCATTATACATGTATGTATGGCTTTATTTTGGCGGGATGTTACAAAAGACCTTGACTCATTTGAACACGGTGGCATAGAAGAAGAAGAAGGGTTCCCCGCCATTGCATCGCTCGTCGGTGCAGACAGGTTCACCCTTGGTGCAAGGACGCACTGAGATGTACGCGTCACTCTCTCTGCCGAAGACGCGCCCTTTGATCTCATTTTCATCATCCTTGTGTTTCCTCCAATCTTCAGAGGAGGTGAGTTTGGAGGTCTCGGCGAGGAGATCCTCAGAAGCCCAGGGGTAGAGGGTCCCGTAATCAACTGCTACGGTTGGAGGAGGGTTGGAGGTAGTTTTTGTTCTGGCCATCTCGAATCTAAAACATATGAGAGGCAGGAAGAAGGAAAAGGGTTTTAGAAGAAAATGATGGCGAAAACTATGGCGGACAATGACTCAACAGAAGAACAAACGCAGAAAAGAACAGAAACCCTAAGATGCAGAAATCGTAAACAGACCCAGCGCAGTTAGGATATGTGAAGAAAAGCAGAATCATAAAGTGAAGGCAGAAAGGGAGAGTAAAGATTATACCTTTGCGTGAGCGAAGTTGAAGAGTCGCGAGCGTAGGGGTTAGAGTGGAAGTGGAAGCGTGCGCAAGAAGATAGTGTTGCAGAACTGAGGATGCAAAGTGATGAAACAGTGAAGTGGCGCGAGATTTTGAAGAGGTTTAACGTAGCCCTAGGGAGCGCAAACGTTAGAAATCCCAGACCGTTGATGGGGCCACCTGTCTACAGATAAAAGGGGGTTGGTGAAACGTCCCCTCAGTGCACTATTCACGTCCTTATGCACAGAGCCACGTAGGTCGCGGGGCCGATTACTTAGTCTCTTCGCTGAAACAAGTTAACAGCTTGAGACTGGGGGGCTTGTGTACCAACCAGTCCTCGGACGTGTAGACCTGCTGACGACAGCAAGCCACGTCAGCTGGGCCCTACAACCATGTAGACAGGGTCCCACAAGTAGCGTGGAATAGTGGGTCGATGAGTAATCAGTGGTGTCGATCACCAGGGTAAACTGATATGTCCTAGTCATAGTGCAGGGTGATGAGTCCTTGGCAACAGAGTGTGACGAGGTGACATCGGTGCTAGGTGATTTGAATGACATGACCAGAACAGCTAAGGTTGGTTCCCAGAGTGGGCCAATCAGAAGGAAAAGCCCAAAGATAAGGTGAGGCCTATATCACGAAGAGCTTATGCGGGTGGCAGGGAAAGCACAGGTAGGTGCAGAGTTCTAAGGGTCGAGTACTCATCAAAACTAGGGTTTCCCAGTGAAGGCTACATGCATGGCACGTGAATAGTGAAGGCACTCCCAGAACAGGTGGCCCTAGTGATGAAGATCAAGTAAAGGAGGTGCCTAAGGCCCAAGCCCATGAAGCCCAAGCCCAAGTTGGGGCCCAAGCCCAACCAAATAGCTTAACATCCTTCATGCCTCAAAGGATAACTAGGAGCAAGGCTAAAGCTTTGGGAGAAGAGCATCAATGGATGTCTCTTTTTGTAATTACTTGTGTATAGTTTTTAGTAGAACTTTAAAGGAAGGTGTAGATATTAAAATAAGGGGTGCCAATGTATAAAGATAGGTCACACCTTCCATGTGACATAAAGAGTAGGTGTAGGTGTAGTTTTTAGGAGGTGCCAAAGTAGAAAAAAGGTCACACCTCCCATGTGACTCAAGATTGGCTCCAAATTTGAATTAGAATTAGGAGGGAATTTTGAATTTGTTTCACTTTCATTTCAGCCCTCTAAACCTATAAATAGAGGTGCTTGGTCATTGTAAATGGAATATGGAAATTAGAAGAAAAGTTACTGATCCGGTCGGTCATCGGTAGTCGATGACATCAGCAGCAGTTGACCACGTGGACCATTCACAGGGTAACACGTGGTAGAGGATAGCAGGTGAATCAGGGAGGCGATCACTCAGAATGGTAATCGCCTATCGCCTTGAGGATGAGTAATCGCCTATCGCCTTGAGGATGATTAATCGCTCATCGCCAGTATGGATCAGTAATCGCCTAGATTGCACATGATCGCCGTGTGTGAAGGTTAGGAGATCAGGTGGTCAGCAAGTCACCGAAAGAGCACATCGCCGGGTGTTTGAGAAGACTTGGTTGCGCCCAGAGTAGCCTGTGTACTAAGATACTCCCTGTGTGGATAACTTAGTCGCAGGAGCACAGTGGAAGTAACGTTTCAGCTGCAGGTACTCCAGATGGTGACACGTGTATGACCAGATGTTATCCACGTGTCAAGAGGAATAACGTCAGGAGAGAGAAATACTCTGGTATATATACGAAACTCTTAACGAAATTAAGGGGGATTCTTTCCAGATTACAAGTTTACACATGCTCACTACACTGAGTTTTGAGTCACTGTGAGAGCGTTCTTACACGTTGCACAGTGATAACAGAAAACGGTTATAGAGAGAGAAAGTGGATCTGAGAGCACACACAAGTCTCACAGAGAGATTCAGTGATAGTTTTGGTGTTCCTGTTGCCTGACTTGAGCGTCGGAGCTACAACGGCCGCCAGAGGCGCCGTCTGTGTGTGTTTTGCAGGCAGCGTTTGGAGTTCCGGTGGTCGTTCTTGGAGCGTTCCTGCAGAACAGAAGGCTAGACGAAGGAGTGACGAGGCAATCCTCCACGTTCGAGTCAAGCGGCAGGATCAGTTACTATACTCAAATTGTGAGTGAATTTTGTGAGACTTGTTCTCCTCTTCCTTGTCTCATCTTGTGAAGCTTTGGGAGCTCTCAAGTGGTGGCAAATCTGCACTTATCTTGGATCATCACCTCCAAGTGGCGTGTCCATTCCCAATCCATGGCTACAACCACATAAGTTTCATCTTCTTTCATCTTCCATAGTCATTTCAATCGGTAGTTTTGATTCTATGTCTTGTTCTTGAATTTCAATCGGTTCTTTTGTTTCAATTTGTGTTTCCATTCTGTTTTTTTTGTGTTTAAATTCTGCACCTATTCTTTTTTTGAGTTCAGCACCTTGTTCTTCATTCATTCATCACCATTAATTGTGTTTTAACCTTGGACCTTTGGAAATGAACCTTCACATCTACTTAACACTTGTTAAGTTAATGTCCAGTGGGGATTTTCCTTAGGTGACTAACTCTAAATTGCTAAGAATCTTGATCCTAATTCTAAGAAAGTGTCACAAATATAATGAACCTAAAATCAACTCACATCATGTGGTATCATGAGCTATGGTGATGTTTTGTTCTTGTTGAGTTGAATTGGCACTTTCTATTCAAGCAATTTCCATTTTCCAGCACTTTATTTTTGTGCAGAATTTTTTTTAGGTTCCTTGTTGTGTTAGCTATTCTGTTTTTGCTTTAATTTGAGTCTTTCCTTGCTGTTTTAATTGGTGCAAATTAATTGTGTTTGAGTCATTTTTCTTTTTGAATCCATACAAGTTTTGTCAAGTCATGTTTCTCCTAAATTGTCATCACTTCTATGTAGTACTTTTCTTGATAATTTTTGGTTGATTGCTTTTAATTTTTGAGTGCAGTTTCTAATCTATTTTGTTGAGCCTTTGGTGTATTTTAATTTTAGATTTGAGTTCATGCTTGTGTGATAGATCCATACAAGTTCACATACATCAATTCTATTGTGTCTTTGAAGTTTTTTAATATTGTTTTAATTCCAAATTAGGCTTCCTCTGTTTTTGTTGAAACTGTGCTGGCTGTTTTTGTTTACAGAATTTAATTCCGTTTATGAAAAATTGTGAAATTCTGGATCTGAACAGATTGATGTGTTAGAAAAAAGTGAAAAAAAAAAGTGAAGAAAAATTCAAAATAGAAAAAAAATGATAAATCAAATACAATCAGTGTGCAATTCTGGCGCCAAAAAAACGGTGAAGTGGCATCAGATTTGAAAAATTTATCACAATTAATTGGTGCATCATTTTGGTGTGATTCTAGCGCCAAATTTGAGCTAAGATCTTGAAATTTCTGTGGTTTAAATTTCAAATTCAAATTTGAATTATCCAGCTCAGCATAATTTTTTTAAGTCACGCATTTTGACACCTTAATATTCTGTAGTACTGTTTTGGTTTGGTTAATCCAATTCTAGTACCATTCTCTAGGTTCTCTTTTTGTACTACCTTTTATTGAGTGCCTTATTTTCTTTGCTTGTCATTTTCATTCAATATTCTTTTCCAAAGTTTTGTCATATCTTTACTTCCACTTTGGTTTAGCTTTTCTTGCTTATACCTTTTCTTGCTTGTCTTTCTTGTTTCCTCTAGTTGTGTGGTGAATTGTTCTTTGAGTAAGTGTGGTTTGCTTTGGCATATTTCACTTAAGGCTCATCCAATCCACAAGAGAGGCTTGGTAAAGGAAAGAAATATTTTCTTGGAGTGGTTTGCTTGATTTTACATCTTTGTCGCAAGCTATACTTGCCTTTTGAACTTGTTTTTCTAACCTTGTTTTCTATAATTGTTTCTTCTTTGTGTTTTTGTGTTTCATTTTATCATGGCTAATATTTCTGATCCTGCTGCGGACATGAACGTGGAGGATGTGCCTCGTCACTCCTTCGTCTAGCCTTCTGCTACTGCATGTTCTGCAAGAACGCTCCAAGAACCTTCGCCGGAACTCCAAACGATGCCTGCAAAACAACACAGACGGTGCCTCTAGCGGCCGTGTGCACTCCAACGCTCAAGTCAGGCAACAGGAACACCAAAGACTCTCACTAAATCTCTCTGAGACTCGTGTGTGCTCAGATCCACTCTCTCTCTCTCTGTAACTGAATTCTGTTATCACTGTGCCACGTGTAAAAACGCTCTCACAATGACTCAGAAGCTATGTGTAGTGAATTTGTGTAAACTTGCAATCTGAAAAACTTGTCCGTACCTGACATAAGGTAGAGTACCTTTATACTTGGGCCATGCTTCTCTCCCAGATGGTGACACGTGGAGGCATGCAACTGGAATCTAACCGTACACGTGTCACACCTGGAAGGCTTCTGCGCGTTTCTCTCGTGCGGCTAAGTTATCCTCTTGCGGAGTAACTTAGCGCGTTTCTTCTGTCTGAATGAGTGCATGCTCCCAGGAGAGCACCTGGTGGGGCTGGTCTAAGCACACCCACCAGGCGTATCCTGCCTGCATGGCCTCTCCACACGTCCTCTGAGTGAGTGTATGCTCCTAGGAGAGCGCCTGGTGGGGCTGGTCTAAGCACACTCACCAGGCGTATCCTGCCTACATGGTCTCGTCGTGCATCCTCTGAGTGGGTGCATGCTCCCAGGAGAGCACCGGGTGTGGCTGTTCTAAGCACACCCACTAGGTGCATCCTGCCTGCATGGTCTCACCGCACGTCCTCTGAGTGGGCATCATGCGAGGTGCATGCGTAACGCTCTCGCTGGGAACCTGGGTCCCAGCTTAACACGTGTTGGCAAGAACCCCGATGACCGATCTCGCTTTGCATGCACTAATGACCGAGCGGTGCCCCATTACTATCCACCGATGACCGTGCAGTGGCTCATGACCTTCCACCTACGACCGTGCGGTGGCTCATGACCTTCCACCGACGTCCGTGCGGTGGCTCATGACCTTCCACCTATGTCCGTGTGGTGCCTCATGACTTTCCACCGATGTCCGTGCGGTGCTTCCAGGCGCTTATCTAGGCACCGCTCTAGGGATGGTGGCCACTTGGTAACTGACCACCGATCACCATTCTAAGTGGACTCCTCCCTGATTCGCCTGCCATCTCATGCCATGTGTCACCCTGTGACTGGTCCACGCGGTCATCTGCAGCTGACGTCACTGACTAGGGATGACCGACCGGATCATAAGCCCCCCAGTCTCGAGCTGTGAACTTGTTCTCAGTGAAGAGACTAAGTGGTCGCACCCTCGGTCCACGTGGCAGGTGAGGCCACGTCACGTGCTGCTCACGTGTCTGTTCTTTAACATTATGACTTCCACGCTTTATCTCTCGACACGTGGACACATCAATGGCTTATACTGAGTGTCGCTACCGTTCCCTTCATTCAAAAGAGGCGCGCGCTAGCACTGTTGCATCACCTTCTTCAGTATACTTAATCTGTCTTCCAGAACCCTCAGCCTTCTCTCTGCGCGCACATTCTCTTCGATCTTTCGATCTTCCACCCTTCTCCAATCATCAAAAGGTTTGTCTTTTCTTCTCCCTTGGTGTATTTAGAGCATTTCTACCGTTTGCATTCATGTTTTTCATCACTGTTCATTCATCTTCTCTATTTTCTTCTTCTAAACCCGCGCCATGGTTCACTGTTCTTTTCTCTCAATCTCTGCTTCTCCTTATTCCTCTTCTTCACCTGAACCTTCTTTCTTGCTCTCTCCCTCTATTTTTTACCGAACCATTCATTATTTCCCTATTCTCTCTTTCATCTGATTTTGCTCCTTCCTTTCCTCCATTGCAGCTTTCGGGAATGGCTCGCGTAAGGCAAACGGAACACCTCGTTGCCTCTTCCTCCGGTGCCCAGCCCCCAAGGCCTGCACCGTCGTCATCCTCTGCACCAACTCCACCCCAACCTGACGCAACCTTCCCCACAGACCAAGCCAGGGTGTACGAGTGGGCTCCTTTGGTGCTCCTGGCTGAGACCTCCACGCAACTTCCTCCAAACCACCTAAAGACCATTCTCAGCAGCGACCCAGACGAACCCACGTGCGCCGTTCACAGGGAGAATGACTTCCAAGTGGTCATACGTATTCCTCCACGAGGGATACCCGTTGTAAGGACCTGAAAAATTTATTGGAATAAAAGAGTTATATTTTAAATAAATTCTAAGTATGTTTTTATTTAGAATAGAAAGGGAGGAAAAAGTTAAGTTTAGAAGGCTACGAGGTCGCCGGTCGCCTGCTACACATGAGCGCCAGGTGGACATCGCGCGGGCGCGAGAGGCATGCAGGCATCGCGCGGACGCGAGAGGCATGCAGGCATCGCGCGGGCGCGAGAGGCATGCAGGCATCGCGCGGGCGCGAGAGGCATGCAGGCATCGCGCGGGCGTGAGAGGCATGCAGGCATCTCGCGGGCGTGAGAGGCATGCAGGCATCGCGCGGGCGCGAGGGGCATGCGGGCATCGCGCGGACGCGAGGCACGCGGGCATTGCCAGGGCGCGATGCATGTGGACGTGGCCAAGGCGCGAGAGTTATGAGGGCGTCGCCAGGGAAGACATCGGTTGTCTCCCAGAGGAAGACATCGGTCGTTCGCCAGGAAGAGGTCATCGGTGGTAGCCTTCGCGCGAGGTCATCGGTGGTAGTCTTCGCGCGAGGTCATCGGTGGTAGTCTTCGCGCGAGGTCATCGGTGGATCGTCTTCGCGCGAGAGGTCATCAGTGGTTTCTCTTCGAGCTGGTAGTCATCGGCGAAAGGTCATCGCGCGACGTTGAGTTACACCCAGAGAACGTGGGCCCCAGACTCCCAGCAAGAGACGTTCTGCACGCGCGCCACGTAGACGAAAAAGTGGTTCAGAATAGTGACATCAGAATGTTGGCATGCGCGGGAGACACTCACGGTCGTACTGTTCAGAGCAGTGGCTGGCATGCACAAGCGACAAACAGTGGCAGTACTGTTCAGAGCAGTGGTTGGCATGCACCAGAGACAACAGTGGTAGTACTGTTCAGGGCAGTGGTTCTCAGACTTCTCTGCAGAGTGGGTGGTGGCAGCTGCTTTTGGAGGGATAAGTTGGTTTAAATTACAGAAATCCACTGCTGAGAGAAAAGGAAGACATTGTTGTAGTCGAAGAGAGAAAGAGTGAGTTCCCTCCTCTCCATTTCTCTCCTTCACACTGCGATTCTAGTACACCTTCACGCGGGAATACGACGAGCGACAGCCACCATTGGAGCACTTGGGTGGTTCTCTGCAAGCTCTTCAAAACCAGACACAAGAACAGAGTCAAGGCGTTCTTCAAGCTTCGTTGGATTTCGGAACTCCTGGTGTTTGCGCAAGTCCAGGTAAGGGAAGCTAGACCTCTTTTCCATACGAGCCATAGTTTAGCTATCTTCTGAAGTGAGGGCGACGTGGTCGCCATTTTCGTTTTCATCTGCGTAAAATGCTCCGTATGTGTGCTTGGGCGACGAGGTCGCCGGTTTTATATACAATCTTCGACACACTCTGTTTTTGAACTAGATCGCCGGTTTTGGCGCTGTTTTACGAACTCCTCTGTTTTTGATACTGTTTTGAAACTACTTGAGATTTACATGAGGTATTCGAAGATCTGAAGCTTTGAAATGGTTGTTGATGTGATTTGAATGATTTATTTGAATGGTATGATGTGTTGGATGTGGTGAGTGTGAGGTCGAGGCATAGTATTTTCAGGAAAGAAAATACCGTGTAAGATCTTGTAGTAGGTGCATTGATCGGTGATTAAGAACGAGATATCCTGACTCTGCTGAGGTAATGGACTCACGTAGAGGAAGTTACTCAGTTGTTGAGAGTCGAAGGAGGTTCACCTGTATGGGTGGGTTGTTTGAAAGAGAACAAACCGACCTGTTTTGCGTGGATTAACCCTGTCATGCTGTATGGTGATGTGTGAGATTCATTATACGCTGATGAATGTGAGAGATTTCACGGCGACCCTGTGGATGTGTGAGATTCCACAGTGGGCAATATGACAGGTGCAGATCTCTGAGTCTAATCAATGCACGAGTATTCCGGAATTAGTGTCTTGTGTCTATGTATTGTGAGTCAGTGGAAAACCTGACGTGAGAAATGAGGAACACTGTATGTGGATAGACACTTGCTGCACTGTGTGATATGAACTACTCTTGAGGAATTGTGAAATGTGGGTTTTTACTTGATGGTATGTGGGAAGAATGAGAAAGCTGATGTTTTTACGTGGGTGCCTTAAATTAATTTATCTTGATTTTAAAGTTCATATCTAAATTCTCTTTTAAAACTGCCTAGCTTACCCTGCGTTTTCGTTTGTGGATGTTCTTCTTAAAACTTGTGATGATCGTGTATGATTTACACGGGAGCAGATGACGTTGCAGGAAGGTGAGATCGCCGGTCTGATAGGAGATCGCCTGGCTGATAGGAGATCACCTGATTGACTAGGAGATCGCCCTTTTTTTTTTAGCATATCGCCCGATTTGTCTTTTGTTGTATTTTTGGTTAAGTTTATTTTGGAAAGATTCACAGTTTATGTATTAAACTCCCGATGAGGAGAAACTCCATTATATATATATATGATTATGTTTATTTCAAAATACTTGTTTATCTTCATTTATATTATATAAATATGAAATGTATTTGGTGGGATGTTACATTAATGGTATCAGAGCAGTTCGTCCTTAGGATGACCTGAGGGCTGTGGATCCATTGTGTTTCTTCTGCTCATAAAAGTTATTTGAGTTTTTAAATAACAACTATAGTGAAAGGTTTTCAAACGTTTTGTATTGAAAAGTTGGTGTGTGCTTCTGTGCTTTAGTGAACGTATACTCTAGCTGAAAATCTTAGTATTAAGGGTGAGAAGATCTTGATGAAGTAATGAGGGTGCACACTCATAACTGGATCGAGATGATTCTCAATCTTAATTCCAAAGATTTGATGTTTAGTATACATTGAATGCTGGTGTGATCTAGTTTAGCTTATTGAGTGTTTCTGCAATTGACTGAAAATGGTTGTTTGAACTGATGGTGATGATATCAGTAGCTGTTCTAATACCTTGCTTGAGATTCTAAGTATTACGAGTATGTTGTTAAGCTCAAATTCTTGATGACTTTGAGATGCTGACCTTTGTAAGGTCTGGTTATTACCTCCTGAATGAATTGATTTCTTATCAATCTCATTCCTGTAGTTGTAGGGAATATAGAAAACTCATAGCTTCAAGATCCGAAACAAGAGAGATGGCACGTAGACCCTCTACCCCTCCCCAACCTTCTTCTGAAATGGGTCAGATCGCCAAGGCCATCGAGATGATGGCAAGTGCCATCCAGCAGCAGAATGCGGCGATGTCTCAAAATCACCAAGCTACAATGCAACAGTGGGAGACCGCCAGATCGGCCGCAACAAACCCCAACGTCGGTCAGCCTCAGGAGCATATGGGACTGACTGAGTTCCTCAGGCACAACCCACCTAAGTTCAGTGGGAACGTTACCCCTGATCAAGCAGATCAGTGGGTCAGGGGGTTAGAGAAGATATTCAGGGCGACTTCCTGCCCTGAAGACAAGAAGCTGGTGTTTGCCACATACCTCCTGTCTGGGGAAGCTGAGTTCTGGTGGATGGGAACTCAACAGATGATGGAGGCCCGAGAGGAAGTGATGGATTGGGAAAGCTTCAGAGTGAGGTTCTTGGAGAAGTACTTCCCAGACAGCGCAAGATTTGCGAAGGAAGCTGAGTTCCTGAGGTTGGAGCAGGGGGATATGTCTGTGAATGCCTATGCTGCTCGGTTCGAGTACCTCGCCAGGTTTTATACCCAAGCCACCTCTGAGGCTTGGAGGTGTAGGAAATTCGAAGAAGGACTGAAGCATGGGCTGAAGAGGACCATAGCCCCGATGTGCATTAGAGAATTTCATGCCTTAGTGGAGAAGGCGAAAATGGTGGAGACTCTAGAGAAGGGTGAGTCTCGGGTGAACAGGTCCCACCCAGGCGGTTCCTCCAATGGGAAGGCAAGGGTACAGCAACAGCAGTTTAAGCCCTACGCGAGGCCTCCACAGCATAGGGCGAGAGCAGCACCACCCCAGTCTCATCAGCAACAAACCAGGAAATTTCAATGTTTCCATTGCGGTGGGCCACACACAGCCAATGTGTGCCCCAAGAAAGACTCAGAGAGGAGATGCTTTACCTGCCAGAAGACGGGGCACGTTGCCAAGTATTGTCCTACTCAGCACAGAATGACTCAACCCAGTGGTTCCCAGCAGATGAGGAACGAAGGCAACAGACCTCAGGCAACCGGGAGGGTGTTTGCCATGTCAGGAGCTGAGGCGTCCCAATCAGGTAACCTTGTGCAGAATGTTTGCTTTATAGCTGGTAGAGGTGTAAAAACTTTGTTTGATTCTGGAGCGACACACTCCTTTGTGTCAAGCATGTGTGTAGCCGAGTTGGGCCTTATGGTGAGAGAGTTACCCTTCGAACTGTTGGTCTCTACACCTGCGTCAGGACAGGTGTTGACCTCCACAGTTTGCCCTGAATGTCCAGTGATAGTAGAGGGACGTAGATTCAAAGTGAACTTGATCTGCCTACCTCTTCAGGACCTGGATGTTATACTGGGAATGGATTGGCTAGCTGCCAATCATGTTCTCATAGACTGTGGTAGGCAGAAGGTAGCATTTCCAGACCCCCAAGAATCAGAGGTGTGGCCAGTTCAAAGAGGGCGATCAGAGTTGGAAGAAGGGGCGAGGTGCTTCGTGATGCTAGCTCGGTTGGAAGTGAGGAATGAAGGGGACGTAAGCAGAATACACGTGGTGAGGGATTTCACGGATGTATTTCCAGAAGAGGTGCCTGGGTTACCCCCTAAGAGAGAATTGGAATTCTCTATTGACTTGGTACCTGGAGCTGGACCAATATCAATGGCACCTTACAGGATGGCACCAGCCGAGTTAGTAGAGTTAAAGAAGCAGTTGGAAGAGCTGCTGGAGAAACAGTTCATCAGGCCCAGTGTATCTCCGTGGGGAGCTCCAGTGCTCCTAGTCAAGAAGAAGGATGGAGGGTCTCGGTTGTGTATAGACTACAGGCAATTGAACAAATTGACCATCAAGAACAAGTACCCCCTACCTCGGATTGACGATTTGATGGACCAGATTCATGGGGCCTCGGTGTTCTCCAAGATTGACCTGAGATCGGGGTATCACCAAATCTTGGTAAAAGCTGAAGATGTTCAGAAGACAGCTTTTAGGTCTAGATATGGGCACTACGAGTATGTAGTGATGCCATTTGGAGTCACCAATGCTCCAGCTCTATTCATGGACTACATGAATAGGATCTTTCGTTCTTTCTTGGATAAGTTTGTAGTGGTCTTCATTGATGACATCCTCATTTATTCAAGGACCGAGGAAGAGCATGAGGAACACCTGAGGACAGTATTGGAAATACTGAGGGAGAAGCAGCTCTATGCCAAGTTCTCTAAGTGTGAGTTCTGGCTAAGGGAAGTCAACTTCTTAGGACACGTGATATCTGCCCAGGGGATCTCGGTAGATCCAGCCAAGGTAGAGGCAGTGCTGCAATGGGAACGTCCTAAGACAGTGACTGAGATAAGGAGCTTTGTGGGGTTGGCGGGCTACTATCGGAGGTTTATTGAGGATTTTTCCAAAGTAGTGGCTCCTTTAACACAACTGACCCGCAAGGACCAACCCTTTGCTTGGACCGACCGATGTGAGCAGAGCTTCAGGGAACTAAAGGAGAGGTTGACCAGTGCTCCAGTGCTGGTGATTCTAGAAGTAGGAAGACCTTTTGATGTCTTCTGTGATGCCTCACATCAAGGCTTGGGATGCGTCTTGATGCAAGAGAAGAGGGTGGTTGCATATGCTTCAAGGCAACTCAAGGTGCATGAGAAAAACTACCCTACTCATGATTTGGAGTTGGCAGCGGTAGTGTTTGCCTTGAAGATCTGGAGGCATTATCTTTACGGAGCTCGGTTCCAGGTATTCAGTGACCATAAGAGCCTGAAATACCTGTTTGATCAGAAGGAACTAAACATGAGGCAGAGAAGATGGATGGAGTTCCTAAAGGACTACGATTTTCAACTCATGTATCACCCAGGGAAGGCCAATGTAGTGGCAGATGCGTTGAGTAGAAAATCAATCCAAGTCGCCACCATGATGATGGAAGAGCAGAAACTGATCGAGCAGTTCAGGGACTTAAACCTTGGGGTGGAGTTCCACGTGAATCACATTAGTTGTAGTAAGCTGACTATAACTAATGACTTCCTGGGGATGTTGAAGGATAAGCAATTGGAGGACCCGAGCCTGAAGCATGCTGTAGAGTCACTGGGGACTGACCAGGCGAGAGAATTTGAGATGGGCGAAGATGGGATCTTGAGGTTTAATGGCAGAATTTGCATACCTGCAAATGATGAGTTAAAGAAGATGATCCTAGATGAAGGTCACAAGAGTCGCCTTAGCCTACACCCAGGTATGAATAAGATGTATCATGACTTGAAGGAGTCATTTTGGTGGGCGGGCATGAAGAAAGACATCGCCCAGTATGTCACTACCTGCTTAACGTGTCAAAAGGCAAAAGTAGAGCATCAGAGACCTGGCGGGTTGTTACAGCCATTGGATATCCCTGAGTGGAAATGGGACAGCATTGCCATGGATTTTGTCACCCATTTACCCAGATCAGCGAAGGGGCATGATGCAATCTGGGTCATAGTAGATCGGCTGACAAAGAGTGCCCACTTCCTCCCAGTAAATATGAAGATGCCCATAGCCAAGTTGGCACAGCTGTACATCAAGGAGATTGTGAGGTTACATGGAGTGCCTTCCAGCATCATTTCAGATAGAGATCCCAGGTTCACTTCACGGTTTTGGCAGACCTTACAAGAGTGTTTGGGAACCAAGTTGAGGATGAGCTCTGCATATCATCCCCAAACAGATGGTCAGTCAGAGAGGACGATCCAATCTTTGGAAGATCTGCTGAGGGCATGCGTTTTGGATCAATTGGGAGGTTGGGAGGAGGTGTTGCCACTAGTGGAGTTTACCTATAACAATAGCTACCACGCCAGCATTGGGATGGCACCATATGAAGCCCTGTATGGGAGGAAATGCAGAACTCCCTTATGTTGGTACCAGGAGGGCGAGGCAGTCTTGGTTGGGCCAGAGTTGATTCAGCAGACGACCGAGAAGGTGAAGCAGATACAAAGCAGAATGAAAGCCTCTCAGAGTAGGCAGAAGTCCTATGCAGATCAGAGGAGAAAGCCTTTGGAGTTTGCTGCTGGAGATCACGTGTTCATGAAAGTGACACCAACCAAGGGTGTAGGGCGGGCGATCAGGTCAAAGAAGTTGTCCCCTAAGTTCGTGGGACCATATCAGATCTTAAGAAGGATTGGCCCAGTGGCGTATGAGATCGCCCTACCTCCCCATCTGGCGAATCTGCACAATGTGTTTCACGTGTCACAGCTGAGGAAGTACATGGCAGACCCTAGTCATGTGCTGGATGTAGACGACGTGCAGATTAGGGATGACTTGTCCTTTGAAGCAAAACCAGTCAGGATTGACGATCGGCAATGTAAACAGCTCAGAGGCAAGACCATCGACATGGTGAAAGTGGTGTGGGATGAGAAATCGGGGGATTCTACTTGGGAGTTAGAAGAACCCATGAGGGAGGCTTATCCATACCTCTTTTCCTTGTAATCCAATTTTCGAGGACGAAAATTTTTCTTGTTGGGGAGAATGTAAGGACCTGAAAAATTTATTGGAATAAAAGAGTTATATTTTAAATAAATTCTAAGTATGTTTTTATTTAGAATAGAAAGGGAGGAAAAAGTTAAGTTTAGAAGGCTACGAGGTCGCCGGTCGCCTGCTACACATGAGCGCCAGGTGGACATCGCGCGGGCGCGAGAGGCATGCAGGCATCGCGCGGACGCGAGAGGCATGCAGGCATCGCGCGGGCGCGAGGGGCATGCGGGCATCGCGCGGACGCGAGGCACGCGGGCATTGCCAGGGCGCGATGCATGTGGACGTGGCCAAGGCGCGAGAGTTATGAGGGCGTCGCCAGGGAAGACATCGGTTGTCTCCCAGAGGAAGACATCGGTCGTTCGCCAGGAAGAGGTCATCGGTGGTAGCCTTCGCGCGAGGTCATCGGTGGTAGTCTTCGCGCGAGGTCATCGGTGGTAGTCTTCGCGCGAGGTCATCGGTGGATCGTCTTCGCGCGAGAGGTCATCAGTGGTTTCTCTTCGAGCTGGTAGTCATCGGCGAAAGGTCATCGCGCGACGTTGAGTTACACCCAGAGAACGTGGGCCCCAGACTCCCAGCAAGAGACGTTCTGCACGCGCGCCACGTAGACGAAAAAGTGGTTCAGAATAGTGACATCAGAATGTTGGCATGCGCGGGAGACACTCACGGTCGTACTGTTCAGAGCAGTGGCTGGCATGCACAAGCGACAAACAGTGGCAGTACTGTTCAGAGCAGTGGTTGGCATGCACCAGAGACAACAGTGGTAGTACTGTTCAGGGCAGTGGTTCTCAGACTTCTCTGCAGAGTGGGTGGTGGCAGCTGCTTTTGGAGGGATAAGTTGGTTTAAATTACAGAAATCCACTGCTGAGAGAAAAGGAAGACATTGTTGTAGTCGAAGAGAGAAAGAGTGAGTTCCCTCCTCTCCATTTCTCTCCTTCACACTGCGATTCTAGTACACCTTCACGCGGGAATACGACGAGCGACAGCCACCATTGGAGCACTTGGGTGGTTCTCTGCAAGCTCTTCAAAACCAGACACAAGAACAGAGTCAAGGCGTTCTTCAAGCTTCGTTGGATTTCGGAACTCCTGGTGTTTGCGCAAGTCCAGGTAAGGGAAGCTAGACCTCTTTTCCATACGAGCCATAGTTTAGCTATCTTCTGAAGTGAGGGCGACGTGGTCGCCATTTTCGTTTTCATCTGCGTAAAATGCTCCGTATGTGTGCTTGGGCGACGAGGTCGCCGGTTTTATATACAATCTTCGACACACTCTGTTTTTGAACTAGATCGCCGGTTTTGGCGCTGTTTTACGAACTCCTCTGTTTTTGATACTGTTTTGAAACTACTTGAGATTTACATGAGGTATTCGAAGATCTGAAGCTTTGAAATGGTTGTTGATGTGATTTGAATGATTTATTTGAATGGTATGATGTGTTGGATGTGGTGAGTGTGAGGTCGAGGCATAGTATTTTCAGGAAAGAAAATACCGTGTAAGATCTTGTAGTAGGTGCATTGATCGGTGATTAAGAACGAGATATCCTGACTCTGCTGAGGTAATGGACTCACGTAGAGGAAGTTACTCAGTTGTTGAGAGTCGAAGGAGGTTCACCTGTATGGGTGGGTTGTTTGAAAGAGAACAAACCGACCTGTTTTGCGTGGATTAACCCTGTCATGCTGTATGGTGATGTGTGAGATTCATTATACGCTGATGAATGTGAGAGATTTCACGGCGACCCTGTGGATGTGTGAGATTCCACAGTGGGCAATATGACAGGTGCAGATCTCTGAGTCTAATCAATGCACGAGTATTCCGGAATTAGTGTCTTGTGTCTATGTATTGTGAGTCAGTGGAAAACCTGACGTGAGAAATGAGGAACACTGTATGTGGATAGACACTTGCTGCACTGTGTGATATGAACTACTCTTGAGGAATTGTGAAATGTGGGTTTTTACTTGATGGTATGTGGGAAGAATGAGAAAGCTGATGTTTTTACGTGGGTGCCTTAAATTAATTTATCTTGATTTTAAAGTTCATATCTAAATTCTCTTTTAAAACTGCCTAGCTTACCCTGCGTTTTCGTTTGTGGATGTTCTTCTTAAAACTTGTGATGATCGTGTATGATTTACACGGGAGCAGATGACGTTGCAGGAAGGTGAGATCGCCGGTCTGATAGGAGATCGCCTGGCTGATAGGAGATCGCCTGGCTGATAGGAGATCACCTGATTGACTAGGAGATCGCCCTTTTTTTTTTTAGCATATCGCCCGATTTGTCTTTTGTTGTATTTTTGGTTAAGTTTATTTTGGAAAGATTCACAGTTTATGTATTAAACTCCCGATGAGGAGAAACTCCATTATATATATATATGATTATGTTTATTTCAAAATACTTGTTTATCTTCATTTATATTATATAAATATGAAATGTATTTGGTGGGATGTTACACCCGTCTGTGCTGACGACAGGGCTACCGATGGGGTACCCTTCACCTTTGTATATTCCGCCATCTTCAAGAGACTGAAGCTACGCTTGCCCTTCACCTTCTTTGAGAAGGAGTTGATGATGGAACTGAACGTCGCCCCCTGCCAGCTCCATCCAAATGCCTGGGCCTTCATCCGGACATTTGAAATTCTGTGTGACCATTTCGGTCACCCTGCCTCGGTTGACGTCTTCCTTTATTTCTTTGAGACGAAGAAACCAGGGGACCGGTCTTGGGTCAGTTTAAACGGGGTTGCTGGCAGGGTTATCTTGGGCCTATACCAGCAATCCTTCAAAGACTGGAAAGGCAGATTTTACATGATCTCGGCTACTCCTCGGGACCCCATTCTGCTCGAAGGATTTCCCCTCTACTGGGTCCCAGGGGTCGAGTTCAAAAGACCCAGGGATTTGGAAACCCTGACCCCCTACGAGCGCGAACTGTGCAATCTTCTGCGGGGGGTAAAATACAGCTCTGCTACACTCATCAAGCACGAGTTTGATGTAGTGTCCCTGAAAAAGTACATAGGTAGACCACCCTTCCTCCTTAACTCTTTCATCACTCCATGCATCTGCATAGCATCCTCATGTACATTTACTATTTCAGTCTTGTTATCTGATTTTTCCTCTTGACCTCTGATGCAGATATGACCTCCGGGAAAGATAGGAGGCAAGCCTTGCGAGCACTGGCTCAGTCCAGGTTTGCTTCTGCAGCAACCGGGCCCGAGACTACTCCTGTTTCCACCTCCTCCAGCTTTGAGGTACTTGTGGCTCCTCCACTCTCGGTGGCACCTGCAAAGGGTCGTGAGGCTGAAAAGAAAAAGAGGAAGCTGGTCAAAGCGTTCCCTGCTCACGCAACCACTGTTGCTGCTGTTACTACTGCTACTGCTGCTGCTTCGACCGAAGAGGAGAGTTCTGATGTTCCCCTCCTTCGTCGCAGGAGGACCCGGCAGGAGACTGGGGGGTCTTCAGCAGTTGAAGCTGGAGACACCGAAGTGCTGCAGGTTGAGGAAGAAAAAGAAGATGAAGCCTTATCTCCTACCTCTCAACCTACACCTACGCCCTCCGCACCATCATCTCCTCCACCGCCACCTTCTCCAAGCACCCTTCCTTTCTCTTCAACTCCCCCTGCTCCACCATTACCAGTGAGCCAAACGCCAAGCTCACCCAATCCACCTGCTGGGGATGCACCAAGGCCTCCTGTCTCACCACCAATGCAAACCACTGCTACGACCTCTCAAGGCGGTGGGGCTTCTTCACAACCGAGCATTCCTGGAATTACTAACGAGAACCTCAGCAGGGTAATCTCCTTGGCGAGGTACTGCATCAAAAACAAGGGATTTGACTCATGGAGCGCGCAGGATGTGGATGCACATCTGGCCAATAACCTGGTGCTCTCCTTGCAATTCTCTACCCAGCAGCACAAGCAGGAGCTCTTGGGATAGAGAATTCAAGAGCTTGAGCACGACAAAACCTCCTTGATGAGCGACCTTGAAGCTTCTCAAGATTCGGTGAAAATGCTGAGCGATATGGTGGAGAGGACCAGAAAAGACTATTGTCTACAGGTGCAGGAGACTATCAGGACCGAGCTCCTGATGGGCGAGGTTGTGACTACTCTAGATAGTCAAGCCATGGAGCTGAAGGGACAGAACATCCATCTAGAGGCTGAGACTTCTTCCTTGCGCCAACTGAGCGACCAACAGGCAGAGGATCTCAAGGCTTCTAGGGAGGAGCTTGCTCTGAAGGAGAAGAAGCTTGAAGAGGTTCTGGTCCAACTCCTGGAGGCACAGAACAAACTGACAAGGATCCAGGAGGAGCTCGAAGGGGCCGAGGGCAAACTGGAAGAGGCTGTGTCTTCCTTTGCCAAGCAGAAGGAGGAGCTTGAGGCCGATGTAACTGAGACCATGGAGGCTGGTGCCGATGCATGGATAGACGGGTTCAAGGCGGCCTTGGAGCAGGTTCACTGCGTCCTACCAGACTTGGACCTTACCCAATTTACCCCTGGCCATTCGGTTGCCGACAGCAAGCTCATTCCTCCTCCTTGAGCTTCCTCCCTTGCAACTTCTTTTTTGTAATCTCTCTTTCTGCAACACAACTTACGTACAAACTCTTTTACTGTAAAGCCTCTTTGTATTGACTTCAGTTGAATGAAATCTGCTTACTTCAGCTACTTGTTTCTCTATCTTTACTCTCTGCATGTGACTAACTGCTAACCAACTTAGGCTTTAGCGCGATCTCACTGTACCCCTTCAAACTTGGCTTCTGACTTGACCGCGACTATCTGTTGCCTTAACATTACCTTTAACAGTTCTTACGTATAACTTCATCCTGGACGACTGACTTGATGAGGCCTAAATGCTTCGGCTTATCGTATAAGAACTTGCTTGGAAAAAGTTTCCTTACTCAAAGCTTTCTGAGTGAGTTGCATGCTCCCAGGAGAGCGCCAGGTGTGGCTAGTCTAAGCATACTCACCAGGCGCATCCTGCCTGCATGGTCTCACCGCGCCTTCTCTGAGTGGGTGCATGCGTAACGCTCTCGCTGGGAGCCTGGGTCCCAGTTTAACACGTGTAGCAAGCGACCACCGACTAGCATGTTAGGGCACCACCGATCAGTCATCGCGCTTCATACTTCGCTTTACCTTTCTGCCACTCCAGCGCTAAATGCATAGAGGGCCTGAACGCTCAAGATGATGCCTTGTCATGGGAAGAAGAGTGTTTCTCGTTGTCCCCTCTTGCTTACACCAAGGTCACCAACCTTAAGATCTGAACACCGACCACCATTGATGACACCTTGTTCTAGAGAGGAAGAGTGTTTCTCGATGACCCCTCTTGCCTGCACTAACGCCTTGTTTTGGGGAAGAAGAATGTTTCTCGATACCCCTCTTGCCTACCCCAAGGTCATCGACCTCACGTGCATCGGGTTATTCTATCTTTTCCCACTCCTGGGGTGAGGAGAGCCTTAACAAAGGACTTTACTGAGCCATACTGGCATATTCAAAGTGGGTAAGGACGTTTCTCGAAATCCTTCCTTTCCTACTCTTGGTCTTCCCAGTCCCCCTGGCTTTTCAAACCTTAGCCGTCTGCACACACGCCTGGGGTGAGGAGGACCTCGGTCGGTTGTCCATACTTGCGCCTGGGGCAAGGAGGATTTTAAACTACTAGGAAACACTTGCACACTTGATATACTGAAAACTTTATTTTATTGGGTGGCCTCGTTAAAAACCCTCCTTAGGGAAAAAAGAGTGCCCCCTGATCTGTTCAACTGTTTACAGTATATAAACACTGAGTGTTTGTACAGCGCGAGAACGCATCTACTTTACAACTTAACTAAAGTAGAATTTCAAGTGTGTGGCGTTCCACGTTCTGGGGATAGCTGCTCCATCCAGAGTCTCCAGCCGATAAGCTCCATTCTCCAACGCCTCAACTACTCTGTATGGACCCATCCACTACGGAGATAGCTTGTTCTCCATCTCATTCTGATGCGCTTTCCTCATCACCAGATCGCCTTCCTGAAAATGCCTGAGCCTCACCTTGGAGTTGTGCCTGTGTTCTACTCTTCTCTTGATAGCTTTGGCACTAACTCTGGCTTCCTCTCGCACTTCATCCAGGAGATCGAGATTCACTTTTCGCTCTTGATTGGACTCTTCAGCGATGAAGTTTAGAAATCTAGGGGAGCTCTCCTGTATCTCCACGGGAATCATGGCATCTGTCCCATAGACAAGACTAAAAGGTGTCTCATGGGTGCTAGACTGTGGAGTGGTATGGTAGGACCGTACTATCCTGGGAACTTCTTCTGCCCAATTCCCCTTGGCCTTTTCTAGTCTTCGCTTCAGTCCCCTGAGTAGCACTCGGTTGGCTGACTCCACCTGCCCGTTGGTCTGCGGGTGTTCTACCGAGGCAAACACTTGCTGTATCTTCAACTCTTCGCACATCTTTCTCAACTGATGACTGGTGAACTGAGTGCCATTGTCAGATACCAGCCTCTTGGGTACTCCGAAACGACAGACAATGTTCCTCCAGACAAAATGCTCGACCTTCTGAGCGGTGATGTGCGCCACTGGTTCTGCTTCCACCCACTTAGTGAAATACTCGATGGCCATAATGAGGAACTTCATCTGCCTGATCGCCAGAGGAAAAGGTCCCAGAATGTCAATTCCCCATGTGTGAAATGGCCATGGGCTGTGGATGGACTTCAACTCTTCGGGGGGTGCCTTATGCCAGTCTGCATGAAGTTGGCACTGTTTGTACCGCTGAGCATACTTCACGCAATCTTCCTTCAGCGTTGGCCAGTAGTACCCCGCGCGGAGGATTCTGCTTGCCAAAGCGCGACCACCGACGTGGCTTCCACACACCCCCTCGTGTAATTCTGACATAAGTCTGGTGCATTGCTCCCCATGCACGCAGATTTGTACAGGATGGGAGAAGCCAAATCTAAACAAACTCCCATCAATGAGAGTAAACTTACTCGAGCTCTTCTTTATCCTCTTTGCCTCTGCCAGGTCCAATGGAAGCACACCATCCTCTAGGTACAACTGGTACGGTGTTATCCACGTGTCGGGCTCCCTTACAGCACAAACTTCCATCACCTCATTGGTCCTTGCCAGTCGCGCCCTCACCCTCGGCGCTTTCAGCGTTTCCTGAGTTAGGGACCGATGACCAATCGCCAGATGCTCCATCGACCTTGATACTTGAAGCACTTGATTGTCTGATACGAACGCTCGTGGCACCTTCAAAGTCTCCTGAATGACGGTCCTCTGGCTTCCCCCCTTGCCTGAGCTGGCCAACTTGGCAAGTAGGTCTGCTCTGGCATTTTGCTCGCGGGGCACATGCACCAACTCAAACTCATCGAAGGACATCTTCAGGAGCTGTACATACTCTAGGTAAGCTGCCATCTGAGGATCTTTCGCCTGGAACTCCCCTGTAACTTGCCCAGTGACTAGCAACGAGTCACTCTTAGCCACCAGACTTCTTGCTTCCATTTCTCTTGCCAGCAACATCCCTGCGATCAGGGCTTCATACTCCGCCTGATTGTTGCTGGCCTTGAAGGCAAAGCGAAGGGACTGCTCGATCAGTACCCCGTTCGGGCCTTCCAGAATGACTCCAGCACCGCTCCCCTGCTGATTGGAGGAGCCATCCACCGATAAGACCCATCGAAAAACTACGCCGTCTGCAGGTGTCGCGACCGATGACAGCTCAACCACGAAATCGGCGAACACCTGCCCCTTGATCGGTCCTCGGGGCTCGTACTGGATGTCGAATTCTGAGAGTTCCACAGCCCACTTGACCATCCTTCCTGCTACGTCTGGCTTCTTTAACACCTTCTGGATAGGCAAGTCATTCATGACCACTATGGTGAAGTTGTGGAAGTAGTGTCTAAGCCTTCTAGCTGAGAAAACTACCGCCAGTACTGCCTTCTCCAGAGCCTGATACCTTGTTTCCGGGCCCTGCAGCACCTTACTCACAAAATACACAGGCTTTTGGATCTGCTCTTGCTCTTGAACCAGGACTGAGCTGACTGCCCTCTCCGTCACAGCAAAGTACAGATGAAGAGGGGTGCCCACTTGTGGTTTACATAATACTGGTGGACTCGCCAGATACTCCTTCAGCTTTAGGAAGGCCTCTTCGCACTCCTGTGTCCAAAGGAATCTGCTGTTGCGTTTGAGACACTGGAAATACGGATGACCCTTCTCTCCTCCAGCAGACATAAACCTTGACAATGTGGCCAACCGACCAGTGAGCTGCTGCACCTCCTTCACCGTTGTTGGGCTCCTCATTGCCACGATTGCTACGCACTTCTCTGGATTTGCCTCGATCCCACGCTCTGTTAGAAGGAAACCTAAGAACTTCCCAGCCTCCACACCGAAGATACACTTTTCAGGGTTGAGCTTCAACCTGTACTTGGCGATGGTGGTGAAAAGTTCCTCCAGATCAACTACATGATGCGCCTTCTCTCGTGACGTGACCACCATGTCATCTACGTACGCATGCACGTTCCTTCTAATCATGGGTGAGAGCACCCTATCCATAAGCCTCTGATAGGTAGCTCCTGCGTTCTTCAACCCAAATGGCATTACCTTGTAGCAGTAGCAAGATCGTTCCGTCATGAAAGCAGTCTTGCACTCATCCATGGGGTGCATCCTTATCTGGTTGTAGCCTGAGAAAGCGTCCAGAAAGCTAAGGAGCTTCCCCCCCGACGCGCTATCCACCAATGCGTCTATACTAGGGAGAGGGTAGGAATCCTTGGGGCAGGCCTTATTGAGGTCCGTGAAGTCCACACACATCCTCCACTTGCCGTTCGACTTCCGCACCAGTACTACGTTCGCCAACCTCTCGGGGTACTGGATCTCTCTGATATGTCCAGCAGTAAGGAGCTTCTGCGTCTCATCATGGATCACCTTCCTCTTCTCTTCATTGAATTTCCTTCGCCTTTGGCGCACCGGTCGCACCTTGGGGTCCATCGACAGGTGGTGGCAAAGGAAATCGGGGTCGATCCCTGGCATGTCAGATGCTGACCATGCGAAGGCGCCCATGTGCCTCTCAATCACACCGGCGATCTGTGCTCGTTCTTCTGCAGCGAGCGACTTCCCCAACTTAAACCTCTTTCCCCTTATCTCCGCCTCCTCCCATCCCACAGTTGGATGGGGTCTCCTTTCATCGGCGATGACCACCCTGGCAACGCCTGACTCATGAGGAGCGATCATGCCTCCTGCTTCAGCTTCAACTTGAGCTACCTGGGAGCCCCCCAGCGTAGCCTCTTCCATTACCTGATCTGCCTGTGCCCCACAAACCACCGACCTCTCCTGGAGCACGCCTGCTGGTGGTGTTGTAGTGACATGGCAGATGCTTCTCTTCTGCTTGAGGCTGTTCTCATAACAGCGCCTAGCCTCAGCCTGATCTGACTTGATGGTAATGACAGCCCCTTCCACTGACGACAGCTTCAACTTCATGTGCCTCGTCGATGGCACTGCACCCAACCTGTTGAGCGTGGGCTTTCCCAGCAAGATATTGTATTCAGATGGGGCATTTACCACCAAGTACCTTATCTTCTCTGTGCGGGACACCACTCCATCGGTGAACGTCGTCCTCAGCTCTATATAGCCCCGCACCTCGATCTGGTCCCCCGTGAAACCATAAAGACACCCAACATATGGCCTCAACTGATCGGGGGACAGCTGCAACTTGTTGAACGTCGGCCAGAACATGACGTCCGCTGAGCTTCCCTGGTCTATGAGTGCCTTGTGCACTCGTCTTCCTGCTGTCACAAGGGAGATCACGACAAGATCATTGTCGTGGGGTACAACGTCCTGCAGATCAGCCTTTGTAAATGTGATATCCACCTCGGGAAAATGGCTTCCATCCACTGAGTCCACGGCCATCACTGATCGTGCATACCTTCTTCTCTACGACGCGGAACACCCTCCTCCAGAAAAGCCCCCTGCAATTGTCATCACTTCCCCATGCACAGGGATTTCATGCTGCTGATCATCTGCCTGAGGCCTCAAAGCGCGATCACCCTGCGCCTCCCGCAGGTAATCAGTCAGGAAACCTGTCTTCACCAACTCAGCGAGTTGATGCCCCAATGCCAAGCAAGTGCGGAGTGCGTGTCCATAGGCCTGATGGAACTCACACCACTCATCCTTCTTCCTTCCAAGTACCTTGTCAGTTTTCTCTGGTACTCGGAGTCTTGCAGCCACGGCAGGGATGGTGATTAGCTCCGCCAACTCTACCATGAAATCATACCTAGGGGGTGCGTTGCTCTCCCTCGCACGCCCCCTGGTATGGTCCTTCTTGGGAGCATAGGGGCGAGGCCTTCCCTACACTTTCTTCCCTTCCTTGGCCTCATGCACCCGCGCCGGTTGCTGTTGCCTCCCCTGACCTTCGCGCGGCTTTGACGGTGCAGCGCTCCCTCTCTTCTTAGAGACCTCGGTCTCTGCGACTATGTGACCCACCGCGCATCGCCTAATCTCAGCGAAGGTGGCAGGTTGGCTCCTGATGAGCGATTCGCTGAAAGGATCAGGCAGCACACCTTTCTTGAACGCATGCACCAGCATATTCTCATCCTTGCTGGGCAACCTCACCACCTACACACCGAAACGGTTGAGGTAGTCCTTCAGTGACTCCCCCTGATACTGGCGCACATCAAACAGGTCATAGGACACTACCGGTGGCGCTCTGTTGACGATATATTGCTCTGTGAATAGCTTGGAAAACTGATGGAAGGAAATGATGTGGCCCTCTGGCAGGCTCATGAACCACTCCATAGCTATTCCGCTCAGTGTACTCATGAACATTTTGCAGTACACAGCATCTGAGCCCCCAGACAGCATCATCTGAGTATGGAAAGCTGTCAAATGTGCTTCTGGATCTTCCACCCCCGTGAACGACGCCTTCACTCCCACTAGACTGAGAGGCACAACCGTATTCATGATCTCAAGGGAGAAAGGCATAGGGAATGCTCTAGGAGGCGACGACGGCGGCGACGTCCTACCTTTAGTTGCGCGCTCCTTCTGCGCCTGCAACTCCCTGCGCAACTCTTCGTTGACACGATTCAGCTCTTCATTTCTGCACTGGGATGCAGTCAGCTCTGCATGCATCTTCTCCTGTTCAGCTCTCGATGCCGCGACATTATCCTGCAGTGCGTGCATCATTTCCATGACCTGCGCCATGGTAACAGCTCCTTCTTCAGCAGATGGCGCAGGTGAGGTTTGTCTGGTTCTTCTACTCATCTTTTCAGCACAACCTTCGACGAAAACTTCAAGAAACTTCAAGAACTGTGATGTGGATGGGAACAAGATTCACACGGGCCCCACGGTGGGCACACGGTGGACGCCAAATGATCCTGCCGCGGACTTGAACGTGGACGATGTGCCTCGTCACTCCTTCGTCTAGCCTTCTGCTACTGCACGTTCTGCAAGAACGCTCCAAGAACCTTCGCCGAAACTCTAAACGATGCCTGCAAAACAACATAGACGGCGCCTCTAGCGGCCGTGTGCACTCCAACGCTCAAGTCAGGCAACAGGAACACCAAAAACTCTCACCGAATCTCTCTATGAGACTCGTGTGTGCTCAGATCCACTCTCTCTCTCTCTGTAACTGAATTCTGTTATCACTGTGCCACGTGTAAAAACGCTCTCACAATGACTCAGAAGCTATGTGTAGTGAATTTGTGTAAACTTGCAATCTGAAAAACTTGTCCGTACCTGACATAAGGTAGAGTACCTTTATACTTGGGCCACGCTTCTCTCCCAGATGGTGACACGTGGAGGCATGCTGTAACATCCCGCCAAATCTTTTTCATAATTATAAAATGAAATAAAGGTAAAACAATAATATTGAAGTGAACATATGTATTGATCTCGCCGCGGACTCGAGCATGGGGAGAATGCCTCGTCACTCCTTCGTTTGGCTTTCTAACTGCTGCGCGTTCTGCGAGGAGGCTCCAGGAACCTTCGACGGGACTCCGAATGGTGCCTGCAAAACACACAGACGGCGCCTCTAGCGGCCGTTGTAGCTCCGACGCTCAAGTCAGGCAACGGGAACACCAAAAAGTCTCTCTCAGGTTTCTCTGTGTGAGACCGTGTGTGTGTGCCCTCAGTCCTCTTCGATTTGAAAACTGAGTGCTCTAGGTTTAGTGTTGTGTATTCTGAGGTAAAGATTGCATACCTGGTTTGGTGTTCTTCTTCCTCATATAAACCCGCGTAGCCCCTACAGGCTACCTCAAGGGCCACTTAATTACTCTGCAGTGTCGTTTCCACTCCCCAGGACTACCTTGCGTGCCAGCCTTCTTCACTTGAGTGCCAAGTCTGACAGGGGAGGCTGCATGGATACCTCTGCACCCCTCGACTTTTGTGCCTATCTGCCCTACCTATTCTCTGGGAACATCTTCACCATCCACGTGGCAGACATGCAACCCACTGGGAGACTCTAACCTTGATGGGTTCTCGTCCCAGCAGGATTCTGCACCTAACTGCGTCTTCTCATCTTCTTGCGTGGTCGTCTCGCGACTAAGGCCGCTCCCTGCCTCTGGGCGCTTTACTGATCTTTGGTTGCGTTGTTCACATCGCGCGGCCGATGTCACCTCAACAAACACCGATGACCGAGGTGTCTCTCATCCTGGCCGATGTCCGATGGCGCTTCTTCACATTGTCGTGCTCTGCTTATGGAATCAGGCGAGGTCCTTGAGTAACGTTCTCGCTGGGAGCCTGGGTCCCAGTTTAACACGTGTTGGCAAGGAACCCCCGACGACTGATCATTCTGCATGCACCGATGACTGATTATTCTGCATGCACCGATGACTGATCACAATGCATGCACCGATGACTGATCACTCTGCGCGCACCGATGACATATCGGTGCTTCCTCACTTCTCGCGCTCTGCTTCCAGGGGCTCAAGTAGGAACCGATCTTCTGGTGGTGGTCACTCGGTAGCTGACCACTGATCGCCGTTTTTGAACGATCTCCACCCTGGTTCATCTGCTTTCTCGTGCCACGCGTCACTCTATGACTGACCCACGTCGTCATCAGCTGCTGACGTCATAGACTACCGATGACCGACCGGATCATGTATATATATATATAATGAAATTTCTCCTCACAGGGAGTTTAATACATACCGGTCAGTTTTCCAAACTTAAACAAAATACAGCAAAATAAAAAAAATAGGCGATCTCCTAACAGAAAAAGGCGATCTCCTATCAGAAAACAAAAAAAGGGGTGATCGCCTAACAGAAACAGAAACAGGCGATCTCCTTCTGGCGACCACTCACTGAGGAGCTCTACTTCCTGCAACATCATCTGCTCCCGTGTAAATTATACACGATCATCACAGGTTTAAGAAAAAGCCAAACACAACACCAAAAACACAGGGTAAGCTAGATATTTAGAAGAGAATTTAGATATGAACTTTAAAATCAAGATAAAACAAATTTAAGACACCCACGTAAAAACCATCAATTTTCTCATTCCCTTCACATGACCATCAAGTAATCACATATTTCACAATTCCTCAAGAGTCGTTCAATTCACATAATTCATCAAGTGTCTATCAATTTTAATGCTTCTCATTTCTCACGTCAAACTTCCACACACAGACACTTGACACTACTTCCGGAAGACTCGTGCGTTGAACTTAGCATCCAGAGACCTGCACCTGTCATACTTCATTGCTGTAATGTTCCCACAGCCATGCGCATCAACATAATCTCGATCTCAATCTCATCACTCTCACAGTATGACAGGGTTAATCCATATAACAGGTCAAGTCATTTATCTTTCAAACGACTTACCCATACATATGGACCTCCTTCGACTCTCACCAACTGAATGACTTCATCTATGTGACTCCATCATATCAGCAGAGTCAGGATCGTCTCATTCACAGGATACTCAATGATCAATACACCTCATAACCAATCTCAACACGGTATTTCCTTTCCTGAAAATACTATGTCTTGATCCCACATTCACAACATTCAACACATCATATAACACTTAAATAAACGATTCCAATCACAGCAGCAATCATTTCCACGGTTCAGATTTTCGAATATCACATTTCAATCTCAAACAGTTTCAAACGACACTAAAACAGGGGAGTTCAAAATCAACATTTAAAACCGGCGATCACGTCGCCCCACACATAAAAACAGAGCATTGTGAAAAGGAATATGAAACCGGCGACCACGTCACCCTCACGTCAGAACCTACTCGCCTAAAGTTTTATAAACGAAAATGCTAGCTTCCCTTACCTGGACTTGCGTAAAACACCAAGAGCTCCAAAACCCACCGAAGATTAAGATGCCTTAACTCTGTGCTAGTGTACTGACGCAAAACTCGCAGAGAACTCTCCAGGTGTCCAAGTGCAGTCTTCGCTCGTCGTACTGGTGCTTGAGGATGTCTGAATCGCAGCGCGAAGGAGAGAAAAGAGAAGGATGAAGGTGAACTCACTCTGTCACTCTTGAACCACAGCAACTTTCTCCCTCTCAGACGTGAGTTTTTGAATCTAGACCAGCTTGTCCACAAAAGCCGCTGCCACCACCCACTCTGCAGGGAAGCTTGCGTGCACGCTTCCCTGAACAGTACGACCACGCGTGCCTGAGCGCATGCCAACACTCTGATGTCACTATTCTGAACCACCCTTTTTGTCTACGTGTCGCGCGTGCAGTACGTCTCATGCTGGGAGCCTGGGTCCCACCTTATCTGTGTGAAGCTCGACATCACACGATAACCTTCCACCGATGACCGCTCGCGCGATGACTATCCACCGATGTCTCATCCTGGCGGACGACCGATGTCTCTCCCTGGGAGACGACCGATGTCTCGCCGTGGAGATGCCCGCCTGCCTCGCGCCCCGGCGATGCCCGCATGCCTCGCGCCCTGGCGATGCCCGCATCCCTCGCGCCCCGGCGATGCCCGACGACACATCGCCACGCTTGATGAAGGTTCTTCATCCCACTATGTTACGTCCAAGGTATCATCTCCACATGACTTGGTGACGTCGGTAGCTTCACATTTCCAAGAGTAGATCAGCACCACTCCTCGCGTGCCCATGCATGCAACACTAAGGACGATTTCTTATGCTCAAGCATAGAGCTTCGCATGCACAACATATCTAAGGCTTAACCCACACCTTGATACGCGTGGTTTTTTTTTTGGAACCCACTACGGTTGATCCAGTATCCTGACCACATACTGAGTGCACTTTCGGCGATCATGTGCACCATAGGCGATCGGCGATCATGTGTAATCTAGGCGACAGGCGATTATGTACTAACCAGGCGATCTCATAGTCTTCTAAACTACACTTTCCTTCCTTTTTATTTTAAATAAAAACATACTTAGAATTCATTTAAAATATATTCCTTTTATTCCAATTTAATTTTACAGGTCCTTGCACATGCAACTGGAATCTGACCGTACACGTGTCACACCTAGAAGGCTTCTGCGCGTTTCTCTCGTGCGGCTACGTTATCCTCTTGCGGAGTAACTTAGCGTGTTTCTTCTGTCTAAATGAGTGCATGCTCCCAGGAGAGCGCCTGGTGGGGCTAGTCTAAGCACACCCACCAGGCGTATCCTGCCTGCATGGCCTCTCCAAACGTCCTCTGAGTGAGTGCATGCTCCCAGGAGAGCGCCTGGTGGGGCTGTTCTAAGCACACTCACCAGGCGTATCCTACCTACATGGTCTCGTCATGCATCCTCTGAGTGGGTGCATGCTCCCAGGAGAGCACCGGGTGTGGCTGTTCTAAGCACACCCACCAGGCGCATCCTGCCTGCATGGTCTCACCGCACGTCCTCTGAGTGGGCATCATGCGAGGTGCATGCGTAACGCTCTCGCTAGGAACCTGGGTCCCAGCTTAACACGTGTTGGCAAGAACCCCGATGACCGATCTCGCTCTGCATGCACTAACGACCGAGCGGTGCCCCATTACTATCCACCGATGACCGTGCGGTGGCTCATGACCTTCCACCTACGACCGTGCGGTGGCTCATGACCTTCCACCGACATCCGTGCGGTGGCTCATGACCTTCCACCTATGTCCGTGCGGTGCCTCATGACTTTCCACCGATGTCCGTGCGGTGCTTCCAGACGCTTATCTAGGCACCGCTCTAGGGATGGTGGCCACTTGGTAACTGACCACCATCACCATTCTAAGTGGACTCCTCCCTAATTCCCCTGCCATCTCATGCCACGTGTCACCCTGTGACTGGTCCATGTGGTCATCTGCAGCTGACGTCACTGACTACGGATGACCGACCGGATCAATTTCTAGTGGAGAATCATCTAAGCCTCACTCACCTCAAAAAGCATACCTAATTGATGAATTAAAGGATGCTAAACTAACACTTGCACAAAAGGATGAGGTGATAAGACAAATGGAGGCAAGGCTCCAAAGATTGGAGTTGGACCGTGAAGATCATCATCACAACCGTGAGAGAAGACACCATCATCATCATAGGCATACCTCAAGGTCTTCTCAAAGTTCTTATGGATATCATGAAGAAACCAATTGGAGGATGCATCACAATCATGAAGATAGGCGCCAAAATGTGGCTAAGCCTTTTATGCCTTATGTAAAATTACCTAGTTTTAGTGGTGAAGGAGATCCTAATGTGTATTTAGGATGGGAGGCTAAGGTAGAACAAATATTTTTTGTACATGAGGTCCAAGAAGACCAAAAGGTTAAGCTAGCCTCCCTAGAATTTATGGACTATGCCATGCAATGGTGGCACAAAACTCTCATGGACATTGGGCTAAACAAGAGACCGCCCATGGTCTCTTGGGATGATTTAAAAGTTTGCATGCGCGCTAGATTTGTGCCTCCACAGTTTAGGAAAGGCCTACTGTTGAAGCTCCAACAGCTTCACCAAGGCACGTTAAGTGTGGATGCTTATTGATCCGGTCGGTCATCGGTAGTCGATGACATCAGCAGCAGTTGACCACGTGGACCATTCACAGAGTAACACGTGGTAGAGGATAGCAGGCGAATCAGCAAGTCGCCGAAAGAGCACATCGTCGGGTGTTTGAGAAGTGTAAGGACCTGTAAAATTGAATTGGAATAAAAAGAGATATATTTTAAAAGAATTCTATGTATGTTTTATTTAGAATAGAAAGGGAGGAAAAAGTTAAGTATAGAAGGCTATGAGGTCGCCGGTCGCCTGCTACACATGAGCGCCAGGTGGACGTCGCGCGGGCGCGAGAGGCATGCAGGCATCGCGCGGGCGCGAGAGGCATGCAGGCATCGCGCGGGCGCGAGAGGCATGCAGGCATCGCGCGGGCGCGAGAGGCATGCAGGCATCGCGCGGGCGCGAGAGGCATGCAGGCATCGCGCGGGCGCGAGAGGCATGCAGGCATCGCGCGGGCGCGAGAGGCATGCAGGCATCGCGCGGGCGCGAGAGGCATGCAGGCATCGCGCGGGCGCGAGAGGCATGCAGGCATCGCGCGGGCGCGAAAGGCATGCAGGCAACGCGCGGGCCCGAGAGGCATGCAGGCATCGCGCGGGCGCGAGGCATGTGGGCATTGCCAGGGCGCGAGGCATGTGGACGTGGCCAAGGCGCGAGAGTTATGAGGGCGTCGCCAGGGAAGACATCGGTCGTCTCCCAGAGGAAGTCATCGGTCGTCTTCTAGGGCGAAGGAGACATCGGTCGTTCGCCAGGATGAGTCAGCGTTGGAAAGTTGTCGCGAGGGCGAGCCTCACACAGATAAAGTGGGACCCAGACTCTCAGCATGAAACGTCCTGCACGCGCGCCACGTAGACAAAAAGGATGATTCAGAGTGGTGACATCAGAATGTTGGCATGCGCAAGAGACACTCGCGGTCGTACTGTTCAGAGCAGTGGTTGGCATGCACAAACGACAACAGTGGTCGTACTGTTCAGAGCAGTGGTTGGCATGCATAAACGACAGCAGTGGTCGTACTGTTCAGGGCAGTGGTTCTCAGACTTTCCTGCAAGAGGGGTGGCAGCAGCAGCAAACGTGGACAGGTAAGCTGGGATTCAAAAGCCACTGCGGGAAGGCAAAGAGTGTTACAGACTCAAGAGTGTTAGAGTGAGCGCAAACTTCCTCCCTCCCTTCTTCCCTTCCTTGCGTTGAGACTCAGGCAACCTCCAGCATCAGTGCGACACGCGACGTTGCCCTTAGAGCACCTAAGAGGTTCTCTGCAAGTTCTACAGACCAGGCGCTGAAAACAGAGACAAGGCAGGGTTCAAGCTTCGTTGGGTTTCGGAGCTCCTGGTGTTTGCGCAAGTCCAGGTAAGGGAAGCTAGACTTCATCTTAAATACAAGCCATAGATTAGCTGTTTCTGAAGTGTTTTGGGCGACATGGTCGCCGGTTTTCGTTCTCATCTTTGTAAAATGCTCTGTGCTATGTGTTTGGGCGACGTGGTCGCCGGTTTTTAAATACAGACTTCGAAATACCTTATTTTTGAACCAGATCGCCGGTTTTGGCGTTGTTTTGCAAACTCTCTGTTTTTGGTGCTGCTTTGAAACTGTTTGAGATTTAAATGAGATATTCGAAAATAAGAATCCTGGATTGAGTTTTGCTGTGATTGAAATCATTCCTGTAAGTGTTATGTGATGTGTTGGATGTGGTGAATGTGGATCGAGGCATAGTATTTTCAGGAAAGAAAATACCGTGTAAGATCGTTAGGATGTGCATTGATCGGTGATGTCTATAATGGGATTATCCTGACTCTCCTGAGATAATGGATTCATATAGATGAGGTTATTCAGGCGTTGAGAGTCGAAGGAGGTTCATATGCATGGGTGAGTCGTGTGAAACAGAACGTGCTCGACCTGTCATATGGATTAACCCTGTCATACTGTGAGAATGGTGAACTTGAGATTGAGACTGTGTTGATGCGCATAGCTGGTAAACATTACAGCTTTGTATGACAGGTGCAGAATCCCTGAGTCTAGTCAATGCACGAGTCTTCCGGAAGTAGTGTCAAGTGTCTTGTGTGCTGAGTCAGTGGTGGTCTGACATGTGAAATGAGGAACTTGAAATTATAGACACTTGATGCAGTATTGTGAAAATGAATGACTCTTGAGAATATTGTGAAATGTGTGATTTCTGGGTGATCAGGTGAAGGGCATTGAGAAAATCTATAGCTTTACGTGAATATCTTGAAAATTGCTTACTCTGATTTTAATGTTCTTATTTAAACTCTCTTTAAAATATCTAGCTTACCCTGCGTGTTTTGGTTCTGTGGCTGTTCTCTTAAAACTGTGATGATCGTGTATAACTTACACGGGAGCAGATGATCTTCCAGGAAGTAGAGCTCCTTAGTGAAGTGGTCGCCGGAAGGAGATCGGCTGTTTTTGGGTCCCCCGATGGGCGATCGGCCTCGTCCGATAGGAGATCGGTCTCTTCCGATAGGAGATCGGTCTCTTTCGATAGGAGACCGCCTGCTTCGTTTTTTTTTACTGTATTTTGTTTATGTTTCTGGAAAAATTTGACCGAATTTGTATTAAACTCCCTGTGAGGAGAAACTACATTTCATATATATCATACTTTGTTCATAGAATCTATTTGTTACCTTTATTTTCATTATATACATTTGTATAGTATTTTGGCGGGATGTTACAAGAAGACTTGGCAAGCACTTGTTGTATGGTCTAAGTACAGAGGATAAGTGGCATATCTGCCACCATGTGTAGTGTGAGCTGCAATGCCCAGGGTTAACCAGCTCGCCATGTTAAGGTAGCGCCTAGAGTAGCCTGTGTACTAAGCTACTCCCTGTGTGGATAACTTAGTCGCAGGGGCACAGTGGAAGTAACGTTTCAGCTACAGGTACTCCAGATGGTGACACGTGTATGACCAGATGTTATCCACGTGTCAAGAGGAATAACCGTCAGGAGAGAGAAAGACTCAGGTATATATACAAACTCTTAACGAAATTGAGGGAGGTTTTTTACAGATTCTTACAGCTTACACATTTGAGAGTTTACAGTTACACACGAGTCTCACAGAGAGATTCAGATATAGTTTTGGTGTTCCTGTTGCCTGACTTGAGCGTCGGAGCTACAACGGCCGCCAGAGGCTCCGTCTGTGTGTTTTGCAGGCAGCGTTTGGAGTTCCGGTGGTGGTTCTTGGAGCGTTCCTGCAGAACAGAGGGCTAGACGAAGGAGTGACGAGGCAATCCTCCACGTTCGAGTCAAGCGGCAGGATCACTTATCATAAAGAACTTGAAACGCTTTTAACTAGAGCCAATATGCATGAGAATGATGAAGCTAAAATGGCTAGATTTGTTAGTGGTCTTAGAAGGGATATCCAAGTTGTTGTAGAACTTAATGAGTATTCTTCTTTAGAAAATTTGGTTCACCTTGCCATCAAGGTAGAATCTCAACTTGCAAGGAAAAATTCTTTTAAACATACTCATAATGATGGCTTTTACAATTCATCTTGGAAAAACAAAGGAAAATCTTTTTCAAAATTTCCTTCAAAAGATTCTACTTTCAAAACTAGAGATACTAAGCCTTCAACTTCTACTCCTAAATCACCAACTAAATCTTCAAGTAAAAAGTGCTTTAAATGTTTAGGCTATGGTCATATAGCGGCTAATTGTCCTTCCAAAAGGAATATGATGATGCGTGATGGGGTGGTTGTGAGTGAGCATAGTTCGGATTCCTCTAGACCTACACCTCCTAGGTCCCCAAGTGAGCATGAGAGTGAAAGTCCACTTGAAGACGACTTATTAGTAGTGAGACGAATGCTTGGCCAAGTTTTAAAACCCTTTGATGAAAGCCAAAGAGAAAATATTTTCCATACAAGATGTCTCATTAATGATAAGTTGTGTTCTTTGATAATGGATGGGGGTAGTTGTGCTAATGTGGCTAGTACAAGAGTAGTAGATAAGCTTGGATTGTCTACTATCTCTCATACAAAGCCCTACAAACTACAATGGTTAAGTGAGGTTGGAGAAATCATAGTTAACAAACAAGTCCTCATTGCTTTTTCCATTGGTAAATACAAAGATGAGGTCTTGTGTGATGTTGTCCCAATGGAAGCAACACATGTTCTTTTAGGTAGGCCATGGCAATATGATAGAAAAGTTTTTCATGATGGCTTTACCAACAAAATTTCTTTTAACTTCCATGGGCACAAGGTCATACTTAAGTCTCTCTCTCCAAAGGAAATCCATGAGGACCAAATTAAAATGAAGCAAAAGAGAGAGCATGAAAATGATAAAAAAAGTTCCAAGAGAAGCCTTCTCATGACTACTCAAGAAGTTAAAAAGGTAATAGTTGCTCAAAAGCCCATTTTTTTAGCTATTCCTAGTATTATTGATTGTGAGTCGGCTAAGGATAGTCCCACATGTTTGGAGAATTTGGTAAAGGAATTTGAAGATGTGTTTCAAGATCCTCCTAATGGCTTACCACCTTTAAGAGGGATTGAACACCAAATAGACTTCATTCTCGGGGCTTCTTTACCAAATCGCCCAGCATATAGGACCAATCCCACAGAGACCAAAGAAATTCAACAACAAGTTGAGGGATTAATTGCTAAGGGATGGGTACAAGATAGCATGAGCCCATGTGCTATGCCTGTCATCCTTGTTCCTAAAAAGGATGGGTCATGGAGAATGTGTACGGATTGTCGCGCTATAAATAACATTACCATCAAATATAGGCATCCCATTCCTAGGTTAGATGACTTGTTGGATGAATTACATGGGTCTAAAATATTTTCCAAGATTGATCTTAAGAGTGGTTATAACCAAATCCGGATTAAACCGGGGGATGAATGGAAAACCGCTTTTAAGACCAAATTTGGTTTATATGAGTGGTTGGTCATGCCTTTTGGCTTGACTAATGCTCCTAGTACCTTCATGCGACTCATGCATCATGTCTTAAGACCATTCATTGGCAAGTTTGTTGTGGTTTATTTTGATGATATTCTTATATATAGTTTGTCTTTGAAAGATCATGAGAAGCATGTTAGGGAAGTTTTAGAAACCCTTAGGAAGGAACATTTGTATGCTAATCTTGCTAAATGTATGTTTGCACTTGATCATATAGAATTCCTAGGGTTTGTTGTAAGTTATAAAGGGGTGCATGTTGATCAAACAAAGGTTGTAGCAATTCAACATTGGCCAACACCCTCCAATGTTAGTGAAGTACGAAGTTTTCATGGACTTGCTAGCTTTTATAGGCGGTTTGTGAAAGACTTTAGTACTATTGCCGCACCTCTTAATGTTATAGTAAAGAAGGATGTGGTTTTTAAATGGGGACAAGAGCAGGAAAATGCTTTTCAAACTTTGAAAGAAAAATTGACTAAGGCCCCCATCTTAGCCCTTCCTAACTTTGCTAAAACATTTGAGATAGAATGTGATGCCTCTAATATAGGCATTGGGGCTGTTCTCCTCCAAGAGGGCCACCCCATAGCTTATTTTAGTGAGAAACTCAAAGCGAGTCATATCAATTACTCCACTTAAGATAAAGAACTTTATGCCCTTGTTCGAGCTTTGCAAAATTGGCAACATTATCTTTTTCTTAAGGAATTTGTGATCCATAGCTGATCCGGTCGGTCATCGGTAGTCGATGACGTCAACAGCAGTTGACCACATGGACCGTTCACAGGGTGACACGTGGTAGAGGATAGCAGGTGAATCAGGGAGGCGATCACTCAGAATGGTGATCGATGGTCGGTTGCTAAGGGACCATCACCCGCAGATCAGCGCCAGATGAGCGCCTGGAGGCAGAGCGCGATGAGCGCCTGGAGGCAGAGCGCGACGAGCGCCTGGAAGCAGAGCGCGAGAAGTAAAGAAGCACTGATCAGTTGTAACATCCCGCCAAATTTCTTTTCATATTTATGTAATAAAATAAAGGTGAAACAATAATATCAAAATTTAACATAGATATATACATAATATAATTCATCCCTTAGTACAAATGTGCCTCAAAATAATATCCCTTTTTAAGGAAGTTTTAATACATCTCCATACAGGAGTTTCCAAAATAAAATAAAAACCACAGCATTCAAAACCGGCGATCCCCTAACAGAAAACAGAAAACGGGCGATCTCCTATCAGAACCAGAAAACAGGCGATCGCCTAACAGAAACAGAAACAGGCGATCTCCTTCCGGCGACCACTCACAGAGGAGCTCTACTACCTGCAACCTCGTCTGCTCCCGTGCAAATATACACGATCATCACAGGTTTAAGAAAAACAACCACGATACAAGATAAAAGGGTAAGCTAGATATTTTCAAAAACTTTAAATATGAAACTTTATATCAATAGAAAACATAAATTTTCACACCATTCATAATCTATATCAATTTCAACCATCAACATCTCCACATCCCACAAACTCGTCAAGTGTCTATTCACTACATTCAATATTCATGGTTCACACGTCAGACTTTCCACTGACTCGTAACATATAGACACATGACTCTACTTCCGGAAGACTCGTGCGTTGACTCAGACTCAGAGATCTGCACCTGTCATACCACACAACTGTGAAATCCACACAGGGTCGCTATGAAATCCACACAGCCATGCGCATACATAATCTCAATATCATCATTCTCCCGGTATGACAGGGTTAATTCATATAACAGGTCAAGTCAGTTATCTTTCAAACAACTTACCCATACATATGAACCTCCTTCGACTCTCCCCAACTGAATAACTTCATCTATGTGATTCCATTATATCAGCAGAGTCAGGATATCTCCTTCTAGACAAGTCCCTAGTCAATGCACATTACACACGATCTTACACGGTATTTCCTTTCCTGAAAATACTATGCCTTGATCCCACATTCACAACATTCAATGCATCATACAACACGTAAAAGCATAATTCCATCATATGATATTTTGAATCTTTTCTTAAACAATCCCAATCACAGAAACAATCATTCCAAGGTTCAGATTTTCGAATATCACATGCATTTCACATTTCAATCTCAAACAGTTTCAAAACGACACTAAAACAGGGGATTTCGAAAACAGCATTAAAACCGGCGATCACGTCGCCCCACACATAAAACAGAGTATCGTGAAAAGCATATGAAAACCGGTGACCACGTCGCCCTCACTTCAGAACCTACTCGCCTAACGTTTTTATAAACGAAAAATGCTAGCTTCCCTTACCTGGACTAGCGCAAAACACCAAGAGTTCCAAAAACCCGCCGAAGCTTAAGGATGCCTTAACTCTGTTCTAGCGTATTGACGGAAAACTCGCAGAGAACTCCCCAGGTATCCAAGTGCAGTCGTCGCTCGTTGCACTGGTGCTTGAGGATGTCTGAATCGCAGCGCGAAGGAGAGAAAAGAGAAGGATGGAGGTGAACTCACTCTATCACTCTTGAACCACAACAATGTTCTCCCTCTCAGAAGTGAGTTTTTGAATCTAAACCAACTTGTCCACAAAGTCGCTGCCACCACCCACTCTGCAGGGAAGCTTGCGTGTACGCTTCCCTGAACAGTACGACTACGCGTGCCTCTGCGCATGCCAACACTCTGATGTCACTATTCTGAACCACCCTTTTTGTCTACGTGTCGCGCGTGCAGGACGTCTCATGCTGGGAGCCTGGGTCCCACCTTATCTGTGTGAAACTCGACATCGCGCGATAACCTTCCACCGATGACCGCTCGCGCGATGACTATCCACCGATGTCTCATCCTGGAGGACGACCGATGTCTCTCCCTGGGAGACGACCGATGTCTCGCCCTGGCGTTGCCTGCATGCCTCGCGTCCTGGCGATGCCCGCATGCCTCGCGCCCCGGCGATGCCCGCATGCCTCGTGCCCTGGCGATGCCCGCATGCCTCGCGCCCTGGCGATGCCCGCATGCCTTGCGCCCTGGCGATGCCCGACGACACACTCACCACGCCTTGCTGAAGGTTCTTCACCCCACTATGTTACGTCCAAGGTATCATCTCCACTTGACTTGGTGACGTCGGTAGCTTCACATTTCCAAGAGTAGATCAGCACCCCTCCTCGTGCGCCCATGCATGCAACACTAAGGACGATTTCTTATGCTCAAGCATAGAGCTTCGCATGCACAGCGTATCTAAGGCCTAACCCACACCTTGATACGCGTGGTTTTTGGAACCCACTCTGGTTGATCCAGTATCCTGACCACATACTGAGTGCACTTTCGGCGATCATGTGCACCATAGGCGATTGGCGATCATGTACTAACCAGGCGATCTCATAGTCTTCTAAGCTACACTTTCCTTCCTTTTTATTTTAAATAAAAACATACTTAGAATTCATTTAAAATATATTCCTTTTTATTCCAATTTAATTTTACAGGTCCTTACATCAGTCATCGAGGGTTTCCTGTTAACACACAGTTAAGCTGGGACCCAGGCTCCCAGCGAGAGCGTTACGCAAGAAGTACAGGTCAAGTAATCGCCTATCGCCTTGAGGATGAGTAATCGCCTATCACCTGTAAGGATGAATAATCGCCTATCGCCTTGAGGTTGAGTAATCGCTTATCGCCGGTGTGGATCAGTAATCGCCTAAGTTGCACATGATCGCCGTGCGTGAAGGTTAGGAGATTAGGTGATCAGCAAGTCGCCGAAAGTGTGTAAAGGATAGGAGATCAGGTGGTCAGCAAGTCGCTGAAAGAGCACATCGCCGGGAATTTGAGAAGGCTTGGCAAGCACTTGTTGTATGGTCTAAATACAGAGGATAAGTGGCATGTCTGCCACCATGTGTAGTGTGAGTTGTGATACCCAATGTTAACCAGCTCGCCATGTTAAGGTTGTGCCCAGGGTAGCCTGTGCACTAAGCTACTCCCTGTGTGGATAACTTAGTCGCAGGAGCAAAGTGAAGGTAACGTTTCAGCTGCAGGTACTCCAGATGGTGACACGTGTATGACCAGATGTTATCAACGTGTCAAGAGGAATAACCGTCAGGAGAGAGAAAGACTCAGGTATATATACAAAATTCTTAACAGAATAGAGGGAGAATTCATTTTCGATGGTGATTCACTTGTACACGGTTCTAAGTTTTCTTTGAAGTTCTTTGTTGATTCACTCACTGACTTGAGCGTCGGAGCGCGACCGGCCGCAGAGGCGCCATATTGTTCTTTCAGGGGTCTTGGAGGAGCTGAAGGTGGAGGTCATTGGTGCGTTTGGCGTGAAGCTGGTGAGGACGAGGTTCGAGAAGGAGAAGCTCTAGCGCTTTGGTCAAGAGTCTGGATCATTTGGCGCCCACCGTGGGGCGGTGTAAACTGTGATTCCCATCCACAGGTGAGTTTGTGAGGTTTTCGGTAGTTTCTATTCGATTGCTTGTTGCTGCAATCGTTTTTCGGAGGTTTTAACCGTTTGAATCGAAGTCCAATCGGTGAAGACTGGTTTTCTGGAGGTTTTTACCGATTGATTCCTGGATCGAACGTTGTGTGAAGGAACTTGTGTGCAAAGGAAGTTGAAGGTGTCTTGAGCGTTGTTGCAAGATAGGTTCTGCGTATTGAAAGGCAACTGTGTGAGATTAGTAGAAGTTTCATGAGGAAAATGAGGACAACCAGGTCTAGTTCAGTTGCGCCGCAATCTGAAGAGAATAACGTGACGATGTCGCAAATGCTGGAGATGATGCGTGCTTTGCAAGAAGATGTGGCAGCATCGCGCGTCGAGTAGACGAAGATGCACGGCGACCTGGTCGCTTCCCAGGCCAAGAACGAAGAGCTGAGCAAGGTTAATGAAGAGTTACGTCAGGCTCTTCACGAGCAGAGGGAGAGTGCTGCGTCCAGTGGAGGTGCGCCACCGTCTCCGCCACGAGTTTTTCCAATGCCATTTTCGCAGGCGATCATGGACGCTGCAATTCCTACAAACATCACGGCGGTGAAGGCCTCCTTCACTGGAGTGGAAGATCCAAAGGTCACCTCACCGCGTTTCATATGCAGATGATGTTGTCGGGAGGATCGGATGCGGCCTATTGCAAGATGTTCATGAGCACTCTCCACAGTACAGCATTGGATTGGTTTGTGAGCCTACCTACTGGGCACATTTCCAGTTTCCAGCAGTTTTCTAAGCTTTTCGTCGATCAGTACATTGTGAATAGGGCGCCGCCTATGGTGTCGTATGACCTGTTCGACGTAAGGCGATTCCAGGGGGAATCTTTGAAGGACTATATGAATAGGTTTGGAGCTCAGATAGTCCGATTACCAGGTAAAGATGAGGAGATGTTCGTGCACGCCTTTAAGAAGGGCGTGCTACCTGGACCCTTCAGCGAATCGTTAATCAGGAGCCACCCCGCAACGTTTGCAGAGATTCGGCGACGTGTTGTGGCTCACATCACCGCTGAGAATGAAGTGATGGAGAAGAGAGGGAGTATGGCTCCTGCAAAACCACGCACCCAAGCCAAGACTCAGCCTCAGAGGGTGTTGGAGACGGCGACGGTGAAGAAGGATCAAAGGACATACCATCCTTATGATCCGAAGAAGAACAAAGGCGATGACAGTAGTAGAGGAAGACCTCCTTGCCTTTGAGCAAGTGCAGGCGAGAAAAAGGAAGTCCTCCTTGCCTTTGAGCAAGTGCAGGCGAGAAAGAGGAAGTCCTCCTTGCCTTTGAGCAAGTGTAGGCAACAGAGGAAGTCCTCCTTGCCTTTGAGCAAGTGCAGGCGAGAAAGAGGAAGACCTCCTTGCCTTTGAGCAAGTGTAGGCAACAGAGGAAGTCCTCCTTGCCTTTGAGTAAGTGTAGGCAACAGAGGAAGACCTCCTTGCCTTTGAGCAAGTGCAGGCGAGAAAGAGGAAGTCCTCCTTGCCTTTGAGCAAGTGTAGGCACCAGAGGAAGACCTCCTTGCCTTTGAGCAAGTGCAGGCGAGAAAGAGAAAGTCCTCCTTGCCTTTGAGCAAGTGTAGGCAACAGAGGAAGACCTCCTTGCCTTTGAGCAAGTGCAGGCGAGAAAGAGGAAGTCCTCCTTGCCTTTGAGCAAGTGTAGGCAACAGAGGAAGTCCTCCTTGCCTTTGAGCAAGTGTAGGCGAGAAAGAAGAAGACCTCCTTGCCTTTGAGCAAGTGCAGGCGAGAAAGAGGAAGTCCTCCTTGCCTTTAAGCAAGTGTAGGCACCAGAGGAAGTCCTCCTTGCCTTTGAGCAAGTGTAGGCAACAGAGGAAGTCCTCCTTGCCTTTGAGCAAGTGTAAGCGAGAAAGAAGAAGACCTCCTTGCGTTTGAGCAAGTGCAGGCAAGAAAAGAGAAGTCATCCTTGCCTGTGAGCAAGTGTAGGCGACAGAGGAAGTCCTCCTTGCCTTCGAGCAAGTGTAGGCGAGAAAGAAGAAGACCTCCTTGCCTCTGAGCAAATGTAGGCGAGAAAGAAGAAGACCTCCTTGCCTTTGAGCAAGTGCAGGCGAGAAAGGAGAAGTCCTCCTTGCCTATGAGCAAGTGTAGGCGACAGAGGAAGTTCTCCTTGCCTTCGAGCAAGTGTAGGCGAGAAAGAAGAAGACCTCCTTGCCTCTGAGCAAGTGTAGGCGAGAAAGAAGAAAACCTCTTCGCCTTTGAGCAAGTACAGGCGAGAAAGGAGAAGTCCTCCTTACCTGTGAGCAAGTGTAGGCGACAGAGGAAGTCCTCCTTGCCTTCGAGCAGGTGCAGGCAAGAAGGGTTCATATATAGGAACGACAGGTGAAAAAGCGAATAGAAGGTTGCAAAAGGTGATCCCACAAAGGACACCTTATTTGGGTAAAGAAGGCGACATCGCCCAAATTTAATTCGGTGAGTACCAGATCAGAGGAATTTCTGGCGATGATGTAGAACCCTTGGCATGTCAGTTAAACGCACAAAGAAACAAGGCGAAGTGAAGAGAACGGAAGATGACCTTTACAAACAACCCACACAAGGTGAAAGTTGAGCTGTTAAGGAGAAAGAGTAATTCGAGTTGTAAAGACAAGATTTATAATTCATTCATTACATGACCTCGGTCGTCGGCAAAAAGGTGAGAGCCCGTCAGCCCGGTAGGTCCAATAGCGATCAGGCGAGTTGTAAGGCTCTTCGTTGAGACAAGTCACAACTCGGGCCTGGGGGGCTTGTGTAGTGGCCAGACCTCGGTCGTCGAGAACAAATAGTAAAGGGTGAACCATGTCAGCTAGGTCCCACAGCATGGGCCAAAGCCACGTGGAGTGGACCTCGCAGGTAGCTTGGATTAGCGGGTGATCGGTCATCAGTGTGTCCCCTCAGAGGGAGGTGATCAGTCATCGGTGTGTACTGACCAAGTAGTCGGGTGTGATGATGTAATTGTGAGGTAATCCTGTGGGCATGCTGGAGGAGAACACGTGGATCAAGAAATTGCAAAGAAAGAAAAGGGAAGAGATGAGGGAAGGTGACTCAAAGGAAAGGCTCGAAGAAAAAGGAAGAATGAACAAATGAGGGTTTATAAGAACAGTGGTTGTCAGAAAAACCCTAAGTTACGAGAAGGATCATAAAGCATCCCACAACGTATGCACCAAAAAAGCGTCACGAAGGTTGGAGATTGAAGAAGTCGAAGGGTCTCACAGAGAAATGCTTTGAATGTCTGAAGGAAAAGAAGAAGGAAAGAAACAGTGTTACTGCCAGAGTGTGCACTCCTGTAGACCGCCAGAAGACGATTTCTTAGTCTCTTCGTTGAGAACAAGTTCACAGCTCGAGACTGGGGGGCTTATGATCCGGTCGGTCATCGGTAGTCGATGACGTCAGCAGCAGTTGACCACGTGGACCGTTCACAGGGTGACACGTGGTAGAGGATAGCAGGTGAATCAGGGAGGCGATCACTCAGAATGGTGATCGGTGGTCGGTTGCTAAGGGACCATCACCCGCAGATCAGCGTCAGATGAGCGCCTGGAGGCAGAGCGCGACGAGCGCCTGGAAGCAGAGCGTGAGAAGTAAAGAAGCACTGATCAGTCATCGGGGGTTTCCTGTTAACACACAGTTAAGCTGGGGGGACCCAGGCTCCCAGCGAGAGCGTTACGCAAGAAGTACAGGTCAAGTAATCGCCTATCGCCTTGAGGATGAGTAATCGCCTATCGCCTGTAAGGATGAATAATCGCCTATCGCCTTGAGGTTGAGTAATCGCTTATCGTCGGTGTGGATCAGTAATCGCCTAAGTTGCACATGATCGCCGTGCGTGAAGGTTAGGAGATTAGGTGATCAGCAAGTCGCCGAAAGTGTGTAAAGGATAGGAGATCAGGTGGTCAGCAAGTCGCCGAAAGAGCACATCGCCGGGAATTTGAGAAGGCTTGGCAAGCACTTGTTGTATGGTCTAAATACAGAGGATAAGTGGCATGTCTGCCACCATGTGTAGTGTGAGCTGTGATACCCAGTGTTAACCAGCTCGCCATGTTAAGGTTGTGCCCAGGGTAGCCTGTGCACTAAGCTACTCCCTGTGTGGATAACTTAGTCGCAGGAGCAAAGTGAAGGTAACGTTTCAGCTGCAGGTACTCCAGATGGTGACACGTGTATGACCAGATGTTATCAACGTGTCAAGAGGAATAACCGTCAGGAGAGAGAAAGACTCAGGTATATATACGAAATTCTTAACAGAATAGAGGGAGAATTCATTTTCGATGGTGATTCACTTGTACACGGTTCTAAGTTTTCTTTGAAGTTCTTTGTTGATTCACTCACTGACTTGAGCGTCGGAGCGCGACCGGCCGCAGAGGCGCCATATTGTTCTTTCAGGGGTCTTGGAGGAGCTGAAGGTGGAGGTCATTGGTGCGTTTGGCGTGAAGCTGGTGAGGACGAGGTTCGAGAAGGAGAAGCTCTAGCGCTTTGGTCAAGATGCTGGATCAATAGAGATCATGAGTCCCTAAAATATTTGAAAGGCCAAAGCAAGCTTAATAAGAGACATGCAAAGTGGGTGGAGTTTATTGAACAGTTTCCTTACGTGATCAAACATAAACAAGGTAAAATTAATGTGGTTGCTGATTCTCTTTCAAGAAGACATACCTTGTTAAATGTTTTAGATGTTCAATATTTAGGTTTTGATCACATAAAGGAACTATATCATGATGACTTAGATTTCCCACTTATCTATCAAAAGTGTTTAAAAGGAGGACACAAAGACTTTTTCTTACATAATGGTTTTCTTTTCAAAGGAAAAAGACTTTGTGTTCCTCATGGTTCTATATGACAATCTCTTGTTAGAGAGGCTCATGAGGGTGAGCTTATGGGACATTTTGGGGTTGCTAAGACTTTAGAAACATTGCATGAACATTTCTTTTGGCCTCACATGCGAAAATCCGTACATAGTTTCTGTGATAAATGTATAGCATGTAGGAAGGCTAAATCTAAAGTCAATCCCCATGGTTTATATACCCCTCTTCCTATCCCATCAATGCCTTGGGTAGATATTTCAATGGATTTTATCTTAGGTCTTCCCAAGACATCGGCAGGAAAGGATTCTATCTTTGTGGTAGTGGATCGCTTCTCTAAGATGGCTCATTTTATTCCTTGCCACAAAGTAGATGACGCTTGTTATATTGCAAATCTCTTCTTTAAGGAAGTTGTTCGTTTGCATGGGCTTCCTAGAAGTATTGTATCCGACAGGGATTCAAAGTTTTTAAGCCACTTTTGGAGGACCTTGTGGGGCAAACTTGGCACAAAACTTTTGTTTTCTACTACTTGCCACCCCCAAACTGATGGTCAAACTGAGGTGGTCAATAGAACTTTGGGTCAAATGTTAAGATGCTTTATTTCCGTGAACCCAAGGGTTTGGGAGAATTTACTACCTCATATTGATTTTGCTTATAATAGAGTAGTAAATTCTACAACTGCCCATTCTCCTTTTGAGGTTGTTTATGGGTTTAACCCTTTAACACCTTTAGATCTTCTTACAATTCCTGTACTTGATGAGATTTTATGCAAAGATGGTTTTGAAAAATCTTCTTTTATTAAAGACTTGCATAATCACATCAAGTTACAAATTGAGAAGAAAGTTGGCAAATATGCTAAGAATGCCAACAAAAGGCGTAAGGCATTAATCTTTGAACCTGACGATTGGGTTTGGCTACACTTGAGGAAGGATAGATTCCCTGCTCAAAGGAAGTCAAAACTTATGCCTCGTGGTGAAGGTCCTTTTCAGGTCATCAAGAGGATTAATGATAATGCCTATGAGTTAGATATGCCTGATACATTTCTTGGAAGTAATTCTTTTAATATCAATGATCTAACTCCCTTTTCTGCAGGTCTTCCAAATTCGTGGATGAATTCTCTCCCACCCGGGGAGCATGATGAAGATCAAGTAAAGGAGGTGTCTGAGGCCCAAGCCCATGAAGCCCAAGCCCAAGTTAGGGCCCAAGCCCAACCAAATAGCTCAACATCCTTCATGCCTCAAAGGATGACTAGGAGCAAGGCTAAAGCTTTGGGAGAAGAGCATCAATGGATGTCTCTTTTTGTAATTACTTGTATATAGTTTTTAGTAGAACTTTAAAGGAAGGTGTAGATATTAAAATAAGGGGTGCCAATGTATAAAGATAGGTCACACCTTCCATGTGACATAAAGAGTAGGTGTAGGTGTAGTTTTTAGGAGGTGCCAAAGTAGAAAAAAGGTCACACCTCCCATGTGACTCAAGATTGGCTCCAAATTTGAATTAGAATTAGGAGGGAATTTTGAATTTGTTTCACTTTCATTTCAGCCCTCTAAACCTATAAATAGAGGTGCTTGGTCATTGTAAATGGAATATGGAAATTAGAAGAAAAGTTACTATACTCAAATTGTGAGTGAATTTTGTGAGACTTGTTCTCCTCTTCCTTGTCTCATCTTGTGAAGCTTTGGGAGCTCTCATGTGGCAGCAAATCTGCACTTATCTTGGATCATCACCTCCAAGTGGCGTGTCCATTCCCAATCCATGGCTACAACCACATAAGTTTCATCTTCTTTCATCTTCCATAGTCATTTCAATCAGTAGTTTTGATTCTATGTCTTGTTCTTGAATTTCAATCGGTTCTTTTGTTTCAATTTGTGTTTCCATTCTGTTTTTTTTTTGTGTTTAAATTCTGCACCTATTCTTTTTTTGAGTTCAGCACCTTGTTCTTCATTCATTCATCACCATTAATTGTGTTTTAACCTTGGACCTTTGGAAATGAACCTTCACATCTACTTAACACTTGTTAAGTTAATGTCCAGTGGGGATTTTCCTTAGGTGACTCACTCTAAATTGCTAAGAATCTTGATCCTAATTCTAAGAAAGTGTCACAAATATAATGAACCTAAAATCAACTCACATCACCCAGAGACTGGGTGCACGAGGAGACATCCAGGTGGTCACCCCGTTAGAGTTTGTACTCCAGATAAGGAAACCTTATGTGCTAGATTACCCTAAGACTGGGTGATAGCGGCGCAATGGTATTCTAGTAAACCCTGAATATGGCTAGCAGCGCAGTGAACCCTAAGTAGGGCTAGCGGTGCAGTAAACCCTAGACTATATAAAGGGCAGTAAAATACTTCACAAAGGTATGCAATTACAAACCTTAAACACAGTGACTAAAACACTTGGTGTTTCTTGCCCAATCTTGACTTGAGCGTTGGAGTGTAAACGGCCTCTAGGGCGCTCCCTTTCTCTTTTGCAAGTGCAGATTGCTTCGAAAGAACCAAGCACATACCAACGTGAGGAAGAAGGCGTGTGAATGTCGTGGAGTCAACTGACAGGCGGGTCAACCGGCAAGAACAGTTATCGTAGTGAATAGCTCCTCCAAATCAGCAACGTGTTGATCCTTTACCTATATCATCTACATATGCTTGCACATTGCGTCCTATCATGGGCGCGAGGACATTTTCCATCAGCCTTTGGTAGGTGGCACTTACATTCTTCAACCCAAATGACATGACTGTGTAGTAGTACCAAGACAGCTCGGTCATGAACGCTATCTTGCACTCATCCATGGGATGCATCTTGATCTAGTTGTAAGCAGAAAAAGCATCCAGGAAACTGAGCAGCTTGCAGCCTGAGGCACTATCTACCAACGCATCAATACTTGGCAGAGGATAAGAGTCCTTTGGGCATGCCTTGTCGAGGTCGGTGAAGTCCACACACATCCTCCACTTCCCATTGGCTTTCCTTACCAACACAACATTCGCTAGCCATTCAGGATATTGAATTTCCCGTATATGACTAGCCCTCAGCAACTTCTGCGTCTCCTCCTTGATCACCTGTCTCCTCTCTTTATTAAACTTCCTCCTTCTCTGACGGACAAGTCTGATATGGGGATTCAGCGCCAGGCGATGACATAAGAAATCGGGGTCGATGCCTCGCATGTCTGAGGCAGACCAAGTGAAAGCATCCAAGTGCCGCTCTGTGACTCCCGCAATTTGGTCCTTTGTATCTTGGCACAAGGATTTGCCAAGCTTGAATACCTTACCTCCAATCCCCCTCTCCAGGACGTCTTCAACTGGCTCAGGTTGTCTCTCTCGGGCGACCTCTACTCGTGTGACCCCAACTGTAACATCCCGCCAATTTCATTGCATAATTATAAAATGAAGTAGAGATAAAATAATAATGTTGAAGTGAACATAATTATATATATATATATGTAATGAAGTTTTCTCCTCGTAGGGAGTTTAATACATAATCTGCTGGTTTCCAAAAATGTAAACTAAATACAACAAAATAAATAAAAACAGGCGATTCCCCAATAGGATAGGCGATCTCCCATCAGGAAAAGGCGATCTCCTATCAGAAAAGGGCGATCTCCTATCAGACAACATAAAAAGGGTGATCGCCTAACAGAAATATATATGGGTGATCTCCTCCCGGCGACCACTCACTGAGGAGCTCTACCACCTGCAACCTCGTCTGCTCCCGTGCAAAAATACACGATCATCACAGTTTAAGAGAAAACAGCCACAGAGCAATACAAAAGAAAGGGATAAGCTAGATGTTTTAAAAGCTTTTAAATCAATAGTAAACATAAAACTTCACACCATTCATGATCCATATCAATTACAACCATCAACATTGCCATATTCCACATACTCGTCAAGTGTCCATTTGCTACTTTCAGTATTCAAGATTCACACGTCAGACTTTCCACTGACTCACAATGCATAGACACATGACTCTACTTCCGGATTGACTCGTGCGTTGACTCAGGCTCAGAGATCTGCACCTGTCATACCATACCACTGTGAAATCCACACAGGGTCGCTGTGAAATCCACACAGCCATGCGCATATATAATCTCAATGTCATTAACTCTCCCGGTATGACAGGGTTAATTCATATAACAGGCCGAGCTCGTTCTTTTTCACACTACTCGCCCATTCATATGAACCTCCTCCGACTCTCCACAACTGAATAACTTCATCTACGTGATTCCATTATATCAACAGAGTCAGGATATCTCCTTCTAGACAAGCCCCTAGTCAATACACCTACACACGATCTTACACGGTATTTCCTTTCCTGAAAATACTATGCCTTGATCCCACATTCACAACATTCAAAACATCATACCACTCAAATGAATGATTCAAATCACAGCAACAATCATTTCAAAGGTTCAGATTTTCGAGTATCACATGCATTCCACCTTTAGATCTCAAACAGCTTCTAACAACACAAAAACAGGGGAGTTCGAAATCTGTATTTAAAACCGGCGATCCCGTCGCCCAAACACATAACAACAGAACATCCTGAAAAAGGAGTTTAAAACCGGCGACCACGTCGCCCAACCACATAGAACAGAGCATTGCGAAAAGAAACATGAAACCGACGACCACGTCGCCCTCACTTCAGAAACAGCTAATCTATGGCTTGTATTGAAAATGAAGGCTAGCTTCCCTTACCTGGACTTGCGCAAAACACCAACAACTCCAAAACCCCACGAAGCTTAAAAGATGCTTTCACTCTGTTTTTGCGTCTGGTTTGTAGGACTTGCAGAGAACTTCCCAGGTGCTCTAATGGTAGCCGTCGCTCGTCGTACTTTTGGGTGAAGGTGCCTGAATCGCAGTGCGAAGGAGAGAAAAGGAGAAGAAGGAAGGTAAACACACTCTTTCGCTCTTGAACCACTGCAACATTTCTTTCTCTCAGAAGTGGGTTTTTGCATCTTAAACTAACTTGTCCACAAAAGTCGCTGCCACCACCCACTCTGCAGGGAAGTTTGTGTGTACGCTGCGCTGAACAGTACGACTAAGCGTGCCTCTGCGCAGGCTAACACTCTGAGGTCACTATTCTAAACCACCCTTTTTGTCTACGTGGCGCGCGTGCAGGACGTTTCATGCTGGGAGTCTGGGTCCCACCTTCTCTGTGTGCAACTCGACATCGCGCGATAACCTTCCACCGATGACCACTAGCACGAAGACTATCCACCGATGACCTCTTGCGCGAAGACTATCCACCGATGACCTCTCACGCGAAGGCTATCCACCGATGACCTCTCGCGCGAAGACTATCCATCGATGACCTCTCGCGCGAAGACTATCCACCGATGACCTCTCGCGCGAAGACTATCCCCGCATGCCTCGCGCCCTGGCGATGCCCGCATGCCTCACGCCCTGGCGATGCCCGCATGCCTCGCGCCCTGGCGATGCCCGCATGCCTCACGCCCTGGCGATCACGTGTAGTCTAGGCGACCGGCGATTTTGTACTAACAAGGAAATCTTATAGTCTTCTAAACTACACTTTCCTTCCTTTTTATTTTAAATAAAAACATACTTGGAATTCATTTAAAATATACCCTTTTATTCCAATTTAATTTTTACAGGTCCTTACACGAACTCCTCCTTGGGGCAGGTCAGCAACGGCACACTCTCCACCTAGTGGTTGCGTGGCCATTGTGCACACTCCTCTTCTTGTTCTGAGGCTATTTTCATAACACTTCTTAGCCTCCTTCTGATCTGACCTGATGGTGATCACTGCACTTTCCATAGAAGGCAGCTCCATCTTCATGTGCCTTGTCGACGCCACTACCCCTAACCTGTTCAGGGCTGGCCTGCCCAGTAATATGTTATAAGCTGAGGGGGCATTCACGACAAGGTACCTGATGTTCTCTGTACGGGAGGTCACTCCATCCGTGAAGGTGGTCCTCAGTTTTATATGCCCCCGCACGACCTGGTCTCCAGCAAACCCATATAAGCAACCAGTATAAGGTCTTAATTGGTCTGGAGAAAAAAAAGCTTGTTGAAGGTTGACTAGAACATTACATCGGCTGAACTTCCCTGATCAACAAGGACCCGATGCACCCTTCTTCCCATGCTAACCACTGATATCACCTTTGGATCATTGTCATGAGGGACAACATTCTGGCGATCTGCCTTCGTGAATGTGAGGTCAACATCTGGGAAGTGGTCCTCCTCGTGTGCCTCAACCGCCATCACCGATCGTGCGTACTTCTTACATTGCGATGAAGTACACCCTCCTCCCGAGAATCCTCCTGCGATGGTGTGGATCTCGCCATGTATGGGCAACTCGTGCCCCTGGTCAGTTCTTGGGGTCACTACCACCTCTCCCCCTTGTGACTCCCGCAGGTACTCATTTAAGAAACCACTCCTGACCAACTCATCCAACTAGTGACCTAGGGCCAAGCAGTTGCGGATGGGATGGGCAAACGCCTGGTGGAACTCACACCATGCGTTCTTATTGGGCCCCAACCTCTTGTCTGTCTTTGGGACCACCTTCAGTCTTTCTTCTACGTTAGGAATAGTGATCAGCTCCTTCAACTCTACCAGGAAGTTATGTCTGAGGGGCACATCCTCCTTCACGCGTGCCTTGGTTTAAGGCTTCCTGGCCTCGTAGGGTTTCTGCTTACCCTGTGCCCTCTTCTCCATCATCACCTTGTGCACCCGCATGGGTTGTGGGCGGCTGGGCACACGTGACCATGAGGGGGCCACGCTCTCGCGTTTCTCGTTGAGTTCCCCTTCTGCTACGATGTGGGCAACGGCGCGGCGCCTGATATCACCAAAAGTCTTGGGACGATTTCTGATGAGCGACTCACTGAAGGGTACTGGCAGTATTCCCTTCTTGAAGGCGCACACCACCATATCCTCGTCCTTGGTGTGCAACCTCACCACCATCGCTCCAAATCGATTGAGATAATCCCTTAGGGACTCTCCTTGATACTGTCGTACATCAAAAAGGTCATACGACACTGGCGGGGGAGCCTGATTGACAATGTACTGCTCCCTAAACAGCGTGGAAAACTGCGTGAAGGATGTTATGTGTCCCTCAGGCAGGCTGATGAACCATTCTAGTGCTGTCCCCGTCAACATGGTCATGAAGAGTTTGTAATGCACCGCATCGGAACCTCCTGACAGCATCATCTGAGTGTGGAATGTTGTGAGATGCGCCTCTGGGTCCTCCACCCCCATGAACACAGTTTTAAGGCCCACGAAGGTGGCGGCACCACGGTGTCCATGATTGCTTGGGAGAAGGGTATTGGGAATACCCTAGGTGGTGTAGGCGGGGCTCAATCATCCACCACGCGATCCCTTGTCTGCTTCAAATTACACAGATTCATGCGCAATTCCTCATTCGCCCTGTGTAGCTCTTCGTTCCTGGCCTGTGATGCGGCCAGGTCCATCTACATATGTGCCTGATCCACCCTAGATTCTGCCACCGTCTCCTGGAGGACGTGCATCATTTCCATGAGTTATTGCATGGTGACGCCTTCACCCCCATTTGGTGGGACAAATCCTTGTCTGGTATTCCTCATAGCACTAGATTCTCCTCTTTTCGCTTGTGTATGGGACCTTGTTTTATATCGGTCCTACGGTGGGCACTAAATGTTCTTGCCGGTTGACTCTCTTGTCAGTTGACTCTACGACAATCTCACATCTCCTTCCCTCTCCTTAGGTAATGTTGTATCGAAACAACCTGCACCTGCAAAGACAGAAAGGGGCGCGCTAGAGGCCGTTTGCACTCCGACGCTCAAGTCAATACTGGGGCAAGCACACCAAGTGTATTGAGTATCTTAGTTTAGGTCTAAAAACTGCGTACCTTTGTGAAGTGTTTTACTACCCTTTATAAAGTCTAAGGTTTCCTCTGCGCTGCTACCCATAGTAGGGTTTCTACAGGAATGCCCTTGTGCCGCTATTACCCAGTCTTAGGGTAATTTAGCGCATAAGGCTTCCCTTAATTAGAGTGCAAATTCTAACAGGATGGCCACCTGGGTACCCCCTCGTGCACCTAATCTCTGGGGCCACCTATCCTGGGAGTGCCTTTACTTTTCATGTGCCATGCATGTAGCTTCACTTGGAAACCCTAATCCTAATGGGCACTCAAACCCTTCAAGAGTTTGCACCTTTTCCCTGCCACACGCATGGGTGCTTCGTGACTTAGGCCTCTCTCTACCTAATGATTGGTCTTCTCTCGGGACCCATCTTAGATGTTCTAGTTCTGTTGTTCAAAACACCCAAGACCGATGTCACCTCGTCGCACTCTGTTGCCGAGGACTCATCACCCCGTTGAGTGATGAAGACACATCGGTCCACTTTGGTGATCGACACACTAATGACTAATCAGCCCATTAGTCCATACTACCTGTGGGACCCAGCCCATGTGGCTCTGGCCCTACTGTGAGACCCAGCTGATGTGACTCACCATTACTAGCTGTTCTCGGTGTCCGAGGACTGGTCGGTACAATATGTTTTTTAATAAATCTACATTTGTAATAAGTAATTTTATAATAGTTGATATATTTATCATAAATCCTTCTCTTTAATGTTTACAATTGTTTTATCCGTCTGCAAAGTTAAGAATAAAAAATATGTACGGTCTAATTTGAATAAAGTATAATTAAATATTATATATGATTAATTTTTTTATTTAATTTTTAAATAAATTATTATTATATATTGTTCTTTCTTATTTGTCTTACATATAATCTTGTGCATTCTGTTATTTCTTTTTCCTTTTATAACTGTTGAGTATTTCCTTTTATTCTATAATCATTATGCAAAATACTTTTCATTTTATATTGTTACAAATCTTATAAAATATTTCAAATTGAGTGTTGTTGTGGACGATATATATATAAAATATTTGAATACGATATCATCAGCGTATCTATGCTAGATTGCAGGTCTTGTTATTTTATAAGTATATATTTCTTTACCTATTAAAAAGCTTATCTTCAGGTAAGTTGTTGGATTAAACATAAGTACATATAGATATTAAAGTAATTAAAAATACTTATAGGTTAACATACTTTTACTCTAAATATAAAAATTAATTTTAAATACATCTTCAACAAGTTTTTTATAAAATATAGAATAAATCTATATGACAGTTGAATTATATTTTTTTATCAATTAAACCATAACATTACAATTCATATAATTTCAAAATTATCTAAAATTTTATTCTATATATTATTAGATTTTAACGTATTACATATGATAAAAATTTAAATACCTAAATACTATATAATATTTTAAAAAAATTAATTCTATAAAATTTGATTAACGTAATCATCAAAATGATATAATCAAATTCGCAAATGTTGATTAAATTTATACTTTATACAAAAATATTAGAAATATTAAAGTCATATATATAATTTAAACCAACATATCTTATGTAGCTACACGTATATACAATACAGACACTACAAGAAAAAAAAACTTTATCAGAGGTTGATATAACTCTTAGAAAAGATTTAAGTAATGGAGTTTTTTTAACTTTCGTTAAATTTCAAAGGTTATTCAAAAATATCAGCAAAATAACAGAGTTTTTTTAACCTTCGCTAAATCTCAAATGTATATTTTAAAACCTCAACAAAATAATGGAGGTTTTTCTAACCTTCATTAAATTCCAAAAGTTTATTCTAAAACTTTAGCAAAATAACGACCTTCGATAAATTTCAAAGGTTTTTCCTAAAACCTCAGCAAAATAACAAAGGTTTTTTTAACCTTCATTAAATTCTAAAGATTTATTGTAGAACCTCAAAAAAACATTCAAAATTTTTCAAACTTCAATAAATAAATATAATTAAATTTATTTATAAATAAATAATTAAAACTACATAGTTTTAATATATTTTATATATTTTATAACTAAATTCTCTAAAATTTTGAAAGTGTAACTTTACTTTACAAATAAGTTTTCTAAATTTTCAAAAATTTATTTTAAAAACTTAGCAAAATAACCTTGGATAATATGTATATCAACAATTAATCTTGGATAATAAGTATTTCAACAGTATTTGCATATTTTTTATGATTGATGGTAGTTGGTTTATATAATTCCTAATTTTTTTTGTTACGAGCTCATACTTATAATTGTTAATATTTAATTCTCATAATTTTGAAATATTTTAAATTAAGGTCTTTATTTTAAAATACATCTAATAATTAATTCACTATGAAAGTGAGAAGTGATAAAGTTAATTTCTCCTCACAATATGTTCTTGTCATCTTTAGCCAAGAACATGCATGTCTTTGAAGCCCACATCTGATAGATAATGTAATTATTTAGGATATATAAAGCAGTGATAAACACTAGTTGTTGTCGAGTTAGGTAACAGTGGCTTGTGACCTAAGTTGGGCCAGTAAGGTGATGGAAAAAACAATAGTGGAGTAAGAAGAAGATAGTGCCTTTTTTAGTGTTTCTTTTCCTTAGATAATAGACATAAGTGTGGTTGAATTGTGATTCCATATTAGGATTGCCGTCGGCGGCCATTGAGCCTGTGTCAGAGAGTAGTGTGTCTATGGTGGAAGCCGGGAGGATTGTTAGAGATGGTGGAAAATGCGGTTGAAGGTTATTTCTAACTACAAGTCATTTTATGAAAATTTTGAAACTCATGGTATTTTCCTGAGGTTCTTAAACCCATGGTATTTTACAGAGGTTCTTATTTTATGGAGGTTCTTAAACCCATGGTATTTTACGGAGGTTTTTAAACCCATGGTATTTAACAGAGGGTTTGAAATCCATGGTATATTACGGTGGTTCTTAAACTCATGGTATTTAACAAAGATTCTTAAAGACGTTTCCTGAGGTTTAAAAAAACCCCGGGGAACACGTTTCCCAAGGATGGTTTAGCGGGGGAAACTACAACCCTGGGTAAATGACTTAATAGAGGTTTGAACCCTGGATAATGTAAAAATAAACCCCCGTTAAAACCATTTTTTCTTTTAGTCAAAATATCAAAAACAAAAACAAAAAATCTTGCTAAGACACCCCCCCTACCTCATTTTTTCTTTTATTATTTTCTCAAGCTCTCTCTTTCCATATCTCTCCCTCTCCCTTCTCTCTTTAATTTCTCTCTCACAACTCATTTATTTCAAAATATGATCACACCTTATAGTAGCTAAGGAATCATGCTACATTCCTGATCAGATTTTCAAACTGTTGCAAAATTCATTTCTAATCAAAATTATTTTAAAAAAACTTGATACAATAGATCCCATTGGATAAGTTCATTTTTACTCTAAAGATTACTTATTCTCTATTTTTCCTTAGAATTTAGCCATCAATGTTTATGAGGACAATTGAGAAAAAAATTTCCTCTCAACTTGTTTTACCATATGTTGAATTTTGGTGATGTTTGAGTAACTTGCTTTAGGTCCCTAGAGTTTAAAGTGGTTCCCCTAATTGAACAAGAATTTTCTCGAGATGTTACAGGTAAGAGAAGCTATCTATGTTTCTTTTTTTTATAGAACCTTAAATAACCATTTAGATAATAAATTAATATAGTAATTGTATGCATCTTAGGGTATAAAGTTAGTTAAATTGAATTTTATTATAGTTGATGAGTTTTAATATTTGAGGTTGAGATTGTATTGTAATGATTGAAGAATGATGCTTGAACGAATTTTAGTCCAGATTGTTCTTGAAATGATCTTTAAAAAAATTAATTATTAATTAAATTTTTTTCTTTCTCTTGGTTTTCTTCTTATATCTTCAATAATTTCATTATATATGATTTATTTTTATAAATATAAAATGAATATTAGTTAGTATATTCAATTGAATTGTGAAGTTTCTAAATAATATGGATTTGTATGATTGATGGAATGGAGCTCAAATAACTTCATAAGTGCTACAACAAAGGATGCTTCAACAGGAGAATCGAGCAAGCAACCACAGTGGAAAGCCATTCATAACATGGAAGAGCCCCAATCTGAGTAGAATAGCTCAACTAGGTTAGCTATCGACAATCTTGATGAATTTATTTCTGATAGAGACATTGTCAATTGTAATAGGAGTTTCTCGAACATTATATATATGATTGAACCAATAAAAGTGTGAGAGTAGGGAAAGAAAATTAGCATAACATGTATAAGGGATGAGGATGCGGTTCTTAAAGAATTAGAACATATGGATGGAAGGGACTCTGAGGCTAAGAAAAAAAATCTGAGGAGGGCAATAGGAATGGTGGTATATGATAATAATAAATTTGCATATAAGAGGATTAGGAGGGAGAACTAAAACTCGATATTTGAGGGTATTAATTGCAAAGGAAGATGTGAAATTAGTTTGTATTCAAGAAACTAAAACTAATGTGCTCACAAATTCTAGATGTTATGCAATATGGGGGGATAGTAATGTTGGGTGGATACATAATGAGGGTCAAAGCGGAGCAAGAGGAATTCTAACCATGTGGCATAAGAAAATATTTCAATGTCATATGCATTCTCTAGGCCAAGGTTGTATTGCAGTTGTTGGGGAACATTTAAAACTGAAACTGTTCTCGCCAGTTGACTCGCCTGTCGGTTGACTCTGCGACACTCACACGCCTCCTTCCTCACGTTGATATGTACTTGGTTCTTTCGAAGCAATTTGCACCTGCAAAGAGAAAGGGGGCACCCTAGAGGCCGTTTGCACTCCGACGCTCAAGTCAAGATTAAGCAAGAAACACCAAGTGTTTGAGTAACTGTGTTTAGGATTTGAAACTACGTACCTATGTGAAGTATTTTACTGTCCTTTATATAGTCTAGGGTTTACTGCGCCACTAGCCCTAATTAGGGTTCACTGTGCTGCTAGCCATATTCAGGGTTTACTGGAATGCCCTTGCGCCGCTATCACCCAGTCTTTGGATAATCTAGCACATAAGGTTTCCTTATCTGGAGTGCAAATTCTAACAGGGTGACCACCTGGGTGCCTCCTCGTGCACCTAGTCTCTGGGGCCACCTGTTTTGGGAGTGCCTTCACTGTTCACGTGCCATGCATGTAGCTTTACTGGGAAACCCTAGTTCTGATGAGTACTCGACCCCTCGGGACTCTGCACCTAACTGTGCTTTCCCTGCCACACGCATAAGCTCTTCGTGAATTAGGTCTCACCTTATCTCTGGGCTTTTCCTTTTCATTGGCCCACTCTGGGAACCAATCTTAGCTGTTCTGGTCATGTTGTTCAAATCGCCCCAACCGATGTCACTTCGTCACACCCTGTTGTCGATCTCTAATTGTCCTGCTGTGTGACGAGGACACATCGTTTCTCTCTGGTGATCGACCCACTAACTACTCATCGACCCACTATTCCTTGCTACTTGTGGGACCATGCTCACATGGCTCTTGTAACATCCCGCAAAATAAAACCATACATACATGTATAATGAAAATAAAGGTAAACAAATAATATTGAAGAGTACATGATAATATATATATAAGTAATGAAGTTGCTCCTCTTAGGGAGTTAAATACATAACCAGGTCAAATGTTTTCAAAATTTAAACGAAATTCAACCAAATACAACAAGACCGGCGGTCTCCATACATGAACCGACGATCTGGTAACAGAAGGCCCAATACAGGCGATCTGCAGCAGGACATAAATCCGGCGATCACCACCAAGAGATAGAAAACCGGCGATCTCTTCCTCGGCAACCACTCACTAAGGAGCTCTACATCCTGGAAGATCATCTGCTCTCGTGTAACAATTACACGATCATCACAGTTTTAAGAGAACAGCCACAGCACCAAAACACGCAGGGTAAGCTAGATATTTTAAAGAGAGTTTAAATAAGAACATTAAAATCAAGGTAAAAACATTTTTCAAGATATCCATGTAAAACTTAGAGTTGCTCATACCCTTCACCTGATCGCCCAGAAACCACACATTTCACAATATTTCCCAGAGTCGTTCTATTTCACAAACAGCATCAAGTGTCTATAAATTCCAAATTCCTCATTCCACACGTCAGACTACCACTGACTCAACACACAAGACACTTGACACTACTTCCGGATTGACTCGTGCATTGACTAGACTCATAGATCTGCACCTGTCATACTGCCCACTGTGAAATCACACACATTCACAGGGTCGCCGTGAAATCACACACATTCACAAGCGTATAATGAATCTCAATATCATCACCATCCTAGCATGACAGGGTTAATCCACACAACAGGCCGAGCTCGTTCTCTTTCAAACAACTCACCCATACGTATGAACCTCCTTCGACTCTCAACGCCCGAACAACTTCATCTATATGATTCCATTATATCAGGAGAGTCAGGATATCATGACGAATCACCGGTCAATGCACATCCTACACGATCTTACACGGTATTTTCTTTCCTGAAAATACTATGCCTTGATCCACATTCACAACATTCAACACATCACATAACACTTAAAGGAATGATTTCAATCACAGCAAAACTCACTCCAAGGTTCTTATTTTCGAATATCTCATTTAAATCTCAAACAGTTTCAAACAACACCAAAAACAGGGAGTTCGCAAACAACGCCAAAACCGGCGATCTAGTTCAAAAACAGGGTATTTCGAAGTCTGCATTTAAAACCGGCGACCACGTCGCCCAAACACATAGCACAGAGCATTTTACAAGGATGAAAACGAAAACCGGCGACCACGTCGCCCTCACTTCAGAAATAGCTAAACTATGGCTTGTATTGAAAATGAAGTCTAGCTTCCCTTACCTGGACTTGCGCAAACACCTAGAGTTCCGAAACCCAACGAAGCTTGAAGAACGCCTTGGCTCTGTTTTTGCGTCTGGTTGAAGGACTTGCAGAGAACCTCCCAGGTGCTCTAATGGTGCTGCCTCTCGTCGTACTCTTGTGTGAAGATGCTAGAATCGCAGCGCGAAGGAGATATCTGGAGGAGAAGGGAGGTAACTCACTCTTTCTCTCTTTGAATGCTGCAACGTTTTTTTCTCTCAGCAGTGGGTCTCTGCATCTTAAACCAACTTATCCACCAAAAGCAGCTGCCACACCCACTCTGCAGAGAAGTCTGAGTGTACGTTTCCCTGAACAGTACGACTACAGTTGTCTCTTGCGCAGGCCAACCACTCCCTGAACAGTACTACTGAGCGTGCCTCTGCGCAGGCTAACACTCTGAGGTCACTATTCTGAACCACTCTTTTTGTCTACGTGGCGCGCGTGCAGGACGTTCCATGCTGGAAGTCTGGGTCCCACCTTCTCTGTGTGTAACTCGACGTCGCGCGATGACCTTTCACCGATGACCACAGGCGCGAAGTCTATCCACCGATGACCTCTCCCGCGAAGGCTATCCACCGATGACCTCTCGTGCGAAGACTATCCCCCGATGACCTCTTGCGCGAAGGCTATCCACCGATGACCTCTCCCGCGAAGGCTATCCACCGATGACCTCTCGCGCGAAGACTATCCACCGATGACCTCTCGCGCGAAGACTATCCACCGATGTCTCTCCCTGGAAGACGACCGATGTCTACATGGCTCTTGTCCTGGCGATGCCCGCATGTCCCGCGCCTGGCGACGCCCGCATGCCTTGCGCCCTGGCGATGACCGCATGCCTCGCGCCCCGGCGATCATGTGTAGTAGACGACCGGCGATCATGTATTAACAAAGAACTCTTATAGTTTTCTAGACTGCACTTTCCTTCCTTTTTAACTTAAATAAAAACATACTTAGAATTTATTTAAAATAATCCTTTTTATTCCAACTTAATTTTTCAAGGTCCTTACAGCTCTGGCCCGCACTGTAGGGCCCAGTTGATGTGTCTTGATGTCATCAGCAGGTCTCCATGTCCGAGGACTGGTCGGTACAGAAACTAAAAACACAAATTGTGGTCGTTAATGTGTACGCTCCTTGTAACCTACAAGAGAAATTGGAGTTGTGGGAAGAATTAACACATTTTAAATAAGCACAACAGAATAGGTTATGGTGAATATTGGGAAACTTTAATGTTGTAAGAAATGTAAATGCAAGGAGAGGTGTCAGGTTGATGACTCTTTTACGACAAGTGTACTAGGTTCGAAGTAATAATTTGTCACTAAGGACGAATATCGAACCCACAAGGAACAATTCAATTATCGAGTATAAGATTCGCTAAATAGAGAACAAAATAATAAATTTTGTTAGGAGTTTGTTATAATGATTGCAAGAATTATAGAGAAAGGAAGGCAAAGAGTTTGTTGGTTCAATTGGGAAAATTGGGATTAACGTTTGTCCTTCTTACTCTTTTGTATTTTGAAAAACATAGTAATATTCTATCATTTGATTGATGTTGATGTCCATATAAGAGTCATTTATATTGATTCCTTGCATATAAAATTATTAAGAAAGTCTCCTAAATATTGATTCCTCGCATATTTATAAAAACTCTTTAGCATTACGATTAGATGTTGATAGTAATTAACATTTCAAATTTATTCCTACCATATATGTTAATCATTATCATTTAGGTCAGAAACTTTGAGATACTTTTCAGTGAAATCTAAGGATCTAGATCATGACAAACAGGCATTACAAATAAAATGACAATACCAATGATTAATCAATAACAAAATATCATATTTAAATATCACATCAATATATAAGAGTTTAAAAAAATTGCTTTCAATCCCAAAGGGTAAAATTAGCCACTCATGTTAGCTATTACAAGCATGAAAAGTAAGAGAAGAAGATCCAAGATGTTACTCCTAGACAGTTGCCTTCTCTAGGGTTTTCTAACATCTTCTATTCTCCCAATTGATTTCTAGGGTTGTTCCTCATGCCTCATATTTAACCTAGTTGTACTTGGGCTAAGTGACTTCTCGCCTGGGTATGCTTGGGCTCGCATGGGCGAGTTGGACGAAAACAGGCCCAACGTCTCTAGAGTGATCTCGCCTGGGCAAGATCCTCTGGGAGCTTTTGGCTTGGGCGAGTGTTTGGAGAGTTTCAACTTTCTCTTTATATTTGGTATATTCTCCTTTTTCTCTTTCATCTCCCTTTTTCCCTATAATCCTGAAAATAACACAAATTTGGGAATACACTAGTACAAAAATAGGAAACAATTAGAACTTACTATGACAAGTGCAGTTTATCAATCATAAAATGTAATGCGGTGGCTTTTTTGTAAAAAATATAAAATTTATTATGTTGCTTAAAATGACAACTGATATAATAAGTACTTATTATATTTTTTCACTTTAGAATCGTCATAATAAATTATTTCACACTATTGTCATAAAATTGATGTTTGTTTTTTATCTGTGCTCCAACTCATACTGCCTTTTCATTTCATCATGCTCCATCTCATACCGCCTTTTAATTTCATTGTCCCCCATCTCTCCAATTTGTACGTCATGCCTTTTCATTTCTCAAATCTACTCCTTCCTCACCCACAAATAACCCAGTCTCTTTGTAAGGACCGAGAAAAATAGTCTTAGAGTAGAAATGGTACAATTAAAATGACACCTGAATATTTTATTATTAAAGTGAAAAGGCTATATAAATAAAAATTTAGTTATTCAGGTTTCATTTTAAAAGAACCATCATCTCTCTAAAAACTCCTTTTCCTTTCCTCTGTCTTCTCTCTAAGATTCTAACCTCCTCCCTCATCAGATCAATGATCGAAGTCCGCCATTGGACTCCTGGTGGTGAACTCTACAAGTTTGCCCGATCAAAATCTTAGATAGAGTAAGTTCATTCTTGGCTCCTTTTCCTTTGAGTTAGTTTTGATTTGATTAGGTTACCTTTAGTTAATCTTGCATGTGATGTTTGTATCTTCAGAAGTAGTTTTTGTTAGCTCAGGGTCCTAGTGGTATAGTTAGATTTGTGATAAGGACTTTTTGGTGCAGGTTAAGTGACCTTTAAGCTTTTGGTAGATTTGGAGCTCTTAGTGAGTATCTGCTTAAGTTTAGGTAAGGGAAGCTAGTTTAAATTTTTTTAATAGAACCGTAGGCTAGAAGATTTAGATATAAAGGTGACGTGGTCACCAATTTAAAATTTTTGTTTGCAGGGTTTCTTGTTTTGAGTCGATTGGAAATTTATTGAAATTGAAATGGGTTTGTAGAAGTTCTTGTTTTGAGTGGATTGGAAATTAATTAAAATTGAAATGTGAAATGGTAGATATAGTAAATGTTGTAGATTGTATTTGAATAATCTTTTGAATCAAGTTAAATGAAATGTTTGATGAGAATTGGTTGTTTGATTTTAAATGATTTTGATTTAGAAATCATATATATGCATAGATAGAAATAATAGCTCAATAACTCAATGAGAGTACTAGTGTAATTCTGAGTGGGAAGTGTTAATGTAATGTGTAGATTTATAAATTTATGAATTGAATGAAATGTTCATTTAGAATTTAACAGGTATAACAAGTTATGCAGAATTTTTCTGCATATCTCGCTCAAGCTAGATAATTCTAGCTCCAGCTAGAATAAAAATATAATTTTGGATGCTCTCTGATTGATTCTAACTCAAGCTAAAATTCTAGGTGCTCTCAGGTTGATTCTAGCTCAAGTTAGCAAATTCTAGCTTAAGCTCGCAAATTCTAGCTCAAGCTAGCAAATTCTAGCTCGGGCTAGACTTTTAAATAAATAAATAAAAAAAAATATTTTTTCTTTTGAAAGCGTAGTTTATTATTGCATATTCTTTTTAAGTGAAAATTCTAAATCTTATTTAAAAATATGATTAAAGAAACTTAGTTATGTGTTTCAGTGACTTTTGAGATATATTTGAATTGTTTAGAAAAGTCTGAAATATGATTTGATTGAATGGTGCATTGATGTGTTACATGAGATGTGGAATGGTGTAACAATGTGATCAAGACATAGTATTTTTAAGAAAGAAAATACCGTGTTGAGATTGTTTTTAGGGTGTATTGATCTATGAGTATCCTGTGAATGAGACAATCCTGACTCTACTGATATAATGGAATCACATAGATGAAGTTATTCAGTTTGTGAGAGTCGAAGGAGGTCCATTTGGCTGAGTTTGAGGTTTGAAAGAACTGATCAGAGCAGGTCAAATGGATTAACCCTGTCATATGAGATGATGAGACATTGAGATGAGTATGCGCATGGTTGTGTGGATTTCATAGCGAGTAGTATGACAGGTGCAGGTCTCTGGATGCTAAGTTCATACATGAGTCTTCCGAAAGTCGAGTCAAGTGTCTATGTGTTATGAGTTAGTAGAAGTCTGACATGAGAAAGATGAATATTGAATTTTGATAGACAATTGATGGTTATGCGAAATGCTTGAGAATTGATGACTTCTTGTGGATGTATAAAGTTATATTTATATTATAAGTTGTAAAAATACCTAGCTTACCCTTTGTTTTGTTTTGTGGTTATTTTCTTTAATCTGTGATGATCGTGTAATTATACGGGAGCAGATAAGGTTGCAGGTAATAGAACTCATGAGTGAGCAGCCAAAGGAGGGGATGATTTTAATTTTGAGTGTTTTGTTTTCTTTGAAAGCTTTTGTGTATGTATTAAAATTCCTATGAAGAAAGATATTTGTTTTGAGATACAATTGTGAGATAGTTGTATATATTCATATGTTAATTAAATATTGTTTATTTTATTTTTATTTTAATATATATGTATATGGGTAAAAATTAAGGATGTTACACTCTTTTTCTGTTAGGCTTCCAATTTTCACTCAATTTTTTTTTTCATTTCATTCGTGTTTAGCATTTTATTTTTGAATCCCTTGCCTACCTCGTCAAACTCCTTTCTTTTCTTGAGGTGCATTTTCCATTTTCATTTTCATTTTTGTTTTGTTGTATGGAATCATAGGATCTTCTGGTGCATGGCCTCTTCCACTGAATCATCAAAATTAGATTGTGTGAACCGCCGGGACTGGGCGAGGTGGGCGGCGGGATTGTGTGAATCAATTACTGTATTTTTTGGAAATTAAAATTTCATTGAAGTTTGCTTTATTTTTCTATCCAACACTTTGAATCAGCACCCGCATGATTACAAGTTTAATATTGTTTGGGTGAATTGTTGAAATTGGCTGGAACTGAAAACAATTGAGTGGAGAATTGGTGTAGATTTTTCCAAGCGATGTTGAAAAAAAAAAAATTCTTTGAAAAAGCAAATATTCAACACTTTAGGTTTTAGGTGCTGCTTTGACCATTTTGTTGAAATTTATGATTTGCTGGTTTAGTTGCACGCACTGTTCACTTTTGTTGTAAAATTTTGATGCACAAGGAGCTGACTTGGACCAAATTGTAGCGTGCTAAATTTTTGTCTGTATTGATGATTTGAAACTTGAATTTTCCGTTTGGAATTGAGAGCACTGTTAGTTGGTGAAATTGTTCTATCAATTGAAGAGGCTACTGTTGAATTGTGGTCTTGGTACAGTTTAGAAAAAGAAAGTTTGTGCAGAACCAGTGGAGTGATGAGTTGAATTAATCCCAACAATTAGTCTTGTGAGGTAGTGATAATTGCATTTTGAGGAAGCACAAAAGTTGCAATAGGAATCAGCACATGAATTGAAATTTAAAATCATTCAATTTTGATACTTTGAATTAGGCATGATGGTGCAGGGAAAGGTGGCAATTGGAGATTCCTTGTTGCGGGACCCACGAGAATTGCATTGAAAAAAACGTGACATAAAAAGTGGCTTTGATATTTGTGCCAACAATGATTATTGGCTTGGTACGTGACAAACTCACAGGAAATTCAATTGGAATTTTCAGCACTGGTGGGTCCGCTTTCTTTTAATTCATAAGATAAATTTTGAATATTTTGATATGTTATAAAATTCTTTAGTTTATTTAAATATATAAGTGAATGTCATATTTATCCTTTACGTATAATATTTACTAGATAATACTATTTAGTTTAATATCATTGTTATATGCATGTGGACAATATTATTAATGAAATAAGGGTGTTATATGTATGTAGATGATACTATTATTGAAATGAGAAAATTCCATAAAACAAATTAATTTTTTTAGAAAATATTAATTTATTATGACGGTTATTGCATAAAAAGTTTTATTTATTATGATGGTTCTGGTGCTACCTATCATAGTAAGTCATACTTTTTATGTGGATTCTTCAAATACCTGTCATAGAAAGCGATTTACTATGATGGTTCTTGTGGTACTTGACATAGTAAGTCATACTTTTTATGTCTGTTTTAGTAATATTTATCATAGAAAATGACTTGTGACAGTTAACTGCCATAAAAAATATAAACTTTTTATATCGTCTGTATTTATGTTGCCTTTAGAACCGTTATAAAAGTCCTCTAGAACTGATGGAAGAGGCCCAAGATCAGATGATGAAAAAGGCTCAAGCTCAAGCCCAACAACTAGGTCCATGGCAAAGAGGATTCAAGAAGAGTGAGACTCTGCTACTAATGGTAGAGAGAAACTTTTCTCTACATGTTCAAAGACCCCTAAGAGGATCCAAGCCATGGGGAGTTGAGCATTAGCTAGTATCTTTATTTGTAATTTCAGTAGAGTAGGGTTCATTTAGCACAATAGGGGGTGTATTTAACAATTTAGCTTGTACCTAGGCCTTTTAGGGTAGGGATGTAGCCCTACCTTCTAGAAGCATGCTAGGGGGTTGCATTAACCTTAGTCAATGCCCTAGCCACCCCTCTCTTTAGGGTTTCCTACCATCCTCTCTCACTTGTCCTCCAAGGCACTTGCACCTATAAATAAGGGTGCTTGGCTCATGGTTTGTAAGATCAATTTAATTTAGTAAATGCTACCAAAGTTTTGCTAGCTTCTACTCTTTGTCTAGGCTCTCTAGGTTAGACACCTTGATCTTCATTTTCACCTTCCTCCAAGTGATTAGGCCCAATCAATCACTCTCCATACTTTTCACGCACCTACAAGGAATCCATAGCTATATATGAGCTATCCTTAACCCATATCATCCATAGCTTCTGCCACCTTTTTCACCTCATTTATTCAAGAAGAACATTCGTCATGAAGAACAACTTATCATTTGGTATCTAGGACTTTGGTTCTTCAAGAGATAAGTGTTCTCTTCATTTTTTTTAGTCTTCTTCAATATTCCATGTTGTTCTTCATTTGTTCTTGATTGTCTTGCTGTTTAAATCTTGTTTTTAGTTCATAGTACTGTTTTGAAAGTGTTGAACGGTTTTATTATTTGGTTTAACTTGTTCTTGAGCTTCCATTTTCAAACTGCTTTTAGGTTCCATTATGTTGGCTGTTTTTGCTTTTATTTGAGTCTTATTGATGTTTTAATCGGTTCATAGTGTTTGTGGTTGAGTCATTTTGATTTTTAAATCCATACAAGTTTTGTCAAAGTCATGTTCATCCTGTAATGTAAAAAATTCCAAGTGATGCCTATTGTTGTTGATTTGGTTGTTTGATTTTGGTTTTGAGTGCAGTTTATATTTCTGAAATTTGAGCTTTGGTGCATTTTATATTTTCATATTTGAGTTCATACTTGTGTGTTAGTTCCATACAAGTTCTTTTCCAATAATTTCCATTATGTCTTTGAAGTTTCATTGGTGTTTTTTAATTCCAATTTAGGATTTCTCTATTTTCACTGTTACGGTGCTGGTTGGAATCGTTCCCAAAAATTAAATTTGTTGATGAAAATTTTTGAAATTCTGGATTTGAGTAGTTTGATGTGTTAAGAAAACTTGAAAAAAAAGAAGCACATCAAAATTCAAAATACAAAAAAAATGATAAATGAAATACGAACAGAGTGCAAAAGTTCTGACTCTGGAAAAATGGTGATGCGACAGTGATTTTGGAAAAAATATTACAATTTATTGGCTCACTTTTTTGGTGAAATTCCAGTGCCTAGTTTGAGCTTAAACATTGAAGTTTCTGTGGTTAAAATTTCAAGCTCAAATTTTTAGTATTCTGTCCAGCATAAATTTGGAAAGTTGTGAAAAATTTTGTAGTGTTGTTTTTGGTTTTATTCATCTATTCTAGTTCCATTCACTAGGATTCCACTTTGTATGCTACCTTTTCTTATGTGCCTTAATTTTTTGCATGTCAAATTTTATTGAATAATCTTTCAATTCTTGTCAAATATCAATTCCATTTGTTCTAGTCCTTGATTTTAAATTTAAGTTTTGTTGCTTTAAAACTTGTTTGACCTCTCTTTGGTGGATTTGACCTAAAAAGTACTTTGGTGAGTGTGGAGCTAAAATTTTATTTTGGTGAAATTCATATCACTAAAGGGGAGCTGGATTAAAGATTTAAGGTTGAATAACCTAAGGAGACAAAGCAAGGGATAACAGCAACCTCATTGAAAATACAAAAAAAAAAAAAAAATACACAAAGGAGCTACAAGTGAAGGAGTGCATAGATTAGGTCTTTCATTTTTTAGCATCAAAATTTGTTGACCTAATTTCATTGTATTTCTTTGAGTTGTAATTAAGAAATCTGATTAATTAGTGGATTAATACGTCTTAGACGGTGAGTGTGTCTTCAAGGTTCCAAAGTGCTAAGGAGCCTCACCTTTAAGATTTGATTAGTTTACAAGCTTTCTAGTTAGCAATTTTCTTTCAATTGTTTTTATTGCTTTATAGTTTTCTTGCATAAAATTTTTTTTTCATTTTTGATTGTGCTCTAAGTAAATTTCTTAGAGAAAGGTTTGTGAAAGTGTTGTGGGATAGTATCTGGCAAAGGAAAGGCTTGGTACTTAAGTGATCCAAGTGATCCACCTCCCTTTCTTGGGAAATTACCTACTTCACTCAACCTCACTACAAAAAAACATGTAAGCTATGGCAGTTTTAATATGGCGGTTCTTACAAACTGCCACAATTATCCATATAATATGATAGGTTAATGTACTGACCAGTCCTCGGACACCAAGAACATATAGTAATGGTGAGCCACGTTAGCTGGGCCCCGCAGCATGGGCCAAAGCCACGTGGGATGGACCCCACAAGTAGCATGGACTAGCGGGATGATTAGTCATCAGCGTGTCGATCACCAGAGTGGACTGACGTGTCCTTGTCACTCAACAGGATGATGAGTCCTCGACAACAGAGTGGGACGATGTGACATCGGTCTTGGGTGTTTTGAACAATAGGACTAGAACATCTGATGTGGGTCCTGAGAGAAGACCAGTTATCAGTAAAATGCCCAGAGGTAGGGAGAAGCCTAAGTCACGAAGCGCCTATGCATGTGGCAGGGAAAACACAATTAGGTGTAGAGTCCTGAAGGGTCGAGTACTCACCAGGATTAGGGTTTCCCAATGAAGGCGCTCCCAAGACAGGTGGCCCCAGAGACTAGGTGCATGAGGGGTTACCCAGGTGGCCATCCTGTTAGATTTTGCACTCCAATTAAGGAAACCTTACGTGCTAGATTACCCTAAGTCTGGGTGATAAAGGCGCAAGGGTATTCCTGTAAACCCTAAATATGGGTAGCGGTGCAGAGGAAACCCTAGACTATATAAAGGGTAGTAAAATACTTCACAAAGGTACGCAGTTTCTAAACCTAAACTAAGATACTGAATACACTTGGTGTGCTTGCCCTAGTTTTTGACTTGAGCGTCGGAGTGCAAACAGCGTCTAGGGCGCCCCTTTCAATCTTGCAGGTGCAGGTTGTTTCGAGACAACAAAGTATAATCCAAGGTGTGGAAAGGAGGCGCCTTATTAATAAACGCCTTAGAGTCAACCGACAGGAGAGTCAATCGGTAAGAATAGTTAATAAACGCCACATTTTTCCTTCAAAATATGTCATTTAGAACTGCCATTTTATAAACTAAATCATTATTTTACGTTTTTGTTCCCACCGTAGTATTCCCCTTTTTTCCAAAAATAATTTTCCCTATTCCCTCCAAAACATTTCCCAAAACTTATTACCCCCAAAATATTTTATTTTGCATATCTTTGCTCATTGACCTCCTCTAAAAACCCTCTCATTTCTTATCTTTCGAAACCCTAAATGTCTCATTTATGCACCACACTTCTCTTTTTTCTTCTCCTGATCCTATCTTTTGTTGTAGCTGCAAAGACCCATTGTATTCCCGACTTCCTCTACACTCGCAGCAGAGGAAGATGCACCACGCAGTTCTGGAATGGGAGGAGGGAGGAGTGGCCAAGGATGGTTCCAGAGACGGCGACGGTGTCGAACATGTTCAAGTCTCGGGTGTAGGAACGGTACAGATTGGATCTGACATTGGTGGAAGCCACCGTGAGGAACGACGAGGAGAGTAACGCGTTTGAAGGGTTGGTGAAGGAGGGAACCACAGTGTTGGTTAACTTGTATGCGAGAGAGGGTTTTCCTTACAAACCCTGGGAGGTTAAGACTTCGGTCATAAAGGCATTGGTGTCAAAAGCTGTAGCTGCATCTTAAGCCAATGACTTCTTGTTGGCTAACCAGGCTTGCTCCTAAAACCTAATCCTATCCTAACTTACTTTATCATATATGAATGCTCCTGTGTATTACTATGTTCATGATTGATTATCCTTGTTTAGCTTAGTGGTATTCTTATTATTGGGTAAACTCACTTTACCCTTTTTGTTATTGGTCTTCTTGTGCTTTTTAATCAGAATCACTACTCTACGACATGATTTTGGAATGGTAGTTGATTTGAAGGAATCATTGGAATGGAAGGAATTAGTACTGATTAAAAAAAACTTGTTTATGAAGGAATCCCTTGGGATGTCATTGGGTGGAGGGGATGCACTTCTTGAAGTATTCTAGTAGGATAATATACTAGCTGGCTTAATTTTCTTATATGTCTTTCTAGTTGGTTGACGATATGATTCTTCTTGGAATACAAGCTGGGAGAGCAAAGGCAAAGACACATTGCAATATTTGACTGACATTGAAAATCCTAAAGGTACACACACCCACAAGTAGTTTTTTCTCAATGTAAGGTAATTCAAGAGACTAACTTGAATTATTCTCTAGGTTCACTTCCTTTATGTCCTGCTAAGGATATATTTCTATGTAGATTAATTCAGAAAGATTCCATTAAAGAAGTCAGTGATGATGAGCTCACTAGTTATGTTGAGGAGGCCCTTGCTTTGCATCAATCATCTACAATGGAGTTGTTGAAACTCCTCAAAGATATCATTGATGATCAGATGGAAAGGCCAGGTGGTATAGCTCAGATTTTACACGGAGATTTATCTACAGAAGGTAAAAAAATATGATATGCTATCCAGTTTTTGTTTACAATTTTTTTATATCATATATCGGTGTGGTAGAATAGTTAGAGAAAATTTATACAAATGACCTGTTGTTACTCATTCCGGTTTGCAGATGATATAACCCCGATGATTAATATTGATGATATGATGAAAGAAGAGGCAAATGATTTACATGAAGTGATTGATACTCTCCATGCAAAGCATAAAGAGTATACTGTTGGTATTCAAAATTCTATCAATGAGTGCTTACAAGAAAAATCTGATATTAAACACCTTGTAGGTATGCAAAATATTGGTGTCTTATATACATGAACATGGTACTGGTAATTGGAGAAATGTTCCTTCCAAGACATATTAATTACCTCTCTGCCCAGTTTTATGATTTTGTGTATTAATTGTTGTTATTTGTTGAGGACTCTTAGATAATCATTTAAAAAGAAGTTTATGATTGAAATATAGATGTGATCTAAACATTTGTCATTTGGTTTTATTTTTTTGTACAATTACGTGTTCCAAGTTAAGATACTAATACATATTTAAACAACCTAAATCAAAATGACAACACCGATAACCAATATTCTTATTTTAAGGCATGAAAAATTGAATTAAATAGATAGGTAAAAATATAGGAATATATAATGACATGTGTAAGGGTTACGTGATGAAGAAAATTTTGAAGGTGGACCAAAGAATAATTGTTGATGCTATGCCTTATTACCTCCTTCTACCAAAGCGTAAATGCATTCTCTTTTATGTATAATTGGTGAGTTTCATTCTATAAATACATAATTTAATTATTTTAAGTAGATTTCTTGGTATAAGCTAATTAAGCCATTTTGATCTTGATACCCAAAGGATGCTAATAGTTACTTGTCACTTATTTACATATTTTTGTTTCTATGTCTATTTTGAATTTGTTAGTACGTATGGAGTTCTATTTCTACATATGGAAGTCTTTTTTTTTTTGCAGGTTTTAATGTGGAGAAGGTTCAATATAAGAATGTTGTTTTCACAATTTGGGATGTTGCACGACAAGAGAAATTAAAAGCACTTTGGCCATAGTGAATAAGGCACCAAGAAATATCTCTCACTCTCTGTTATCGTGATATGTTCTAGAACTGATCCGGTCGGTCATCGGTAGTCGATGACGTCAGCAGCAGATGACCACGTGGATCAGTCACAGGGTGACACGTGGCATGAGATAGCAGGTGTGTAACATCCCGCAAAATAAAACCATACATACATGTATAATGAAAATAAAGGTAAACAAATAATATTGAAGAGTACATGATATTATATATATAAGAAATGAAGTTGCTCCTCTTAGGGAGTTAAATACATGACCAGGTCAAATGTTTTCAAAATTTAAAACGAAATTCAACCAAATACAACAAGACCGGCGATCTCCATTCATGAACCGGCGATCTGTAACAGAAGGCCCAAAACAGCCGATCTGCTATCAGGACATAAAAACAGGCGATCACCCGATGGAGGCATAAACCGGCGATCACCCGATAGAGACGGAAATAGGCGATCTCCTTCCGGCGACCACTCACTGAGGAGCTCTACTCCCTGGAAGATCATCTGCTCCCGTGTAAAATACACGATCATCACAGTTTTTAAGAGAAAACAGCCACAGAGCAATACAAAATAAAGGGTAAGCTAGATATTTTTAAAGAGAACTTAGATATGAAACTTTAAAATCAAGATAAAACAAATTCCAGGTACCCACGTAAAACTATCAATTTCTCATTCATATCACACAACCATCAAGAAATCACATATTTCCCAATTTCCTCAAGAGTCGTTAAAATCACAAAATTCCATCAAGTGTCTATAAATTTTCAATGTTTCTCATTTCTCACGTCAGACTTCCACTGACTCACCATGCAAGACACTTGACACTACTTCCGGAAGACTCATGCATTGAACTTAGCATCCAGAGACCTGCACCTGTCATACTTCATTGCTGTAATGTTCCCACAGCTGTGCACATAACCATAATCTCAATATCATCACTTTCACAGTATGACAGGGTTAATCCATATAACAGGCTGAGCTCGTTCCCTCTTGAACAACTCACCCATATGTATGGACCTCCTTCGACTCTCACCAACTGAATAACTTCCTCTATATGATTCCATTATCTCAGCAGAGTCAGGATCGCCTCATTCACAGGATACTCACAGATCAATACACTTCATAACCAAATCTCAACACGGTATTTCCTTTCCTGAAAATACTATGTCTTGATCCCACATTCACGACATTCAAAACATCATACCACTCAAATGAATGATTCAAATCACAGCAACAATCATTTCAAAGGTTCAAACTTTCGAATATCACATTTATCTCACATTTAAATCCAAAGCAGCTTCAAACAACATCAAAAACAGGGAGTTCGCAAAACAACGCCAAAACCGGCGATCTGGTTCAAAAACAGGGTATTTCGAAGTCTGCTTTTAAAACCGGCGACCACGTCGCCCAAACACATGAAACAGAGCATTTACGAAGATGAAAACGAAACCGGCGACCACGTCGCCCTTACTTCAGAAATAACTAAACTATGGCTTGTATGGAAAAAGAGGTCTAGCTTCCCTTACCTGGACTTGCGCAAACACCTAGAGTTCCGAAACCCAACAAAGCTTGAAGAACGCCTTGGCTCTGTTTTTGCGTCTGATTGAAGGACTTGCAGAGAACTGCCCAGGTGCTCTAATGGTGGCTGTCGCTCGTCGTACTCTCGTGTGAAGGTGCTAGAATCGCAGCGCGAAGGAGGCAACTGGAGGAGAAGGGAGGTAACTCACTCTTTCTCTCTTTGAAGGCTGCAACGTTTCTTCCTCTCAGCAGTAGGTTTTCTGCATCTTAAACCAACTTATCCACCAAAAGCAGCTGCCACCACCCACTCTGCAGAGAAGTCTGAGAACCACTGCCCTGAACAGTACGACCACTGTTGCCTCTGGTGCATGCCAACCACTGCTCTGAACAGTACTGCCACTGTTGTCGCTTGTGCATGCCAGCCACTGCTCTGAACAGTACTGCCACTGTTGTCGCTTGTGCATGCCAGCCACTGCTCTGAACAGTACTGCCACTGTTGTCGCTTGTGCATGCCAGCCACTGCTCTGAACAGTACGACCGCGAGTGTCTCCCGCGCATGCCAACATTCTGATGTCACTATTCTGAACCACCCTTTTTGTCTACGTGGCGTGCGTGCATTACGCTTCATGCTGGGAGTCTGGGTCTTACCTTCTCGGTGTGAAACTCGACGTCGCTCGATAACTTTCCACTGCTGACTCATCCTGGCGAACGACCGATGTCCCCTTCGCCCTGGAAGACGACCGATGTCTTCCTCTGGGAGACAACCGATGTCTTCCCTGGCGACGCCCTCATAACTCTCGCGCCTTGGCCACGTCCACATGCCTCGCGCCCCGGGCAATGCCCGCGTGCCTCGCGCCTGCGCGATGCCCGCATGCCTCTCGCGCCCGCGCGATGCCTGCATGCCTCTCGCGCCCGCGCGATGCCTGCATGCCTCTCGCGCCCGCGCGACGCCTGCATGCCTCTTGCGCCCGCGCGACGCCTGCATGCCTCTCACGCCCGCGCGACGCCTGCATGCCTCTCACGCCCGCGCGATGCCTGCATGCCTCTCGCGCCCGCGCGATGCCTGCATGCCTCTCACGCCCGCGCGATGTCCACCTGGCGCTCATGTATAGCAGGCGACCGGCGACCTCGTAGCCTTCTAAACTTAACTTTTTCCTCCCTTTCTATTCTAAATAAAAACATACTTAGAATTCATTTAAAATATAACTCTTTTATTCCAATTTAATTTTTCAGGTCCTTACAAGGTGAATCAGGGAGGAGACCACTTAGAACGGTGATCGGTGGTCAGTTACCAAGTGGTCACCACCCCCAGATCGGTGCCTAGATAAGCGCCTGGAAGCAGAGCGCAGAAAGTAATGAGGCATCGCACGGTCATCGGTGGAAGGTAATGAGGCACCGCACGGTCGTCGGTGGAACGCAATGAGGCACCGCACGGTCATCGGTGGAAGGTAATGAGGCACTGCACGGTCATCGGTGGAACATAATGAGGCACCGCACGGTCATCGGTGGAAGGTAATGAGGCACCGCACGGTCATTGGTGGAACGTAATGAGGCATCGCACGGTCGTCGGGCCATCGGTCATCGAGGTTCTTGCCAACACGTGTTAAGCAGGGACCCAGGTTCCCAGCGAGAGCGTTACGCATGCACCTCGCATGATGCCCACTCAGAGGACGTGCGGTGAGACCATGCAGGCAGGATGCGCCTGGTGAGTGTGCTTAGAACAGCCACACCCGGTGCTTTCCTGGGAGCATGCGACTCACTCAGAGAGAAGAAATGTAACATCCCTCCAAATTACTTTGAAATAAATATAAAATGAAAGTAAAGGTGACAAATAGATTCTATGAACAAAATATTATATATATGAAATGAAGTTGCTCCTCTTAGGGAGTTTAATACAAATTCGGTCAAATTTTCCAGAAACATAAACAAAATACAGTAAAAAAAACAAAGCAGGCGATCTCCTATCGGAAGAAACCGATCGCCTATCGGACGAGACCGATCTCCTATCAGAGGAGCCAAAACAGCCGATCACCTATCAGGACAGAAAAAAACAGGCGATCACCCGATAGAGGCAGAAACAGGCGATCACCCGATAGAGACAGAAAACCGGCGATCTCCTCCTCGGCGATCACTCACTAAGGAGCTCTACTTCCTGGAAGATCATCTGCTCCCGTGTAAAATACACGATCATCACAGTTTTAAGAGAAAACCACAGAACCAAAATACGCAGGGTAAGCTAGATATTTTAAAGAGAGTTTAAATCATGAACATGACAATCAACGTAAAACAAGTTTCAAAATATCCATGTAAAACGTAGAGTTGCTCATATCATTCACCTGATCGCCCAAAATCACACATTTCACAACATTCACCCATATTCATTCCATTTCACAATACTGCATCAAGTGTCTATAAACTATCAATGTTTCTCATTTCTCACGTCAGACTTTCCACTGACTCACCACACAAGACACTTGACACTACTTCCGGAAGACTCGTGCATTGACTAGACTCAGAGATTCTGCACCTGTCATACAAGCTGTAATGTTTACCAGCTATGCGCATCAACACAATCTCAATCTCAAGTTCACCATTCTCACAGTATGACAGGGTTAATCCATATGACAGGCCGAGCTCGTTCTGTTTCACACGACTCACCCATACATATGAACCTCCTTCGACTCTCAACGCCTGAATAACCTCATCTATATGAATCCATTATCTCAGGAGAGTCAGGATAATCCCATTATAGACATCACCGATCAATGCACATCCTACACGATCTTACACGGTATTTTCTTTCCTGAAAATACTATGCCTCGATCCACATTCACCACATCCAACACATCACATAACACTTAAAGGAATGATTTCAATCACAGCAAAACTCAATCCAAGGTTCTTATTTTCGAATATCTCATTTAAATCTCAACAGTTTCAAAGCAACACCAAAAACAGAGAGTTTCGCAAACAACGCCAAAACCGGCGATCTAGTTCAAAAACAGAGTATTTCGAAGACTGCATTTAAAACCGGCGACCACGTCGTCCAAACACATAGCACAGAGCATTTTACAAAGATGAAAACGAAAACCGGCGACCACGTCGCCCTCACTTCAGAAATAGCTAAACTATGGCTTGTATTGAAAATGAAGTCTAGCTTCCCTTACCTGGACTTGCGCCAAACACCAGGAGCTTCGAAACCCAACGAAGCTTGAATGACGCCTTGGCTCTGTTTTTGCGTCTGGTTGAAGGACTTGCAGAGAACCTCCCAGGTGCTCTAATGGTGGTCGTCGCTCGTCGTACACTTGTGTGAAGGTGCTAGAATCGCAGTGCGAAGGAGAGAATGGAGGAGAAGGGAGATAAACGCACTCTTTAGCTCTGGAACCACAGCAACGTTTTCTTCTTTCCTTCTCAGGAGTGAGTTTTTGTATCTTAAGCTGACTTCTCCACAAAACCGCTGCCACCACCCACTCTGCAGGGAAGTTTGCGTGTACGCTTCACTGAACAGTACACCTAAGCGTGCCTCCGCGCAGGCTAACACTCTGAGGTCACTAGCCTGAACCACTCTTTTTGTCTACGTGTCGCTCATGCAGGACGTTCCATACTGGGGGCCTGGGTCCCACTTTACTCTGTGTGAAACTCGACGTCGCGCGATAACTTTCCACTGCTGACTCATCCTGGCGAACGACCGATGTCTCCCTCGCCCTGGAAGACGACCGATGTCTTCCTCTGGGAGACGACCGATGTCTTCCCTGGCGACGCCCTCATAACTCTCGCGCCTTGGCCACGCCCACATACCTCGCGCGCCCTGGCGACGCCCGCAAGCCTCTCGCGCCCGCGCGATGCCCGCATGCCTCTCGCGCCCGCGCGATGCCCGCATGCCTCTCGCGCTCTGACGATGCCTCATGCCTCGCGCGCCCTGGCGACGTCCACACGCCTCGCGCGCCCTGGCAACGTCCGCACGCCTCGCGTGCCCTGGCGACGTCCACACGCCTCGCGCGCCCTGGCGACGTCCACACGCCTCGCGCGCCCTGGCGACGTCCACATACCTCGCGCGCCCTTGCATGCAACACTAAGGGTGATCTCTTTTGCTCAAGCGTAGAGCTTCGCATGCACAGCGTATCTAAGGCTTAACCCACACCTTGATACGCGTGGTTGTTGGAACCCACTCTAGTTGATTCAGTATCTTGACCACATACTACGTGCATTCCCGCCGATCACGTACACTCTAGGCGATTGGTGCTCATGTCTCCTCTAGGCGACAGGCGATCATGTGCCGGAGGAGTCGGAGATCGCCTCCATCTTCAATAACGGCGATCTCGTAGGAGACTTCTTAGCTACACATTTCCTCCTTTACTCTTCTTGATCTACATGTCAGTCGACCGACCTCTACCAGCTGACCCCAGATCTTGGGCGACGTCCGAGGTCCGACTACTACGAAACTTCATTTACCAGCTCTTTGTATTTTAAATAGTAACATCTTCTGAAATTATTTAAATATACCACTTTTATTCCAATTCAATTTCACAGGTCCTTACAAGAAACGCGCTAGGTTACTCCGTAAGAGGATAACTTAGCCGCACAGAGAAAAACGCAGAAGCCCTTCAGATGTGACACGTGTACGGTTAGATGTCAGCTGCATGCCTCCACGTGTCACCATCTGAGAGAGAGGCGCGGCCCAGTATAAAGGTACTCCACCTCATGTAAGGCAGGCGGATTCTTACACAAGTTTTTCAGATTACAAGTTTACACAGATTTACTACACAGTTTCTGAGTCATTGTGGGAACGTTTATACACGTTGCACAGTGATAACAGAATTTAGTGACACAGAGAGAGAAAGTGGATCTGAGCACACACGAGTCTCACAGAGAGATTCAGTGAGAGTTTTTGGTGTTCCTGTTGCCTGACTTGAGCGCCGGAGCTACAACGGCCGCTAGAGGCGCCGTCTGTGTGTTTTGTAGGCATCGTTTGGAGTTCCAGTGAAGGTTCTTGGGTTCTTGCAGAACATGCAGTTACAGAAGGCTAGACGAAGGAGTGACGAGGCACATCCTCTACGTTCAAGTCCACGGCAGGATCAACAGTAATCCAGGAAGAAGAGAATAGAATACACCTGGGAATTACAAAGCTTAAAGATTAGATGAACACCCCAGTCCTATTCCACACACTTGAAAATCCAAAGCTTGAGTGAATCTTGAAAAACTCTTTTCCAAATTTGCACTGTGATTTCTCAAAACTGTTTCTTAGATTCCAAGAGCGTGTAACCAACTTTAAATACTCCAAGGAATGATTAAAAGAATTTAAAACAGGAGCGCAATTAGTTAGAAATCATTTAAGAAAGATTCACAATTTAAAACTGAATTCTGTTAAGATTTTCAAAGAAACAATCAATTGATTTATCAAAACAATCGATTGATTTGGCTTAACAGCTAGTCAACCAAGTCAAACCTTTTTCAAAACCTTCTAAGAACAAAAGCAACCGGTTGATTCGATAAAACAACCTGTCATTTTTCACTTATTTGAAAAACATTTCATTTTAAAAAGGTTTTCGAATTTAATCAAATATGGATTCAAACAAGGAGTGGATTACAACACATTCTACCCCAAAACCCACCTAGACACAGTAGCAACATAGCTTTCCATCAAACATCTTGGATTTGGATTCTTCAAAGCACATGATCACTCTTGATCAACAATCTCCCCCTATTTGATGAAGACAAATCCCTGGTTGCTTGTGTTGGTCTTGTTTGAATCTGAAACAGCACCTACAAAACAAAACTTATACAAACCCAGAGCATCTCTAATAGCAGGTTATGATGGCACACTAAACCAAAAAACAAGCCAAAAACAGTAGCTAAACCAGTCTTGCAGTAAAAAAATTAAAAACATTCAAATAGATCAGAGTTTAGCAGTTTTAAGACAACACAGAAACCATATTCTCCCCTTATCTATCTTCACAAATAGAATTAGGAAGAGATAAAAACAAATTAAGAAAAGATTATTCAAAAATTAAAGCAAGTTTGACATAGAAAATTAACTAAAGTTGGCTTCAATCTCCCTTTCCATATTGCAGTTCAAACAATAGGTTCTGCATTGCTTCAATTTGCTCATCCAAGTTCTGGAAACGTTGAATCCATGCTCTGAAATCTTTGACCAAAGTCCTGAAAGTTTGTAGCACAAACATCATGAAGATTCCTTTGATTTTCAGCAAAGCTATCCAACCTATTGACCATGAATCTCTCAAAAGGTAACATTGAGAGAATCCTATCTCCTTGGTTTCCAACACTTCTTGCAGCACCTGTGTCAACAGCAGGTTGGTCTTCATCACCTTCATTATCCATTTTTGTACCTTCAGCAGTAGGTTGGTCTTCATCTTCATGATCAACTTGCATTCCACTTGAAGATCCACCTTGATCACCATCTTTGCTTACCCATCTTCCACCAATCTTGGTAAAACCCATCTTACTTAGTGAACCATTGTTCACTTTATGAGTTGATTTCACCAATTCAGAAGTTTCTTCCTCAAGATCTACAGCAAAGTAATCCAAGAATTTTGAAATCAAGATAGCATAAGGGTAATGTTAGTCACTTAAACTCATTGATTTCTGCATGTGTTCTTTGATGATATGGATCCAGTTGATCTTGAATTTGTTCATAATGCAGTATATATACACAAGATCTTCCTCAGTGAGAACAGAGTGATTGCTCCACCTTGGTATGAGAATCCAAGTTACGATGAGAGCCATTAACCTCTCATTCAATTTCAGCCCACCAACAGAACAAGTTCTCACTTGTGAATTAGGATTCTTCAAGTAGCTTCGGTAAAACTGGACTTTGTTGAAATCTTCCACCACACCAATGTTTCCAGTTCTTTCCAGTTGACTCTCCTGTCGATTGACTCTACGACAATCTCGCACCCTCTTCTTCCTTCTCAGGTTGCTGCTTCACTAGATCAAAACACTTTGTACCTGCAAAGACAAGGGGGCGCTCTAGTGGCCGTTTGCACTCCGATGCTCAAGAAACAGTGTGTATGTGTGTAACAGTTCTAGTCTCAAGAGCTGCGTACCTTTTTAGGGTTTCTTATAGTTGTTTATATAGTCTAGGGTTTCCGTTGTCTCTATTACCCGCATTTAGGGTTTCTGCAGGAATACCGTTGCGTCGCTATTACCCAGTCTTAGTGTAATCTAGTGCATAGGGCTTTCCTTGCTGGAGTGCAACCTATTACTGTATGGCCACCTGGGTATCAACTTGTGCACCTAATCTTTGGGGCCATCCATTCTGGGGGTACCCTAACTGTTCACGTGCCATGCATGCAGACTGCCCCTGGGAAACCCTAACCCTAATGGGCCTTAGAGTTCCCAGGGCCCTTTGCTGGTGCTGCACCCAAATGCGCTATTCACACCACATGCACAAGCACCTTGTGACTCAGGCTTCCCCCTAACTCTAGGCGTTTCACTGATAACTGGTGTATTTCCTGGGGTCCACCTCTCGTGGCCCAGTTTAGCTATTTGAATTGCTAATGCCCAATGTCACATTGACTTCACTTTGTTTCCGAGTACACATCGACTTCAATCTGTTGCCGAGTACACATCGACATACCTCCTTATTGATCTTCACCACTAATCGGAACGCTGGCTCATGCCGCTTGAAGGACACTGTCTCATGCCGCTTGTGGGACCCAGCTTCCGTGGCCTTCTACTGCTAGCAATCAATGATGTCCGAGGATTGGTTGGTACATTTCCTTTGTTGATTCGTAGCCCAACATACTTTAATCTAGTCACTGCAGCCCACATGATGAAGACCAAGTAGAGGAGGCGCCTGAGGCCCAAGCCCAAGATGGGGCCCAAGCCCAACCAAATAGCTCAACATCCTTCATGCCTCAAAGGATGACTAGGAGCAAGGCTAAAGCTTTGGGAGAAGAGCATCAATGGATGTCTCTTTTTGTAATTACTTGTGTATAGTTTTTAGTAGAACTTTAAAGGAAGGTGTAGATATTAAAATAAGGGGTGCCAATGTATAAAGATAGGTCACACCTTCCATGTGACATAAAGAGTAGGTGTAGGTGTAGTTTTTAGGAGGTGCCAAAGTAGAAAAAAGGTCACACCTCCCATGTGACTCAAGATTGGCTCCAAATTTGAATTAGAATTAGGAGGGAATTTTGAATTTGTTTCACTTTCATTTCAGCCCTCTAAACCTATAAATAGAGAGAGGTGCTTGGTCATTGTAAATGGAATATGGAAATTAGAAGAAAAGTTACTATACTCAAATTGTGAGTGAATTTTGTGAGACTTGTTCTCCTCTTCCTTGTCTCATCTTGTGAAGCTTTGGGAGCTCTCATGTGGCAGCAAATCTGCACTTATCTTGGATCATCACCTCCAAGTGGCGTGTCCATTCCCAATCCATGGCTACAACCACATAAGTTTCATCTTCTTTCATCTTCCATAGTCATTTCAATCGGTAGTTTTGATTCTATGTCTTGTTCTTGAATTTCAATCGGTTCTTTTGTTTCAATTTGTGTTTCGATTCTGTTTTTTTTTTTTTTGTGTTTAAATTTTGCACCTATTCTTTTTTTGAGTTCAGCACCTTGTTCTTCATTCATTCATCACCATTAATTGTGTTTTAACCTTGGACCTTTGGAAATGAACCTTCACATCTACTTAACACATGTTAAGTTAATGTCCAGTGGGGATTTTCCTTAGGTGACTCACTCTAAATTGCTAAGAATCTTGATCCTAATTCTAAGAGAGTGTCACAAATATAATGAACCTAAAATCAACTCACATCATGTGGTATCATGAGCTATGGTGATGTTTTGTTGTTGATGAGTTGAATTGACACTTTCTATTCAAGCAATTTCCAATTTCCAGCACTTTATTTTTGTGCAGAATTTTTTTTTAGGTTCCTATTTGTGTTAGCTATTCTGTTTTTTGTTTTAATTTGAGTCTTTCTTGCTGTTTTAATTGGTTCAAATTAATTGTGTTTGAGTCATTTTGCTTTTGAATCCATACATGTTTTGTCAAGTCATGTTTCTCCTAAATTGTCATCACTTCTATGTAGTACTTTTCTTGATAATTTTTGGTTGATTGCTTTTAATTTTGAGTGCAGTTTCTAATCTATTTTGTTGAGCCTTTGGTGCATTTTAATTTTAGATTTGAGTTCATGCTTGTGTGATAGATCCATACAAGTTCACATACATCAATTCTATTGTGTCTTTGAAGTTTCTTAATATTGTTTTAATTCCAAATTAGGCTTCCTCTGTTTTTGTTGAAACTGTGCTGACTGTTTTTGTTTACAGAATTTAATTCCATTTATGAAAAATTGTGAAATTCTAGATCTGAATAGATTGATGTGTTAGAAAAAAGTGAAAAAAAAGAGTGAAGAAAAATTCAAAATAGAAAAAAAATGATAAATCAAATACAATCAGTGCGCAATTCTGGCGCGAAAAAAAACGGTGAAGTGGCATCAGATTTGAAAATTTTATCACAATTAATTGGTGCATTATTTTGGTGTGATTCCAGAGCCAAATTTGAGCTAAGATCTTGAAATTTCTGTGGTTTAAATTTCAAATTCAAATTTGAATTATCCAGCTCAGTATAATTTGTTTAAGTCACGCATTTTGACACCTTAATATTCTGTAGTACTGTTTTGGTTTTGTTAATCCAATTCTAGTACCATTCTCTAGGTTCTCTTTGTGTACTACCTTTTATTGAGTGCCTTATTTTCTTTGCTTTTCATTTTCATTCAATATTCTTTTCCAATGTTTTGTCATATCTTTACTTCCACTTTGGTTTAGCTTTCCTTGCTTATACCTTTTCTTGCTTGTCTTTCTTGTTTCCTCTAGTTTTGTGGTGAATTGTTCTTTGAGTAAGTGTGGTTTGCTTTGGAATCTTTCACTTGAGGCTCATCCAATCCACAAGAGAGGCTTGGTAAAGGAAAGAAATATTTTCTTGGAGTGGTTTGATTGATTTTACATCTTTTCCGCAAGCTATACTTGCCTTTTGAACTTGTTTTTCTAAACTTGTTTTCTATAATTGTTTCTTCTTTGTGTTTTTGTGTTTCATTTTATCATGGCTAATATTTCTAGTGGACAATCATCTAAGCCTCACTCACCTCAAAAAGCATACCTAATTGATGAATTAAAGGATGCTAAACTAACACTTGCACAAAAGGATGAGGTGATAAGACAAATGGAGGCAAGGCCCCAAAGATTGGAGTTGGACCGTGAAGATCATCATCACAACCGTGAGATAAGACACCATCATCATCATAGGCATACCTTAAGGTCTTCTCAAAGTTCTTATCGATATCATGAAGAAACCAATTGGAGGATGCATCACAATCATGAAGATAGGCGCCAAAATGTGGCTAAGCCTTTTATGGCTTATGTAAAATTACCTAGTTTTAGTGGTGAAGGAGATCCTAATGTGTATTTAGGATGGGAGGCTAAGGTAGAACAAATATTTTTTGTACATGAGGTCCAAGAAGACCAAAAGGTTAAGCTAGCCTCCCTAGAATTTATGGACTATGCCATGCAATGGTGGCACAAAACTCTCATGGACATTGGGCTAAACAAGAGACCGCCCGTGGTCTCTTGGGATGATTTAAAAGTTTGCATGCGCGCTAGATTTGTGCCTCCACAGTTTAGGAAAGGCCTACTGTTGAAGCTCCAACAGCTTCACCAAGGCACGCTAAGTGTGGATGCTTATTATAAAGAACTTGAAACGCTTTTAACTAGAGCCAATATGCATGAGAATTGATTCGATCGGTCATCGGTAGTCGATGACGTCAGCAGCAGATGACCACATGGACCATTCACAGGGTGACACGTGGAATAAGATAGCAGGTGAATTGGGGAGGAGATCACTCAGAACAATGATCGGTGGTCAGTTACTAAGTGACCACCACCCGCAGATCGGTGCCTAGATGAGCGCCTGGAAGCAGAGCGCGAGAAGTAATGAAGCACCGATCAGTCATCGGTGCATGGTCATCGGGGTTTCTTGCTACACGCAGTTAAACTGGGACCCAGGCTCCCTGTGAGAGCGTTATGTAAGGACCTAGAAAATTTTATTGGAATGAAAGTGATATATTTTAAGTGAATTCTAAGTATGTTTTTATTTAAAATAAAAAGGAAGGAAAGTGTAGCTTAGAGGTCTACAAGATCGCCGTTGTTGAAGACGGAGGCGACCTCCGACTTCTCTGGTACATGATCGCCAATCACCTATGGTGCACATGATCGCCAATCGCCTATGGTGTACATGATCGCCGAAAGTGCACTTAGTATGTGGTCAAGATGCTGGATCAACCATAGTGGGTTCCAAAAACCACGCGTATCAAGGTGTGGGTTAAGCCTTAGATACGCTGTGTATGCGAAGCTCCATGCTTGAGCATAAGAAATCGTCCTTAGTCTTGCATGCATGGGCGCACGAGGAGTAGTGCTGATCTATTCTTGGAAATGTGAAGCTACCGACGTCACCAAGTCATGTGGAGGTGATACCTTGGACGTAACATAGTGGGATGAAGAACCTTCAGCAAGGCGTGGCGATGTGTCATCAGTCATCGCCAGGGCGAGAGACATGCGGGCATCGCCAGGGCGAGAGACATGCGGTCATCGCCAGGGATAGACATTGGTCGTCTTTCAGAGAGAGACATCGGTCGTCTTCCAGAGAGAGACATCGGTCGTCTTCCAGGGAGAGACATCGGTCGTCCGCCAGGATGAGTCATCGGTGGAAGGTTATCGCGCGATGTCATGTTTCACACAGATAAGGTGGGACCCAGGCTCCCAGCATGAGACGTCCTGCACGCGCGACACCTAGACAGAAAAGGGTGTTTCAAAATAGTTGGCATCAGAGAGTTGGTATGCGCAGAGACACACGTGGCCATATTGTTCAAGGAAGTGTGCACGCAAGCTTTCCTGCAGAGTGGGTAGTGGCAGCGGCAATTGTGGACAAGTTGGTTTAGATTCAAAAACTCACTTCTAAGAGGCAAAGAACGTTGCTGTGGTTCAAGAGTGACAGAGTGAGTTTACCTTCATCCTTCTCTTTTCTCTCCTTCGCGCTGCGATTTAGGCATCCTCAAGCACCAGTACGACGAGCGACGACTGCTCTTGGACTCCTGGGAAGTTCTCTGCAAGTTCTCCTAATCTCCACACACGGCGATCATGTGCAATCTAGGTGATTACCGGTCTTCACACACGGCGATAGGCGATTACTGATCTTCACACACGGCGGTGGGTGACTACTGATCTGTGCTTCTTGCGTAACGCTCTCGCTGGGAGCCTCGGTCCCAGCTTAACTGTGTGTTAACAGGAAACCCCCGATGACTGATCAGTGCTTCTTTACCTCTCGCGCTCTGCTTCCAGGCGCTCATCGCGCTCTGCCTCCAGGCGCTCATCTGACACTGATCTGCGGGTGATGGTCCCTTAGCAACCGACCACCGACCACCATTCTGAGTGATCTCCTCCCTAATTCACCTACTATCTTCTACCACGTGTCACCCTGTGAATGGTCCACGTGGTCAACTGCTGCTGACGTCATCGACTACCGATGACCAACCGGATCACAAGCCCCTCAATCTCGAGCTGTGACTGGTCCAGCGAAAAGACTAAGAAATCATCTTCTGGTGGTCTACAGGAGCGCACACTCTGGCACTAACGCTGTTTCATTCCTTCTTCTTCGCCTTCAGCCATTCAAAGCATTTCTCTGTGAGACCCTTCGACTTCTTCAATCTCTAACCTTTGCGACGCTTTTCTGATCATCCAAAGGTAACCTTTTATCTCTTCTACTGATGACTGATCACCCCTCCCCGAGGAGGCACACCGATGACCGGTCACTCGCTAATCCATGCTGCCTGCGAGGTCCACTCCACGTGGCTTTGGTCCATGCTTTGGGACCCAGCTGACGTGGTTCACCCTTTACTATCTGTTCTCGACAACCGAGGTCTGGCCACTACACTACTCAAAAAGAAATTACAAAAAGAGTCATCCATTGATGCTTATCACGCAAAGCTTTAGCCTTGCTCCTAGTAATCCTTTGAGGCATGAAGGATGTTGAGCTCATGGGTTGGGCTTGGGCCTCAAGCGGCTCCTCTACTTGCTCTTCATCATTGATCCGGTCGGTCATCCGTAGTCGATGATGTCAGCAGTAGATGACCACGTGGACCAGTCACAGGGTGACATGGCAGGAAGGAGACCACTTAGAACGGTGATCGGTGGTCAGTTACCAAGTGGCCACCACCCCCAGATCGGTGTCTAGATAAGCGCCTGGAAGCAGAGCGCGGAAAGTAATGAGGCACCGCAGGGTCGTCGGTGGAAGGTCATGAGGCACCGCATGGTCGTCGGGGGAAGGTCATGAGGCACTGCATGGTCGTCGGTGGAAGGTCATGAGGCACCACACGGTCATCGGTGGAAAGTAATGAGGCACTGCGCGGTCATCGGTGGATAGTAATGAGCCACCTCACAGTCATCGGTTGAAGGTAATGGGGCACCGCTCGGTCGTTAGTGCATGCAGAGTGCGATCGGTCATCGGGGTTCTTGCCAACACGTGTTAAGCTGGGACCCAGGTTCCCAGCGAGAGCGTTACGCATGCACCTCGCATGATGCCCACTCAGAGGACGTGCGGTGAAACCATGCATGCAGGATGCGCCTGGTGAGTGTGCTTAGAACAGCCACACCCGGTGCTCTCTGGGGAGCATGCACCCACTCAGAGGATGTACGGTGAGACCATGCAGGCAGGATGCGCCTGGTGAGTGTGCTCAGGCCAGCCACACCTGGCGCTCTCCTAAGAGCATGCGACTCACTCAGAGAGAAGAAACGCGCTAAGTTACTCCGCAAGAGGACAACTTAGCCACACAGAGAAAAGCGAAGAAGCCCTTCAGATGTGACACATGTACGGTTAGATGTCAGCTGCATGCCTGCACGTGTCACCATCTGAGAGAGAGGCACGGCCCAGTATAAAGGTACTCCACCTCATGTAAGGTACAAACAGTCTTACACATTCTTACACAAGTTTTTCAGATTACAAGTTTACACAGAGAGAGAAAAAGTGGATCAGAGCACACACGAGTCTCACAGAGAGATTCAGTGAGAGTTTTTGGTGTTCCTGTTGCCTGACTTGAGCGTCGGAGCTACAACGGCCGCTAGAGGTGCCGTCTGTGTGTTTTGCAGGCATCGTTTGGAGTTCCGACGAAGGTTCTTGGAGCGTTCTTGCAGAACACGCAAGCAGTTGCAAAAGGCTAGACGAAGGAGTGACGAGGCATATCCTCCACTTTCGAGTCCGCGGCAGGATCAATCATGCTCCCCGGGTTGGAGACAATTCGTCCACGAATTTGGAAGACCTGCAAAAAAGGGAGTTAGATCACTGATATTAAAAGAATGACTTCCAAGAAATGTATCAGGCATATCTAACTCATAGGCATTGTCATTAATCCTCTTGATGACCTGAAAAAGACCATCACCATGAGGCATAAGTTTTGATTTCCTTTGAGTAAGGAATCTATCCTTCCTCAAATGTAGCAAAACCGAATCGCCAGGTTCGAAGATTAATGCCTTACGCCTCTTGTTGGCAGTTGTAGCATACTTGCCAACATTCTTCTCAATCTGTATCTCGATGTGATTATGCAAGTCTTTAATAAAGGAAGATTTTTCAAAACCATCCTTGCATAAAACCTCATCAAGTACAGGAATTGGAAGAAGATCTAGAGGTGTTAAGGGAATGAACCCATAAACAACCTCAAAAGGAGAATGGGCAGTCGTAGAATTTACTACTCTATTATATGCAAATTCAATATGAGGTAGTAAATTTTCCCACACCCGTGGATTCCCAAAAATAAGACATCTTAACATTTGACCCAAAGTTCTATTAACCACTTCAATTTGACCATCTGTTTGGGGGTGACAAGTATTAGAAAACAAGAGTTTAGTTCCAAGTTTACCCCACATGGTCCTCCAAAAGTGGCTTAAGAACTTAGAATCTCTATCAAATACTATACTTCTAGGAAGTCCATGTAAACGCACAACTTCCTTGAAGAAGAGATTAGAAATATAACACGCATCATCTACTTTGTGGCATGGAATAAAGTGAGCCATTTTTGAAAAGCGGTCCACTACCACAAAGATAGAATCCATACCCTTCGATGTCTTGGGAAGACCTAAGATAAAATCCATAGAAATATCTACCCAAGGCTTTGTTGGGATGGGAAGAGGGGTATATAAACCATGGGGTTGCACTTTAGACTTAGCCTTTCTACATGCTATACACTTATCACAGAAATGTTTTGGATGTACGGATTTGTGCATGTGGGGCCAAAAGAAATGCTCATGCAATGTGTCTAAAGTCTTAGCTACCCAAAAGTGTCCCATAAGTCCACCCTCATGTGCCTCTCTAATAAGAGATTGTCTTAAAGATCCTTGGGGAACACAAAGTATTTTATTTTTAAAAAGGAAACCATTATGTATGAAAAAATCTTTGTGTCCATCCTTAGAACACTTTTCATAGATAAGAGAGAAATCAAGGTCATCTTTGTAGAGTTCCTTTATGTGATCAAAACCTAAGAATTGAACATCCAAAACATTTAACAAGGTATGTCTTCTTTCAAGTGCAACCGCAACAACATTAATTTTTCCTTGCTTGTGTTTGATCACATAAGGAAATTGCTCAATAAACTCCACCCATTTAGCATGTCTCTTGTTAAGCTTGCTTTGGCCTTTCAAATATTTAAGGGACTCATGATCACTGTTCTTGCCGGTTGACTCTCCTGTCAGTTGACTCTACGACAATCTCACACCCTCTTCTTCTTTCTCAGGTTGTTGCTTCACTGGATCGAAACACTCTATACCTGCAAAGACAAGGGGGTACCCTAGAGGCCGTTTGCACTCCGATACTCAAGTCAATACTGGGGCTAAAAAATAGTGTGTATCTGTCTAACAGTTCTAGTCTCAAGAGCTGCGTACCTGGTTAGGGTTTCTTACTGTTGGTCATATAGTCTTAGGGTTTCCCCTGTCTCTATTACCCGCATTTAGGGTTTCTGGAGGAATGCCCTTGCGCCGCTATTACCCAGTCTTAGTGCAATCTAGCACGTAGGACTTCCTTTGCTGGAGTGCAACCTCTTACTGTATGGCCACCTGGGTACCAACTTGTGCACCTAATCTCTGAGGCCATCCATTCTGGGGGTGCCCTAACTGTTCATGTGCCATGCTTGCAGACTGGCCCTAGGAAACCCTAACCCTAACCGGCCTTAGAGTTTCCAGGGCCCTTTGTTGGTGCTGCGCTCAAATGCACTATTCACACCACACGCACGAGCACCTTGTGACTCAGGCTTCCCCTAACTCTAGGTGTTTCACTGATAACTGGTGTGTTTCCTGGGGTCTACCTTTCGTGACCCAGTTTAGCTATTTGAATCACTGATGCCCGATGTCACATCGGCTTTACTCTGTTGCCGAGTACACATCGGCATACCCTCCTGACAGATCTCCAACCACTAATCGGCACACTGGCTCATGTCGCTTGAGGGACACTGTCTCACGCCACTTGTGGGACCCAGCTTACGTGGCCCACTACTGCTAGCGGTTGTTGATGTCCGAGGAGTGGTCGGTACAATCACTATGAATCACAAATTCCTTTGGAAAAAGATAGTGTTGCCAATTTTTCAAGGCTTTAACAAGAGCATACAGTTCTTTATCATAAGTGGAGTAATTGAGATGACTCCCCTTGAGTTTCTCACTAAAATAAGCTATAGGGTGTCTTTCTTGAAGGAGGACAGGCCCAATGCCTATATTAGAGGCATCACATTCTATCTCAAATGTTTTAGCAAAGTTAGGAAGGGCTAAGATGAGGGCCTTAGTCAATTTGTCTTTCAAAGTTATAAAAGCATTTTCTTGCTCTTGTCCCCACTTAAAAACCACATTCTTCTTTACTATAGCATTGAAAGGTGCGACAATGGTACTAAAGTCTTTCACTAACCTTCTATAAAAGCTAGCAAGTTCATGAAAGCTTCGTACCTCATTAACATTGGTGGGTGTTGGCCAATGTTGAATTGCTACAACTTTTTCTTTATCAACATGCACCCCTTTATAACTTACAACAAACCCTAGGAAGTCTATATGATCTAATGAAAACATACATTTAGCAAGATTAGCATACAACTTCTCCTTCCTAAGGGTTGCTAAAACCTCCCTAACATGTTTCTCATGATCTTCCAAAGATAAGCTATATATGAGTATGTCATCAAAGTAAACTACAACAAACTTGCCAATGAATGGTCTTAAGACATGATGCATAAGTCACATGAAGGTACTAGGAGCATTAGTCAAGCCAAAGGGCATGACTAAACACTCATATAAACCAAACTTGGTCTTAAATGCGGTTTTCCATTCATCCCTCGGTTTAATCCAGATTTGGTTATAACCACTCTTAAGATCAATCTTGGAAAATATTTTTGCTCTCGCCGGTTGACTTAATTGCCGTTGACTTCAAGGGCAGGTGGTGGCTCCTCCTATTTCAGGTGGATACTACGCTCTCAAGAGTGGATCCGTTGAAATGGAAGGGGCCCTACTTGCTGACTGCACTCCGACGATCAAGTCAGAACTGGGCTAAGAAACAATGACTAAGTAAAAATGGTTCAAGCTTAGAACTGCGTACCTTTCTAGGGTTCTTACCACCCTTTTCATAGGTTGTATCTAGGTCAATTCTCTTGTCCCATGAAAACCTTTCCTTAAATGGAATTAGGGTTACTATTGAGACTTCTGTTGTGCATTGCACATGCTTAGTGCAGCCGCTGCACAGAACATTCCTTTTTGTACACCATCAGTGGATTTCTTTTTGTACTTCTTCGAGGCCAAGGGCCCAGGGAAGAAGCTATGGGTGAGCTTCAACGGGGTAGCTGGAAGGGTTTTGCTGTCCCTCTTCCAAAAATCGTACAAGGGCTTCAAAGGGAAGTTCTTCAAGATTTGCTACAGCAAGTTTGATCCCACCCTTCTCGTGGGTTTCCCCTCTACTAGGTCCAAGAACCTAGGCTCAAGAAACCCAGGTGCCTTGGGGACCTTCCCCCACGAGAGTGAGAAGTGTGTGAATCCTTCTCCAAACTAGGAGTGGTGTTTAGCACCACAGAGTTGATCAAGCTTGAGTACTCTCCCAAGGCTCTTAAGGCCTACATTGGTACCCCCCTCCCCCTTGTTTTTGTTTATGCCTTGTTTGTGGGTTTTGCTGGTTTTAAATTCTTATGGTGCCTTCTATCTTTTTTGCAGACATGGTACTTAATGCTAAGAAGAGGAAGCAATTGGCCGCTCTGGCATCCCAAAGGAAAGATGCTCTAGGCCCCTCAGCCCCTAGCCCTTCCATTCCATCTCCAGTGTCTCAGAAACAAAAAGAAGTAGTCCAGGTTGTTAGGAAAGATGGCTTTAAACTAGAGGGGGGGTGAATTGTTTAAAGAGGTTTTCGCAAACTTTTCCAAGCTAGAATGAATATCTTTCAGAAATCAAATGATTAAGCAATTCAGTTTGCCAAAACAGCAAGCAAAACAGCACTACCAGGAAAACAATCGGTTGTTTCTTCGAAACAATCGGTTGTTTATACCAGCAAACAACAAATAAACTGAAATTAAAGAGTTAGGGATAGAGAGATTGTACACAGATGTTTATACTGGTTCACTCCAACCCAGAGCTACATCCAGTCTTCTCAGAAACCCTGAGGAAATCCACTAAGCAATCAACACTAGATTACTTACACACAACCAAGAAAGTGACCTTGAACACCCTCAAGAAACACACTTTCCTTGGTCAGCACACCACACTAAGAAAGCTGATCTTGATCCCCAAAAGAACACACAGCTCTTCTTAGCAACAGCACAAACGAATGTTCACAGAATTACAAGGATTACACTTGTTACAGAAGCAATCTGAAATCAGTACAAGAGAATCCTATCTCAGCACTTTGATCAACCAAAACTCTAAGCAATCTCCAACTCTTAGAAAAACTTTTTCAACTCACTTAGATTCTTCTTAACTCAAATCTGTTTTTGTGTATATATATATAATGAAGATGTTTGTAATCAAATCTTAACAAACTCTTAATAGCTTTAGAAAGATTGGTCAAAGCATTTAATGACTGGAGCGTATGAATTAAAAGCATTTAAAGCTCAGTCAAAGTCAAAACTGTTTTCTGTTATAAAAACATAACAAACAATCGATTGTTTCCTCGAATCAATCGGTTGTTTTAACTCAGTTTGAAAAAACACTTTACTTTGTTTGAAAGTTGAGATGCTTAAGCTTTAGATTCAATCAAAGGTTGAGTTACACAACTCAAACTACCCAGATCCTAACTAAACCAGCACAGCAACAGCAAGCACAGCAAAAGCTTCATCATCCTTCAAAGGATTTGGATTCTTCAAAACCTTGAACACCACTTGGTTCAACAATCTCCCCCTATTTGATGAAGACAAATCCCTGATGCTTGATCCCTGATGCTTGTGTTGATCTGATTAAATCTGAAGCAGTTCCTGCAAACGAACTTTTAGCAGACATTGAACCTCTGATATTTGGTTAGAAAATATATACACAGTTAAGGCTTAAACAATTAATATCAGTAAAAATAGCTAAAAGCAGTCTTAAACAAGCATCTAAGCAAACAAGCATAAAATCTCCCCCTATTTGTCTTCACAAATAGACAAATATAAGAGATAAAGCCATAAAAAGTTCATATTACATCAGAATCATAAAAGCAACAGCAGAAGGAAAGGAAAGAAAATCAAACTTCAATAGCAGCAAAAACAATCGATTGTTTCGACAATCCAATCGGTTGTTTTTCTTCATTCTTCCTTATCTCCAAACTGAAGATCAAAGATTTGGTTCTGAACAGCTTCAATTTGTTCATCCAGGCTCATGAACCTTGCATCCATGTTGTCAAACCTGGTATCAAACCTCTGGAAATTGCTAACACACAGATCATGGAGGTTTCTTTGATTTTCAGCAAAGCTATCCATCCTATTCATCATGAACCTTTCAAAAGGTGACATTGATTGAATCCTTTCTTCTGGATGTTCAGCAGCCGCACTGGGTCCAGCATCTTGAAACCCTCCTGTTGGATCTTCATGTTCAACATCCATATCTGTAGGTTCTTCTTGAGCAGCACCACTAGAGGAGGCACCATGATCACCATCCTTGCTTACCCATTTTCCACCTATTTTTGTAAATCCCATCTTGCTGAGTGATCCATTGTTCAACTCTTGAGTTGACTTGAACAGCTCAGAAGTCTCATCTTCCAGATTAACTTCAAAATAGTTTAGGAATTTAGATATCAAAATAGCATAGGGATAGTGATAGTCACCCAACCTCATTGCTTTTTGCATGTGCTCTTTGATGATGTGGATCCAATTTAGCTTGACCTTCTTGGTGATGCAGAAGATGTAAACCAGATCTTCTTCAGTCAAAACAGAATGGTTGCTCCCCCTTGGAGTTAGAATCCATGTCACAATGAGAGCAAGCAGCCTCTCATCCAGTTTCAACCCTCCAACTGAGCATGCACTCACTTGAGCTTGAGTGTTTTTCAAACAGCTTCTGTAAAACTGAATTTTGTTGAAATCCTCCACCACACCAAGATTGCCTTTGCTGATTCGCAGTCCAGAAAACTTGAGTCCAGCAACAGCAGCCCAAACCTCATGGGTTATCTCCATGTCCACACCTTTTACATGAGAAACTAGGTTGTTTCCCTCAAATTTCAAATTGGTGTAGAAGACCTTCACCAAGTCTGGATATATGTTGCCCTTCATCTCCAGAAACCTTCTGAGATACTGATCTTTGAGAAGTTTCCTCACATTGTCCAGCTTTTGACTTTTCAGCCAATCAAAACTCACAACCTTGGGGTTGTTGATTTTCTTGAGACTTGTCTCATATCTATATTTTTCTATGAGATCTTTATCTCCAGAAAACCATCCTTCCAGCCTTCCTCCAGACCTTACAGCTCTGGTTTTGATCCTTCCAGAAGTGGGAGGAGTTGATTCCATGGCAGCAGAGATGAGAAAATAGAGGGCAGCTCTTCTTTACAGTTTTCCTCAAGAGATGGTGCAAGAGATGTTGCAATTGGTTGTTCATCTGCACCTGATTTTATAACCATCCGAAAACCAATTTATAATTAATTCCATTCAATGGGTACCTGATTTTCAGAGAGAGAAGACTGTTCTGCACAGAACATGTCAGAAAAAGCTGAAAATCACATGGTCTTCACATGTGGACTTTGACTAGTCATTAAGGCACTTGAATTTCCAAGATTTTGGAATATTTTCCTTTATGATAGTTGTAACTTCTTTTCTGAACTTGTTCAGCATTCAATCACAGTACCATTGACCAAGATTCTCTATTTGAAATGATCTGCAACGAATAGAAATCCAAAAATAGAATTAAATCAATTTTCTCACAGTGCTGTCAGACCCAAAACAATCGGTTGTTTCGAAGAAACAATCGGTTGTTTTTCTGCAGCAGTTAAAACTTGATTTTAAGAAATTTTAACCAAAAAAAGAAGCAGATAACAACAGATAACATTGACCAAAGAGGGATTAAACACAGGAAAGAACTTTAATACTAAAATAGAGGACAGTAAAAGAAAAAATCTCATCCTTGTGTTGTTTCCTCAATGAGCCAATTGCTTGTTGATCAAGAAGGCTTCTTTTCATTGAATTGACCTTCTGCAAAGCATTGATTCAGCTTCAATGATTGCCCTTTGTCTTTAACAGTCTAACCAGTTGGCTCAGCTCCTCTTTTTCTATTTATTTTCCTGCACAAACATTAGTTCAAGCAACAAGATTTGGTCCTTTCACAAATGTGGGTCCAATTGGTTTCTTTTTCACACTTGGAACCTCACATCCTTTAGGGATCCATTTCATGTAGCCTCTTGGAACAGAAAACTTTCTTATTTTGCAGAATCTAACCGAATGGCCCTTTTTCATGCAATAAAAGCATGTAACAATCGATTGTTTCGTCTTAACAATCGGTTGTTTTTCTGGTTTTCTTAAAAAACTTTTTGAAAACCTATCTTGCTTGTTATGTGGATTGAAGCCTAAACCAGCCTTTCCAAAAACACAACTTTGAGATGCCAAGACATTCTCAAAGTTTGATTTCCCTTTTGAAAGCTTGTCCACAGTTTCAACAAGATATTGAACCTTTTTCTCAAGATTTTCACAATTTTCACAAATGAGAGTATCACACTTACAAGAGGTGTTTTCGAAATGATTTTCCATCTTTTCAAAATCAATTTTTGCTTTTCTCAGATCCTCTTCAAGTGATTTAATCTCTTTTCAAGCCCATTGTTAAGATCTCTCAATCGGTTGATTGAAAGCACCAATCGATTAGCTTCATCATGTGTTTCTTGAAAAGTGTAAGGACCTGTAAAATTGAATTGGAATGAAAGTGGTATATTTAAATAATTCCTGAAGATGTTATTATTTAAAATACAAAGAGCTGGTAAATGAAGTTTCGTAGTAGTCGGACCTCGGACGTCGCCCATGATCTGGGATAAGCTAGTAGAGGTCGGTCGAATGACATGTGGACCAAGAAGAGTAAAGGAGGAAAAGTGTAACTAAGAAGTCTTCTGCAAGATCGTCGTTAGTGAAGACGGAGGCGATCTCCGACTCCTCTGGCACATAATCGCCTGTCGCCTAGAGGAGACATGAGCGCCAATCGCCTAGAGTGTACGTGATCGGTGGGAATGTACGTAGTATGTGGTCAAGATACTGGATCAACCAGAGTGGGTTCCAACAACCACGCGTATCAAGGTGTGGGTTAAGCCTTAGATACGCTGTGCATGCGAAGCACTACGCTTGAGCAAAAGAGATCACCCTTAGTGTTGCATGCATGGGAGCACGAGGAGTGGGGCTGATCTACTCTTGGAAATGTGAAGCTACCGACGTCACCGAGTCATGTGGAGATGATACCTTGGACGTAACATAGTAGAATGAAGAACCTTCAGAAAGGCGCGGCGATTGTCGTCGGTCATCGCCAGGTGAGAGGCATGCGGGCATCACCAGGGCGCGAGGCATGCGGGGTTAGTCTTCGCGCGAGAGATCATCGGTGGATTGTCTTCGCGCGAGAGGTCATCGGTGGATTGTCTTCGCGCGAGAGGTCATCGGTGGATTGTCTTCGCGCGAGAGGTCATCGGTGGAGAATCTTCGCGCGAGAGGTCATCGGTGGAGAGTCTTCGGGCGAGAGGTCATCGGTGGATAGTCTTCGCGCGAGAGGCCTCAGTGGATAGCCTTCGCGCGAGAGGACATCGGTGGATAGCCTTCGTGCGAGAGGTCATCGGTGAAAGGTTATCGCGCGATGTCGAGCTTCACACAGAGAAAGTGGGACCCAGACTCCCAGCATGAAACGTCCTGCACTCGCGCCACGTAGACAAAAAGGGTGGTTTAGAGTGGTGACATCAGAATGTTGGCATGCGCAGGAGACACTCGCGGTCGTACTGTTCAGAGCAGTGGTTGGCATGCACAAGCGACAACAGTGGTAGTACTGTTCAGAGCAGTGGTTGGCATGCACCAGAGACAACTGTAGTCGTACTGTTCAGGGAAACGTACACTCAGACTTCTCTGCAGAGTGGGTGTGGCAGCTGCTTTTGGTGGATAAGTTGGTTTAAGATGCAGAGACCCACTGCTGAGAGAACAAAAAAACGTTGCAACATTCAAAGAGAGAAAGAGTGAGTTACCTCTCTTCTCCTCCAGATATCTCCTTTGCGCTGCGATTCTAGCATCTTCACACAAGAGTACGACGAGAGGCAGCACCATTAGAGCACCTGGGAGGTTCTCTGCAAGTCCTTCAACCAGACGCAAAAAAAAACAGAGTCAAGGCGTTGTTCAAGCTTCGTTGGGTTTCGGAGCTCCTGGTGTTTTACACAAGTCCAGGTAAGGGAAGCTAGACTTCATTTTCATTACAAGCTATAGTTTAGTTATTTCTGAAATGAGGGCGACGTGGTCGCCGGTTTCGTTTGCATCTGCGTGAATGCTCTGTTCCATGTGTTTGGGCGACGTGGTCGCCGGTTTTTAAATACAGACTTCGAAATACCCTGTTTTTGAACCAGGTCGCCGGTTTGGGCGATGTTTGCGAACTCCCTGTTTTTGGTGTTACTTTGAACTGTTGAAGCTTAAATGTGATCTTCGAAAATCTGAATCTTTGAAATGATCGTTGCTGTGACTTGAATCATTTATTTAAGGGCGGTATGATGTGTTGAATGTTGTGAATGTGGATCGAGGCATAGTATTTTCAGGAAAGGAAATACCGTGTAAGATCGTGTAGGATGTGCATTGATCGGTGATGTCTATAATGAGATTATCCTGACTCTCCTGAGATAATGGATTCATATAGATGAAGTTATTCAGGCGTTGAAAGTCGAAGGAGGTTCATATGTATGGGTGAGTCGTGTGAAACAGAACGAGCTCGGCCTGTCATATGGATTAACCCTGTCATACTGTGAGAATGGTGAACTTGAGATCGAGAATGTGTTGATGCGCATAGCTGTGGAAACATTACAACAGCTTTGTATGACAGGTGCAGAATCTCTAAGTCTAGTCAATGCACGAGTCTTCCGGAAGTAGTGTCAAGTGTCTTGTGTGCTGAGTCAGTGGTGGTCTGACATGTGAAATGAGGAACTTGAAATTGATAGACACTTGATACAGTTGTGAAATAGAATGACTCTTGAGAATATTGTGAAATGTGTGATTTCTGGGTGATCAGGTGAAGGGTATTGAGAAAATCTATAGCTTTACGTGGATATCTTGAAAATTGCTTACCCTGATTTTAATGTTCTTATTTAAACTCTCTTTAAAATATCTAGCTTACCCTGTGTGTTTTGCTCGTTGGCTGTTTTTCTCTTTAAACTGTGATGATCGTGTATAAATTACACGGGAGCAGATGATGTTGCAGGAAGTAGAGCTCCTTAGTGAATTGTCGCTGGAAGGAGATCGCCTGTTTTCAATTTCCGTTGGGCGATCACCCCTTTTGCTGCTTTATGATAGGAGATCGCCTATATGATAGGAGATCGCCCTTGTAATAGGAGATCGCCCTTCTAATAGGAGATCGCCCTTCTGTCAGGAGATCGCCTATCTTTCTATTGTATTGTAATTTGTTTATGTTTTAATGGAAAAGTGATCGTATTTGTATTAAACTCCCTGGGAGGAGAAACTTTATTTACGTATATACAATTTCATTCACTTCAATCTATTTGTTATTTTTATTTTCATTATATAAATATGAATAGTATTTTGGCGGGATGTTACATTAATGGTATCAGAGCAGTTCGTCCTTAGGATGACCTGAGGGCTGTGGATCCATTGTGTTTCTTCTGCTCATAAAATCTATTTGAGTTTTAAATAACAACTATAGTGAAAGGTTTTCAAAACGTTTTTGGTATTGAAATTTTGTGTGTGCTTTAGTGAATGTATGCTCTAATTGAAAATCTTGGTATTAAGAATGAGAAGATCCTGATAAAGTAATGAGGGTGCACACTCATAACTGGATCGAGATGATTCTTAATCTTAATTCCAAAGGTTTGATGTTTAGCCTACATTGAATTCTGGTGTGATTTATTTAGTGTTCTTATAATTGACTGAGAGTGGTTGATTGGATTAATGACTGCATACCAGTAGTTGTTCTGGTGTTATGCTTGATGTTATAAGCATTATGATCCTGTTGATGAACTCAAATTCTAAATGACTTTGAGATGTTGACCTTTGTAAGGTCTAGATGTTATCTCCTGAATGAATCGATTTCTTATCGATCTCATTCTTATAGTTGTGGGGGGGGGGGGGTATAGAAACCAATAGTTTCCTAATCTTCTACAGAGAAGAATGGCTCCTAGACAGCCTACCCCTCCCAAACCTTTTGCTGAAATGGGCCAGATCGCCAGGGCCATTGGGATGATGGCGAGTACCATCCAGCAGCAGAGTACGGCGATGTCTCAGAATCACCAAGCTAAGCTGCATTATGAGGAGGCCGCCAGATCGGCTGCAACCCCAACGTCGGTCAGCCTCAGGAGCAGATGGGACTGACCGAGTTCATGAGGCGCAACCCACCCAAGTTCAGTGGGAATGCTACCCCTGATCAAGCAGATCAGTGGATCAGAGAGTTGGAGAAAATCATTAGCGCGACCTCCTGCCCTGAAGAGAAGAAATTGCTGTTCGCCACTTATCTGCTATCAGGAGAAGCTGAGTTCTGGTGGATGGGAGCTCATCAGATGATGGAGGCTCGAGGGGATGTATTGGATTGGGAGAGCTTCAGGGTGAAGTTCTTGGAGAAATACTTCCCTGACAGTGCCAAGTTTGCGAGGGAAGCTGAGTTCCTGAAGTTGGAGCAGGGGGATATGTCAGTGGACGCCTATGCTGCTCGTTTTGAGTACCTCGCCCGGTTCCATACCCAGGCGACCTCCGAGGCCTGGAGGTGTAGGGAGTTTGAAGAGGAACTGAAACATGAGCTGAAGAAGACCATATCCCCAATGTGCATAAGAGAATTTCACACCTTAGTGGGGAAGGCGATGATGGTGGAGGCACGGGAGAAGAGTGACTCTCGGGTGATCAGGTCACACCCAGGGGGTTCTTTCGGTGGGAAGGCCAAGGTGCAGCACCCACAAAACAAACCTTATGCGGGACTTCCACCACATCGGGTAGGGGCAGTTTCGCCCCAGTTCCAGCAGCAACAAAGATGGAAACCTAGATGCCAAAAGATGGGGCACATATCTAGAGATTATCCTAGCAGAAATAGGATGACTCAATCCAGTGGTTCCCAACAGATGAGGAATGAAGGCAGCAAACCTCAGGCAGCAGGGAGAATGGTTACCATGACAGGGGCAGAGGTGCCTCAGTCAAGTAACTTGGTGGAAGGTGCTTCGTGATACTCACTCGGTCGGAGGTGGAGAATAAAGGGGACGTAAGCAGAATACCCGTGGTGAAAGATTTCACGGATGTATTCCCAGAAGAAGTACCTGGGTTACCCCCCTAAGAGAGAAGTGGAATTCTCTATTGTTTTGGTACCTGGAGCTGGACCGGTGGCAATGGCTCCAGCTGAGTTGATGGAATTAAAGAAGGAAGTGTAAGTTAGATTTAGTGTACCAAGGTTTAGTTTCAGCTACATATAAGTTATGGAGAGTATATAAGCAGAATGTTGAGGGTTTAAAGACTTAAGCATGTGTATCCATAGGAAGTACCGGGGTTAAGTTCCAAAAATGAAAGAATGAATTTTCTCTTATTTGAAGCTTGGGAGATGTTTATGTCGATGAAACAGCATGAGATGACTCTAGCTTAACCACAAGCTTAAAAGGAAAGAGGAGATATTGTATTTATGTCTAAAGTTCAATTAGACAGAGAAATTGCTGAAAAATACCAAGTAGAGAAGTTACTGGGAGAAGAGAGAAAGCTTCACGCAGAATGGATGCTATCTTGTGGATCGTGATTTGGAGGATGAGTATGGAAATGGTGGATGAGGAGTGATGAGAAAGGGAAATGGAAAGATATTCTTGTATCCAAATATGACTCGGAACTTGGGGGAAGCCGAGCTCATTCGAAATATCAATCGTGGTGGTGGAGAGATGTACGTAAGGTGTGCGAGGAGGGTGAAGGTGATGGTTAGTTCCAAAAAGTCATTGTTTGGAAAGTTGGAGGCGGAGGGGATGTGAGATTTCAGGAGGATGCGTGGGCCACTAACTTTAACTTTAGAGCAACGTGGCTGGTCTATGTGCTTCAAGTGGATAAGTGTTCTACTTGTTCGACATAAGGATTTGAGGTCCCACCTTGAGAACTTTTATCTTATACGTATGTCATCCAAGTAGAATCAGGTGTGGAAGGGAATGTGGGTGGCAATAGTATGTGGTATCTTGGAGAAGAGGAATAGAGTTGTCCTTAAGCAAGAAATTCTGGATGCAGAGGAAATTTTCCAATCGGCTCCACTACTTACATGGTTGTGGTTGAGATATATAGTGCGTTCGTTCTTGTATTCCTTTTCAGATAGGCACCTGAACCCAAATCAATGCATCCAATGTATACATTGAACAAGGAGGAAATGATGGGAACAGGGAGCCGAGTTGGCAAAAGAAGTCATAATGATGATTTAGAAAGTAACAGCAGCAAGAACTTTGTTTTTTTATAAGGTGCAGAATTATGTAGCATAGTGGTGAACCAAAGGTGTTCCTTTAGGGAGCGTGAGAATTAGATCAGCAGTTGGGAAGTCGATGGATGGTTTTGATCAAGATGCGGAAGTTGATTCCTAGAAGGAGATTTCGGATCCTAGTTTGAATTGGCTGGGGGACATGAGCAGTTGTCAGCTGTCCTCTTTCCTTCCGATGAAGGGATCTTGCTCACTTTTTCTCTACAGGGGGCTAGTCCTGGTTCTGTTAAGGGCTTAGTTATGGACTTGCTCGACCAAGTCTTCAGGGTTGGAAGTAGAGTGTGAGTACTGGAGTTGGCGCTCAATGGAGCAGCATACTCCATATGCAGGGATGGAGAATGGAATTTAATGAAGTATTGGAGTAGTAAGAGTTGGTTCAACAGACAACCAAGAAGGTGAAACTGATGCAAGGCAGAATGAAAGCTTCTCAAAGTCGACAGATGTCCTATGCAGATCAGAGGAGAAGACCTTTGGAGTTTGCTGTTGGAGATCATGCATTTATGAAAGTGACACCGACCAAGGGTGTAGGACGAGCTATCAGATCTTAAGGAGGATCGGTCTAGTGGCTTATGAGATCGCCCTACCTCCCCATTTAGCGAATCTGCACAATGTCTTTCACGTGTCACAACTCTAGTCACGTGTTAGAAGTGGACGATGTGCAGATCAGGGATGACTTGTTGCTTGGAGCGAAACCAGTCAGGATTGACGTTCAGCAGAGTAGGCAGCTCAGAGGCGAGACCATCAATATGGTGAAAGTGGTGTGGGATGAGAGATCGGGTGATACAACTTGGGAATTAGAAGGAACCATGAGAGAAGCCTATCCCTACCTCTTTTCCTTGTGATTCAATTTTCGAGGACGAAAATTTTTCTTGTTGGGGAGAATGTAAGGACCTGTAAAATTGAATTGGAATGAAAGTGGTATATTTAAATAATTCCTGAAGATGTTATTATTTAAAATACAAAGAGCTGGTAAATGAAGTTTCGTAGTAGTCGGACCTTGGACGTCGCCCATGATCTGGGATAAGCTAGTAGAGGTCGGTCGAATGACATGTGGACCAAGAAGAGTAAAGGAGGAAAAGTGTAACTAAGAAGTCTTCTGCAAGATCGTCGTTAGTGAAGACGGAGGCGATCTCCGACTCCTCTGGCACATAATCGCCTGTCGCCTAGAGGAGACATGAGCGCCAATCGCCTAGAGTGTACGTGATCGACGGGAATGTACGTAGTATGTGGTCAAGATACTGGATCAACCAGAGTGGGTTCCAACAACCACGCGTATCAAGGTGTGGGTTAAGCCTTAGATACGCTATGCATGCGAAGCACTACGCTTGAGCAAAAGAGATCACCCTTAGTGTTGCATGCATGGGAGCACGAGGAGTGGGGCTGATCTACTCTTGGAAATGTGAAGCTACCGACGTCACCGAGTCATGTGGAGATGATACCTTGGACGTAACATAGTAGAATGAAGAACCTTCAGAAAGGAGCGGCGATTGTCGTCGGTCATCGCCAGGTGAGAGGCATGCGGGCATCGCCAGGGCGCGAGGGGCATGCGGGCATCACCAGGGCGCGAGGCATGCGGGGTTAGTCTTCGCGCGAGAGATCATCGGTGGATTGTCTTCGCGCGAGAGGTCATCGGTGGATTGTCTTTGCGCGAGAGGTCATCGGTGGATTGTCTTCGCGCGAGAGGTCATCGGTGGAGAATCTTCGCGCGAGAGGTCATCGGTGGAGAGTCTTCGGGCGAGAGGTCATCGGTGGATAGTCTTCGCGCGAGAGGCCTCAGTGGATAGCCTTCGCGCGAGAGGACATCGGTGGATAGCCTTCGTGCGAGAGGTCATCGGTGGAAGGTTATCGCGCGATGTCGAGCTTCACACAGAGAAAGTGGGACCCAGACTCCCAGCATGAAACGTCCTGCACTCGCGCCACGTAGACAAAAAGGGTGGTTTAGAGTGGTGACATCAGAATGTTGGCATGCGCAGGAGACACTCGCGGTCGTACTGTTCAGAGCAGTGGTTGGCATGCACAAGCGACAACAGTGGTAGTACTGTTCAGAGCAGTGGTTGGCATGCACCAGAGACAACTGTAGTCGTACTGTTCAGGGAAACGTACACTCAGACTTCTCTGCAGAGTGGGTGTGGCAGCTGCTTTTGGTGGATAAGTTGGTTTAAGATGCAGAGACCCACTGCTGAGAGAACAAAAAAACGTTGCAACATTCAAAGAGAGAAAGAGTGAGTTACCTCTCTTCTCCTCCAGATATCTCCTTTGCGCTGCGATTCTAGCATCTTCACACAAGAGTACGACGAGAGGCAGCACCATTAGAGCACCTGGGAGGTTCTCTGCAAGTCCTTCAACCAGACGCAAAAAAAAAACAGAGTCAAGGCGTTGTTCAAGCTTCGTTGGGTTTCGGAGCTCCTGGTGTTTTACACAAGTCCAGGTAAGGGAAGCTAGACTTCATTTTCATTACAAGCTATAGTTTAGTTATTTCTGAAATGAGGGCGACGTGGTCGCCGGTTTCGTTTGCATCTGCGTGAATGCTCTGTTCCATGTGTTTGGGCGACGTGGTCGCCGGTTTTTAAATACAGACTTCGAAATACCCTGTTTTTGAACCAGGTCGCCGGTTTGGGCGATGTTTGCGAACTCCCTGTTTTTGGTGTTACTTTGAACTGTTGAAGCTTAAATGTGATCTTCGAAAATCTGAATCTTTGAAATGATCGTTGCTGTGACTTGAATCATTTATTTAAGGGCGGTATGATGTGTTGAATGTTGTGAATGTGGATCGAGGCATAGTATTTTCAGGAAAGGAAATACCGTGTAAGATCGTGTAGGATGTGCATTGATCGGTGATGTCTATAATGAGATTATCCTGACTCTCCTGAGATAATGGATTCATATAGATGAAGTTATTCAGGCGTTGAAAGTCGAAGGAGGTTCATATGTATGGGTGAGTCGTGTGAAACAGAACGAGCTCGGCCTGTCATATGGATTAACCCTGTCATACTGTGAGAATGGTGAACTTGAGATCGAGAATGTGTTGATGCGCATAGCTGTGGAAACATTACAACAGCTTTGTATGACAGGTGCAGAATCTCTAAGTCTAGTCAATGCACGAGTCTTCCGGAAGTAGTGTCAAGTGTCTTGTGTGCTGAGTCAGTGGTGGTCTGACATGTGAAATGAGGAACTTGAAATTGATAGACACTTGATACAGTTGTGAAATAGAATGACTCTTGAGAATATTGTGAAATGTGTGATTTCTGGGTGATCAGGTGAAGGGTATTGAGAAAATCTATAGCTTTACGTGGATATCTTGAAAATTGCTTACCCTGATTTTAATGTTCTTATTTAAACTCTCTTTAAAATATCTAGCTTACCCTGCGTGTTTTGCTCGTTGGCTGTTTTTCTCTTTAAACTGTGATGATCGTGTATAAATTACACGGGAGCAGATGATGTTGCAGGAAGTAGAGCTCCTTAGTGAATTGTCGCTGGAAGGAGATCGCCTGTTTTCAATTTCCGTTGGGCGATCACCCCTTTTGCTGCTTTATGATAGGAGATCGCCTATATGATAGGAGATCGCCCTTGTAATAGGAGATCGCCCTTCTAATAGGAGATCGCCCTTCTGTCAGGAGATCGCCTATCTTTCTATTGTATTGTAATTTGTTTATGTTTTAATGGAAAAGTGATCGTATTTGTATTAAACTCCCTGGGAGGAGAAACTTTATTTACGTATATACAATTTCATTCACTTCAATCTATTTGTTATTTTTATTTTCATTATATAAATATGAATAGTATTTTGGCGGGATGTTACAAAAAGCTTCAAGCAATTCACAATAATTTTGTTCATTTAAGGAAGCACAAGAACTTACCTCACTTGAACTGCAAGCATCATCATCATCCTCAGCCACTAAACATATGTTGGCTTTTTCATCTTCACTTGATGAGGAACTTGATGAAGACACTTCATTTTCATCCCAAGCTATGTAGGCTCTTTTTGTCTTTCCTTTCTTCTCCTTATAGCTTGTCTTTTTCTCCTTGCTCTTGTTGGGATAATCTGCCTTTATGTGACCTTGCTCACCACAACCAAAACAAGTATAGTTATTTGAATTTAAATCATTGGATTTCTTGTTTCCATACCTATCCTTGTTGTTGTCTTTGTTGCGGTTTCTCTTTAGGAATTTGCTGAATTTTCTTGACAGCAAACTCAGATTTTCCTCATCACTATCATCACTTGAATCTTGCTTTCCCTTGTGTTTGGATGCTTTCAAGGCTATGCTCCTTGTGTGCTTATCTTGATTCTCTTGAACATTGAGTCTATTCATCTCTAGCTCATGTTCCCTAAGCTTTCCAAACAAAGAAGCACACTTAAGGATGTTAGATCTTTAGATTCAGAAATTGCAGTTACCTTTGGTTGCCATGCTCTATCAAGACATTTCAAGATCTTGATATTTAGCTCTTCTTTGTCAAAAGTCTTGTCTAGGCTCATAAGGTGATTGATGATATGAGTAAACCTTTTCTGTACTTCAGCAATTGTTTCACCTTTAAGCATTTTGAACATTTCATACTCTTGGATTAGAGCATGCTTTCTAGCTCTTTTAACTTCATTTGTTCCTTCATGAGTGACCTCCAAAGTATCCCACATTTCCTTTGATGATTTACATTGTGATACCCTGAAAAACTCATCAGAATTTAAAGCAGAGGTTATAATATTTTTGGCAATGCAATCAAATTTGGCCTTTTTGCTTTCTGCATCAGTCCATTGAGACCATGGCTTCTCAATGACAGAACCATCTTTTTCAAACTTTGGTATAAAAGGACCATTTTCAATTGCATCCCAAATTCCTTTGTCAAGAGATTCCATGAATATTTTCATTCTAACTTTCCAAAACTGGTAATTCAAACCACAAAACAAGGGTGGTCTGTTTATTGAAGCACCTTCCCCAAAAGGTAGTCTATCAGCCATTTTAAAAGATTTTAGGATCAACTTGAATGATTTTCAAGAACCAGGCTCTGATACCAATTGTTAGGAAAGATGGCTTTAAACTAGAGGGGGGGTGAATTGTTTAAAGAGGTTTTCGCAAACTTTTCCAAGCTAGAATGAATATCTTTCAGAAATCAAATGATTAAGCAATTCAGTTTGCCAAAACAGCAAGCAAAACAGCACTACCAGGAAAACAATCGGTTGTTTCTTCGAAACAATCGGTTGTTTATACCAGCAAACAACAAATAAACTGAAATTAAAGAGTTAGGGGTAGAGAGATTGTACACAGATGTTTATACTGGTTCACTCCAACCCAGAGCTACATCCAGTCTTCTCAGAAAACCTGAGGAAATCCACTAAGCAATCAACACTAGATTACTTACACACAACCAAGAAAGTGACCTTGAACACCCTCAAGAAACACACTTTCCTTGGTCAGCACACCACACTAAGAAAGCTGATCTTGATCCCCTCAAGAACACACAGCTCTTCTTAGCAACAGCACAAACGAATGTTCACAGAATTACAAGGATTACACTTGTTACAGAAGCAATCTGAAATCAGTACAAGAGAATCCTATCTCAGCACTTTGATCAACCAAAACTCTAAGCAATCTCCAACTCTTAGAAAAACTTTTTCAACTCACTTAGATTCTTCTTAACTCAAATTTGTTTTTCTGTATATATATATAATGAAGATGTTTGTAATCAAATCTTAACAAACTCTTAATAGCTTTAGAAAGATTGGTCAAAGCATTTAATGACTGGAGCGTATGAATTAAAAACATTTAAAGCTCAGTCAAAGTCAAAACTGTTTTCTGTTATAAAAACATAACAAACAATCGATTGTTTCCTCGAATCAATCGGTTGTTTTGTTACTTAACCAATTTTCACACTTCAAAACAGTTTTCAAAACACCTAAGCTTAAACAATCGGTTGTTTTAACTCAGTTTGAAAAAACACTTTACTTTGTTTGAAAGTTGAGATGCTTAAGCTTTAGATTCAATCAAAGGTTGAGTTACACAACTCAAACTACCCAGATCCTAACTAAACCAGCACAACAACAGCAAGCACAGCAAAAGCTTCATCATCCTTCAAAGGATTTGGATTCTTCAAAACCTTGAACACCACTTGGTTCAACACAGGTTGCTGCTTCCGAGGACGAGAACACCTGTTTAGGCCTCGTCTTCAAAAGGAAACTCAAAGTCGATGATGCAGTTGCCACTGAGGCATCAGGCTTGGATGGACAAGCCCCTTCCTTCAGAGAACACCCTCCTAGCACCTCCTCTCCTCACAACTTTGAAGAAGGTGGAGGGGAGAGTGTTGCGGGAGGCAACCAAGGTGAGGCCTACGCCAACCTGCCACCCTTCATCCAGAAAGCCTTACACTCCTTTCAAACCTCGTCTAGGCTGGAGAAACTAGAAGAGGACCCCCTGCTGAACCACTTATCAACCCACCTTGGGGAGGTCCTTGTGGGATCCAGCCTTCTACTCTCCAAGATGCAGAAGGCGAGAGAGGAGCACATCCACGTCACAGAGCTTAAACGCCAACCAACCAGCATGGCCTTAGAGGTGGATGAACTCCGCCAAGCTGACCGAGAGATGAAGAAGGTCCTATTCGAGAAGTCTCAAGAAGCTTTAAGGATGTATGCTAGGAATAATGACCTTCGGACTGAGGTGGATGGCCTGACAGTGAAGTTTGGCGAGATGGAGGAAGAGGTGACCCAACTGAAGGAGCGTACCTCCAAACTGGAAGAGGAGTTGGCCCGCAAGGAAGAACTCTTTCAAAAGATGAAGGAGGAGCTGACTCGTGAAGCTGCCAAGGCCTATGGGGCAGGGTTTGGGGATGCAATGGCCCAGGTTGCTTGCATGCATCCTGGGGTGGACCTTTCCCAAACTGGTCTGGCTAAGGCCATAGTTGATGGCAAACTGGTAGACACCGAATAGCGACGATAGACTTGTATCTATTCAATAGCTAGACGAACATTTGATAACATGTAAATATAAATTTATGTATGATATTTCCCTTGTTTAACTTATCTCCAAATGCGCAAACATCTCTTCTTTGAACTTGCTTTCTATTATCTTGTCTCTCTTGGACTAACCTTGTTAACTAACAACGCTTCATCAATCTTTGTTGTCGATCTTTGTATATACAGAGATAAGGGAAATATCTTGCCACAAACCACGCTACTCTCAATCTGGCTGCGTAAAGGCCAGGGAGAGGTTTGCGTTTACTGACCTCGACCTTGTCCTATAAGAATAAGAGAGGATTTTCAACTAGGAACCTTACTGTCCTCGACCTTGACTTACAAGTCAAGGGAGGGGTTCGCTTTAACTGACATCGACCTTGCCCCCTAGGTTCAAGGAATCGCCCCCGCTTCTAGGGTCTCAAGCTTGTATGCTTCATTCCCAAGCGCCTCTATCACACAAAATGGACCAGTCCACTTGGGAGATAACTTGTTTTCTATCTGGTAAGGATGGGCGTTTCGCATTACCAAATCAACGACCTAGAACTGCCAAGGTCTCAACTTAGAGTTGTACTTGTACTCCACCCTTCTCTTCAATGCTTTAGCCTTGATGCATGCTTCCTCCCTGACCTCATCCAGTAAGTCCAGGTTCACCCTTCTTTCTTTTTTGGACTCCTCGGCCATAAAATTCTAAAAATGTGGTGAACCCTCCTAGATCTCTACTGGAATCATTGCGTCCGAACTATACACCAAACTAAAAGGTGTTTCCGGTGGTGGACTGTGGAATGGTGTGGTATGCCCACACGATTCTAGGAACTTCTTCTGCCCAAGTTCCCTTGGCTTTTTCCAGTCTTCTTTTCAAACCTCTGAGCATAACTCGGTTGGCAGACTTGACTTGCCCATTCGTCTAGGGGTGCTCGACTGATGTGAACACCTGCTTTACCCCAAGCTCTGTGCATAACTTGCCCAACTCTTGGCTTGCAAACTGGGTGCCATTATCAGACACCAAGAGTTTTGGGATTTCAAAACGACATACTATGTTCTTCCGCACAAAATACTAGACCTTGTGGGCTGTGATTTGTGCAACTGGCTTGGCCTCTATCCATTTTGTAAAGTACTCAATGACAACCACAAGGTACTTCATCTGCCGCACTGCTAAAGGGAATGGTTCTAGAATATCAATTCCCCAGGTATGAAATGGCCACAGGCTGTGGATCGATCGTAACTCCTCTAGGGGCGCATTGTGCCAGTTAGCATGTCGTTGGCACTGCTTGCATCGCTGTGCGTACCTCTTACAACCTTGTGACTCAAACTTTCCCCTAACTTTGGGCGTTTCATTGATAAGTGGTGTGTTTCCTAGGGTCCACCTTTCATGGCCTAGTTTTAGCTATTTGAACCACTGATGCCCGATGTCACATCGGCTTCACTCTGTTGTCGAGTACACGTCGGCATACCCTAGTGATCGATCTCTGACCACTAATCGGCACACTGGCTCATGTCGCTTGAGGTACACTGTCTCACGTCACTTGTGGTACCCAGCTTACGTGGCCCACCACTACGATCGGTCGCCGATGTTCGAGGACTGGTCGGTACAGGTCTTGGTAATATCCCCTTCCCAAACGTGTGCAACATCATAGCCTCATCTTTGGTGTGTAGTTTTACCACGAGCGCTCCAAACTGGTTCAGGAAGTCCTTCAACGGTTCTCCCTAGTATTGCTTCACATCGAAAAGATTGAAGGAAACGAGAGGGGGAGCTTGGTTGACGATGAACTGCTCCTTGAAAAGCGTCGAGAACTGATCGAACTATGTGATGTGTCCATCGGGGAGGCTAATGAACCAGTCTAGCATTGTTCCTGAAAATGTTCCCATAAACAACTTATGTAACATCCCGCCAAAATACTATTCATATTTATATAATGAAAATAAAAGTAACAAATAGATTGAAGTGAATAAAATTATATATATGTAATTAAAGTTTCTCCTCACAGGGAGTTTAATACAAATACGATCACTTTTCCATTAAAACATAAACAAAATACAATACAATAGAAAGATAGGTGATCTCCTGACAGAAGGGTGATCTCCTATTAGAAGGGCGATCTCCTATCATATAGGCGATCTCCTATCATATAGGCGATCTCCTATCATATAGGCGATCTCCTATCAGAAAGCAGCAAAAGGGGTGATCTCCCAACGGAAATAGAAAACAGGCGATCTCCTTCCAGCGACAATTCACTAAGGAGCTCTACATCCTGCAACATCATCTGCTCCCGTGTAAATTATACACGATCATTACAGGTTTAAGAAAAGGCCAAACACAACACAAAGGAAACACAGGGTAAGCTAGACATTTAAAAAGAGTTAGATATGAACTTTGAAATCAAGGTAAAACAAATTCAAGATACCCACGTAAAACTATAGAGTTTCTCATTCCCTTCACCTGATCGCCAAGAAATCACACACTTTACAATATTTTCAAGAGTCATTCTATTTCACAAAACTGCATCAAGTGTCTATAAATTCAATGTTCCTCATTTCTCACGTCAGACTACCACTGACTCAGCACACAAGACACTTGACACTACTTCCGGAAGACTCGTGCATTGACTAGACTCAGAGATTCTGCACCTGTCATACTAAACAGCTGTAATGTTTACCAGCTATGCGCATCAACACAATCTCAATCTCAAGTTCATCATTCTCACAGTATGACAGGGTTAATCCATATAACAGGCCGAGCTCGTCTTGTTCACACGAGACACCCATTCATATGAACCTCCTTCGACTCTCAACGCCTAAATAACTTCATCTATGTGAATTCATTATCTCAGGAGAGTCAGGATAATCTCATTATAGACATCACCGATCAATGCACGTCCTACACGATCTTACACGGTATTTTCTTTCCTGAAAATACTATGCCTTGATCCCACATTCACATCATGCAACACATCTCATAACACTTAAAGGAAAGATTTCAATCACAGCAAAAGCTCACTCCAAGGTTCTTATTTTCGAATACCTCATTTAAATCTCATACCGTTTCAAAGCAACATCAAAAACAGGGAGTTCGTAAACAACGCCAAAACCGGCGATCTAGTTCAAAAACGGGGTATTTCGAAGCCTGCATTTAAAACCGGCGACCACGTCGCCCAAACACATAGCACAGAGCATTTTACAAAGATGAAAACGAAAACCGGCGACCACGTCGCCCTCACTTCAGAAATAGCTAAACTATGGCTTGTATTGAAAATGAAGTCTAGCTTCCCTTACCTGGACTTGCGCAAAACACCAGGAGCTCCGAAACCCAACGAAGCTTAAAGAATGCCTTGGCTCTGTTTTTGCGTCTGGTTTGAAGGACTTGCAGAGAACCTCCCAGGTGCTCTAATGGTGGCCGTCGCTCGTCGTGCTCTTGCGTGAAGGTGCCAGAATCGCAGCGCGAAGGAGAGAATGGAGGAGAAAGGAGGTAAACTCACTCTTTCGCTCTTGAACAACTGCAACGTTCCCCTCTCTCAGAAGTGGGTTTTTGCATCTTAAACCAGCTTGTCCACAAAAGCAGCTGCCTCCACCCACTCTGCAGAGAAGTCTGAGTGTACGTTTCTCTGAACAGTACGACCATGTTTGTCTCTTGCGCATGCCAACCACTGCCCTGAACAGTACGACCACTGTTGTCTCTTCTGCATGCCAACCACTGCCCTGAACAGTACGACCGCGAGTGTCTCTTGCGCATGCCAACATTCTGATGTCACTATTCTGAACCACCCTTTTTGTCTACGTGGCGTGCGTGCAGTACGTTTCATGCTGGGAGTCTGGGTCCCACCTTCTCTGTGTGCAACTCGACATCGCGCGATAACCTTTCATCGATGACCTCTCGCGCGCGAAGACAATCCACCGATGACCTCTCGCGCGAAGGCTATCCACCGATGACCTCTCGCGCGAAGGCTATCCACCGATGCCCTCTCGCGCGAAGGCAATCCACCGATGCCCTCTCGCGCGAAGGCTATCCACCAATGACCTCTCGCGCGAAGGCAATCCACCGATGCCTCATCCTGGCGGACGACCGATGTCTCCCCCTGGAAGGTGCCCGCATGCCTCGCGCCCTGATGATGCCCGCATGCATCGCGCCCTGGCGACGTCCACATGCCTCGCGTGTCCTGGCAACGTCCACATGCCTCGCGCGCCCTGGCGACGTCCTCATGCCCCTCGCGCCCTGGCGCTCATGTGTAGCAGACGACCGGCGATCATGTACTACTAAGCGATCTCATAGTCTTCCAAACTACACTTTCCTTCCTTTTTATTTTAAATAAAAACATACTTAGAATCTATTTAAAATATATCTCTTTTTATTCCAATTCAATTTTTACAGGTCCTTACAACTTACAGTGCATGGCGTCGGTTCCTCCTGAGATCATCATCTGTGTGTGGATGGCCGTGATGTGGGCCTCTAGGTCTTCGACACCTGTAAAGGTGATTTTTGGGATCATGAATGTTGCTGGGATCACTACCTCCATGATCGTCTGAGACAAAGGGATGGGACGTGCCCTAACTAGGGTCGGTGCACCTGTCTCTCCAGCCGCGCGCTCTCCCATTCCCCTTCTCAACTCCTCGTTGGCCTTGCGCAATTCTTCATTGGTTGCCAACAATGCTTCCAGTTCAGCCCTGAACTGATCCTGTCTGAGGGTCTGTTCAGCATAAACCTCAGCCATAACCCTCGCCTAGTTATCCCTGGACGCCGCAAATGCATGTTGAAGGTTGCGGATAGTCTCCATGAGTTCCTTCATGGTTACATGATTGTCTTCCTCCCTTCCAGCGGTGCCTTGCCTAGTATTCCTCATGTCGCCTGGTAGCTCTGATCACAACTTGTAAATGGGACCTTGTTTTATCGGGACCCATGGTGGGGGCATAATGTTCTCGCCAGTTGACTCAGTCGCCGTTTACTTCGAGGGCAGGTGGTGGCTCCTCCTACTTCAAGTGGTTCCTACGCTCTTAAGAGTGGCTCTGTTGACACAGAGGGGGCCCTACCTGTTGACTGCACTCCGATGATCAAGTCAATACTAGGCTAGAAAACAATAAGTAAAATAGTTCAAGCTTTGAATTGCGTACTTTTCTAAGGTTCTTACCGCTCTTTTTATAAGCTATATCTAGGTCAACCTTTCTATCTCACGAAAGTCTTTCCTTAAGTGGAATTAGGGTTACCAGTGTGGAATGTCCTGTACACATTGCACAAGCCTAGCGCAACCTTTCCTTAAGTGGAACTAGGGTTACCACTAAGTCATAGCATGCATGTGGCTTATGCCTAGTGTTCCGGTCGGTCATCGGTAGTCGATGACATCAGCAGCAGTTGACCACGTGGACCATTCACAGAGTAACACGTGGTAGAGGATAGCAGGCGAATCAGGGAAGTGATCACTCAGAATGGTAATCGCCTCTCGCCTGTGATGATGAGTAATCGCCTATCGCCTTGAGGTGAGTAATCGCCTATCGCCTTGAGGATGAGTAGCCAGTCATCGCCGGTATGGATCAGTAATCGCCTAGATTGCACATGATCGCCGTGTGTTAAGGTTGGGAGATCAGGTGGTCAGCAAGTCGCCGAAAGAGCACATCGCCGGGTGTTTGAGAAGACTTGGCAAGCACTTGTTGTATGGTCAAAGTACAGAGGATAAGTGGCATATCTACCACCATGTGTAGTGTGAGCTGCAATGCCCAGGGTTAACCAGCTCGCCATGTTAAGGTTGCGCCCAGAGTAGCCTGCGTACTAAGCTACTCCCTGTGTGGATAGCTTAGTCGCAGGGGCACAGTGGAAGTAACGTTTCAGCTGCAGATACTCCAGATGGTGACACGTGTACGACCAGATGTTATCCACGTGTCAAGAGGAATAACCGTCAGGAGAGAGAAATACTCAGGTATATATACAAACTCTTAAACGAAATTGAGGGGAAGGTTTTTTCAGATTCTCATAGCTCACACATCTGAGAGTTTTAGTCACACACGGGTCTCATAGAGAGATTCAGATATAGTTTTGGTGTTCCTGTTGCCTGACTTGAGCGTCGGAGCTACAACGGCCGCTAGAGGCGCCGTCTGTGTGTTTTGCAGGCAGTGTTTGGAGTTCCGGCGGTGGTTCTTGGAGCGTTCCTGCAGAACAGAGGGCTAGACGAAGGAGTGACGAGGCAGTCCTCCACGTTTGAGTCAAGCGGCCGGAACACCTAGCGCAACCACTGCACAGAACCTTCCTTTCCTGGAGTGCGAAGTCTTAGCAGTATGGCCGCCAAGGTACCAACTCATGCACCAGCGCTGCGGGGCCATCTGTTTTGTAGGTGCCCTAAGTATTCACGTGCCATGCATGCTGCCTTCCCTAGAAATCCTAACCCTCATGGGCCTTAGCGCCTCCAGGAAATGCTTACTCGTGCCAGCCCCTGAATAAGCTATACGCACTACATGCATAAATCCTCTTATGAATTTGGATCTTTCCTGTTCTGGATGATATCTTACTAATGTATCTGGGGCCCGCTTACATGGCCCACACTGATGTCTTATGTCTGATGTCGACGACCGATGTCTTGTCAGTACAATACACTTTTTAGAATCTTGAAAAGCAAAAGGATAAAAAATTCCACAATGTAGATAACAATTTGCCAATCAAGTTGAATCCAAAGTTGAAAATGAAATTGATGTGCAAATGTAATGTCTAGATGCAAGTACCAAACTGTTTTGAATGCTTTAGGTACTATTTTGATTAATTGCTTGCTGTTTTTTTCTTATACTACATGAACATATGGAAAGAAAGCTCCATAGTTTGCATCATAACAATTTTTAAGAACATTCAATTTGCACAAAAAATTTGGATGATGGATTCAATATAATTGAACACTTGAAATCAAATGTTTGGAACTCTAAATCAACCCTTACTAAAACAAAGAGCTAAAGAAATGCAAACTTTCAAAATCAAAAGCAAGCAAGGGGAGTCAAAACAAGGACTCCTAGAACACTATTCCACAAAAACTCAAAGTAAAAGGTAAGATCTGTAGTGACCAGACCTTGGGTGTCAGCACATGAGTGAGAGGCTGACACAGGAGAGGCCGGAAGAGTAGGGCCCACAAAGGGCCCCACAGAATTACACGTGTCAAGGCGCAAAACCAGATTCATAGATATGCAATGCATGCAGGATGTGTTCAAGACGTAAGGTTCTGACACAGTAGAATTATCCTTAGAAACACATGTGAGGCATGTGAAGGTTTTAAGGCACGTGAGATATTAAGTTATTAGACAAGTTTGGGTTGGCGGCGCTAGGGTAGGCGCTGAAACCCTAGCTGCCACACCTTAAGTTATGTACTCCAGGAAAGGAATGTCGCCACGGGAGTTGATGTGAGTTGATTTTAGGTTCATTATATTTGTGACACTTTCTTAGAATTAGGATCAAGATTCTTAGCAATTTAGAGTGAGTCACCTAAGGAAAATCCCCACTGGACATTAACTTAACAAGTGTTAAGTAGATGTGAAGGTTCATTTCCAAAGGTCCAAGGTTAAAACACAATTAATGGTGATGAATAAATGAAGAACAAGGTGCTGAACTCAAAAAAAGAATAGGTGCAGCATTTAAACACAAAAAAAACAGAATGGAAACACAAATTGAAACAAAAGAACCGATTGAAATTCAAGAACAAGACATAGAATCAAAACTACCGATTGAAATGACTATGGAAGATGAAAGAAGATGAAACTTATGTGATTGTAGCCATGGATTGGGAATGGACACGCCACTTGGAGGTGATGATCCAAGATAAGTGCAGATTTGCCGCCACTTGAGAGCTCCCAAAACTCACAAGATGAGACTAGAAAGGAGAAAGCAATTCTCACACTCACACAAATTTGTGTATAGTAACTTTACTCTAAATTCAATCTTATTTTACATGAGCATAGCACCTCTATTTATAGTGTGAGAGGGCTGAAATTAAAGTGGGAAAATTCAAATGAGAAGTATTTGAATTTGGAGCCAAAACACATGTCACAAGGGAGGTGTGACTTGATTTCTACTTTGGCACCTCCTAAAACTACACCTACACCTACTTTTTATGTCACATGGAAGGTGTGACTTGTTTTTGTACATTAGCACCCCTTATTTTAATATCTACACCTTCCTTTAATGTTCTACTAAAACTACACAAAAGAAATTACAAAAGAGATACATCCATTCATGCTTATTTCCCAAAGCTTTAGCCTTGCTCCTATTGATGCTCATGGATTGGGCTTGGGCCCCACTTGACTTGGGCTTCTTGGCTTGGGCTTCTTGGGCTTGGGCTTCTTGGGCTTGGGCTTCTTGGGCTTGGGCTTCTTGGGCTTGGGCCCTCTTTATTTATACTACTACTTGGATTCTTCAAGAGAACCCAATTATTTACAAAAATGTTCTACTCTTTAAGAAGACTAGTAAGAAGAACTTCAAGTGCTTTGGAATATGGCCCTTTCTTATTTTTGTGAAGTCTTCTTTTGATTGTTGAGATGACCCTTTATATATAGCATCTTTGGTCATCCTTAAGTGGTCTTGACTTGCATCATACCCCCCAAGTTGGAGAGAATTCGACCACGAATTCAGAATTCCTGCATATAACAAAGTCAACTTGCTCATAGATAAAAGAGGATAAGAAGTGATATTAGAAGTTGACTTATAATCTTGAAGCGCGGGAAGTTCACAGGAAGGTTTATTATCTATATACCAACTTTGGAAAGAATGTTTAGGAATGATAAAACTTTGTGAAGAAAAGCCTCTTAGAAGGGGTAAACCTTTAGGAGGAATTGGAAAATCATTCCTAATATTCTTTAACAAAGAAAGCAAATAGGTAGAAACCTTAGGTAATGAAAAAGATAAGGAAGAATAACACCTTGGAGGTGCAAATTGTAGCATAGCCCGAGTCAACATGATTGATTTAGTTGCATATGATGAGACTTGGAGACTCGGTTTCTCTTTTCTTTTATTCTCTTTTTCATTTTCTCTTTTGGTTTTCATTTTTAATTGGTCTTTATGGACCTCACTTGGAGAAAGAGATTTTAAAGTGATCCGATGCCCATGGGAGGTAAAAGAAATGTTGTTGGTAAGGCCATCATGTAAAGTTTTCCTATCAAATTGCCATGGCCTACCTAAAAGAATATGAGTTGCTTCCATAGGGACAACATCACATAAGACCGCATCTTTATATTTGCCAATTGAAAAAGCAATGAGGACTTGTTTATTTACAATAATTTCCCCTTTGTTACTTAACCATTGGAGTTTATAGGGTTTAGCATGAGAGATAGTAGATAATCCAAGCCTATCTACTACTCTTGTGCTTACCACATTTGTACAACTTCCTCCATCAATAATTAAGAAACACAAATTGTTATTGATAAGGCACCTTGTGTGAAAGATATTTTCTCTTTGAGTTTCATCAAAAGGTTTTCGAATTTGACCAAGGAATCTCCTTATCACTAACAAGTCACCTTCACATGGAATCTCACATTCATGGTCACTAGGGAAAGGGGAAGGGGAATTAGACTTTGAAGAATTATCACTATGTTCGCTTACAATTTCCCCATTATCAAGCATCATCATATTTCTCTTTGAAGGACAATTAGCCGCTATATGACCATAGCCTAAACATTTAAAGCACTTTTTACTTGAAGATTTAGTGGGTGATTTAGGAGTATAAGGTGAGGCTTGAGAATCTCTAGATTTGGAAGTAGATTCTTTAGAAGGAGATTTTGAAAAGGATTTGTTTTTGTTTTTCCAAGAAGAGTGGTAATAGCCATCATTATGAGTATTTTTAAAAGAATTTTTCCTTGCAAGTTGAGATTCTACCTTGATGGCAAGGTGAACCAAATTTTCTAAAGAAGAATACTCATTAAGTTCCACAACATCTTGGATATCCCTTCTAAGACCACTAACAAATCTAGCCATTTTAGCTTCATCATTCTCATGCATATTGGCTCTAGTTAAAAGCGTTTCAAGTTCTTTATAATAAGCATCCACACTTAGCGTGCCTTGGTGAAGCCGTTGGAGCTTCAACAATAGGTCTTTCCTAAAGTGTGGAGGCACAAATCTAGCGCGCATGCAAGCTTTTAAATCATCCCAAGAGACCACGGGCGGCCTCTTGTTTAGCCCAATGTCCATGAGAGTTTTGTGCCACCATTGCATGGCATAGTCCATAAATTCTAGGGAGGCTAGCTTAATCTTTTGGTCTTCTTGGACCTCATGTACAAAAAATATTTGCTCTACCTTAGCCTCCCATCCTAAATACACATTAGGATCTCCTTCACCACTAAAACTAGGTAATTTTACATAAGGCATAAAAGGCTTAACCACATTTTGGCACCTATCTTCATGATTGTGATGCATCCTCCAATTGGTTTCTTCATGATATCCATAAGAACTTTGAGAAGACCTTGAGGTATGCCTATGATGATGATGGTGTCTTCTCTCATGGTTGTGATGATGATCTTCACGGTCCAACTCCAATCTTTGGAGCCTTGCCTCCATTTGTCTTAATGCCTCATCTTTTTGTGCAATTGTTAGTTTAGCATCCTTTAATTCACCAATTAGGTATGCTTTTTGAGGTGAGTGAGGCTTAGATGATTCTCCACTAGAAGGATTAGCCATGATAAAATGAAACACAAAAACACAAAGAAGAAACTATTATAGAAAACAAAGTTAGAAAAACAAGGTGAAAAACAAATATAGCTTGCGGCAATGATGTAAAATCTCTCAAACCACCCCAAGAAAATATATCCTTCCTTTACCAAGCCTCTCTTGTGGATTGGATGAGTCTCAAGTGAAAGATGCCAAAGCAAACCACACTTAGTCAAAGAACAATTCACCACAAAACTAGAGGAAACAAGAAAGACAAGCAAGAAAAGGTATAAGCAAGAAAAGCTAAACCAAAGTGGAAGTAAAGATATGACAAAACTTTGGAAAAGAATATTGAATAAAAATGACAAGCAAAGAAAATAAGGCACTCAATAAAAGGTAGTACACAAATAGAACCTAGAGAATGGTACTAGAATTGGATTAACAAAACCAAAACAGTACTACAGAATATTAAGGTGTCAAAATGCGTGACTTAAACAAATTATGCTGAGCTGGATAATTCAAATTTGAATTTGAAATTTAAACCACAGAAATTTCAAGATCTTAGCTCAAATTTGGCGCTGCAATCACACCAAAATGATGCACCAATAAATTGTGATAATTTTTTCAAATCTGATGCCACTTCACCGTTTTTTTCGCGCCAGAATTGCACACTGATTGTATTTGATTTATCATTTTTTTTCTATTTTGAATTTTTCCTCACTTTTTTTTTTCACTTTTTTCTAACACATCAATCTGTTCAGATCCAGAATTTTAGAATTTTTCATAAACGGAATTAAATTCTGTAAACAAAAACAGCCAGCACAGTTTCAACAAAAACAGAGCAAGCCTAATTTGGAATTAAAACAATATTAAGAAACTTCAAAGACACAATAAAATTGATGTATGTGAACTTGTATGGATCTATCACACAAGCATGAAATCAAATCTAAAATTAAAAATGCACCAAAGGCTCAACAAAACAGATTAGAAACTGCACTCAAAATTAAAAGCAATCAACCAAAAATTATCAAGAAAAGTACTACATAGAAGTGATGACAATTTAGGAGAAACATGACTTGACAAAACTTGTATGGATTCAAAAAGCAAAAATGACTCAAACACAATTAATTTTGCACCTATTAAAACAGCAAGGAAAGACTCAAATTAAAGCAAAAACAGAATAACTAACACAACAAGGAACCTAAAAAAGATTCTGCACAAAAATAAAGTGCTGGAAAATGGAAATTGCTTGAATAGAAAGTGTCAATTCAACTCAACAAGAACAAAACATCACCATAGCTCATGATACCACATGATGTGAGTCTCTTATGAACCTTTCTTGGTTTGGGTTGAGTTGATATAGGTTTCATTGTATTCATGACACTTTCAAGAATTAGGATCAAAATTCTAAAGAGCAATTAATAGAGTTTCTACTCAAGAAAACAAAGGTTCATACTAAAAACACATGAATAGGTAACTTGTAGTGTAAGATAACAATGGAATATGAATGGGTAATTCAAGAACAGTACCAAACTTCAAAGGAAACACAAGAACATCATAAGAACACCAAGAAGAAGTGAAAATACTGATTGAAATTCAATAGGAATTAGAAAATCACAAGAAACTCATCAAAGAACAAAAAACCCATGGATGGAAAACAAGAACAACACATGTATATGGAAACCCATGGTTTGGATGAAATTAAAACAGCAAGAAAACAAGGAAATAAACCAAACAAAGTGCAGAACAATGGCAGCAAATGAAAGGAAACAACTCATGGAAAAGATTGAACCGATTAAAAATGGAAAAACTACAAGAAAACATAAATGGGTATTTTTAGAAGATGAATAGTTGATTTTAGGTTCATTATATTTGTGACACTTTCTTAGAATTAGGATCAAGATTCTTAGCAATTTAGAGTGAGTCACCTAAGGAAAATCCCCACTGGACATTAACTTAACAAGTGTTAAGTAGATGTGAAGGTTCATTTCCAAAGGTCCAAGGTTAAAACACAATTAATGGTGATGAATGAATGAAGAACAAGGTGCTGAACTCAAAAAAAGAATAGGTGCAGAATTTAAACACAAAAAAAAAAAAACAGAATCGAAACACAAATTGAAACAAAAGAACCGATTGAAATTCAAGAACAAGACATAGAATCAAAACTACCGATTGAAATGACTATGGAAGATGAAAGAAGATGAAACTTATGTGGTTGTAGCCATGGATTGGGAATGGACACGCCACTTGGAGGTGATGATCCAAGATAAGTGCAGATTTGCCGCCACTTGAGAGCTCCCAAAACTCACAAGATGAGACTAGAAAGGAGAAAGCAATTCTCACACTCACACAAATTTGTGTATAGTAACTTTACTCTAAATTCAATCTTATTTTACATGAGCATAGCACCTCTATTTATAGTGTGAGAGGGCTGAAATTAAAGTGGGAAAATTCAAATGAGAAGTATTTGAATTTGGAGCCAAAACACATGTCACAAGGGAGGTGTGACTTGATTTCTACTTTGGCACCTCCTAAAACTACACCTACACCTACTTTTTATGTCACATGGAAGGTGTGACTTGTTTTTGTACATTAGCACCCCTTATTTTAATATCTACACCTTCCTTTAATGTTCTACTAAAAACTACACAAAAGAAATTACAAAAGAGATACATCCATTCATGCTTATTTCCCAAAGCTTTAGCCTTGCTCCTATTGATGCTCATGGATTGGGCTTGGGCCCCACTTGACTTGGGCTTCTTGGGCTTGGGCTTCTTGGGCTTGGGCCCTCTTTATTTATACTACTACTTGGATTCTTCAAGAGAACCCAATTATTTACAAAAATGTTCTACTCTTTAAGAAGACTAGTAAGAAGAACTTCAAGTGCTTTGGAATATGGCCCTTTCTTATTTTTGTGAAGTCTTCTTTTGATTGTTGAGATGTGTAAGGACCTGTAAAATTGAATTGGAATAAAAAGGGATATATTTTAAATAAATTCTAAGTATGTTTCTATTTAAAATAAAAAGGAAGGAAAGTGTAGTTTAGAAGACTATGAGATCGCCTAGTTAGCACATGATCGCCGGTCGCCTACTACACATGATCGCCAGGGCGCGAGGCATGTGGACGTCACCAGGGCGCGCGAGGCATGCGGGCAACGCCGGGGCGCGAGGCATGCGGGCAATGCTGGGGCGCGAGAGGCATGCGGGCGTCGTCGGGGCGCGAGGCATGCAGGCATCGCCGGGTCGCGAGAGGCATGCGGGCGTCGCCAGGGATAGACATCGGTCGTCTCCCAGGGAGAGACATCGTTCGTCTTCCAGGGAGAGACATCGGTCGTTTGCCAGTATGAGACCTCAGTGGATAGTCATCGCGCGAGAGGTCATCGGTGGAAGGTTATCGCGCGATGTCGAGTTTCACACAGATAAAGTGGGACCCAGACTCCCAGCATGACACGTCCTACACGCGCGCCACGTGGACAAAAATGGTGGTTCAGAATAGTGACATCAGAATGTTGGCATGCACAAGAGACAACAGTGGTTGTACTGTTCAGGGTAGTGGTTGGCATGCACAAGAGACAACAGTGGTCGTACTGTTCAGGGCAGTGGTTGGCAGGCACAAGAGACAACCGTGGCCGTACTGTTCAGTGAGAACGTACACTCAGGCTTTCCTGCAGAAGGGGTGGCAGCAGCAGCATGCGTGGACAGGTAGGCTTGGATTCAAAAGCCCACTGCGGGAAGGCAAGGAACGTTGCAGAGGCTCAAGAGTGAAAGAGTGAGTGCATCTTCCTCCCTCTCTTTTCTCTCCTTCGCGCTGCGATTCAGGCATCCTCAAGCACCAGTGCGACGAGCGACGACTGCCCTTGGAGCACCTGGGAGATTCTCTGCAAGTTCTACAAACCAGACGCTAAAACAGAGCTAAGGCATCCTTTAAGCTCGGTGGGTCTTGGAGCTCTTGGTGTTTTGCGCAAGTCCAGGTAAGGGAAGCTAGCCCTATTTCCAACGAACATCCTTATATTCATGATTGAGATGATGGGGGCGACGTGGTCGCCGGTTTTTCAACTGTTATTGTATAATCCTCTGTTTTTGAACGAGATCGCCGGTTTTGGCGTTGTTTTTCGAACTCCCCTGTTTTTGGTGTTGTTTGAAGCTGTTTGAGATTTAAATGTGAAATACATGTGATATTCGAAAATCTGAACCTTTGAAATGACTGTTGCTGTGATTTGGATCATTCATTTGAGTGGTATGATGTGTGGAATGTCGTGAATGTGGGATCAAGACATAGTATTTTCAGGAAAGGAAATACCGTGTTGAGATTTGGTTATGAAGTGTATTGATCTGTAAGTATCCTGTGAATGAGGCGATCCTGACTCTGCTGAGATAATGGAATCACATAGAGGAAGTTACTCAGTTGGTGAGAGTCGAAGGAGGTTCATATGAATGGGTGAGTCGTGTGAAAAAGAACGAGCTCGGCCTGTCTTATGGATTAACCCTGTCATACTAGGAGAGTGAAGATATTGAGATTCATTTATACGCTTGTGAATGTGTGTGATTTCACGGCGACCCTGTGAATGTGTGTGATTTCACAGTGGGGCAGTATGACAGGTGCATGTCTCTGGATGCTAAGTTCAACGCACGAGTCTTCCAGAAGTAGTGTCAAGTGTCTTGTGTGATGAGTCAGTGGAAGTCTGACGTGAGAAATGAGGAAAATTGAAATTGTTAGACACTTGATGCATTATGTGAAATAGAATGACTCTTGAGAATATTGTGCAATATGTGTTTTAGTTGATGGTTTACGTGGGTGTCTTTAATTTGTTTCATCTTGATTTTTAAGTATAATATCTAAACTCTTTTTCAAATGTCTAGCTTACCCTGTGGTGTTTCTTTGGTGTTGTGTTTGGCTCTTTCTTAAACCTGTGATGATCGTGTATAATTTACACGGGAGCAGATGATGTTGCAGGAAGCAGAGCTCCTCAGTGAGTGGTCGCCGGAAGGAGATCGCCTGTTTCTACTTCTGTTAGGCGATCACCCTTTTGCTGTCTTCTGATAGGAGATCGCCCTCTTCTGATAGGAGATCGCCTGCCCTGTTTTTTTTACTGTATTTTGTTTACGTTTTCTGGAAAAGTGACCGAATTTGTATTAAACTCCCTGTGAGGAGAAACTACATTTCATATATATAATTTTGTTCACCTCAATCTATTTGTTACCTTTATTTTCATTATATAAACATGAATAGTATTTTGGCGGGATGTTACAAGATGACCCTTTATATATAGCATCTTTGGTCATCCTTAAGTGGTCTTGACTTGCATCAGGAGTTGCACTCTATGAAAGGAAGGTTGCCACGGGATTGCACTAAGATTGTGCGTTAAAATCCTAAAAGGGTAACCTTAAATTTGCTAGAGGCAACGCTTGGAGAAGAGCATGTATGCAGCAGGTAAACTAAAACAGCTATATAATGGGGTAACGCCCAAGGTAAACACAGGTTCACACACAGACACAACTTTTTGCAAGCTTAGAGTTTCTCACACACTCTTGGCTTGAGATACCTTATTTATTTGATGTTTCCTACCTTGTACTAACTTGAGTGTCGGAGTGCAATTATAGGTAGGCCCCCTTTGTTCCAACGGAGCCACACTTGGGAGAACCACCACTAGATAGAAAGAGCCACCGTCTACCTTAGAAGTCAACGATGACCGAGTCAACCAGTGAGAACATTTGGCGCCCACTGTGGAGCCTGATAAAACGAGGTCCCATCCACAATAGTGACCAGTAAAATCAGGTGATATGAGGAATACAAGGCAAGGCGGCGCTGGAAGGGACGAGGATGATCAAGCCGCAACCATCTAGGAACTCATGGAGACCATTCACAACCTTCAGCAGGCATTTGCAGCGTCTAATGCCAATCAAGATCAGTTTAGGACAAACCTAAAGGCATTGTTGGCAGCTAATGAAGAATTATGCAAGGCCAACGAGGATTTGAGAAGAGGGATAGGAGAACGTGTAGCGGCAAATCTAGGTGTGCCACCCCTAGCCAGGGTTTTCCATATGTCTTTCTCCCAAGAGATCATGTAGATAGTCATACCAGCGTCTTTCATGATCCCAAAGATCACCTTCACAGGGGTCGAGGACCCAGAGGCCCACATAACGGCCTTCCACACTTAGATGATGATCTCTTGAGGTACGGACGCTATACATTGTAAGTTGTTTATGGGTACTTTTGTAGGGACAACGTTGAACTGGTTCATCAAACTCCTAGATGGATACATCACGTCCTTTGGCCAGTTCACGAAATTGTTCAAGAAGCAGTTCATTGTCAATCACGCACGTCCACCTGTCGTGTTCGATCTCTTCGATGTAAGACAGTTCCAGGAAGAACCACTAAAAGACTTCCTGAACCATTTTGGAGCACTTGTGGTAAGACTGCAGACCAAAGATGAAGCCATGATCGTGCATGCGTTTGAAAGGGGAATCCTTCTAGGACCCTTTAGTGACGCGCTGATAAGGTTTCCACCAAGGACGTTTGATGAGATTCAGTGCTGCGCTGTGGTGCACATTAGTACAGAGGAGCGCGTGGCGAAGAAGCGAGCGAGGGTAGAACTACCCAAACCTCGTGCACCAGGGTGCACTCAGCCCTTGAGGGTACATTAGGCCACCACAGGGAAGAAGGCCAAATCAGCACCATATAAGTCAAGAAAGCCTAAACCCGCAAGACACAGTTTCAGAGTAGAGCTCAAGGAGTTGATAGCCATCCCTGAGGTGGCAAACAGGTTAAAGTTTCCCCCAAAATCTGACAAGAAGTTGGGACCACATAAGAACAAGTGGTGTGACTTCCACCAAGCACATGGTCACACCCTGAGCAACTGCCTCTCTTTAGGCTACCAGATAGATGACCTGGTAAGAAGTGGGTTTCTAACAGCTTATTTGCAGGAACCTCAGGGAAACTTTGCATTGACGGCCCCAACGGAGGACCAAGGGCATGAGGTACCCCTCCACGGAGTAATCAACACCATCTTCGGGGGGTTTCTCAAGAGGAGGGTGCACCGCTTCCCAGCGGAAGAAGTACACCAGAGAGGTAATGGCTGTTGGGGAGGGAGAGCTCGACCGTTTCCCAAAGCCTGACCTTACCTTTACAAAGGTAGATCCAGTAGACGTGGTCCCGTATGATAATGACCCCACAGTAATTTCAGTTGTCAGTGTGGGAAGGAAGGTGCACTGTGTCCTGATCGACCAGGGAAGCTCGACAGACGTGATGTTCTGGCCGACCTTGAACAAATTGTAGCTATCCCCCAACCAGTTGAGACCCTATGACGGATGCTTGTACGGGTTTGCAGGAGATCAGGTGGAGGTCAGGGATTACATCGAATTGAGCACCACATTCACGAATGACAAAGCGTCTCGCACGATTAACATCAGGTACCTTGTAGTTAATGCCCCTTCCGCCTATAACATTCTTTTGGACAGGCCAGCTTTGAACACGTTAGGAGCAGTGCCTTCATCAAGGCACATGAAGTTGAAGCTTCCCTCTCTTGATGGCGCGATGATTACCATGAAGTCAGACCAGAAGACGGCTGCAAGTGCTACGAAAATAGCCTCAAAACCAAGAGAGGTGTATGTATAGTGACTACCGGGCCACCTAGGCACAAGGAAGACGTCCGCATAGAGGTCGCCCCAGAAAGACGTGCCAAGCCCGTAGAGGAGGTCGTGGAATGAGAGGTTGGGGGTAAGTAGTTCAAGCTTGGTAAGTCTTTGAGCCAGGAAGCGCAGGACTAGGTCGCCAAAGTTTTGGCCCGACACCTGGGTGCCTTCGCGTGGATTTCCTCAGACATGCCAGGGATAGACCCTAATTTCTTGTGCCACCGTCTCACCATGAACCCCTAGGTCAGACCTGTTTGTCAGAGGCGGAGGAAGTTTAATGAAGAGAGATGGCAAGTCATCAGGCAGGAGACCCAAAAGCTGTTGGAGGTCGGTCACATAAGGGAAATCCAGTACCCAAAGTGGTTGGCCAATGTGGTGTTGGTAAAAAAAGTTAATGGTAAGTGGAGAATGTGGGTCAACTTCACTGACTTGAATAAGGCCTGCCCCAAGGACTCATACCCGCTTCCCAGCATTGACGCCTTGGTCGACAGCACCTCAGGATGCAAACTCCTTAGCTTTTTGGATGCATTTTCTGGGTACAACCAGATACGAATGCACCCTAGAGACGAATGCAAGACAACATTCATGACATAGCACTCCAGTTACTGCTACAAGGTGATGGCCTTTGGTCTGAAAAATGCAGGAGCGACGTACTAGAGGCTGATGGACCGAATACTCGTCCCTATGATAGGGCGAAACGTTTAGGCATATGTAGATGACATGGTCGTCACCTCCCAGGAGAAAGAGCAGCATGTGGCTGACCTCGAAGAACTCTTCAGCACCATATCCAGGTACAATTTGAAGTTGAACCTTAAAAAATGTGTGTTTGGGGTGGAGGTAGGAAAATTCTTGAGTTTCTTGCTGACTGAACGAGGAATAGAAGCAAACCCCAAGAAATGCGCAACCATAATAAGAATGAGGAGCCCAAATTCCGTGAAAAAAATGCAGTAATTGATAGGTCGGCTAGCCGCCTTGTCACGTTTTGTTTCAGCAGGAGGTGAGAAAAGGTATCCTTACTTCTAGTGTTTGAAAAGGAACAACAGGTTTGTGTGGACTGCTGAGTGTGAGGAGTCCTTCCTCAATTTGAAATAGTACCTAGTTGGTCCCCTAGTGTTGTGCAAACCACGACCAGGTACCCCTCTTTGCTTATACTTCGCCATCACAGAAAGGGCGATTAGCTCGGTCCTCGTCCAGGAACAAGACCAAGTGCAGAGACCTACATATTTTGTTAGCAAGGTCTTGTAGGGGCTTGAGGCACGTTATCAGGCCATCGTGAAGGTGGCATTAGCCGTGGTGTTCTCAACAAGGAGGTCCATCACTATTTTCACAGCTTCACGATGATTGTGATGACAGACCTTCCCGTTCGAAAGGTCCTACAGAAACTAGATGTTGCGAGAAGAATGGTTCGCTGGGCAGTAGAACTGTCTGAGTTTGATGTGCAATATGAGCCAGGAGGACCCATCAAGGGTTAGGTTTATGTAGATTTTGTGGTAGAGCTTTCTGCAGAGGCCACTCAACAGGGAGAGGCAGGTTTCAGGTGGGTCCTTTCAGTAAATGGATTGTCAAACCAATAGGGTAGTGGCGCTGGAGTGATCTTAGAAGGACTAGAAGGGGTCCTTATAGAGAACGCCCTGCGTTTTTCCTTCAAAGCAAGTAACAACCAAGCATAATACGAGGCTTTGATCGCAGGGATGCTGTTAGCAAAGGAGATGGGTGCAGAATGCTTACTGGCCAAGAGTGATTCGTTGTTGATCATGGGGCAAGTAACCGGTGAGTACCAGGCTAAGGATTTGTAAATGGCCGCTTACCTTGAGTACATGGAGCTCTTGAGGAGGACCTTTTTTGAGTTCGAGTTGCTGCATGTCCCTCGAGAGCAGAATGCCAGAGCTGACTTGCTATCAAAGCTCGCCAGCTCAGGCAAGGGGGGTAGGCAGAGGACGGTCATTCAGGAGACTCTGAGAGCACCTTGAACAGCCACAAGAGGTGGCGCAGACGTACAAATGATAAATGTCTCGAATACAGGAAAAGGAAGCCATAAGTCTCTTACTCAGGAGACGTTGAAGACACACCGCATAAGGTCGTATGGTCCGCCAGGGGAGAGGTCGTCACAGGTGCACTTGGTTGAAAAGGGGGAAACGTGGATGACGCCCTACAGACGTACCTTGCTGATGGAACACTTCCCATGGACCCAGCAGAAGCTCGGTGTAAGGACCTAGAAACTTTAATTGGAATAAAAGTGTTATATTTAAATAATTTCAGAAGATGTTATTATTTAAAATACAAAGAGTTGGTAAATGAAGTTTCGTAGTAGTCGGACATCGGACGTCGCCCAAGGTCTGGGGTAAGCTGGTAGAGGTCGATTGGCTGACATGTGGATCAAGAAGAGTAAAGGAAGAAAACTGTAGCTAAGAAGTCTTCTACGAGATCGCCGTTAGTGAAGACGGAGGCGATCTCCGACTTCTCTGGCACATAATCGCCTGTCGCCTAGAGGAGACATGATCGCCAATCGCCTAGGGTGTACGTGATCGACGGGAGTGCACGTAGTATGTGGTCAAGATGCTGGATCAACCATAGTGGGTTCCAAAAACCACGTGTATCAAGGTGTGGGTTAAGCTTTAGATACACTGTGCATGCGAAGCTCTATGCTGGAGCATAAGAAATCGTCCTTAGTGTTGCATGCATGGGTGCACGAGGAGTAGTGCTGATCTATTCTTGGAAATGTGAAGCTACCGACGTCACCAAGCCATGTAAAGGTGATACCTTGGACGTAACATAGTGGGATGAAGAACCTTCAGCAAGGTGTGACGAGGTGACATCGGTGAGCAGAGTAAGGCGATGTGTTCTCGTCACACACAAGGACGATAAGAGATCGCCAATATGATGAGAGGAACATCGGTCATCAACCAGGATGGGAGACACATCGGTGGTCCTCTAGGGTGAGACATCCGTGGTCCTCCAGGGTGAGATATCTGTGGTCCTCCAGGGTGAGACATCGGTTGTCTGCCAGGATGAGGAATCAGTCATCACCGGGATGAGGCAATCAGTCATCGCCGGTATGGGAGACAGACGGTCATCGCCAGGATGAGGGATACATCGGTCGTCTTCCAGAGAGAGACATCGGTCGTCCGCCAGGATGAGACATCGGTGGATAGTCATCGCGCGAGCGGTCATCGGTGGAAGGTTATCGCGCGATGTCGAGTTTCACACAGATAAGGTGGGACCCAGGCCCTTAGCATGAGACGTACTGCACGCGCGACACGTAAACAAAAAGGGTGGTTCAGAATAGTGACATCAGAGTGTTGGCCTGCGCAGAGGCACGCGTAGTCGTACTATTCAGGGAAGCGTACACACAAACTTCCCTGCAGAGTGGGTGGTGGCAGCGGCTTTTGTGGACAAGTTGGTTTAAGATTCAAAAACCCACTTCTGAGAGGCAAAGAACGTTGCAGTGGTTCAAGAGTGAAAGAGTGAGCTCACCTTCATCCTTCTCTTTTCTCTCCTTCGCGCTGCGATTCAGGCATCCTCAAGCACCAGTACGATGAGCGATGACTGCCCTTAGAGCACCTGGGAGGTTCTCTGCAAGTTCTACAAACCAGACGCAAAAACAGAGCTAAGGCATCTTTAAGCTTCGGTGGGTTTTGGAGTTCTTGGTGTTTTGCGCAAGTCCAGGTAAGGGAAGCTAGCCTTATTTCCAACGAAAACCTTATATTAGATGATTGAGATGATGGGGCGACATGGTCGCCGGTTTTCAACTGTTATTGCATAATCGCCTGCTTTTGGACCAGATCGCCGGTTTTGGCGTTGTTTTTCGAACTCCCCTGTTTTTGTGTTGTTTGAAACTGTTTGAGATTTAAATGTGAAATGCATGTGATATTCGAAAATCTGAACCGCGGAATGGATGTTGTTGTGACTGGAATCGTTCATTTAAGCGTTATATGATGTGTCGAATGTGGTGAATGTGGGATCAAGACATAGTATTTTCAGGAAAGGAAATACCGTGTTGAGATTGGTTATGAGGTGTATTGATTAGTGAGTATCCTGTGAATGAGACGATCCTGACTCTCCTGATATAATGGAATCATATAGATGAAGTTATTCAGGCGTTGAGAGTCGATGGAGGTTCATAGGTATGGGTGAGTTGTTTGAAAGAGAACGAGCTTGACCCGTTGTATGGATTAACCCTGTCATGCTAGGATAGTGATGATATTGAGATTCATTTATACGCTTGTGAATGTGTGTGATTTCACAGCGACCCTGTGAATGTGTGTGATTTCACAGTGGTGCAGTATGACAGGTGCAGGTCTCTGGATGCTAAGTTCAACGCACAAGTCTTCCGGAAGTAGTGTCAAGTGTCTTGTGTGATGAGTCAGTGGAAGTCTGACGTGAGAAATGAGAAACATTGAATTGATAGACACTTGATGAATTATGTGATTTGAACGACTCTTGAGGAAATTGTGAAATCTGTACTTACTTGATGGTCATGTGAAGGAAATGAGAAAGTTGATGGTTTTATGTGGGTGTCTTAAATTTGTTTTATCTTGATTTTAAAGTTCATATCTAAATTCTCTTTCAAATATTTAGCTTACCCTGTGTATTTGGTGTTGTGTTTGGCTTTTTCTTAAACCTGTGATGATCGTGTATAATTTACACCGGAGCAGATGATGTTGCAGGAAGTAGAGCTCCTCAGTGAGTGGTCGCCGGAAGGAGATCGCCTGTTTCTGTTTCTGTTAGGCGATCACCCTTTTTCTGTTGTCTGATAGGAGATCGCCCTTTTCTGATAGGAGATTGCCCTTTTTTGATAGGAGATCGCCCTTTTCTGTTAGGAGATCGCCTGTTTTTCTATGTTGTTGTATTTTGTTTATGTTTTGGAAAACTAACCGATTATGTATTAAACTCCCTGTGAGGAGAAACTTCATTACATATATATAATTATGTTCACTTCGGTATATTTGTTTCACCTTTATTTTATTACATAAATATGAAAAGGAATTTGGCGGGATGTTACACCCGGATCGTAAAGAAAAATTCTGCCCGCTACACTCTGATCGATGGCAGTTTGTTTAGGCATGGGTACACTCATCCTATCTTGACTTGTGTAAATGGGGCACAATGCACTCGCATCATAGCTATGCTCCATGAAGGCATATGTGGGAGTCACATCGGTGACCGAGCTCTGTCAGCCAAGGCCGTTCGAGCTGGGTACTATTGGCCAACGATGAGAGAAGATTGCATAAGGTATGCACAACAGTGTTAAAAATGCTAACAACATGCAGACTGCCATAACGCACCACCAGAAGAGCTAAGATCCCTTCACAGTCCGTGGCCTTTCCATACCTGGGGAATCGACATCCTGGGACCGTTTCCCTTGGCAATCAGACAGATGAAATACCTTGTGGTAGGCATAAAATATTTTACTAAGTGGATCGAGGTTGAACCAGTAGCGCAGATCACAGTGCATAAAGTGCAGCACTTTGTGTGGAAAAATATAGTGTGTCATTTTGGAATACCAAAGCGTTTGGTGTCGGACAATGGCACTCAGTTTGAGAGCCAAAAGTTGGGAAAATTGTGCACAGAACTCGGCATTAAATAGGTTTTCGCATCAGTCGAGCACCCTCAGACCAATGGGCAGGTTGAGTCGGCCAACAGAGTCCTACTAAGGGGTTTGAAAAGAAGACTTGAAAAGGCTAAGGGGACTTGGGCGGAAGAGGTTCCCAAGATTGTGTGGGTGTATCATACCACCCCACAGTCCACTACTAAGGAAACCCCCTTTAGCTTGGTATATGGGTCAGACGCCATGATTCCAGTAGAAATTTAGGAGAGCTCACCACGTTTCCAGAACTTTGTGGCTGAGGATTCTAATGAAGAAAGAAGGGTGAACTTAGATCTACTGGACGAGGTAAGAGAAGAGACTCGCATCATGTCTGAAGCTTTAAAAAGGAGGGTGGAATGCCAGTAGAAGTCTAAGCTAAAACCTTGATAGTTCCAGGTAGCAGACTAAGTGATGCGAAAGGCCCATCCATACCAGTTAGAAAACAAGTTATCTCCTAAATGGACTGGCCCATTTCGTGTAATCGAGGCCCTTGGGAATGGAGCATACAGGTTGGAGACCCTAGAAGATGGGGCAATCCCATGAACATGGAACGCTGCCAACCTCAAGTTTTATTTCACTTAATTACTTTGTGGTTTTATTTTAGTTAATTACTTTGTATTCAAAACAGTTGTATTATTCAGTGAAGGGGACACTCTTTTTCCCTACGGGGTTTTATAACGAGGTCACCCAATAAAAGAAAAGAATTGAAAGAGATATATTTGTGTTGAACCGTAAGTGAACCTCTCCTACCTTGTTAAAGAAAGGGTGAGAATAGCATGGTTCCAAGAAAAGTCCTTCGTGGCTTGAAAGCTGAGGTTGAGGCACGTAAGTGAACCTCTCCTACCTTGTCAAAGAAAGGGGGAGAATAGTCTGGTTCCAAGAAAAGTCCTCCGTGGCTTGAATAGCCAAGGTTGAGGCACATAAGTGAACCTCTCCTACCTTGTTAAAGAAAGAGGGAGAATAGTATGGTTCCAAGTTAAATGCCTCTTCCTCGACTTTGTACAACGAGGTGGAGGCGAGTTAAAGACCTCTTCTTCGACTTTGTACAGCGAGGTCGAAGCAAGTGACGTCTTCCTTGACTTATCAGTCGAGGTTGACTGAGGTGAGGTCTTCCTTGACTTATCAGTCGAGGTCGACAGAGATGAGGTCTTCCTTGGCTTATCAGTCGAGGTCGACAGAGACGAGGTCTTCCTTGGCTTATCAGTTAAGGTTAACAAGGATGACATCTTCCTTGGCTTATCAGTCGAGGTCGATAGAGATGAGGTCTTCCTTGGTTTATCAGTCGAGGTCGACAAAGATGAGGTCTTCCTTGACTTATTAGTCAAGGTCGACAAAGATGAGGTCTTCCTTTGCTTATCAGTCGAGGTCGACAGAGATAAGGTCTTCCTTCGCTTATCAGTCGAGGTCGACAAAGATAAGGTTTTCTTTGGCATATTAGCCAAGGTTGACAAAGATGATTGGGCTTGTCAAACAAACTAAGAGCCACGCCGGGGAGTCCTCTTCTGCGACTCATGCAGGGAATGAGAAATACTGGTTAACAAGTACTGCATCGAGGTTTCTTAGATAAGTTACTTGGGACACGGATGTTGAAGTAAAGAAATACAGATCAGACTGGTATAGGCTTGCAAGATTATCATCAAGGCATATTACAAGTTAAGAAACAAAGTATGCAGAAAAGAGGACAACAGCAGTATTAAGAAAGAGCTACAGCGGCCAAGTTGTATTCAGAGTAGGAGGGATCAGTTATTAACACGAAAGCGTCAAGTAAGAAGTTAAGTGCATTAAATGAAATGTACAAGTATTTACAGTTTACAAGCAAAATAACAGCTTAACGTCAGAATTACAAGAGGAGAGAGGGGGTTTTAATCTTCAGGAGTGATCCTGCCGCTTGACTCGAACGTGGAGGACTGCCTCGTCACTCCTTCGTCTAGCCCTCTGTTCTGCAGGAACGCTCCAAGAACCACTGCCGGAACTCCAAACGCTGCCTGCAAAACACACAGACGGCGCCTCTAGCGGCCGTTGTAGCTCCAACGCTCAAGTCAGGCAACAGGAACACTAAAACTATATCTGAATCTCTCTGTGAGACCCATGTGTGACTGAAACTCTCAGATGTATGAGCTATGAAAATCTGTAAAAACCTCCTCTCTAATTTCGTTAAGAGTTTGTATATATACCTGAATCTTTCTCTCTCCTGACGGTTATTCCTCCTGATACGTGGATAACATCTGGTCGTACACGTGTCATCATCTGGAGTGTCTGCAGCTGAAACGTTACTTCCACTATGCCCCTGCGACTAAGTTATCCACACAGAGAGTAGCTTAGTACGCAGGCCACTCTGGGCATTGCAGCTCGCACTACACATGGTGGCAGATATACCACTTATCCTTTGTACTTAGACCATACAACAAGTGCTTGCCAAGTCTTCTCAAACACCCGGCGATGTGCTCTTTCGGCGACTTGCTGACCACCTGATCTCCTAACCTTAACACATGGCGATCATGTGCAATCTGGGCGATTACTCATCCATACCGGCGATGACCGATTACTCATCCTCAGCCGATAGGCGATTACTCACCTCAAGGCGATAGGCGATTACTCAACATCACAGGCGACAGGCGATTATCATTCTGAGTGATCGCCTCTCTGCTTCGCCTGCTTTCCTCTACCACGTGTTACTCTGTGAATGGTCCACGTGGTCAACTGCCGCTGATGTCATCGACTACCGATGACCGACCGGATCACAAGCCCCCCAGTCTCGAGCTGTGAACTTGTTCTCACCGAAGAGACTAAGAAAACGTCTTCTGGCGGTCTATAGGAGCGCACACTCTGGTACTAACGCTGTTTCATCCCTTCTTCTTCGCCTTCAAACATTCAAAGCATCTCTCTGGATCATCTAGAGATTCACCTTCTCTGTTTTCTTCTTCTCTAACGCGCTGGAGTTCGCTGCATTTCATCTCTTTAACTCTCTGCATGTGACTAACTGTTAACTAGCTTAGGCTTTAGCGCGATCTAACTGCAACCCCTCAAACTTGGCCTCTGACTTGATCGCGGCTAACTGTTGCCTTAGCATTGCCTTCAACATAACTTTGCGCTGGATGACTAACTTAACGGGCCTAAACGCTTCAGCTTCACGCAGCAGAACTTGCTTCTACCACCGACCACCGACTAGCGTGTTAGCGCACCACCGATCAGTCATCGCGCTTCTGGCTTCGCTGCACTTCTCTGCCACACCAGCGCTGAGTGCATAGAGGGTCTGCACACCAACTATGACGCCTGTGTTTTGGGGAAGAAAAGTGCTTCTCGATGACCCCTCTTGTCCCAACCTTGCTGTAAGAAGTCGTGGGTGAGGTCTTGCTTCTCTCACCTCAGCGTGCTGTAAAAAGCAGAGGGAAGGGACTTGGTTCTCTTGCCTCGACCTTGCTGTAAAAACAAAGGGAAGAGGACTTTTCCTCATGCCTCAGCCTCGCTGTACAAAGTCAAGGTGAGGACTTGGTTCTTTCGCCTCAACCTTGCTGTAAGAAGCAAAGGGAGAGGACTTTCTCTCTTGCCTCAGCCTCGCGGTACAAAGTCGAGGTGATTACAAGAGGAGAGAGGGGGTTTTAATCTTCAGGAGCGTCCACCAGTTGGGCATCCACGATGATTCGCTTTAAGCCTGTTTGGGAGAGCTCAACCCCAGGATGCGCACAGGTAACTTGGGCAAGGGCATCATCAAACCCAGCACCGTAGGCTTCAGCTGCCTCGTCGGTGAGTTCCTCCTTGGCCTTCTAGCAGAGCTCCTCTCTACGAGCCATTTCTGCCCTCATCTCAGCCTTGGACTCAGCCATCTCCTTCTTCTGCTGGCCCATCTCTTGCTTCATCCGATCCACATCCGCCTCTCGACGCGCCAAGTCATCGACGTGTCTGGCTAGATCCTCCTTGAGGTCGACCATGTCTTCCTCATTGCGCTGCAGCTCACCTTTTAAATCCTCCACGGCCATGCAGAAGTCATTACACTTGGAGTACAGGCGGAGGGCCTCCTGAGACTTAGAAAACAGGAGGTCCCCTACCTCCTTATTAGACTTTCACAACTCCACAACCTCTAGAGTGAGGCTGGTGATGTGGCGATCCGCCCCTGCGGCAGCTTGAGCACGACACTCGGCGTCAAGATGGGACTTGCACATCTTCTTGAAAAGGAGGCTTGACCTGCCGAGAGCCCTCCCAAAGTCCTGGGCCACTTGTTCCATAAGTGACCCTACCTCTATACCTTCCAAGGCCTCCAACTCTTGGTTAGACTTGAGCATGCATTAGAGGAAGGGGGCAAGGGTGGTAGGGGGGCCTAGTGGTGCGCTTGCAGGAACGCTTTCCCCCCGTCCTTCAGGTTCCGCGGTAGGTGGGGGAGAAGAGGCACTTGGAGAACGGTCCCTAAAGGATGGGACACCCTCACCTTAAAAATCAGAAGCCACTTGGGCAGCTTTCCTTTTCCTCTTGAAGACCAACCCCGAGTGGGTGCCCTCGTCATAAGAGGGAGGGACCTCAACTACAACCACTGCACCTTGAGATTGTGTGGCAGGGAGTTGAGCGGGGGCCGCGACAGCAGGAGGGGCGATGGTGGAATAGTCGTTGGCAGCAGGAGGCTTGGCTTCGGTTGATCGGGAAGGGCCTGCAGACCCTTTTTGGCAGCACGAACAGCCAGTTGCTTCCTCCTCTCAGCGCCAATAGTCATTTCTACCACAAACAACAAGAAAACAAAAGGCACCCCAAATCAGCAACAGTTAACATACAAAAGTGGCTAAAAACCTAGAAGAAAAAGGCAAGCAGGAACAAAGTAAGAGCAAGTACCTATGTACCCCCACAAGGTTTTGGGGTGGTACTCATTTTTTATGACCTCGTCGCTGCTAAACACAGCCTCGAGGTCGGACAGGAACTCGCACACTTCCCTATCTTGAGGGTGCAAGTCTGTTTGGCCAGATTAGGGTTTTCCACCTAGTAAAGGGGAAACCCATCGAAGAGTGTGGGGTTGGTGGCACAGCAACAAATCTTGAAGAATTTGCCCTTGAACCCTTTATAGGATTGCTGGAAGAGGGTCAATAGTGCCCTTCCAGCAACTCCATTGATGCTGACCCAGAAGTTCTTCCCCGGACTCTTGGCCTTGAAGAAGTACAGGAAGAATTCCACAGAAGGTAGACCCCCGAAGTAGTTGTAGAGGATGGTGAAAGCCCTTATGAAGGCCCAGCCGTTTGGATGAAGCTAAGCGGGGGCGACATTTATCTCAGTCAGCAGCGCCTGCTCGAAGCCGCTGAACAGGAGTCGTAGGCACACCCTCTGGAAGATGGTCAAGTAAATGAAGCAGAAGGGGACCTCCTGGACCGAAGCCTAGTCAAAGGAGACAGGCTCGCCCACCTTGCAGGGGACCACCCCGACGTACTTATCATCCTCTTTCCCAAAGACATAGGAGGCATGGCTGGTCTTGTTCCTCACCTCCTTCTTCCTATAGTCTACTATGGCTTTGGAGGTGGTAAACTCGAACACCTCCTTCCGAAGCCCTTTAGGAGCCTAGGGGTATAAGGACTGGTAGAAGTCAGAGTGAAGCCCTAAGAATACTTGACGGACGGGGGGCTGGGAGGAATTTAACTCAACCCAAGAGTGGGAGGAAGTAGAGTGATCCATTTGAGAGCAATGAAGGCTAAAACACATAGAAAAAAAGAAAAGATAGACTTAGAGGGGGAACAGAACAAACACGTTTCATAGAAAGTGTCACGACAGGAAAGTAGGGCACGATGAGACAAAATGAGCAGAAATCATAAGCAGTCCCAGGCAGTTATAAATACATGGAGGGGCATCGCAATAGCAAAGGGAAAACATAAATGGTGAAAAGAACGTACCTTTAGCAGATTCTGGGTGAAGTTGATGAAGGATCGAGAGGGAAGAAGAGCGCTCGAAGAACAAAGAGTTTTTTGAAAGGATGAAATACGAAGGAATGAAACAGTAAAGAGCGTAGGAGGCAAAGGGTTAACATATAGGGGAAGCGCGAATCGACAACGCACCCTAGCCGTTGAGATTGCCACGTGTACGCTCCAGGGAAAGTATGGTGAAATGACGCCTCAAAGCACTATGCACATCCCATCACTCAGTCTCACCGCAGTACCGCAAAGGGCAGTGCCACGTAGGTCGATGGGTCGAGCAGTTAGTTTTCTCGCTTAAACAAGTTCCAGCTCGAGCCTGGGGGGCTTGTGTAGTGGCCAGACCTTGGACGTTGGCACATGAGTGAGAGGTCGGCATAAGAGAGTTCGCTAGGGTAAGGCCTACAAAGGGGCCCATAGAATTACACGTGTCAAGATGCAAAACTAGATTCATAGATACGCCATTCATGCAGGATGTGTTCAAGATGTAAGGTTCAGACACAATAGAATTATCCTTAGAAACACATGTGAGGCATGTGAAAGTTTTAAGGCACGAGAGATATTAAGTTATTAGACAAGTTTGGGTTGGTGGCGCTGGGGTAGGCGCTGAAACCCTAGCTCCCACACCTTAAGTTATGCACTCCAGGAAAGGAATGTCGCCACGGGAGTTGCACTCTATGAAAGGAAGGTTGCCACGGGAATGCACTAAGATTGTGCATTAGAATCCCAAAAGGGTAACCCTAAATTCGCTAGAGGCAATGCTTGGAGAAGAGCATGTATGCGGCAGGTAACCTCAAACAGCTATATAATGGGGTAACACCCAAGGTAAACACGGGTTCACACACAGACACAGTTTTTTGCAAACTTAGAGTTTCTTACACACTCTTGGCTTGAGAAACCTTAGTTATTTGATGTTTCTTGCCCTGTACCTACTTGAGCGTCGGAGTGCAATTACAGGTAGGGCCCCCTCTGTTCCAACGGAGCCACACTTGGGAGAACCACTGCAAGATAGGAGGAGCACGCGTCTGCCTCAGAAGTCAACAACGACCGAGTCAACTGGCGAGAACAAGATCAAAGAAAAAGCATATACTAAGACATATTCAAACGAATCAAAGCATGAATATAGGTGCTGGAAAAATATTTGGCAAGAAATAGGTGCTGGAAAATTAAAAGCAAGAAAGTAAATGAAAAGAAAGTAAAGGTACTTCAAAGTAAAGGTGCTAGAATTTAAATTGCATGAATGTAAAGTGTCAATTCAACTCAAAATGCTCAAATCAACACCATAGCTCTTGATACCTGTTCCGGCCGCTTGACTCGAACGTGGAGGACTGCCTCGTCACTCCTTCGTCTAGCCCTCTGTTCTGTAGGAACGCTCCAAGAACCACCGCCGGAACTCCAAACGCTGCCTGCAAAACACACAGACGGCGCCTCTAGCGGCCGTTGTAGCTCCGACGCTCAAGTCAGGCAACAGGAACACCAAAACTATATCTGAATCTCTCTGTGAGACCCGTGTGTGACTGAAACTCTCAGATGTGTGAGCTATGAGAATCTGAAAAAACCTCCCCCTCAATTTCGTTTAAGAGTTTGTATATATACCTGAGTATTTCTCTCTCCTGACGGTTATTCCTCTTGACACGTGGATAACATCTGGTCGTACACGTGTCACCATCTGGAGTATCTGCAGCTGAAACGTTACTTCCATTGTGCCCCTGCGACTAAGCTATCCACACAGGGAGTAGCTTAGTACGCAGGCTACTCTGGGCGCAACCTTAACATGGCGAGCTGGTTAACCCTGGGCATTGCAGCTCACACTACACATGGTGGCAGATATGCCACTTATCCTCTGTACTTTGACCATACAACAAGTGCTTGCCAAGTCTTCTCAAACACCCGGCGATGTGCTCTTTCGGCGACTTGCTGACCACCTGATCTCCCAACCTTAACACACGGCGATCATGTGCAATCTGGGCGATTACTGATCCATACCGGCGATGACCGGCTACTCATCCTCAAGGCGATAGGCGATTACTCACCTCAAGGCGATAGGCGATTACTCATCATCACAGGCGACAGGCGATTATCATTCTGAGTGATCGCCTCTCTGCTTCGCCTGCTTTCCTCTACCACGTGTTACTCTGTGAATGGTCCACGTGGTCAACTGCTGCTGATGTCATCGACTACCGATGACCGACCGGAACACAAGCCCCCCAGTCTCGAGCTGTGAACTTGTTCTCAGTGAAGAGACTAAGAAATCGTCTTCTGACGGTCTACCAGAGCGCACACTCTGATACTAACACTGTTTCATTCCTTCTTCTTCGCCTTCAAACATTCAAAGCATCTCTCTGGATCATCTAGAGATTCTCCTTCTTTGTTTTCTTCTTCTCAAACGCGTTGGAGTTCGCTGCGTTTCTTCTCTTTAACTCTCTGCATGTGACTAACTGCTAACTAGCTTAGGCTTTAGCGCGATCTGTAACATCCCGCCAAAATACTATACAAATGTATATAATGAAAATAAAGGTAAACAAATAATATTGAAGAGTACATGATATTATATATATAAAATGAAGCTGCTCCTCTTAGGGAGTTTAATACAAATTCGGTAAAATTTTCCAGAAACATAAACAAAATACAAAAAAAACAAAGCAGGCGATCTCCTATCGGAAGAAACCGATCTCCTATCGGACGAGACCGATCTTCTATCAAGACAGAAAAAAACAGGCGATCACCCGATGGAGGCAGACACAGGCGATCACCCGGTGGAGACAGAAAACCGGCGATCTCCTCCTCGGCGATCACTCACTAGAGGGCTCTTCTTCCTGGAAGATCATCTGCTCCCGTGTAACAATTACACGATCATCACAGTTTTGAGAAAACAACCACAATAACAGATAAAAGGGTAAGCTAGATAATTTAAAAGAAGTTTAAATCAAGAACATGAAAATCCAAGTAAACCAAGTTCCAAAATATCCATGTAAAACGTAGAGCTGCTCATAGCATTCAGCTGATCGCCCAAAATCACAAACTTCACAACATTCACCCATAGTCATTCCATTTCACAATACAGCATCAAGTGTCTATCAATATTCAAGTTTCTCATTTCACATGTCAGACTTTCCACTGACTCACCACACAAGACACTTGACACTACTTCCGGATTGACTCGTGCGTTGATTAGACTCAGAGATCTGCACCTGTCATACCACACCACTGTGAAATCCACACAGGGTCGCTGTGAATCCACACAGCATGCGCATATATCATCTCAATGTTACCATAGTTCTCCTGGTATGACAGGGTTAATCCATAGGACAGACGGAGCTCGTTCTTTTTCACACGAGACGCCCATCATATAGACCTCCTTCGACTCTCAACAACTGAGTAACTTCCTCTACGTGATTCCATTACCTCAGCAGAGTCAGGATATCCCCTTAGGAATCACCGATCAATGCACCTACCACAAGATCTTACACGGTATTTTCTTTCCTGAAAATACTATGCCTCGATCCCACATTCACAGCATTCAAAGACATCATGCCACACTTAAAAGAATGATTTCAATCACAGCAATAGCCATTTCAAAGGATTCATATTTTCGAATATCTCATGTAAATCTCAAGCAGTTCTCAAAACAACATCAAACACAAGGAGTTCGCAAAACAGCGCCAAAACCGGCGATCTAGTTCAAAATATGGTATTTCGAAGGCTGTATATTAAAACAGGCGACCACGTCGCCCAAGCACACAACACAGAGCATTTCACGAAGACGAAAGCGAAAACGGCGACCACGTCGCCCACACTTCAGAAATGGTTCAACTATGGCTCGTAGTAAAGATGAAGGCTAGCTTCCCTTACCTGGACTTGCGCAACCACCAGGAGCTTCGAAATCCAACGAAGCTTGCAGAATACCTTGGCTCTGTTTTTCGCGTCTGGTCTGAAGAACTTGCAGAGGACTACCCAAGTGCTCCAATGGTGTTGCTTCTCGTCGTACTCTTGTGTGGAGAGGCTGAAATCGCAACGCGGAGGAGGGAACTCACTCTTTCTCTCTTCGACTACAACAACGTTTTCTTCCTCTTCAGTAGTGGATTTCAGTAACTTAAACCAACTTATCCCTCCAAAAGCAGCTGCCACCACCCACTCTGCAGGGAAGTTTGCGTGTACGCTTCCCTGCACAGTACTACTAAGCATGCCTCTGCGCAGGCTACGCTATGAGGTCACTATTCTGAACCACTTTTTCGTCTACGTGGCGCGCGTGCAGAACGTCTCTTGCTGGGAGTCTGGGGCCCACGTTCTCTGGGTGTAACTCAACGTCGCGCGATGACCTTTCGCCGATGACTACCAGCTCGAAGAGAAACCACTGATGACCTCTCGCGCGAAGACGATCCACCGATGACCTCGCGCGAAGACTACCACCGATGACCTCGCGCGAAGACTACCACCGATGACCTCGCGCGAAGACTACCACCGATGACCTCGCGCGAAGACTACCACCGATGACCTCGCGCGAAGACTACCACCGATGACCTCGCGCGAAGACTACCACCGATGACCTCTTCCTGGCGAACGACCGATGTCTTCCTCTGGCGAGGCCCTCATAACTCTCGCGTCTTGGCCACGTCCACATGCATCGCGCCCTGGCAATGCCCGCGTGCCTCGCGCCCGCGCGATGCCCGCATGCCTCTCGCGCCCGCGCGATGCCTGCATGCCTCTCACGCCCGCGCGATGCCTGCATGCCTCTCACGCCCGCGCGATGCCTGCATGCCTCTCACGCCCGCGCGATGCCTGCATGCCGCTCACACCCGCGCGATGACGTGTAGTCTAGGCGACCGGCGATGATGTATAAACAAGGAACTCTTATAGTTTTTTCTAGACTACACTTTCCTTCCTTTTTAACTTAGATAAAACATACTTAGAATTTACTTAAAACATACTCTTTCATTCCAATAAATTTCAGGTCCTTACATTCTCCCCAACAACAAAAATTTTCGTCCTCGAAAATTGGATTACAAGGAAAAGAGGTATGGATAAGCCTCCCTCATGGGTTCTTCTAACTCCCAAGTAGAATCCCCCGATTTCTCATCCCACACCACTTTCACCATGTCGATGGTCTTGCCCCTGAGCTGTTTACATTGCCGATCGTCAATCCTGACTGGTTTGGCTTCAAAGGACAAGTCATCCCTAATCTGCACGTCGTCTACATCCAGCACATGACTAGGGTCTGCCATGTACTTCCTCAGCTGTGACACGTGAAACACATTGTGCAGATTCGCCAGATGGGGAGGTAGGGCGATCTCATACGCCACTGGGCCAATCCTTCTTAAGATCTGATATGGTCCCACGAACTTAGGGGACAACTTCTTTGACCTGATCGCCCGCCCTACACCCTTGGTTGGTGTCACTTTCATGAACACGTGATCTCCAGCAGCAAACTCCAAAGGCTTTCTCCTCTGATCTGCATAGGACTTCTGCCTACTCTGAGAGGCTTTCATTCTGCTTTGTATCTGCTTCACCTTCTCGGTCGTCTGCTGAATCAACTCTGGCCCAACCAAGACTGCCTCGCCCTCCTGGTACCAACATAAGGGAGTTCTGCATTTCCTCCCATACAGGGCTTCATATGGTGCCATCCCAATGCTGGCGTGGTAGCTATTGTTATAGGTAAACTCCACTAGTGGCAACACCTCCTCCCAACCTCCCAATTGATCCAAAACGCATGCCCTTAGCAGATCTTCCAAAGATTGGATCGTCCTCTCTGACTGACCATCTGTTTGGGGATGATATGCAGAGCTCATCCTCAACTTAGTTCCCAAGCATTCTTGCAAGGTCTGCCAAAACCGTGAAGTGAACCTGGGATCTCTATCTGAAATGATGCTGGAAGGCACTCCATGCAACCTCACAATCTCCTTGATGTACAGCTGTGCCAACTTGGCCATGGGCATCTTCATATTTACTGGGAGGAAGTGGGCACTCTTCGTCAGCCTATCAATGATGACCCAGATTGCATCATGACCCTTTACCGATCTGGGTAAATGAGTGACAAAATCCATGGCGATGCTGTCCCACTTCCACTCAGGGATATCCAGTTGCTGCAACAGCCCGCCAGGTCTTTGATGCTCTACCTTCGCCTTTTGACACGTTAAGCAGGTTGTCACGTACTGGGCGACGTCCCTCTTCATGCCTGACCACCAAAATGACTCCTTCAAGTCATGGTACATCTTGTTCATGCCTGGATGAAGGTTAAGGCGACTCTTATGACCTTCTTCTAGGATCATCTTCTTCAACTCATCATTTGCAGGTATGCAAATTCTGCCATCAAACCTCAAGATCCCATCATCGCCCATCTCAAAGCCTCTCGCCTGATCTGTCCCTAGTGACTCCACTGTGCGCTTCAGGCTAGGGTCCTCCAATTGTTTATCCTTCAACATCCCAAGGAAGTCATTAGTTATAGTCAGCTTACTACAACTAATGTGATTCACGTGAAATTCCACTCCAAGGTTTAAGTCTCTGAACTGCTCGATCAGTTTCTGCTCTTCCATCATCATGGTGGCGACTTGTATAGACTTCCTACTCAAGGCATCTGCCACTACATTGGCCTTCCCTGGGTGATACATGAGTTGAAAGTCGTAGTCCTTTAGGAATTCCATCCACCTTCTTTGTCTCATGTTTAGTTCCTTCTGATCGAACAGGTACTTCAAGCTCTTGTGGTCACTGAATACCTGGAACCGAGCTCCATAAAGATAATGCCTCCAGATCTTCAAGGCAAACACTACCGTTGCCAACTCCAAATCATGAGTAGGGTAGTTTCTCTCATGCACCTTGAGTTGCCTTGAAGCATATGCAACCACTCTCTTCTCTTGCATCAAGACGCATCCCAAGCCTTGATGTGAGGCATCACAGAAGACATCAAAAGGTCTTCCTACTTCTGGAATCACCAGCACTGGAGCACTGGTCAACCTCTCCTTTAGTTCCCTGAAGCTCTGCTCACATCGGTCGGTCCAAGCAAAGGGTTGGTCCTTGCGGGTCAGTTGTGTTAAAGGAGCCACTACTTTGGAAAAATCCTCAATAAACCTCCGATAGTAGCCCGCCAACCCCACAAAGCTCCTTATCTCAGTCACTGTCTTAGGACGTTCCCATTGCAGCACTGCCTCTACCTTGGCTGGATCTACCGAGATCCCCTGGGCAGATATCACGTGTCCTAAGAAGTTGACTTCCCTCAGCCAGAACTCACACTTGGAGAACTTGGCATAGAGCTGCTTCTCTCTCAGTATTTCCAATACTGTCCTCAGGTGTTCCTCATGCTCTTCCTCGGTCCTTGAATAAATGAGGATGTCATCTATGAAGACCACCACAAACTTATCCAAGAAAGGGCGAAAGATCCTATTCATGTAGTCCATGAATAGAGCTGGAGCATTGGTGACTCCAAATGGCATCACTACATACTCGTAGTGCCCATATCGAGACCTAAAAGCTGTCTTCTGAACATCTTCAGCTTTTACCAAGATTTGGTGATACCCCGATCTCAGGTCAATCTTGGAGAACACCGAGGCCCCATGAATTTGGTCCATCAAATCATCAATCCGAGGTAGGGGGTACTTGTTCTTGATGGTCAATTTGTTCAATTGCCTGTAGTCTATACACAGCCGAGACCCTCCATCCTTCTTCTTGACTAGGAGCACTGGAGCTCCCCATGGAGATACGCTGGGTCTGATGAACTGCTTCTCCAGCAACTCTTCCACTTGCTTCTTTAACTCCACTAACTCGGCTGGTGCCATCCTGTAAGGTGCCATTGACACTGGTCCAGCTCCAGGTACCAAGTCAATAGAGAATTCCACTTCTCTCTTAGGGGGTAACCCAGGCACCTCTTCTGGGAATACATCTGTGAAATCTTTCACCACTTGTATCCTGTTTACGTCCCCTTTATTCTCCACTTCCAACCGGGCGAGCACTACGAAGCACCTCGTCTCTCCTTCCAGCTCTGATCGCCCTTGTTGAACTGACAACACATCCGGTTCTTGGGGGTCTGGAAACGCTACCTTCTGCCTACCACAGTCTATGAGAACGTGATTGGCAGCTAACCAATCCATTCCCAGGATGACATCCAGGTCCTGAAGAGGTAGGCAGATCAAGTTCACCTTGAATCTGCGTCCTTCTACAATCACTGGACATTCAGGGCACACTGTAGAGGTCGACACCTGCCCTGACGCAGGTGTAGAGACCAACAGCTCGAAAGGTAACTCCTTCACTAGGAGGCCCAACTCGGCTACACACAGGCTTGACACAAAGGAGTGTGTCGCTCCAGAATCAAACAAGGTCCTTACACCTCTACCAGCAATAAAACAAATACCTTGGATGAGGTTACCTGACTGAGCTGCCTCTGCTCCAGACATGGCGAACACCCTCCCTGTTGCCTGAGGTCTGCCGCCCTCGTTTCTCAACTGTTGGGAGCCACTGGGTTGGGTCGCCCCATTCCTGCTAGGGCACTCTCTAGCAACGTGCCCCATCTTTTGGCAGACAAAACATCTCCTCTCTGAAATCTTCTTGAAACAAGCATTGGAGGCGTGTGGTCCACCACAGTGAAGACACTTAGGTTTCCAAGGTTGTTGCTGTTGGAACTGGGGAGGTGCTGCTCCTGCCCGATGTGATGGAGGTCTCGCATAGGGTTTGCTTTGTGGGTGCTGTGCCTTAGCTCTCCCACTGGAAGGACCTCCTGGGTGTGACCTGATCACCCGAGACTCACCCTTTTCCAGGGTCTCCACCATCTTCGCCTTCTCCACTAAGGCGTGGAACTCCCTGATGCACATCGGGGCTATGGTCTTCTTCAGCCCATGCTTCAGCCCTTCCTCGAACTTCCTACACCTCCAGGCCTCGGAGGTCGCCTGGGTATAGAACCGGGCGAGGTACTCAAAACGGGCAGCATAGGCGTTTACTGACATGTCCCCCTGCTCCAACTTTAAGAACTCAGCTTCCCTTGCAAACTTGGCGCTGTCTGGGAAGTATTTCTCCAAGAACTTCACCCTGAAGCTATCCCAATCCAGAACATCCTCTCGGGCCTCCATCATCTGCTGAGCTCCCATCCACCAGAACTCAGCTTCTCCTGATAGCAGATACGTGGCAAACAACAACTTCTTCTCTTCAGGGCAGGAGGTCGCCCTAAAGATTTTCTCCACCTCCCTGACCCACTGATCTGCCTGGTCAGGGGTAGCATTCCCACTGAACTTAGGTGGGTTGTGCCTCATGAACTCGGCCAGTCCCATCTGTTCTTGGGGCTGACCGACGTGGGAGTTTGTTTCAGCCGACCGAGCAGTCTCCCAGTGCTGCATTGTGGCTTGATGGTTCTGAGCCATCGCCGCATTCTGCTGCTGAATGGCAGTCGCCATCATCTCGATGGCCTTGGCGATCTGACTCATCTCTGAGGAAGGTTGGGGTGGGGTAGCAGGTCTACGTGCCATCTTCTGAATCTATTGACTTCTATATTCCCTACAACTATAAGAATGAAATCGATAAGAATCAATTCATTCAAGGGGTAACAGCTAGACCTTACAAAGGTCAGCATCTCAAAGTCATCTAGAATTTGAGTTCATCAACAGAATCATAACACTTATAACTTCACACAAAACACCAGAACAGTTACTGGTGTGCAAACATCAGTCCAAACTACCACCTCAGTCAAATTCAAGAACACTCAAAATCACACCAGGATTCAATGTAGGCTAAACATCAAACCTTTGGAATTAAGATTAAGAATTATCTTGATCCAGTTATGAGTGTGCACCCTCACCACTTTATCAAGACCTTCTTATTCTTAATACTAAGATTTTCAGTTAGGCACACGTTCACCCAAGCACACGCAAGAGTTCAAAACTAAAACGTTTGAAAACCTTCCACTATAGTGGTTATTTAAAACTCAAATAAATTTTATGAGCAGAAGAAACACAAAGGATCCACAGCCCTCAGGTCATCCTAAGGCGAACTGCTCTGATACCATTAATGTAACATCCCGCCAAAATACTATACAAATGTATATAATGAAAATAAAGGTAAACAAATAATATTGAAGAGTACATGATATTATATATATAAAATGAAGCTGCTCCTCTTAGGGAGTTTAATACAAATTCGGTAAAATTTTCCAGAAACATAAACAAAATACAAAAAAAAACAAAGCAGGCGATCTCCTATCGGAAGAAACCGATCTCCTATCGGACGAGACCGATCTCCTATCAAGACAGAAAAAAACAGGCGATCACCCGATGGAGGCAGACACAGGCGATCACCCGGTGGAGACAGAAAACCGGCGATCTCCTCCTCGGCGATCACTCACTAGAGGGCTCTTCTTCCTGGAAGATCATCTGCTCCCGTGTAACAATTACACGATCATCACAGTTTTGAGAAAACAACCACAATAACAGATAAAAGGGTAAGCTAGATAATTTAAAAGAAGTTTAAATCAAGAACATGAAAATCCAAGTAAACCAAGTTCCAAAATATCCATGTAAAACGTAGAGCTGCTCATAGCATTCAGCTGATCGCCCAAAATCACATTTCACAACATTCACCCATAGTCATTCCATTTCACAATACAGCATCAAGTGTCTATCAATATTCAAGTTTCTCATTTCACATGTCAGACTTTCCACTGACTCACCACACAAGACACTTGGCACTACTTCCGGATTGACTCGTGCGTTGATTAGACTCAGAGATCTGCACCTGTCATACCACACCACTGTGAAATCCACACAGGGTCGCTGTGAATCCACACAGCATGCGCATATATCATCTCAATGTTACCATAGTTCTCCTGGTATGACAGGGTTAATCCATAGGACAGACGGAGCTCGTTCTTTTTCACACGAGACGCCCATCATATAGACCTCCTTCGACTCTCAACAACTGAGTAACTTCCTCTACGTGATTCCATTACCTCAGCAGAGTCAGGATATCCCCTTAGGAATCACCGATCAATGCACCTACCACAAGATCTTACACGGTATTTTCTTTCCTGAAAATACTATGCCTCGATCCCACATTCACAGCATTCAAAGACATCATGCCACACTTAAAAGAATGATTTCAATCACAGCAATAGCCATTTCAAAGGATTCATATTTTCGAATATCTCATGTAAATCTCAAGCAGTTCTCAAAACAACATCAAACACAAGGAGTTCGCAAAACAGCGCCAAAACCGGCGATCTAGTTCAAAATATGGTATTTCGAAGGCTGTATATTAAAACAGGCGACCACGTCGCCCAAGCACACAACACAGAGCATTTCACGAAGACGAAAGCGAAAACGGCGACCACGTCGCCCACACTTCAGAAATGGTTCAACTATGGCTCGTAGTAAAGATGAAGGCTAGCTTCCCTTACCTGGACTTGCGCAACCACCAGGAGCTTCGAAATCCAACGAAGCTTGCAGAATACCTTGGCTCTGTTTTTCGCGTCTGGTCTGAAGAACTTGCAGAGGACTACCCAAGTGCTCCAATGGTGTTGCTTCTCGTCGTACTCTTGTGTGGAGAGGCTGAAATCGCAACGCGGAGGAGGGAACTCACTCTTTCTCTCTTCGACTACAACAACGTTTTCTTCCTCTTCAGTAGTGGATTTCAGTAACTTAAACCAACTTATCCCTCCAAAAGCAGCTGCCACCACCCACTCTGCAGGGAAGTTTGCGTGTACGCTTCCCTGCACAGTACTACTAAGCATGCCTCTGCGCAGGCTACGCTATGAGGTCACTATTCTGAACCACTTTTTCGTCTACGTGGCGCGCGTGCAGAACGTCTCTTGCTGGGAGTTTGGGGCCCACGTTCTCTGGGTGTAACTCAACGTCGCGCGATGACCTTTCGCCGATGACTACCAGCTCGAAGAGAAACCACTGATGACCTCTCGCGCGAAGACGATCCACCGATGACCTCGCGCGAAGACTACCACCGATGACCTCGCGCGAAGACTACCACCGATGACCTCGCGCGAAGACTACCACCGATGACCTCGCGCGAAGACTACCACCGATGACCTCGCGCGAAGACTACCACCGATGACATCTTCCTGGCGAACGACCGATGTCTTCCTCTGGCGAGGCCCTCATAACTCTCGCGTCTTGGCCACGTCCACATGCATCGCGCCCTGGCAATGCCCGCGTGCCTCGCGCCCGCGCGATGCCCGCATGCCTCTCGCGCCCGCGCGATGCCTGCATGCCTCTCGCGCCCGCGCGATGCCTGCATGCCTCTCACGCCCGCGCGATGCCTGCATGCCTCTCACGCCCGCGCGATGCCTGCATGCCTCTCACGCCCGCGCGATGCCTGCATGCCGCTCACGCCCGCGCGATGACGTGTAGTCTAGGCGACCGGCGATGATGTATAAACAAGGAACTCTTATAGTTTTTTCTAGACTACACTTTCCTTCCTTTTTAACTTAGATAAAACATACTTAGAATTTACTTAAAACATACTCTTTCATTCCAATAAATTTCAGGTCCTTACACGATCTACCTGCAACCCCACAAACTTGGCCTCTGACTTGATCACGGCTAACTGTTGCCTTAGCATTGCCTTCAACATAACTTTGTGCTGGATGACTGACTTAACGGGCCTAAACGTTTCGGCTTCACGCAGCAGAACTTGCTTCTACCACCGACCACCGACTAGCATGTTAGCGCACCACCGATCAGTCATCGCGCTTCTGGCTTCGCTGCACTTCTCTACCACACCAGCGCTGAGTGCGTAGAGGGTCTGAACACCAACTATGACGCCTGTGTTTTGGGGAAGAAAAGTGCTTCTCGATGACCCCTCTTGTCCCAACCTTGCTATAAGAAGTCATGGGTGAGGTCTTGCTTCTCTCACCTCAGCGTGCTGTAAAAAGCAGAGGGAAGGGACTTGGTTCTCTTGCCTCAACCTTGCTGTAAAAAGCAAAGGGAAGAGGACTTTTCCTCATGCCTCAGCCTCGCTGTACAAAGTCGAGGTGAGGACTTGGTTCTCTCGCCTCAACCTTGCTGTAAGAAGCAAAGGGAGAGGACTTTCTCTCTTGCCTCAGCCTCGCTGTACAAAGTCAAGGGAGGACTTTCTTCTTTCTCGCCTGCACTCGCTTAAAGGCAAGGAGGTTTTCCTTTGTTGCCTACACTTGCTCAAAGGCAAGGAGGACTTCCTCTGTTCTCACCTGCACTTGCTCAAGGGCAAGGAGGACTTCCTCTGTTCTCGCCTGCACTTGCTAGAGGGCAAGGAGGACTTCCTCTGTTCTAGCCTGCACTTGCTCAAGGGCAAGGAGGTCTTCCTCTCGTGCCTACACTTGCTCAAAGGCAAGGAGGACTTCCTCTGTTCTCGCCTGCACTTGCTCAAGGGCAAGGAGGACTTCCTCTGTTCTCGCCTGCACTTGCTCAAGGGCAAGGAGGACTTCCTCTGGTGCCTGCACTTGCTCAAAGGCAAGGAGGACTTCCTCTGGTGCCTGCACTTGCTCAAAGGCAAGGAGGACTTCCTCTGGTGCCTGCACTTGCTGAAAGGCAAGGAGGACTTCCTCTGGTGCCTGCACTTGCTCAAGGCAAGGAGGACTTCCTCTGGTGCCTGCACTTGCTCAAAGGCAAGGAGGACTTCCTCTGGTGTCTGCACTTGCTCAAGGGCAAGGAGGACTTCCTCTGGTGCCTGCACTTGCTCAAAGGCAAGGAGGACTTCCTCTCGCCTCAACCTTGCTGTATAAAGCAGAGGAAAAGGATTTTCTCTGTTGCCTCAACCTTGCTGTATAAAGCAGAGGAAGAGGACTTTCTCTCGCCTCAACCTTGCTGTATAAAGCAGAGGTGAGGACTTTCTCTGTTGCCTCAACCTTGCTGTAAAAAGCAAAGGAAGAGGACTTTCTCTCGCCTCAACCTTGCTGTATAAAGCAGAGGTGAGGACTTTCTCGTGGGTGCACGCTCCCAGGGGGGCGTTAGGCGTGGCTGTCTAAGCGCACACACTGGGCGCGTCCTACCTGCATTGCCTCATCGCGCGTTCACCGACGTCCCGACCGGCGAGGACCTCTTCTTCTGGAATCATACGAGGTGCATGCTTAACGCTCTCGCTGGGAACTTGGGTCCCAGCTTAACACGTGTTAGCAAGACCCCGATGACCGTGCACCGACCGAGTACTCACTCTTTACATGCACCGACGGCTGATCGTGGTCTGCATGCACTGATGGCTGATCGCGCTCTACATCCCAGCGCTTATCTGGGGGCTGATCTGCGGGTGGTGGCCACTTGGTAACTCACCACCGATCACCTGGTCTTGCACCTGGGGCAAGGAGAACTTTAAACTGGGAACACTCGCACACTTTATGTACTGAAAATCTTTTATTGGGTGGCATCGTTAAAAAGAGTGCCCCTGATCTGCTCAACTGTTTAATACACTAAGTGTGTGTACAGCGCAATAGCGCATCTACTTTACAACTTAACGAAAGCAGGAAAGAAGCGTGTAGTGTCCTGGGTTCTGGGAATAGTCGTTACGTCCAGAGTCGCCAGCCGACAAGCTCCATTCTCCAACGTCTCAACCACTCTGGATGGGGTCTCCTTTAACCGGCGATGACCGCCCTGGCGATGCACACAGGTGGGGCGATCATGCCTTCCGCTTCAGCTCTGGGAGCCCCCCCAGTGTAGCCTCTTCCATCACCTCACCTCCCCAAACACAGGGAGTTCATGCTGCTGGTCGCCTTCCTGGGACCCCGAAGCGCGATCACCTTGTGTCTTCTGCAGGTAATCGGTCAGGAACCCTGTCTCCACCAACTTAGCAAGCTGACGCCCCAACGCCAGGCAGTTACGGAGTGTATGTCCATAAGCTTGATGGAATTCACACCACTCATCCTTCCTCCCTCCAAGTACCCTATCGGTTTTCTCTGGCACATGGAGTCTTGCTGCCACAGCAGGGATGGCGATCAGCTCCGCCAAACTTATCATGAAATCATACCTGGGGGGTGCGTTGCTTGCACACCCCCTGGTCTGGTCCTTCCTTGGTGCATAAGGGCGAGACCTTCTCTGCTCCTTCCCCCCTTCCTTGACCTCATGCACCCGCGCCTGTTGCTGTTGATCTCCCTGACCTCCACGTGGCTTCACGGTGCAGCACTTCCTCTCTTCTCAGAGACCTCGGTCTCTGCTACTATGTGTGCCACCGCACGTCGCCGTATCTCGGTGAAGGTGGCAGGGTGGCTCCTGATGAGCGATTCACTGAAAGGACCAGGGAGGACACCTCTCTTGAACGCATGCACCAGCATGTCCTCGTCCTTGTTGGGCAATCTCACCACCTGCGCCCCAAAGTGATTGAGGTAGTCCCTCAACTGCTCCCCCTGATACTGGCACACGTCAAACAGGTCGTAGGACACTACTGGCGCAGGTCGGTTAATGATGTACTGCTCCGTGAACAGCTTCGCGAACTGATGGAAGGAAGTGACGTGGCCCTCTGGCAGGCTCATGAACCACTCCATAGCCACTCCGCCCAGCGTGCTCATGAACATCTTGCAGTACACAACATCTGAACCTCCAGTCAGCATCATCCGAGTGTGGAAGGCTGTCAGGTGTGCTTCTGGATCTTCCGCCCCCCTGAACGACGCTTTCAGTCCCACCAGATTGGGAGGCACCACCGTGTTCATGATTTCGGGGGAGAAAGGCATAGGGAATGCTCTCGGAGGCGACGGTGGCGTCGATGTCCTCTCTTCAGCTGCGCGCTCCTTCTGCTCCTGCAATTCCCTACGCAACTCTTCATTCATACGGTTCAACTCTTCGTTTCTTCTTTGCGATGCAGCCAGCTCTGCACGCATCCTCTCTTGCTCAACTCTCGATTCCGCGACGCTATCTTGCAGCGCACGCATCATCTCCACTACCTGCGCCATGGTAACAGCTCCTTCTTCAGCAGATGACGCAGGTGAGGTTTGCCTGGTTCTTCTACTCATCTCCTCTGCACTTCAACGTAACTTCAAGAAACCTCGACGAAATGATCAAGAAGCTCCAAGAAACCTCAAGAAACTGCGACATGGATGGGAACCAGATTTACACGGGCCCCACAGTGGGCGCCTGATGTTCCGGCCGCTTGACTCGAACGTGGAGGACTGCCTCGTCACTCCTTCATCTAGCCCTCTGTTCTGCAGGAACGCTCCAAGAACCACCGCCGGAACTCCAAACGCTGCCTGCAAAACACACAGACGGCGCCTCTAGCGGCCGTTGTAGCTCCGACGCTCAAGTCAGGCAACAGGAACACCAAAACTATATCTGAATCTCTCAGTGAGACCCGTGTGTGACTGAAACTCTCAGATGTGTGAGCTATGAGAATCTGAAAAAACCTCCCCTTCAATTTCATTTAAGAGTTTGTATATATACCTGAGTATTTCTCTCTCCTGACGGTTATTCCTCTTGACACGTGGATAACATCTGGTCGTACACGTGTCACCATCTGGAGTATCTGTAGCTGAAACGTTACTTCCACTGTGCCCCTGCGACTAAGCTATCCACACAGGGAGTAGCTTAGTACGCAGGCTACTCTGGGCGCAACCTTAACATGGCGAGCTGGTTAACCCTGGGCATTGCAGCTCACACTACACACGGTGGCAGATATGCCACTTATCCTCTGTACTTTGACCATACAACAAGTTCTTGCCAAGTCTTCTCAAACACCCGGCGATGTGCTCTTTCGGCGACTTGCTGACCACCTGATCTCCCAACCTTAACACACGGCGATCATGTGCAATCTGGGCGATTACTGATCCATACCGGCGATGACAGGCTACTCATCCTCAAGGCGATAGGCGATTACTCACCTCAAGGCGATAGGCGATTACTCATCATCACAGGCAAGAGGCGATTACCATTCTGAGTGATCACCTCCCTGATTCGCCTGCTATCCTCTACCACGTGTTACTCTGTGAATGGTCCACGTGGTCAACTGCTGCTGATGTCATCGACTACCGATGACCGACCGGAACAATACCACATGATATGAGTTGATTTTAGATTTGTTATATTTGTGACACTTTTTAAGAATTAGGATCAAGATTCTTAGCAATTTAAAGTGAGTCACTTAAGAAAAATCCCCACTAGACATTAACTTAACAAGTGTTAAGTAAATGTGAAGGTTCATTTCCGAAGGTCCAAGGTAAAAACACAATTAGAGTGATAAATGGATGACAATTAAGGTGTAGAATCCATAATAGAATGGCGCAGAACAGAACTGGAATTGAAATACAAAAACAGAATTGAAACAACACACAAAATTCAAGGAGGCTTAAGGAATCATCAATAGAGTTCAATGCCTTCCAAATGATGATCCAAACTCATGTCTCATGAGTGCCATGTCCTTACAACACAATTGATATAAGAAGAAAACAAAAAACATAACAGAATTGAAAGAAAGACAAAACTATTGAGTAGAAACACAAACTAAAACAAATGCACTGATTGGAATCGAAGAACAAGCTATAGAAACAAAATAATCGATTGAAAATTAAAGAACAAGATGAACAACCGATTAAATGAACAATGGAAGATGAAAGAAGATGAAACTTATGTGGTTGAAGCCATGGATGGGAATGGACACGCCACTTGGAGATGAATGATCCAAGATAAGTGTTGGAATGCCACCACTTGAGAGCTCCCAAAGCACTCACAAGATGAGACAAGGAAGAGGAGAACAAGTCTCACAAAACTCACTCACAATTTGAGTATAGTAACTTTTCTTCTAATTTCAATATGAATTTGCAATGACCAAGCACCTCTATTTATAGTTTTAGAGGGCTGAAATGAAAGTGAAACAAATTCAAATACACACCCAAATCAAATTCAAATTCGGTGCCAATCTAGATTCACAAGGGAGGTGTGACTTATTTTCTACTTTGGCACCTCCTGAAACCTACCCCTACACCCTCTTTCTATGTCACATGGAAGGTGTGACTCATCTTTGTAAAATAACACCCCCTATTCCTATATTTACACCTACCTTTATTATTCTTCTACAAACTACTCAAAAAGAAATTACAAAAAGAGTCATCCATTGATGCTTATCACCCAAAGCTTTAGCCTTGCTCCTAGTAATCCTTTGAGGCATAAAGGATGTTGAGCCCATGGGTTGGGCTTGGGTTTCTTGGGCTTGGGCCTCAAGCTCCTCCTCTACTTGGTCTTCATCACTCTCAGGCAAGACTAAATCAGGGTCGAACTAGATGCTTCGCGAGTAACCAATGATGAATTACGCAGGGCCAATGAGGAACTACGTAGAGATTTGCAGCGTTTGGGAGAATGCACCACGGGAGAACAGAGCCCACCCCGTCAAGTTAGGGCTCGTCCTGTGCCGTTTTCACAGACGATCATGGATTCAGTTATACCAACGAACTTCAAGACGCCCAAAATTACATTCACAGGTACAGAAGACCCGAAGGCCCACCTTACAATCTTCCATGCTCAGATGATGATCTCGGGAGGTATAGACGCCATGCACTATAAGCTGTTCATGGGTACATTCATAGGCACGACATTGCATTGGTTTTTTGGCCTCCCAGATGGTCATATAACCTCATTCGATCAGTTCTCTGCATTGCTTAGGGAACAATTCATAGTCAATCAGGCACCACCCCCTGTTCCTTTTGACCTCTTTAGAGTGAAGTAGAAGCAAGAAGAATCCTTGAAGGACTTCATGAACCAGTTTAGGGCATTCGTGGTAAGGCTCCACACCCAGATGAGGCTTTGATGGTCCACACCTTTGAGCAGAGGGTCGTGTTAGGGCCATTCAGCATTCATTGATAAGTAGTCGGGCAAAGACCTTTGGCGAGATCAACACCATCTCTGGAGGATTTTCAGGGGGAGGTTGCACCGCCTCCCAGTGAAAAAGGTGATGACTGTAGGGGCTCAAGGGTCAGATCAGCAAGCTGAGCCCGACCTTTGCTTCACCCGAGCGGATATGAGGGACATGGTCCCACATGATAATGATCCAGTAGTAATCTCGGTGGTCACCGCGAGAAGAAAGGTGCACCGGGTTCTCATCGACGAAGGGAGCTCGGCCGACGTGTTGTTCTGGATGATGTTTAACAAACTGCAGCTGTCGCTAGATCAGTTGGGACCTTATGATGGTTGTTTGTATGGGTTCGCAAAGGACCAAGTAGAGGTGAGGGGGCATGTGGAGTTGAGGACGACATTCACAGATGGCACCTCATCTCGTATCACTAACATCAGGTACTTGGTTATTAATGCTCCTTCGGCATACAACATCCTTTTGGGCAGACCTACCCTAAACAGGTTAGTTACTGTGGCCTCATCAAGACACATGAAGATGAAACTACCTTCCCACAAGGGAGGTGTGATCGTTATTAAGTTTGATCAGAAGGCGGTAAGGAAGTGTTATGAAAATAGTTTGAAAAGTAAAAGAGGGGTATGTGTGGTCGCCACCCAACCTCATAAAACTGAAGACGCCACTCGTGTAGAGATTGCTGCTGATAGGCGACCTGAGCCTGCTGGTGAGGTTTAGGAAAGGGAGATTAGAGGAAAAAGGTTTAAGTTTGGAAAATCTCTAAGCCAAGAGATGCAAGATAGGATTGCCGAAAAAATCTCACGACATTTAAATGCCTTTACATGGTCTGCTTAAGTGCATATAACTCTTTATCATAAGTGAAATAGTTGAGATGACTTCCTTTTAATTTCTCACTAAAATAAGCTATCGGGTGGCCCTCTTGAAGGAGAACAACTCCAATGCCTATATTAGAAGCATCACATTCAATCTCAAATGTTTTAGTAAAGTTAGGAAGGGCTAAGATGGGAGCTTTAGTCAATTTTTCTTTCAAAGTTTCAAAATCTTTTTGTTGCTCTTCTCCCCACTTAAAAACCACATCTTTCTTTACTATAGCATTGAGTGGTGCGGCAATTGTACTAAAGTCTTTCACACATCTTCTATAGAAAGAAGCAAGGCCATGAAAGCTTCGTACTTCATTTACATTGGTAGGTGTTGGCCAATGTTGAATTGCTACAACCTTTGATTGATCTACATGCACCCCTTTATAACTTACCACAAACCCTAGGAATTCTATATGATAAAGGTTAGCATACAAATGTTCCTTCCTAAGGGTTTCAAGAACTTCCCTAACATGCAACTCGTGTTGTTCCAAAGACAAGCTATATATGAGGATATCATCAAAATAAACTAAAACAAAATTGCCAATGAATGCTCTTAAAACATGATGCATGAGTCACATGAAGGTACTAGGAGCATTAGTCAAGCCAAAGGGCATAACTAACCACTCATATAAACCAAATTTAGTCTTAAAAGCGATTTTCCATTCATCTTCTTGTTTTATACGAATTTGATTATATCCGCTTTTGAGATCAATCTCGGTAAATATTTGAGACCCATACAATTCATCCAACAAGTCATCTAGCCTAGGAATAGGATGCCTATATTTGATTGTAATGTTGTTTATGGCTCTACAATCCGTACACATCCTCCATGACCTATCCTTTTTAGGGACAAGTATCACAGGCATAGCACAAGGGCTCATACTATCGTACACCCACCCTTTAGGAAGAGAACTAGTCTCACAACAGCTTAAGATAATTTCTTTACTTCAATTTTCAACTTGTATTATTAAGAACCAAGGCCCCCTATTTATAACAAGGATGACCGATTGTGTTTACAAAGGAGAGGGAGTGGGAAGAGACACTCTTCTAGCTCCTTCTAGCGCCTATGTGAGAAGGAGTAGGAAGAGTCACTTCTTCCACTCTTTTCTTCTAAAAAGTGCCTACTAATGCCTTACAAAGAGAGGTTTCTTTTGGTTTTCCTCTTTTGGCATTTGTCCTAAGGCTCTATATTATTTACAAATATTTACAAGTGTTTATAAAAGGGTAATTACAAAGAGTGATAACATTTGATGCTCTTTACCCAAAATTTTATCCTTGCTCCTTGTAATCCTTTGAGACATGAAGGATGTTGAGCTATTTTGTCCTTGAGCTTCTTGGGCTTGGGCCTCATCTTCCTCTTCTATTTGATCTCCATCACACTGTAAGTTCAAATTCTTCCACTAAAGGCGATAGTTATTATAAACTTGTTGAGGCCTTTAAAGAGACTAATGAAGAAGCAAATAAATTGGCTCTCATAAACAATAGCTTGAAAGGTTTGAACAACTGGCTGGAAACAAGAGTTAAGAGTTTCGAAGAAGAGCTGGATAACTCCAGAAATGATTTTGAAACTCTTGATCTTATTTACAAAAACTCTTCTTGTGAGTGTGACTCAAGTTTTTGTAAAAATTACAAATCTCTTGAAAATAAAGTCTTTTACCTTGTGAAAATTTTGGACAAACTTACCAAAGGAAAATCCAACTTTGAGAATGTGTTAGCTTCTCAAAATTCTGTGTTTCGAAAATTTGGTCTTGGTTTTAATCCACAGAGTAAGAACAATGGTAGTTCAAAACTGTTTTAAACCTTTGCAGAAAAACAATCGACTAAAAATCAAAACAACAGATTGTTTCCTGCTTTTATTGTATGAGAAGAGGCCATTCAGTTAGATTTTGTAAAGTGAGAAAAATTCTTGTTCCCAGAGGCATATTAAAATGGATTGCTAAGAATCTTTGATCCAGCATCTTGACCGAAGCGTTAGAACGTCTCCTTTTTCATCCTCTCCAGCTTCACGCCAAGTACACCGATGACCTTCACCTGATAATCCTCAAAGAGACCTACAAGAACAGTATGGCGCCTCTGCGGCCGGTTGCGCTCCGACGCTCAAGTCAGTGATCGAATCAACAAAGAATTTCAGAGAAAACTCAGAACCGTGTGCAAGTGAATCACCACCAATGAAAAACCCACCTCCCCGAATTCCGTTAAGAATTCTATATATATACCTGAGTCTTTCTCTCTCCTGACGGTGATTCCTCTTGACACATGGATAACATCTGGTCATACACGTGTCACCATCTGGAGTACCTGCAACTGAAACGTTACTTTCACTTTGCTCCTGCGATTAAGTTATCCACACAGGGAGTAGCTTAGCGCACAGGCTACTCTGGGCACAACCTTAACATGGTGAGCTGGTTAACACTGGGTATCACGGCTCACACTACACATGGTGGCAGATATGCCACTTATCTTCTCTACTTTGGTGGTAGACATGCCACTTATCTTCTGTATTTAGACCATATAATAAGTGCTTACCAAGTCTTCTCAAATACTCGGCGATGTGCTCCTTTCGGCGACTTGTTGACCACCTGATCTCCTAATCTTCACACACGGCGATCATGTGCAATCTAGGCGATTACCGATTACATACGAGAGAAATCGGAGACCGCCGCCCTCTTCAACAAACGACAATCTCATCGACTTCTAAGCTACACTTTCCGTTCTCTTACTCTTCTTGATCCACGTGTCCTCCTCAAGCATGCCCACAGGATTACCTCACAATTACGTCATCACACCTGACTACTTGGTCAGTACACACCGATCACCCTTCTCCGAGGGAACACACCGATGACTGATCACCCTTCTCTGAGGCAAAACACTGATGACTGATCAACCCTCTCTGAGGGGACACTGATGACCGATCACCCGCTAATCCAAGCTGCTTGCGAGGTCCACTCCACGTGGCTTTGGCCCATGCTGTGGGACCCAGCTTACGTGGTTCACCCTTTACTATTTGTTCTCGACAACCGAGGTCTAGCCACTACAATCTTAAAGGTTCTTATGATCAAACTAACATCAAAGGACCCAAATTCTTTAAGGGATAAAATCTTGCCGCTTGATATGTTTTTCTTGCAGGATTTTACTTCTAGATTCAAGAATTTGTAGAAGCTTGCTTAAGTGGAAGTTGTTTAGAATGAAGCTTTGATTCTAATGTTATGAATAGTTTCATATATGTACTTTATTACTTGAAGAATCACTTTTTTTCGCTTTTCATGGTTCTTTTATGCTTGAACAAACTACTTTAAATCTATACATTCATTTCTTTGATTCTGGAATTGATTCCTGACTAGTTTGATACAGTATCTCTTCTATATTCATGCAAATTGTATGTATATATCTCTGAATGTTGATTTCTGTCAAAGCTTTTGGTTTATAAAACTCAATTGCTGTCACAAAAAAACAACCGATTGTTTTCACGAAACAATCGATTGTTTCTTCCTTGATAGTACTGTGTTTAAAACTGCTTTAAATCTCTGTGCATTGATTTGTGCCTCTGACTGCTCTCAGAGTCGTTATAGGTCAAAGATACATTTATTACTACTTTGAATATGTTTCTATCAATGTACTTACTGTCCTTTATGGAATATATTCTTCCATATCTTGGAAATTTAAAGTTTTTCTGGTTTGGTCAAATCAGCATGTGGTTTTTTTGAGCATTCTGTTTTGGATTTGACAGCTCACTTTATTACCTTTGAATAGATTCTTTTTCGGTTTGAATTTAACCCACTAAATGCCAAAGTATTGATTGCTCTTTCTGCTTATATAAATGTGGTTTATCAGCTGTTTTGCTTCACAACAAACAACCAACTATTTTCTCCTTCCTTCTAGTCTATATGTGTTTGAATCTGCAGCTTGCTTTTCCTCTATTGTGTGTTCACTCATCCTTAGCCATGGAATCAACACCTCCCTCCTCCAAGAGAAAGAAGACTAGGGCAGTGAAGAGAGGTGGACGCCTAGAGAGATGGTTTTCGGGTGAAGAGAACGTGATTGAGAAGTATCTCCATGAAACAAGTAGGAAGGTGATCAATAATTCAAAGTTAATTACCTTTAGCTAGCTGAAAGAGCAGAAACTTATGGAGGTAAGGAGCTTACTGAAGGAACAACTACTGAAGAGATTTCTTGAGATGTCTGGAAACATTTATCCAGATTTGGTAAGGGTATTTTACACAAACTTTCAAATTATTGGAGATAATATTTGTTCACATGTGAAAGGAGTGGATATGGAGATCACCCATGATGTCTGGACAGCAATCACTGGCCTAAATTATACTGGATTAAGGGTCAACAAAGGAAACATAGGAGTTGTTAAAGAGTTCAACAAAATGCAGTATTACAAGAGTTGTCTCAAGAATCCTCTTTCAAAAGTGAGAAATTTTTCAGTAGAAGGGCTAAAACTGAATGAAAGACTCATTGCCTTTATCATCTCATGGATAGTTACTCTAAGAGGCAGTAACCACTTCACCTTGTCTGAAGAAGATTTGGTCCTCATCTATTGCATAATGAACAAAGTGAAATTGAACTGGATTCACATCTTCAAAGAACATATGCAGAAATCAACAAGGTTAAGTGACTATCATTACCCTTATGTTGTTTTGATTTCTAAATTTCTGCATTATTTTAAAGTGGACCTAGAAGAGGAACTTTTTGAAATTGTGAAGACCACAAGTGAAATCAACAATGGTTCCCTAAGCAAGATGGGGTTTACCAAAGTTGATGGTAAGTGGGTGAGTAAAACTGGAGATCAAGCTGGCTCATCAAGTGGAGCTAATGTTGAAGAAGAAAATGAAGCTGCTGCCACTAAAGATGAACCTGCTGTTGGAGCACTTGAAGCTGGACCAAGTTCTGCACACATGGATGAAAAATTACATCCATGTCTCCCTTTGAAAGATTCATGGTGAACAAGATGGACAGCTTTGCGGATGATCAAAGGAGTCTCCATGAGCTGTGTGCCACAATATTCCAAAACAAGGATAAAAGGTTTCAAACCTTGGATGAACAAATTGAAGTAGTAAATAATCAGTTGTTTGAACTGCAGTATGGCAAAGATGATTGAAGAGATTTTTAAAGATTTCTTTCCAATTATGTTTCAAATTTCTGAACAATTTTTCTTTTCTATGTTGTTTTTATCTTTCTTTCACTTTATTTGTGAATACAAATAGGGGGAAAAGTTCTACGGGTTGTAATGTTCTAATTTCTGCCACCTATCTTGTTTTAAAACTGCTTTAGCTAGACTAGATAGCTATTGTTTTTTAACTGCTGCACTCTATTTTTTAATTGGTTGATTTTGTTTTTTAACTGGTTGATTTTATCTATTGCTGCATCAATCTACTTTTTAACACTAATTTTGTTGATCTCCTTTTGGATATCACTTAGTGAAAACTGGTTTTGTGATGCTTATAATATCTGAAATGGATTACCCCTTGTACCTGCATATTTTGTGTTTTGCAGGCAGTGCCAAATTCTAACAAAACATCCCAAAGCAACCTAGGGATTTTTCTTCATCAGATAGGGGGAGAATGTCGAAATTGAAGCTTTGATGTCTCCAAATCCATGAAGATTGATTGAAAACTGTGTTGTTGTGTATGCATATGGGTTCTAGTTAGTTTAGAATTTGTTAAATCCACTATTAGATCTGTTCTCGCCGGTTGACCCGCCTGTCGGTTGACTCTGCGACACTCACACGCCTCCTTCCTCACATGGATATGTGCTTGGTTCTTTCGAAGCAATCTGCACCTGCAAAAGAGAAAGGGGGCGCCCTAGAGGCCGTTTGCACTCCGATGCTGAAGTCAAGATTGGGCAAGAAACACCAAGTGTTTGAGTAACTGTGTTTAGGGTTTGTAACTGCGTACCTTTGTGAATGTATTTTACTGCCCCTTATATAGTCTAGGGTTTGCTGCGCCGCTAACCCTAATTAGGGTTCACTGCGCTGCAAGCCATATTCAGGGTTTACTGGAATACCCTTGCGCCGCCATCACCCAGTCTCAGGATAATCTAGCACATAAGGTTTCCTTATCTGGAGTGCAAACTCTAACAGGGTGACCACCTGGATGCCTCCTCGTGCACCTAGTCTCTAGGGCCACCTGTTCTGGGAGTGCCTTCACTGTTCACGTGCCATGCATGTAACTTTACTGGGAAACCCTAGTTCTAATGAGTACTCGACCCCTCAGGACTCTGCACCTAACTGTGCTTTCCCTGCCACGCGCATAAGCTCTTCATGATTTGGGCCTCACATTATCTCTAGGTTTTCCCTTCGCATTGGCCCACTCTGGGAACCAATCTTAACTGTTCTGGTCATGTCATTCAAATCACCTAGCACCGATGTCACCTCGTCACACTCTGTTGCCGAGGACTCATCACCCTGAGCTATGACGAGGACACATTAGCCTACCCTGGTGATCGGCACCACTGATTACTCATCGACCCACTGTTTTACGCTGCTTGTGGGACCCTGCCTACATGGCTGTAGGGCCCAGCTGACGTGGCTTGCTGTCGTCAGCAGGTCTCCACGTCTAAGGACTGGTTGTAACATCCCGCCAAAATACTATACAAATGTATATGATGAAAATAAAGGTAACAAATAGATTCTATGAACAAAATAATATATATATGAAATGAAGTTGCTCCTCTTAGGGAGTTTAATACAAATTCGGTCAAATTTTCCAGAAACATAAACAAAATACAGTAAAAAAAACAAAGCAGGCGATCTCCTATCGGAAGAAACCGATCTCCTATCGGAGGAGCCAAAACAGCCGATCACCTATCAGGACAGAAAAAAAACAGGCGATCACCCGATAGAGGCAGAAACAGGCGATCACCCGATGGAGACAGAAGAAAACCGGCGATCTCCTCCTCGGCAATCACTCACTAAGGAGCTCTTCTTCCTGGAAGATCATCTGCTCCCGTGTAACAATTACACGATCATCACAGTTTTGAGAAAACAACCACAATAACAGATAAAAGGGTAAGCTAGATAATTTAAAAGAAGTTTAAATCAAGAACATGAAAATCCAAGTAAACCAAGTTCCAAAATATCCATGTAAAACGTAGAGCTGCTCATAGCATTCAGCTGATCGCCCAAAATCACAAACTTCACAACATTCACCCATAGTCATTCCATTTCACAATACAGCATCAAGTGTCTATCAATATTCAAGTTTCTCATTTCACATGTCAGACTTTCCACTGACTCACCACACAAGACACTTGACACTACTTCCGGATTGACTCGTGCGTTGATTAGACTCAGAGATCTGCACCTGTCATACCACACCACTGTGAAATCCACACAGGGTCGCTGTGAATCCACACAGCATGCGCATATATCATCTCAATGTTACCATAGTTCTCCTGGTATGACAGGGTTAATCCATAGGACAGACGGAGCTCGTTCTTTTTCACACGAGACGCCCATCATATAGACCTCCTTCGACTCTCAACAACTGAGTAACTTCCTCTACGTGATTCCATTACCTCAGCAGAGTCAGGATATCCCCTTAGGAATCACCGATCAATGCACCTACCACAAGATCTTACACGGTATTTTCTTTCCTGAAAATACTATGCCTCGATCCCACATTCACAGCATTCAAGACGTCATGCCATACAATGGAATATTTCAAATCACAGCAACAACCATTTCAGCGTTTCAAACTTTCGAATATCACATATATATTGTATTTAAATCCCAAACAGTTTCAAACAATGTCAAACACAGGGGGGTTCGAAATCCGTATTTAAAACCGGCGACCACGTCGCCCAACCACATAGAACAGAGCATTGCGAAAAGAAACAGAAAACCGGCGACCTCGTCGCCCTCACTTCAGAAACAGCTAATCTATGGCTTGTATTGAAAATGAAGGCTAGCTTCCCTTACCTGGACTTGCGCCAAACACCAGGAGCTCCGAACCCCAACGAAGTTTGAACGACGCCTTGGCTCTGTTTTTGCGTCTGGTTGAAGGACTTGCAGAGAACCTCCCAGGTGCTCTAATGGTGGCCGTCGCTCGTCGTACTCTCGTGTGAAGGTGCTAGAATCGCAGCGCGAAGGAGAGAATGGAGGAGAAGGGAGATAAACGCACCCTTTAGCTCTGGAACCACAGCAACGTTTCTTTCCTTCTCCCTCAGAAATGGGATTTTGCATCTTAAGCTGACTTCTCCACAAAAACCGCTGCCACCACCCACTCTGCAGGGAGTTTGCGTGTACGCTTCGCTGAACAGTACACCTAAGCGTGCCTCTGCGCAGGCTACGCTACGAGGTCACTATTCTGAACCACTTTTTCGTCTACGTGGCGCGCGTGCAGAACGTCTCTTGCTGGGAGTCTGGGGCCCACGTTCTCTGGGTGTAACTCAACGTCGCGCGATGACCTTTCGCCGATGACTACCAGCTCAAAGAGAAACCACTGATGACCTCTCGCGCGAAGACGATCCACCGATGACCTCGCGCGAAGACTACCACCGATGACCTCGCGCGAAGACTACCACCGATGACCTCGCCCGAAGACTACCACCGATGACCCCGCGTGAAGACTACCACCGATGACCCCTTCCTGGCGAACGACCGATGTCTTCCTCTGGGAGACAACCGATGTCTTCCCTGGCGACGCCCTCATAACTCTCGCGCCTTGGCCACGTCCACATGCATCGCGCCCTGGCAATGCCCGCGTGCCTCGCGCCCGCGCGATGCCCGCATGCCCCTCGCGCCCGCGCGATGCCTGCATGCCTCTCGCGCCCGCACGATGCCTGCATGCCTCTCGCGCCCGCGCGATGCCTGCATGCCTCTCGCGCTCTGACGATGCCTCATGCCTCGCGCGCCCTGGCGACGTCCACACGCCTCGCGTGCCCTGCATGCAACACTAAGGGTGATCTCTTTTGCTCAAGCGTAGAGCTTCGCATGCACAGCGTATCTAAGGCTTAACCCACACCTTGATACGCGTGGTTGTTGGAACCCACTCTGGTTGATTCAGTATCTTGACCACATACTACGTGCATTCCCGCCGATCACGTACACTCTAGGCGATTGGCGCTCATGTCTCCTCTAGGCGACAGGCGATTATGTGCCAGAGGAGTCGGAGATCGCCTCCATCTTCAATAACGGCGATCTCGTAGGAGACTTCTTAGCTACACATTTCCTCCTTTACTCTTCTTGATCTACATGTCAGCCGACCGACCTCTACCAGCTGACCCCAGATCTTGGGCGACGTCCGAGGTCCGACTACTACGAAACTTCATTTACCAGCTCTTTGTATTTTAAATAATAACATCTTCTGAAATTATTTAAATATACCACTTTTATTCCAATTCAATTTTACAGGTCCTTACATTCTCCCCAACAAGAAAAATTTTCGTCCTCGAAAATTGAATTATAAGGGAAGGAGGTAGGGATATGCTTCTCTCATGTTTTCTTCAAACTCCCCCTGGTGAATCACCCGATCTTCACGTCGTCCGCTTCCAACACGTGACTAGGGTCTGCAAGATACTTCCTTAGCCGTGATACGTGAAATACATTATGCAGGTTTGCTGAAATGGGAGGTGGGGCGATCTCATAAACCACTGGACTGATCCCCCTCTTAGAATCTGATATGGCCCAACAAACTTAGGGGACAGCTTCTTTGATCTGATCGCCCATCCTACACCCTTGGCTAGTGTCCTCCCTCATAAAGACATGATCCCCAGCAGCAAACTCCAAAGGTCTTCTCCTCTGATCTGCATAGGACATCTGTCGACTTTGAGAAACTTTCATTCTGCCCTGTATCAGTTTCGCCCTCTCGGTTGTCTGCTGAGCCAACTCTTCCTACTCCAATACTTCATCGAATTCCATTTTTACATTCCTGCTTATGGAATATGCTGCCCCAATGAGCGCCAACTCCAGTACTCACACTCTACTTCCAACCCTGAAGACTTGGTCGAGCAAGTCCAGAACTAGGCCCTTAACAGAACCAGGACTAGCCCCTTTAGAAAAAAGTGAGCAAGATCCCTTCATCGGAAGGAAAAAGGACAGCTGGCTACTGCTCATGCCTCCTAGTCCATTCAAACTAGGATCCGAAATATCCTTCTAGGAATCAACTTCCGCTTCTTGATCAAAACCATCCATCGACTTCCCACTGCTGATCTAATTCTCACGCTCCCTACAGGAATACCTTTGGTTCACCACTATGCTACATAATTCTGCACCTTATAACGACAAAGTTCTTGTTGCTGTTACTTTCTAAATCATCCTTATGACTTCTTTTGCCAACTCGGCTTCCTGTCCCCATCATTTCCTCCTTGTCCAATGTATACATTGGATGCATCGATTTGGGTTCAGGTGCCCATCTGAAAAGGCATACAAGAACGAACACACCACATCTCTCAACCACAATCATGTAAGTAGTGGAGCCGATTGGAAAGTTTCCTCTGCATTCAGAATTTCTTGCTTAAGGACAACTCTATTCCTCTTCTCCAAGATACAACAGACTATTGCCACCCACATTCCCTTCCACACCTGATTTTACTTGGATGACATACGTATAAGATAGAAGTTCTCAAGGTGGGACCTCAAACCCTTATGTCGAACCAATAGAACACTTATCCACTTGAAGCACATAGACCAGCCACGTTGCTTTAAAGTTAAAGTTAGTGGCTCACGCATCCTCCTGAAATCTCACATCCCCTCCGCCTCCAACTTTCCAACAATGACTTTTTGGAACTAACCATCATCTTCACCTTCCTCGCACACCTTACGTACATCTCTCTACCACCACGATTGATATTTCGAATGAGCTCGGCTTCTCCCAAGTTCCGAGTCATATTTGGGTACAAGAATATCTTTCCATTTCCCTTTCTCATCACTCCTCATCCACCATTGCCATACTCATCTTCCAAATCACGGTCCACAAAACAGCATCCATTCTGCGTGAAGCTTTCTCTCTTCTCCCAAGCTTCAAATAAAAGAACGTTCATTCTTTCATTTTTGGAACTTAACCCTGGTACTTCCCATGGATACACATGCTTAAGCCCTTAAACCCTCAACATTCAACTTATATACTCTCCATAACTTATATGTAGCTGGAACTAAACCTTGGTACACTAAGTCTAACTTGCACTTCCTTCTTTGATTCCATCAACTCAGCTGGAGCCATTGATACTGGTCCAGCTCCAGGTACCAAGACAATAGAGAGTTCCACCTCTCTCTTAGGAGGTAATCCATATATCTCTTCTGGAAATACATCCATGAAATCTTTCACCAAGGTATCTTGCTTACGTCCTCTTCCTTCCTCACTCCCAACCGAGCTGGGATTATGAAGCACCTCGCTTCTTTCTCCCAACTCCGACTACCCATGCTGAGCTGATATCACGTCTGCCTCTTGGAGGTCTGGAAACGCTATCTTCTGACTACCGCAGACTACGAGAACGTGATTGGCAGCTAGCCAATCCATTCCCAGGATAACATCCAGATCCTGAAGAGGTAGGCAGATCAAGTTTACTTTGAATCTGCGTCCCTCTACCATCACTGGACATTCAGGGCAAACTGTAGAGGTCAACACCTGTCTTGATACAGGTGTAGAGACCAACAGTTCAAACGGTACTCCTTCACTAGAAGGCCCAACTCGGCTACACACAAGCTTGACACAAAGGAGTGTGTCGCTCCAGAATCAATCAAAATTCTAACGCATCAACCAGCTATAGAGCAACACTCTGTACTAAGTTACCTGACTGAGATGCCTCCGCTCCAGACATGGCAACCACTCTCTCTGCTGCTCGAGGTTGACTGCCTTTGTTCCTCAACTGCTGGGAACTAACAGGTTGAGTCATCCTTTTTCTGTTAGGACAATCTCTAGAAATGTGCCCCATCCCTTGACATGTGAAACACCCTTTCTCTGAATTCCTCTTGGAGCACACCTTGACTGTGTGTGGTCCACCACAGTGGAAACATTTTAGTTTCCAGGGTTGTTGCTGCTGAAACTGGGGCGGTGCTGCTTCTACCCTATGCTGTGGGGGTCTCGAATAAGGCTTGCTTTGTGGGTGCTGCACCTTGGCCTTCCCACTGGAGGGACTCCCTGGTTGCGATCTGATTACTCTGGAACCACCCCTCTCCAGGGTCTCCACCCTCTTTGCCTTCTCCACTAAGGCATGGAATTCCCTGATCCACTGATCTGGTTGGTTCGGAGAAACGTTCCCACGGAACTGGGTTGGGTTGTGCCTCATGAACTCGGTCATCCCCATCTGCTCCCGAGGCTGATTGACCTGGGAAGCTGTTGCAGCCGATCCAGCAGTTTCCCAATGATTCATTAAAGCCTGATGAATCTGGGCCATTACCGTATTCTGCTGCTGGATGGCAGTTGCCATCATCTCCATGGCCCTGGCGATCTGACCCATCTCTGAAGAAGGTTGGGGAGGGGTAGAAGGTCTGCGTGCCATCTCCTTCGTTTTCAGATTTTGAAACTATAAGATTCCTATATTTCCCTACAACTAAAAGAATGAGATCGATAAGAAATCAATTCATTCAAGGGGGTAACAGCTAGACCTTACAAAGGTCAGCATCTCAAAATCATTAAGAATTTGAGCTCATCCACAGAATCATAACACTTATAACTTCACACAAAACACCAGAACAGTTACTGGTGTGCAAACATCAGTCCAAACTACCACCTCAGTCAAATTCGAGAACACTCAAAAATCACACCAGAATTCAATGTAGGCTAAACATCAAACCTTTGGAATTAAGATTAAGAATTATCTTGATCCAGTTATGAGTGTGCACCCTCATTCCTTTATCAGGATCTTCTCATTCTTGATACCAAGATTTTCAATTTGAGCATACATTCACTAAAGCACAGAAGCACACACAAACTTTTCAATACAAAACGTTTGAAAACCTTTCACTATAGTTGTTATTTAAAAACTCAAATAACTTTTATGAGCAGAAGAAACACAATGGATCCACAGCCCTCAGGTCATCCTAAGGACGAACTGCTCTGATACCATTAATGTAACATCCCGCCAAAATACTATACAAATGTATATGATGAAAATAAAGGTAACAAATAGATTCTATGAACAAAATAATATATATATGAAATGAAGTTGCTCCTCTTAGGGAGTTTAATACAAATTCGGTCAAATTTTCCAGAAACATAAACAAAATACAGTAAAAAAAACAAAGCAGGCGATCTCCTATCGGAAGAAACCGATCTCCTATCGGAGGAGCCAAAACAGCCGATCACCTATCAGGACAGAAAAAAAACAGGCGATCACCCGATAGAGGCAGAAACAGGCGATCACCCGATGGAGACAGAAGAAAACCGGCGATCTCCTCCTCGGCAATCACTCACTAAGGAGCTCTTCTTCCTGGAAGATCATCTGCTCCCGTGTAACAATTACACGATCATCACAGTTTTGAGAAAACAACCACAATAACAGATAAAAGGGTAAGCTAGATAATTTAAAAGAAGTTTAAATCAAGAACATGAAAATCCAAGTAAACCAAGTTCCAAAATATCCATGTAAAACGTAGAGCTGCTCATAGCATTCAGCTGATCGCCCAAAATCACAAACTTCACAACATTCACCCATAGTCATTCCATTTCACAATACAGCATCAAGTGTCTATCAATATTCAAGTTTCTCATTTCACATGTCAGACTTTCCACTGACTCACCACACAAGACACTTGACACTACTTCCGGATTGACTCGTGCGTTGATTAGACTCAGAGATCTGCACCTGTCATACCACACCACTGTGAAATCCACACAGGGTCGCTGTGAATCCACACAGCATGCGCATATATCATCTCAATGTTACCATAGTTCTCCTGGTATGACAGGGTTAATCCATAGGACAGACGGAGCTCGTTCTTTTTCACACGAGACGCCCATCATATAGACCTCCTTCGACTCTCAACAACTGAGTAACTTCCTCTACGTGATTCCATTACCTCAGCAGAGTCAGGATATCCCCTTAGGAATCACCGATCAATGCACCTACCACAAGATCTTACACGGTATTTTCTTTCCTGAAAATACTATGCCTCGATCCCACATTCACAGCATTCAAGACGTCATGCCATACAATGGAATATTTCAAATCACAGCAACAACCATTTCAGCGTTTCAAACTTTCGAATATCACATATATATTGTATTTAAATCCCAAACAGTTTCAAACAATGTCAAACACAGGGGGGTTCGAAATCCGTATTTAAAACCGGCGACCACGTCGCCCAACCACATAGAACAGAGCATTGCGAAAAGAAACAGAAAACCGGCGACCTCGTCGCCCTCACTTCAGAAACAGCTAATCTATGGCTTGTATTGAAAATGAAGGCTAGCTTCCCTTACCTGGACTTGCGCCAAACACCAGGAGCTCCGAACCCCAACGAAGTTTGAACGACGCCTTGGCTCTGTTTTTGCGTCTGGTTGAAGGACTTGCAGAGAACCTCCCAGGTGCTCTAATGGTGGCCGTCGCTCGTCGTACTCTCGTGTGAAGGTGCTAGAATCGCAGCGCGAAGGAGAGAATGGAGGAGAAGGGAGATAAACGCACCCTTTAGCTCTGGAACCACAGCAACGTTTCTTTCCTTCTCCCTCAGAAATGGGATTTTGCATCTTAAGCTGACTTCTCCACAAAAACCGCTGCCACCACCCACTCTGCAGGGAGTTTGCGTGTACGCTTCGCTGAACAGTACACCTAAGCGTGCCTCTGCGCAGGCTACGCTACGAGGTCACTATTCTGAACCACTTTTTCGTCTACGTGGCGCGCGTGCAGAACGTCTCTTGCTGGGAGTCTGGGGCCCACGTTCTCTGGGTGTAACTCAACGTCGCGCGATGACCTTTCGCCGATGACTACCAGCTCAAAGAGAAACCACTGATGACCTCTCGCGCGAAGACGATCCACCGATGACCTCGCGCGAAGACTACCACCGATGACCTCGCGCGAAGACTACCACCGATGACCTCGCCCGAAGACTACCACCGATGACCCCGCGCGAAGACTACCACCGATGACCCCTTCCTGGCGAACGACCGATGTCTTCCTCTGGGAGACAACCGATGTCTTCCCTGGCGACGCCCTCATAACTCTCGCGCCTTGGCCACGTCCACATGCATCGCACCCTGGCAATGCCCGCGTGCCTCGCGCCCGCGCGATGCCCGCATGCCCCTCGCGCCCGCGCGATGCCTGCATGCCTCTCGCGCCCGCACGATGCCTGCATGCCTCTCGCGCCCGCGCGATGCCTGCATGCCTCTCGCGCTCTGACGATGCCTCATGCCTCGCGCGCCCTGGCGACGTCCACACGCCTCGCGTGCCCTGCATGCAACACTAAGGGTGATCTCTTTTGCTCAAGCGTAGAGCTTCGCATGCACAGCGTATCTAAGGCTTAACCCACACCTTGATACGCGTGGTTGTTGGAACCCACTCTAGTTGATTCAGTATCTTGACCACATACTACGTGCATTCCCGCCGATCACGTACACTCTAGGCGATTGGCGCTCATGTCTCCTCTAGGCGACAGGCGATTATGTGCCAGAGGAGTCGGAGATCGCCTCCATCTTCAATAACGGCGATCTCGTAGGAGACTTCTTAGCTACACATTTCCTCCTTTACTCTTCTTGATCTACATGTCAGCCGACCGACCTCTACCAGCTGACCCCAGATCTTGGGCGACGTCCGAGGTCCGACTACTACGAAACTTCATTTACCAGCTCTTTGTATTTTAAATAATAACATCTTCTGAAATTATTTAAATATACCACTTTTATTCCAATTCAATTTTACAGGTCCTTACACTGGTCGGTACACAAGCCCCCTAGTCTCAGCGAAGAGACTAAGTAATCGGCCCGGCGACCTACGTGGCTCTGTGCATAAGGACGTGAATAGTGCACTGAGGGGACATTTCACCAACCCCTTTTTATCTGTGGACGCGTGGCCGCATCAACGGTCTGGGACTCTTTAACATTTGCGCTCCCTAGGGCTACGTTAAACCTCTTCAAAATCCCCCGTCACTTCACTGTTTCATTACTTTTCACTCGAGCCTTCATACCTTCTAACTTCTCTCGCACGGTTCTGCCCTACTCCAACCCCTAAGCTCGCGACCCTTCAACTTCGCTCACGCAAAGGTATAATCTTTACTCTCCCTTTCTTGTTGTCCCTTGCAGGCATGGTACTGAACGCTGAGAAGAAGAAGAGGCTGGCTGATGTGATAAGTCGCCGCACTACAAGTGGCTCAGGCCCTGCTGGCCCTTCCTCGCCCACTGTGGCTAGCCCAGAACCAACTGCTGACAAGTCAAAAAGGGCAGCCCCAGTAGAAATCTCTGAAGACGAGGACACCTGCTCTGGTCTCGTCTTCAAGAGAAAAAGAGTGGAGGTTGCTGCAGAGGTCTCTTCTGCAACAAAGGGGCAACCTCCTTCCTTCAGGGAGCACCCTCCCAGTGCCTCATCTCCACCCGAGCCACTATTGGCGCTCGAGGATGGAGGGGAGAGTGCCCCTTCGTGTAGCCAAGCGCCTCCTGCTCCTGAACTGCCTCCCCTCCTCCAGCGAACCCTTGCTCAGATGCCTGGCCAAGCTGCCATGGAGGCCATGGACAGGAACTCTCTGAGGGACCTCCTCAACCATGGCCTTGGGGAGTTCCTTGCTGCCTCCAACTTCTTACTGGTCAAAGGCAGCGCAGAGGCAGAGTTGTTGGAGAAAGTTGCCAACCTGGAGAGGGAGCTGGAGCAGAAAAAGAACTTGGACCTCCAACTCCAACAAGCTGCCAAGCGCGAGACTGCTCTGAACCAGGACCTGGGCAGTCTCCTCCAATATGAGAAGGAGGCCAAGAGACTCCTCTTCTCCAAAGGGCAGGAGGCCCCCCAGCTTGAAGCCAAGATTCTCCCCCTCCGCAACAAAGTCATTGAACTGGAAGAGCAGTTGGAGGGGGCTCAAACCAAAATGACCAAGCTGGAGGAAAGGTACCAGCTGAGAGGTTCAGCTAGGCAAGGTTGAGGAGGAACTTGCCCAACAAACAGAGCTGCTTAAGAAGACTGAGGCCGAGCTCACTAAAGATGCCGCCCACGCCTATGGGGAGGGGTTTAGCGATGCCTTTGCTCAATTTGCCTGCGTGCATCCTGAGATGGACCTCTTGCCATTCTCTGCAACTATGCAGGTAGTCGACGGGCAAATAGTGCCCAGATAGGTCTACTGAGCAGTTGTATCCTATAGCCGAACCTTTTGTAATTATCTTTTGTAAACATTTCTTCAATAAAATATAATTACTTTGTCTATCATACTTGTTCTCCTTTGTACTTTAATTGACTTGCATTCGTATCTCTATTGTTGTTTGACTGTTCAGCATATCTGGTTGAACTCACCACTCAGCATAGAATAAAACCATAAGCATCACGCTCGACTCAGAATAACCTGTAGATAGCACGTTTAATTCTGTTGAATCGCTATAAGCAAGACTTTATGATAACTGCTCTACTGGAAATTACCTCACCACCTCGTCATCACCCACATGTCTTAGTCTCATGAGGACTTCAGCGCCGATCTGTATGCAGATGACCCCTCCTTGCCTGAGGTAGAGGAGAATGCTAACGTATTTTGTTTGAGCACTCATCGCCCTTGGGCAAGGGTGGATGTCACTGGTGAACCCTTCTGTTCAAATTGGGAGTTCTTACTCGAAGAGGAGGTGTTCCATACGAACCTACCTTCCAACTATCGAGACCTCTTACCCCAAATGACAGGCTCTAACTGACCTCACATCGCTCTTTGGCGAAGGAGGATTTCACTTGGTGAACCCTTCTGTTCACATTGGGAGTACTCACTCGAAGGGGGGGTGTTCTCTACGAACCTACCTTCCCACTTACGAGACTTCTAACCCCAAGTGACAGGTTCTAACTGACCTCACATCGCTCATAGGCGAGGGAGGATTTAACTGGGTGAATCTTTCTATTCACATTGGGAGTTCTCACTCGAAGAGGAGGTGTTCTCTACGAACCTACCTTCCCACTTACAAGACTTCTAACCCCAAGTGACAAATTCCAACTAACCTCACATCGCTCATAGGCGAGGGAGGATTTAACTGGGTGAACCTTTCTATTCACATTGGGAGTTCTCACTCGAAGGGGAGGTGTTCTCTACGAACCTACCTTCCCACTTACGAGACTTCTAACCCCAAGTGACAGGTTCGAACTGCATAGTACAAACACATTCAGATATACATTTTAACTGAAAATTTTATTGGGTGATGATCCGGTCGTCATCAGTAGTTGATGACGTCAGCAGCAGTTAACCACGTGGACCGTGCACAGGGTGGCACGTGGTAAAAAGAGCAAGTGAGTCAAGGAGGAGATCACCTAGAACGGTGATCGGTAGTCAGATACCAAGTGGCCACCACCCACAGAGCGGTGCCTAGATAAGCGCCTGGAAGCACCGCACGGACGTCGGTGGATAGTCATGAGCCACCGCACGGACGTTGGTGGATAGGCATGAGGCGCCGCCGGTCATCGGGGGAAAGTTATAAGGCATCGGTCAGGCGTTACTGCATGAAGAGCGCGATCGGTCGTAAGTGCATGCAGGGGGCGATCGGTCGTAAGTGCATGCAGAGGGCGATCGGTCGTAAGTGCATGCAGAGGGCGATCGGTCGTAAGTGCATGCAGAGGGCGATCGGTCATCGGGGTTCTAGCCAACGCGTGTTAAGCTGGGACCAAGGTTCCCAGCGAGAACGTTACGCATGCACCTCGCATGATGCCCACTTAGAGGACCTGCCGCACCGCCAAAGGAAAGGGCCCCAGGATGTCAATCCCCCAGGTGTGGAATCGCCAAGGGCTGTATATCAACCTGAGCTCTTCTGGTGGCGCCTTATACCAATAAGCATGCAATTGGCACTACTTGGACTGCTGCGCATACTTAGTGCAATCCTCCCTCATAGTCAGCCAGTAGTACCCTGCTTGAACAGCCTTAGACGCCAAAGCACGACCTCTGATGTGACTTCCACATATGCCTTCATGGAGCTCTTCCATTATTCTCACACACTGCTCACCATGTACACACACCAGGATGGGGTGGGTAAACCCATGCCTGTACAACTCGCCATCGATGAGTGTGTACTTGGCCGAGTTCTTCTTTGATGGAGAGAGGCCAAGCTCACCCCACCATGAAAGCCAAGGGCCAAGACTAGACCGTCTAGAACCACATGGAGAGCGTCTAGCACAAGACAAGGGGGAGCTACATGAAGAGCATCTAGGAGGGAGCCTAGACCGTCTAGGACCTCTCACAAGGTTCATGGCCAAGCACATTCACGCCCAAATGAGTCAAGCCACGGATGGGAGGGAGAAGACCTTGTACATGCTACTTGGAGGCCCATTAGGGGTAGCTTAGTAGATTAGTGTAGTGTAGAAAGCAAAACTTGCTCACTTAGGGGTGTGCTATCAAAAAGGTGCCCTTAGCAATAGAAGGACGGGTGTGCTAGCAAATAGGTGCCTTTAGCAAAAGAAGGAGGGGTGTACTATCAAATGTTGCATTTTTGACCTATCTTCTAGAATATTAGGATGATGGTGTGGTTTGACTAAAGTCAATACCCTAGGCAGCCCCCACTTTTTGTATTTCCATCCCTACCCTTTAAGCTTGCTCACCAAGGCTCCTAAATCTATAAATAAGGAGGCCTACCTCATGTATTAACAAGATTAATATGAGTAAAGTTATGCTGCCAAATTTGTGCCAAGCTTTGCTTTCTCCTAGTTTCTAGGAATTGATCTTCATTTCCTTCACCTTCCAAGGGTTGGCCGAACCTCCCTACTCCCATACACATCATGCACCTTCAAGATCACCATCACTCCTAGGAGGATCTTGCTCATTTCAACCATTGCTTCCGCACCATCTTCAACATCCAAGGAGAGCTCAACATGTGAAGGCCATCATTTGGTATCATGAGCATGGGGTTCTTCAAAGATGAGTAGTTCTTGTTCCTTTTTCATTTTTGAGTTCTTCTTTAATCCTTGTTGTTCATCTTTGTTTTCCATACTTGTCTTGCTGTTTTTTAAAGTTTAATTTGAATTGGTGTGCTGTTTGGAAATTCCATTTGGTGCATCTTGTTCAATTGTTCTTGAGCAATCTTGGTGCAATTTTTGGTAGGATTCCATATACCTTTGTGTTGCTGTTTTTCTTTTAGGTTTTGAGTCTTTATTGCAATTTTTATTTTGGTTCATTTTATGCTCTTTGAGTCTTTAATTTTTGAATCTATATATATTGTCTAACTCATGTTTCTCCAAAATGTCATAAAATCATAAGTAGTACTTTGTTTGGCTTATTTGTTTCTTGATTTTGGTCTAAAAGTTTGATTTGAATCTGCTGGGTTTTTGAGCTTTTGGTGCCTTTTTAATTTTTAGGTTGAGTTCATATTTGTGTTTTAGGTCTACACAAATTCATTCACATCTTTTTCCTTTGTGTCTTTTGTATATCTTACTGTTTTTTCTATTTTACCTAGAATCCCCTGTTTTGCATCAATCTGTGCTGGCTGTTTTTGCTTAGAAAAATTATTTTGCCACATAGAAAATTTTTGATTCTCTGGAATATGCAAGATTGAGTGTTATTGAAAAGACAAAAAAAGAATCAGGTCAAAAGAAGAAATATAAAAAAAATGAAAAATATCTTAAAAACAGTGTGCAAATCTGGGCGCTCCAGCTGGCATAACTGAACACTGTTTTTGCAAAATTCATTAAAACAAAATGGCTCATGCGTTTTGGGTGAAATCTGTCCCAGAATCTTTTTGAGATCTTGAAATATTTGCATATCAATTTTCAGAGGCAGATCTTCAAAGGACAGCTCAGTATAAAGTGGGGAAAGTCACGTTTTCTGGCCACAACAGATTTTCAGTGGTGCTGTTTTTTGTTTTTTTAAATCTATTCTAGTACTATTCTTAGGATTCACTTTGTGTGCCTACCTTTCTTTGAGTACCTTTATTTGCTTGTTTTATATTTCTTTGGAACTCTTTCTAGTTGTCACAATTTTAACTCCATTTGGTGGTACTGTTTTTCTAATTAATTTGTTTCTTGCTTTAATCCTTTGGCCTCTAAATTTGGTGCTGAAATTGTTTCTCAATTGGTGCCTATTTAAGTAGAAATTTAACTTGAGTGAGGTCTAGCTTGTGTGACAGGTGCTGGATTGGAGAATTAATTTCCTAATTCTAAGAGGAGCCAAAGCAAGGGCAGCAAACAAATATTACCCAAAAACACCACAAACACTTGGAGGGCCTAACAAAGAAAAAGACAACCAAGGGAGTGCCAATAGCAAAACAAGGATCAACAAAAGGGGGTTTTCTTAATCTTCTTTGCAACTTAACCTTGTTAATTACTTCTTTAATTACGTGATTAGATGGTGAGTGTGTCTTCAAGGGCTCCAAGTGTCCAAGAAGCCTCACCTAGGGCCGACTAGTGTAGACTTTAATTGGTTTAGCATGTGTTAATTGTTTTTAATTGTTTTCCTTGCTTAATTAATTACGTTTGCTAATTGTTTTGCCTTGTTTAAGTTTGTTAATTCTTTGCTTGGTTAATTAGCTAGTTTGCATTGTTTTCTTGCATCAAAAAGGATTTCTTCAACTTGATTGTGTTTTAAGTGGTTTACTAAGAGAGAGCTTTGTGTGAAGACATTGAGGGATAGTCTTTGGCTAAGGCAAGGCTTGGTATTTAAGTAGTCCTTTGAGACTCACCTCCCTTACCTGGAAGACTACCTTCTTTGACTTTCCTAAATTTTCTCAAGGTAAAATACTTCTACACACAAAGCTTTAGTCATGTCTTCTTCTTCTCATTCGCCAAAGTCTATTGAAAATGAATTAAAATCTATGAAAACTCTTTTGGAAGAAGTTTCACAAGCCGTGCAAATGATTTCTTTTAGACAATTGGAGAATGAGTCTAAAATTAATGAGTTGACTAAAGCCCAAGAAGAGAAGTCACAAAAATCAAGAAAATCTTAAACTCATGCATCTCATTCACAAGTCCAAGAGTCTCTAGGGGAGGGAAGCCTTAGAATGTATGACTACTACCAACCACCCCCTAGAAGAAATAGGCAAAGGGAGCAAGAGGGCCCAAGGGAGGTTAGAGTAGACCTACCTCATTTCCATGGTAAGGAGAGTGTAGAAACCTACCTAGATTGGGAGATGAAAGTAGAGCAACTCTTTGCTTGCCATAGGGTGAGTGAAGAACGCAAGGTGCCTCTAGCCACCCTTAGCTTCCAAGGGAACGCCATGTATTGGTGAACCTCTCTCGAAAGAGAAATACGTCTTCATAGGGAACCTCCAATTGAATATTGGAACGACCTTAGGGGAGCCCTAAGACGTCGCCACATACCCTCATACTACCATAGGGAGTTGATGGACAAGCTCCAAAGACTCCAGCAAAACAATGAGTGTTGAGGAGTATAGACAAAAAATGGAGCTCTACATGATGAGAGCCTCCATTAGAGAAGAGGAGCATATCACCATAGCTAGGTTCCTTAGTGGCCTCTCACTTGAGATAAGGGATAGAGTAGAAATCCTTCCATACCAAGACTTGAATGACTTGGTCCAACTTTGCATTAAAGTTGAGCAACAAAATTTGCGCAAAACTTCAAGTCTAAAGGTTGGATCCTACTCTAACTTCTATCCCAAGAGAGAATGTAGAAGGGAGGGTAGTACATCAAAAGAAAAACCTAGGGAAACTACCAAACCCTTAGCCAAAGATGCCTCCACCCCACCCATCCGAGCTAGGGACGTTAAGTGCTTTAAGTGCCATGGAAGAGGGCATGTGCAAGCACAATGCCCAAACCAAAGGACTTTGTTTTTCAAAGGTGTAGATGAGTACACTAGTGGAGAGGATGAGCCAAGTGAAAGAGAGGAAGGGGGAGAGGATGAGAGGGTAGATCCATTAGAGGGAGAATTGCTAATGATTAGGAGAACCCTCAACAATCATCCTAGTGCATCCATGGAGACACAAAGAGAGAACATCTTTCACACAAGATGTAAAGTTTTAGAAAATATATGTTCTCTCATTGTGGATAGTGGATCAAGCCGCAATTGTTGTAGCTCTAGAATGATTGAAAAGCTCAATCTACAAGTAGTTCCTCATCCTAAGCCATACAAGTTGCAATGGATAAATGAGAATGGTGAACTAAGTGTAGATAAGCAAGTGGAAATCAAGTTTTCCATAGGGAACTACGAAGACAAGGTTTTATGTGATGTAGTGCCTATGGAAGCTTGCCATATACTCTTATGAAGACCATGGCAATTTGATAAAAAAACCTTGCATGATGGTCTTACTAATGAGATTTCCTTCACCCATAAGCATAAAAAGTTTGTACTTAGTCCTTTACCACATTCCCAAGTGGTGAAAGACCAAATACAAATGAAAGAAAAGAGGGATGAGGAAAAGAAAAAGAAAAGAAAGCTTGAAAAGGAAAAAGTCCTTAGGGATAGGAAGGAGGGGGAGAAGAGTGTTCCTTCCCCCAAGGTTGCTCAACAAGAGAAGCCTTTTGAAAACATCTTGGAAAATTTAATTCTTGTTGAACAACCAAGCCTTGTCTTTTGTAAAGGAACACTTGCATGCACTGCCACAAGTAGTGAACTTATGAGTCTACCTCCTAAAGTAGAAAAACTTTTAAGTGAATTTGATGATGTATTCTCTAATGAGGGGCCCAATGGACTCCCTCCCTTTAGAGGTATAGAACACCAAATTGACTTGATTCCGGGGGCAAGCCTACCAAATAGGCCCGCCTATAGAACTAACCCCGAGGAGACCAAGGAGATAGAGTCACAAGTTCAAGACTTGTTGGAGAAGGGTTGGGTTCAAAAGAGCCTAAGCCCTTGTGCTGTACCTGTCTTGTTGGTGCCCAAAAAAGATGGAAAATGGCGCATGTGTTGTGATTGTAGAGCAATCAACAACATCACCATCAAGTATAGGCATCCAATCCCAAGGCTTGATGACATGCTTGATGAATTGCATGGGTCCACCATGTTTTCCAAAATTGACCTTAAAAGTGGATATCACCAAATTAGAATTAAAGAAGGTGATGAGTGGAAAACTGCTTTTAAGACCAAATTTGGACTATATGAGTGGTTAGTGATGCCTTTTGGACTCACTAATGCACCTAGCACTTTCATGAGGCTTATGAATCATGTCTTTAGGGATTGCATAGGTAAGTATGTAGTAGTCTATTTTGATGATATCTTAGTATATAGTCAAGCTTAGAGTCCCACCTAAGTCACCTTACGGAGGTTCTTTTAGTGCTTAGGAAAAATAGTTTGTTTGCCAATATAGATAAATGCACTTTTTGTGTAGAAAGTGTAGTGTTTTTAGGTTTCATAGTCAACCAAAAGGGGGTGCATGTTGACCCCGAGAAAATCAAAGCCATCCAAGAGTGGCCCACTCCACAAAATGTAAGTGATGTAAGAAGTTTCCATGGGTAGCTAGCTTTTATAGAAGGTTTGTGCCTAATTTTTCAAGTCTAGCTTCTCCTTTGAATGAACTTGTGAAAAAAGATGTTGCTTTTTGTTGGAATGATAAGTATGAGCAAGCCTTCCAAAGGCTAAAAGCTCAACTCACCAATGCACCAATTCTAGCTCTCCCAAATTTTTCCAAAACTTTTGAGATAGAATGTGATGCATCGGGAGTAGGCATAGGTGCGGTATTATTGCAAGGTGGTCACCCCATTGCATATTTTAGTGAAAAACTCCATGGTGCCACCCTCAATTACCCCACCTATGACAAAGAGCTTTATGCTATTGTGAGAGCCCTAAAGACTTGGGAACACTACCTTGTGACCAAAGAATTTGTAATCCATAGTGATCACGAGTCTTTAAAATATCTAAAGGGCCAACACAAGCTCAACAAGAGACATGCTAAATGGATGGAATTTCTTGAACAATTTCCTTATGCAATCAAGTACAAGAAAGGAAGCACCAATATAGTGGCCGATGCTCTTTCAAGACGGCACACACTCTTTTCAAAATTGGGTGCTCAAATTCTTGGATTTGATCAGATAAGAGAGCTTTATCAAGATGATCAAGAATTTTCATCCATCTATGCCCAATGTCAACATAGAGCGCAAGGAGGTTACTATGTGTCCGAGGGATATCTTTTTAAAGAAGGAAAACTTTGCATTCCCCAAGGCACACATAGGAAACTCCTTGTCAAAGAATCACATGAGGGAGGACTCATAGGCCATTTTGGAGTTGATAAGACTCTAGACATTTTGAAAGTAAAATTTTGTTGGCCACACATGAGGAAAGATGTCCAAAGACATTGTTCTAGATGCATAGCATGTTTGAAAGCAAAATCTAGAGCAATGCCTCATGGACTCTACACTCCCTTGCCGATTGCAAATGCTCCTTGGGAAGACATTAGCATGGATTTCATTTTAGGACTCCCTAGGACTGCAAGAGGCCATGACTCTATCTTTGTGGTAGTGGACCGTTTTAGCAAAATGTCCCATTTTATTCCATGCCACAAGGTAGATGATGCTCAAAATATTTCTAGTCTCTTCTTTAGAGAAGTGGTGAGACTCCATGGAATACCTAGAAGTATAGTGTCCGATAGAGATCCCAAGTTTATAAGCCACTTTTGGAAAACTCTTTGGAGTAAACTTGGAACAAGACTACAATTTTCCACTTCTTGTCATTCTCAAACGGATGGTCAAACCGAAGTAGTCAATAGATCTCTAGGAACTATGCTTAGGGCTATCATGAAGGGAAACCACAAGTCTTGGGATGAGCACCTTCCCCACATTGAGTTTGCTTATAATAGAGTAGTCCACAAGACTACTAATGCTTTTCCTTTTGAAGTAGTATATGGATTTAATCCTCTCACACCTATGGACTTGTTACCCCTTCCTAATCCACAAGATTTTGTGCACAAGGAAGGAGCAATCAAGGCCGATTTTGTTAAGAAAATTCATGAGAAGGTTAAACTTCAAATACAACAACAAAATGAGAAGTATGCCAAATACCACAATAAGGGGAAGAGAGAAATGATTTTTGAGGAAGGAGACTTAGTTTGGCTTCATCTTCGAAAAGATAGATTTCCCACTCAAAGGAAGTCCAAACTAAGTCGCCGAGGAGATGGACCCTTTCAAATCCTCAAGAGAGTTAACAACAATGCATACAAGTTGGACCTACCTCTTGAATATGGAGTGCATGAAACATTTAATGTAATTGACCTATTTCCATTTGTAGGTCCCAATGAAGACTTGGATTTGAGGACAAATCCTTTCCAAGGGGGAGGGGATGATGGAGAGAGGCCAAGCTCACCCCACCATGAAAGCTAAGGGCCAAGACTAGACCGTCTAGAACCACATGGAGAGCGTCTAGCACAAGACAAGGGGGAGCTACATGAGGAGCATCTAGGAGGGAGCCTAGACCGTCTAGGACCTCTCACAAGGTCCATGGCCAAGCACATTCACGCCCAAATGAGTCAAGCCACGGATGGGAGGGAGAAGACCTTGTACATGCTACTTGGAGGCCCATTAGGGGTAGCTTAGTAGATTAGTGTAGTGTAGAAAGCAAAACTTGCTCACTTAGGGGTGTGCTATCAAAAAGGTGCCCTTAGCAATAGAAGGACGGGTGTGCTAGCAAATAGGTGCCTTTAGCAAAAGAAGGAGGGGTGTACTATCAAATGTTGCATTTTTGACCTATCTTCTAGAATATTAGGATGATGGTGTGGTTTGACTAAAGTCAATACCCTAGGAAGCCCCCACTTTTTGTATTTCCATCCCTACCCTTTAAGCTTGCTCACCAAGGCTCCTAAATCTATAAATAAGGAGGCCTACCTCATGTATTAACAAGATTAATATGAGTAAAGTTATGCTGCCAAATTTGTGCCAAGCTTTGCTTTCTCCTAGTTTCTAGGAATTGATCTTCATTTCCTTCACCTTCCAAGGGTTGGCCGAACCTCCCTACTCCCATACACATCATGCACCTTCAAGATCACCATCACTCCTAGGAGGATCTTGCTCATTTCAACCATTGCTTCCGCACCATCTTCAATATCCAAGGAGAACTCACCGCCTTCTCTGTGACTGCGAAGTACAGTTATAGCGGGGTGCCGAGTTAGGGTTTACACAATACTGGCGGGCTGGCCAAGTACTCTTTGAGTTTAAGGAACGCCTGTTCACACTCCGATGTCCATGAGAATCTTCTGTTTCTCCTCAAACATTGGAAATAGGGGTGGCCCTTGTCTCCTCCTGCTGACACAAACCTGGAGAGGGCAGCCATCCAACCCGTCAATTGCTGCACTTCCTTGATCGATGTTGGGCTCCTCATGGTTGTGATCGCCGCACACTTGTCTGGGTTGGCCTCAATTCCTCACTCCGTAAATAGGAAGCCAAGGAACTTGCCTGCCTCTATCCCAAAGACGCATTTCTCTGGATTCAGCTTCAACCCGTACTTAGCTATTGTATTAAATAGCTCCTCCAAATTAGTGACATGCTGATCTCGCACTTGGGACGTCACCACCATGCCATCCACATAGGCTTGTACATTGCGCCCCAGCATAGGTGCAAGGACTTTGTCCATCAGCTTCTGATACGTGGCGCCTGCGTTCTTCAGCCTAAATGGCATGACTGTGTAATAGTAGTAGGACAACTCAGTCATGAACGCTGTCTTACTTTCATCCCTTGGGTGCATCTTTATCTGATTGTACCCAGAGAAGGCATCCAAGAAACTGAGCAACTTGCACCCCGAGGCACTATCTACCAATGCCTCAATGTTGGGTAAGGGTTAGGAGTCTTTCGGGCATGCTTTGTTGAGGTCAGTGAAATCTACGTACATCCTCCATTTTCCATTGACCTTTTTCACCAACACGACATTCACTAACCACTCAGGATATTGGATTTCCCGTATGTGGCCTGCGTCGAGCAGCTTCTGCGTCTCCTCCCTGACTACCTGCCTCCTTTCATCATTAAACTTACGCCTCCGCAGTCTCACAGGTCTTGATGGAGATCAAGCTCAAGAGGACATGGAGGCCAATCATCACAAAGAAGAAGAGGTTGAGGGCGTTCATGGAGATCAAAGTCAACCTCAAAGGCTCACAAGAAGCATGTTCAAGGCTTTAGGAGCAAGGGGACGTTTATTTTCCCTTTTTGTAATTTCTTTGTGCGAGGGTGCTTAGAGGAAAACATGAGAAACCTCTTATGTTAAAGCATCTTTAGGTCTTTAGTTAGGAGCATTAGGAGGGGGGTGCGTTAGTAGATAGGTGTAGGAGTTAAAATAGGAGGTGCCAAAGTGAGAGAAGAAGTCACACCTTCCTCATGACTTGTTTTGGCGCCATTTTCATTTGAATTTGGGGGGAATTTTGAATTCATTTTAGCTTGCATTTCAGCACCTTCACACTATAAATTAAGGTGTTGCCCTTGTATTTTTCAGATTTGAATTTTGAATTAGAGAAACTTTACTCAATTTTTGAGTGACCATTGGAGAGCTTTGCATCTTCTTCACTAGTCTTATCTTGAAGGTTCAATGGTTACCTCAAGTGGCGGCTTGCACACTCATCTAGGAGCCTTCATCCTCTTAGTGGCGTGATCATCCAACCATACCTCCATCTTCATGAGAATTCTCTTCTCCTTCCTTCCTTCTCTTCTAATTTTCATGTCTTAGCTTGTGTTCTTGTGTTTTGGTTCGGTGCCTTTATTTTCCAGCACTTATTTTCAGTTTCCTTGCCTTTAATTTCTTTTTTAATTGGTTCAATTTGACAATAATTGGAACTTCCATATGAGTTTGTGTTTTGGCATTAGTTTTTGGTGAGTTCTTGACTTAGAACATTGATCCAATTCTAAGAAAAAGTGCCTCTCTAATGACCAACTGAAGATGTTTCCTAAGAATGTCAAGAACCTTTCATCTTATGTTCTTGAATTCACATCAGGTCTGGCCTGGGGATCCAACGCAAGGCGATGACAGAGGAAGTCTGGATCAATACCTGGCATGTCTGAGGCGGACCAGGCAAAAGCGTCCATATGTCGCTCTATGACTCCCGCTACTTGGTCCTGCATCTCTTGGGGTAGGGATTTGCCAAGTCTGAAAACCTTGCCCCCAATCTCCCTCTCTACCACCTCCTCTACTGGTTCAGGTCGCCTCACCCGGGCGACCTTTGCTCGTGTGACCCCGACGTCTCCTTGGGGAAGGTTAGTGGCATTGCACCTCCCCCCTGGAGGTTGGGTGTTTACTGTGCATACTCCCCTTCATGTCTTGAGGCTGTTTTCATAGCACTTCTTACCCTCCTTTTGATCTGATTTGATGGTGATCACTATCCCTTCCATCGAGGGCAACTTCACCTTCATATGCCTTGTGGACGCCACTACCCCCAACCTGTTCAGGGCTGGTCTGCCCAACAACATGTTATAGGCAGACAAGGCGTTCACCACCAGAGACTTAATGCTCTCGATGCGCAAGGCCACTTCATCAGTGAAAGTGGTCCTTAACTCAATGTACCCCCGCACTTCTACCTGGTCGCCCGCGAATCCATACAGACAGCTTATGTAAGGCCTCAACTGATCAGGAAACAGCTGCAGCTTGTCGAAAGTCGACCAGAACATCACATCGGCCAAACTTCCTTGATCCACCAGGACTCGATGCACCCTGTGTCTTGCAGTGACCACTGATATCACCACTAGATCGTTATCATGGGGGACAACGTCCCGGCGATTAGCCTTTGTGAAGACAAGGTCGATGTCTGGGAAGTGGTCCTCCTCACATGTTTCCACTGCCATCACTGAACGTGCATACTTCTTGCGCTGCGACGAGGTGCACCCTCCTCCTAAGAATTCACCTACTATAGTGTGGATGTCGCCATGTATGGGCACTTCGTTCCCCTGATCAGCCCTCGGGGCTACCACCACCTCGCCCCCTTGTGTCTCCCTCAGGTAATCACTCAAGAACCCACTCTTGACCAATTTGTCCAACTGGTGGCCTAAGGCCAGACAGTTGCGAATGGGGTGGCCAAAAGCCTGATGGAACTCACACCAGGTGTTCTTGTTGGGCCCCAACCTCTTGTCCGTCTTTGGGGGCATCTTCAACCTTTCTGCCACATTAGGAATGGAAATCAGCTCCTTCAGCTCCACCAGGAAATCATGTCTAGGGGGAACATCCTCCTTAGCGCGTGCCCTAGTCTGGGGCTTTCTGGCCTCATAGGGCTTCTGCTTTCCTTGAGCCCTCTTTTCTGTTGTTGCCTCATGCACCGCAGGGGTTGAGGTCGACTAGGCACTCGCGGCTTTGAAGAGACTGCGCTCTCTCGCTTCTCATTGAGCTCTCCCTCTGCGACAATGTGAGCAACAACACGTCGTTTAATGTCACCAAAGGTCTTGGGGCGATTTCGGATTAGGGACTCAATAAATGGCCCTGGCAATATTCCCTTCCTGAAGGCATGCACCACCATATCTTCATCCTTGGTGTGCAACCTCACCACCATCGCCCCAAATCTGTTGAGGTAATCTTTTAGGGACTCCCTCTGATGCTGCCTTACGTCGAAGAGATCATAAGACACTGGTGGAAGGGCCCTGTTGACAATGTATTGTTCTCTGAACAGCATGGAGAATTGCGTGAAAGACGTGATATGTCCCTCGGGCAAGCTAACGAACCACTCCAGCGCTGTCCCTGTCAACGTGGTCATGAAGAGTTTGCAATGCATTGCATCAGACCCACCTGACAGCATCATCTGCGTGTGGAACGCTGTGAGATGCGCTTTAGGATCCTCTACCCCGGTGAACACAGTCTTAGGCCCCACGAAGGTGGTTGGGACCACCGTGTCCATGATCGCTTGGGAGAAGGGCATGGGGAAAGCCCTTGGCGGCGTTGGTGGAGCCCGATCGTCTCCCACGCGATCCCCAGCTTGCTGCATATGGTGCAGGTTCAAGCGTAGCTCCTCATTCACCCCCATTTGGTGGAATGGATCCTTGTCTAGTATTCCTCATCTCTATGGTTTCTACTCTTACTCTCGTGTATGGGACCTTGTTTTATTTCGGTCCCACGGTGGGCGCCAAATGTTCTCGCCGGTTGACCCGCCTGTCGATTGACTCTACGACACTCACACGCCTCCTTCTTTACGTGGATATGTGCTTGGTTCTTTCGAAGCAATCTGCACCTGCAAAAGAGAAAGGGGGCGCCCTAGAGGCCGTTTGCACTCCGATGCTCAAGTCAAGATTGGGCAAGAAACACCAAGTGTTTGAGTAACTGTGTTTAGGGTTTGTAACTACGTACCTTTGTGAAGTATTTTACTACCCCTTATATAGTCTAGGGTTTGCTGCGCCGCTAACCCTAATTAGGGTTCATTGTGCTGCAAGCCATATTCAGTGTTTACTGGAATACCCTTGCGCCGCCATCACCCAGTCTCAGGATAATCTAGCACATAAGGTTTCCTTATCTGGAGTGCAAACTCTAACAGGGTGACCACCTGGATGCCTCCTCGTGCACCTAGTCTCTAGGGCCACCTGTTCTGGGAGTGCCTTCACTGTTCACGTGCCATGCATGTAACTTTACTGGGAAACCCTAGTTCTAATGAGTACTCGACCCCTCAGGACTCTGCACTTAACTGTGCTTTCCCTGCCACGTGCATAAGCTCTTCGTGATTTGGGCCTCACCTTATCTCTAGGTTTTCCCTTCGCATTAGCCCACTCTGGGAACCAATCTTAACTATTCTGGTCATGTCATTCAAATCACCTAGAACCGATGTCACCTCGTCATACTCTGTTGCCGAGGACTCATCACCCTGCGCTATGACGAGGACACATCAACATACCCTGCTAATCGACACCACTGATTACTCATCGACCCACTGTTTCATGCTACTTGTGGGACCCTGCCTACATGGTTGTAGGGCCCAGCTGACGTGGCTTGCTGTCGTCAGCAGGTCTCCACGTCCGAGGACTGGTCGGTACAGCTGTGCATACCCGTGCAATCTTCCCTCATGGTTGGGCAGTAGTACCCTGCACGAATGGCTTTTGATGAGAGAGCTCGGTCGCAGATGTGACTCCAACATATCCCTTTGTGGAGATCTGTCATGATGCGCGTGCTTTGTTCACCACTTATGTAAGCCAGATAGGATGAGTATACCCAAGTCTGAACAACTTCCCATCCACAAGGGTATGCCCGCTCAAATTCTTCTTAACTATTCTAGCCTTTGTGGACTCCAGCGGGAGTATCTCGTCAGCCAAGTAACACCTGTAGGGTGTCATCCAAGTTTCGCCTTCTTCCACTAGGCAAATGTGCAACAACTCCTCCCCTGATCAGTTATATGCACTTATCCTTTCTGCTTTCAACGTCTCTTGATTCAATGACCGGTGACTCCTCTTAATGCCTTCTGAGGTGCTGATTTGCTGAACTATTGTTGTGCAACTTGTGGTGGTTCGAGGTGTCCTTAAGGTCTCCTGTATAACTATCTTCTGTCTGCCGCCCTTGCCTGAACTGGCGAGCTTTGCTAGTAAGTCAGCTCGAGCATTTTGTTCTCTGGGGACATGTACCAGCTCGAACATCACAAAAGTCTCTTTTAAGATCTGAACATACTCTAGGTATGCCGCCATCTGAGGGTCCTTGGCCTGGTATTCTCCCATAAGCTGCCTTGTTACTTACAGGGAATCACTTTTTGCTAGCAAACACTTAGCGCCAATTTCTTTGGCTAGTAACATTCCCGTAATCAAGGCCTCATACTCAGCTTGGTTGTTACTAGCTTTGAAGGCAAAGCGTAGGGCCTGCTCGATCAGTAGCCCATTTGGTCCTTCCAGAATGACGCCAGTCCCACTACCCTGTTCATTGGAGGATCCATCAACGGAGAGGACCCACCTGAAGTCTGCCTCTTCTTGATGTGTGGCCGCCAAGGAGAGCTCCACCACGAAGTCGGCATAAACCTGGCCCTTGATCGGCCCTCTAGGTTCATACTGTACGTCGAACTCAGATAACTCGATCGCCCAGTGCACCATTCATCCTGCCACATCGGGCTTCTATAAGACCTTGCGAATGGGAAAGTCCTTCATCACAATAATAGTTAAACTTTGGAAGTAGTGACGGAGCCTCCGTGCTGCGAATACTATGGCTAGTGTTGCCTTCTCGATGGCTTGATAGCGCACCTTGGGTCCTTGCAAGACTTTGCTGACAAAGTATATGGGTTTTTGCACGTGATCTTGCTCCTGGACAAGGATCGAACTGATTGCCAACTACGTAATGGCAAAGTATAGGTGGAACGGAGTACCAGACAGGGACTTGCACAATACTGGGGGACTGGCCAGATACTCTTTCAACTTGAGGAACGATTCTTCACACTCGTTGGTCCATACAAACCTGTTGTTCCTCTTTAAGCACTTGAAATACGGATGCCCCCTGTCTCCTCATACTGACACAAATCGAGACAAAGCAGCCATCCGACCTGTCAACTGCTACACTTCTTTCACTGAGACTGGGCTTCTCATGGCTATAATGGCTGCACACTTCTCGGGGTTTGCTTTGATTCCTCATTCTGTGAGTAAGAAACCTAGGAATTTCCTTGCCTCTACCCCAAACACATTTTCGGGATTCAGCTTCAGCCTGTATTTTGCTATTGTGGTGAACAACTCCTCGAAATCGGCAACGTGTTGGTCCTTCCTCTAGGAGGTGATGACCATGTCATCCACGTATGCCTATACATTTCGCCCTATCATAGGGGAGAGTATTCTGTCCATCAACCTCTGATACGTGGCGCCAGCGTTCTTGAGCCCAAAAGGCATCACCTTGTAGCAGTAGTTGGAGAGTTCTGTCATGAATGCCGTCTTGCATTCATTTCGGGGATGCATTGGATCTGGTTGTACCCGGAGAAGGCATCCAGAAAACTGAGGAGTGTGCAGCCTGATGTAAGGACCTGTAAAAATTGAATTGGAATAAAAAGGGTTATATTTCAAAGGAATTCTGTGTATGTTTTATTCAAAATAAAAAGGAAGGAAAGTTAAGTTTAGAAAGGTATGAGATCGCCAGGGCGCGAGGACGTCGCCAGGGCGCGAGGACGTCGCCAGGGCGCGAGGCATGCGGGCATCGCGCGGGCGCGAGAGGCATGCGGGCATCGCGCGGGCGCGAGAGGCTTGCGGGCGTCGCCAGGGCGCGCGAGGTATGTGGGCGTGGCCAAGGCGCGAGAGTTATGAGGGCGTCGCCAGGGAAGACATCGGTCGTCTCCCAGAGGAAGACATCGGTCGTCTTCCAGGGCGAAGGGGACATCGGTCGTTCGCCAGGATGAGTCAGCGTTGGAAAGTTGTCGCGATGGCGACCCTCACACAGATAAAGTGGGACCCAGACTCTCAGCATGAAACGTCCTGCACACGCGCCACGTAGACAAAAAGGATGATTCAGAGTGGTGACATCAGAATGTTGGCATGCGCAGGAGACACTCGCGGTCGTACTGTTCAGAGCAGTGGCTGGCATGCACAAGCGACAACAGTGGCAGTACTGTTCAGGGCAATGGTTCTTAGACTTCTCTGCAGAGTGGGTGGTGGCAGCTGCTTTTGGTGGATAAGTTGGTTTAAGATGCAGAAAACCCACTGCTGAGAGAAAGAAACGTTGCAGCCTTCAAAGAGAGAAAGAGTGAGTTACCTCCCTTCTCCTCCAGTTGTCTCCTTCGCGCTGCGATTCTAGCATCTTCACGCAAGAGTACGACGAGAGGCAGCCACCATTAGAGCACCTGGGAGGTTCTCTGCAAGTCCTTCAACCAGACGCAAAAACAGAGCCAAGGCGTTGTTCAAGCTTCGTTGGGATTCGGAGCTCCTGGTGTTTTGCGCAAGTCCAGGTAAGGGAAGCTAGACTTCATCTTAAATACAAGCCATAGATTAGCTGTTTCTGAAGTAAGGGCGACGTGGTCGCCGGTTTTCGTTTTCATCTTCGTGAATGCTCTGTTTCTATGTGGTTGGGCGACGTGGTCGCCAGTTTTATATACAGACTTTGAAATACCCCGTTTTGAAACAGATCGCCGGTTTTGGCGTTGTTTGCGAAACTCTCTGTTTTTGGTGTTGCTTTGAAACTGTCTGAGACTTAAATGTGATATTCGAAAATCTGAACCTTTGGAATGATTGTTGCTGTGATTAAATCATTTATTTGAGTGGGATGATGTCTTGAATGCTGTGAATGTGAGACCGAGGCATAGTATTTTCAGGAAAGGAAATACCGTGTAAGATCGTATGTAATGTGTATTGACCTGTGGCTTGTCTAGAAGGAGATATCCTGACTCTGCTGATATAATGGAATCACGTAGATGAAGTTATTCAGTTGTGGAGAGTCGAAGGAGGTTCATATGTATGGGTGAGTTGTTCAAAAGGGAACGAGCTCGGCCTGTTATATGAATTAACCTTGTCATACCGGGAGAGTTAATGACATTGAGACTTTATGCGCATAGCTGTGTGAATTCACAGCGACCCTGTGTGGATTTCACAGTGGTATGGTATGACAGGTGCAAATCTCTGGGCCTGAGTCAACGCACGAGTAAATCCGGAAGTAGTGTCAAGTGTCTTGTGTGCTGAGTCAGTGGTGGTCTGACATGTGAAATGAGGAACTTGAAATTGATAGACACTTGGTACAGTTGTGAAATAGAATGACTCTGGAAAATATTGTGCAGAGTGTGATTTCTGGATGATCAGGTGAAGAGTATGAGAAACTTGATAACTTTACGTGAATATCTTGAAATTGTTTACCTTGATTTTATTTTAAGTATCCTTATTTAAACTCTTTTTAAATGTCTAGCTTACCCTGTGTTATCTTTTGTGTTGTGGCCTTTTCTTAAACCTGTAATGATCGTGTATAATTTACACGGGAGCAGATGATGTTGCAGGAAGTAGAGCTCTTTAGAAAATTGTCGCTGGAAGGAGATCGCCTGTTTTCTTTTTTGTTGGGTGATCGCCCCTCTTGCTGCTTTATAATAGGAGATCGCCTTTATGAAAGGAGATCGCCCTTCTTATAGGAGATCGCCCTTTCTGCCAGGAGATCGCCTATCTGTTTTTTTTGTATTGTATTTCGTTTACGTTTTTAATGGAGAAGTGATCATTTGTATTAAACTCCCTGTGAGGAGAAACTTATTTATTTTATATAAAGATTTTGCTCACTTCAATCTATTTGTCACCTTTATTTTCGTTTTATATTTATTTTCAAAGTAATTTGGCGGGATGTTACATTAATGGTATCAGAGCAGTTCGTCCTTAGGATGACCTGCGGGCTGTGGATCCATTGTGTTTCTTCTGCTCATGAAAGTTATTTGAGTTTAAAATAACAACTATAGTGAAAGGTTTTCAAACGTTTTTGTATTGAAATTTTGTGTGTGCTTTGGTGAATATATGTTCTAACTGAAAATCTTAGTATTAAGAATGAGAAGGTCTTGATAAAGTAGTGAGGGTGCACACTCATAACTGGATCGAGATGAGTCTCAATCTTAATTCCAAAGGTTTGATGTTTAGCATATATTGAATTCTGGTGTGAGCTATTTCATTTTCTTGAGTGTCTTTGTAATGATTGAAAATGGTTGATTGGATTGATGACTGCATACCAGTAGTTGTTCTGGTATTATGCTTGATGTTATAAGCATTATGATTCTGTTGATGAGCTCAAATTCTTAATGACTTTGAGATGCTGACCTTTGTAAGGTCTAGATGTTACCTCCTGAATGAATTGATTTTTAATCTATCTCATTCTTGTAGTTGTAGGGAATATAGAAACCCATAGTTTCAAAATCTGAAAACGAAGGAGATGGCACGTAGACCTTCTACCCCTCCCCAATCTTCTTCGGAGATGAGCCAGATTGCTAAGGCTATCGAGATGATGGCAACTGCCATCCAGCAACAGAATGCAGCGATGGCTCAGAACCATCAAGCTACAATGCACCACTGGGAAACTGCTCGGTCGGCTGAGACGAACTCCCACGGCGGTCAGCCTCAAGAACAGATGGGACTGACTGAGTTCATGAGGCACAACCCACCCAAGTTTAGTGGGAATGCTACCCCTGATCAGGCAGATCAGTGGGTCAGAGAGCTGGAGAAAATCTTCAGGGCGACCTCCTGCCCTGAAGAGAAGAAATTGGTGTTCGCAACCTTTTTGCTATCTGGGGAAGCTGAGTTCTGGTGGATGGGAGCTCAGCAGATGATGGAGGCCCGAGAGGATGTGTTGGACTGGGAGAGCTTCAGGGTGAAGTTCCTGGAGAAATACTTCCCAGACAGCGCAAGGTTTGCGAGGGAAGCTGAATTCCTAAAGTTGGAGCAGGGGGATATGTCTGTGAACGCCTATGCTGCTCGGTTTGAGTATCTCGCCCGATTCTACACCCAGGCGACCTCTGAGGCTTGGAGGTGTAGGAAGTTTGAAGAGGGACTGAAGCATGGGCTGAAGAGGACCATAGCCCCGATGTGCATCAGGGAATTTCACGCCTTGGTAGAGAAGGCGAAGATGGTTGAGACCCTGGAAAAGGGTGATTCTCGGGTGATCAGGTCACACCCAGGGAGTTCTTCCAGTGGGAAGGCTAAGGTGCAGCACCCACAAGACAAGCCTTATACGAGACCTCCACCACGTCGGGCGGGAGCAGCGTCATCCCAGCTTCAGCAGCAACAACCTTGGAAACCCAAGTGTTTCCATTGTGGTGGACCTCACACGTCCAATGTGTGCCCCAAGAAGGCTTTTGAGAGAAGGTGTTTTGTCTGCCAAAGGACGGGGCACGTTGCTAGAGATTGCCCAAGCAGGAATGGGGCGACTCAACCCAGTGGCTCTCAGCAGATGAGGAACGAAGGAGGCAGACCTCAGGCAACAGGGAGAGTGTTTGCCATGTCAGGAGCAGAGGCATCTCAGTCAGGTAACTTAGTACAGAGTGTTGCTCTATAGCTGGTAGATGCGTTAGAATTTTGTTTGATTCTGGAGCGACACACTCCTTTGTGTCAAGCTTGTGTGTAGCCGAGTTGGGCCTTCTAGTGAAGGAAGTACCGTTTGAACTGTTGGTCTCTACACCTGTATCAGGACAGGTGTTGACCTCTACAGTTTGCCCTGAATGTCCAGTGATGGTAGAGGGACGCAGATTCAAAGTAAACTTGATCTGTCTACCTCTTCAGGATCTGGATGTTATCTTAGGAATGGATTGGCTATCTGCCAATCACATTCTCATAGGTCGCGGTAGGCAGAAAATTAGCGTTTCCAGATCTCCAAGAGTCAGATGTGATATCTGCTCAGCATGGGTAGTCGGAGTTGGGAGAAATGAGCGGGGTGCTTCATGATCCTAGCTCGGTTGGGAGTGAAGAGGACGTAAGCAAGATACCTTGGTGAAAGATTTCATGGAAGTATTTCCAGAAGAAATACCTGGATTACCTCCTAAGAGAGAGGTGGAACTCTCTATTGTTTTGATACCTGGGGCTGGACCTGTGTCGATGACTCCAGCTGAGTTGATGGAATTAAAGAAGGAAGTGTAAGTAGATTTAGTGTACCAAGGTTTAGTTCCAGCTACACATAAGTTATGGAGAGTATATAAGCTGAATGTTGAGGGTTTAAGGACTTAAGCATGTGTATCCATAGGAAGTACCGGGGTTAAGTTCCAAAAATGAAAGAATGAACTTTCTTTTATTTGAAGCTTGGGAGAAGCCGAACTCATTCGAAATATCAATCGTGGTGGTGGAGAGATGTACGTAAGGTGTGCGAGGAGGGTGAAGATGATGGTTTATTCCAAAAAGTCATTGTTTGGAAAGTTGGAGGCAGAGGGGATGTGAGATTTCAGGAGGATGCGTGGGCCACTAACTTTAACTTTAAAGCAACGTGGCTGGTCTATGTGCTTCAAGTGGATAAGTGTTCTATTTGTTCGGCATAAGGGTTTGAGGTCCCACCTTGAGAACTTTTATCTTATACGTATGTCATCCAAGTAGAATCAGGTGTGGAAGGGAATGTGGGTGGCAATAGTCTGTTGTATCTTGGAGAAGAGGAATAGAGTTGTCCTTAAGCAAGAAATTCTGGATGTAGAGGAAATTTTCCAATCGGCTCCACTACTTACATGGTTGTGGTTGAGAGATATGGTGTGTTCGTTCTTGTATACCTTTTCAGATAGGCACCTGAACTCAAATCAATGCATCCAATGTATACATTGAACAAGGAGGAAATGATGGGGACAGGAAGCCGAGTTGGCAAGAGAAGTCATAGTGATGATTTGGAAAGTAACCGCAACAAGAACTTTGTCTTTATAAGGTGCAGAGTTATGTAGCATAGTGGTGAACCAAAGGTATTCCTTTAGGGAGCGTGAGAATTAGATCAGCAGTGGGAAGTCGATGGATGGTTTTGATCAAGAGGCGGAAGTTGATTCCTAGAGGGATATTTCGGATCCTAGTTTGAATTGGCTAGGGGGCATGAGCAGTAGTCAGCTGCCCTTTTTCCTTCCGATGAAGGGATCTTGCTCACTTTTACTCTACAGAAGACTAGTCCTGGTTCTGTTAAGGGATTAGTTCTGGACTTGCTCGACCAAGTCTTCAGGGTTGGAAGTAGAGTGTGAGTACTGGAGTTGACGCTCAATGGAACAACATACTCCATATGCAGGGAAGGGGAATGGAATTTGATGAAGTATTGGAGTAGTAAGCGTTGGTTCAACAGACAACCGAGAAGGTAAAACTGATACAAGGCAGAATGAAAGCTTCTCAAAGTCGACAGATGTCCTATGCAGATCAGAGGAGAAGACCTTTGGGGTTTGCTGCTGGGGGATCATGTCTTTATGAGGGAGGACACCAGCCAAGGGTGTAGGATGGGCGATCAGATCAAAGAAGCTGTCCCCTAAGTTCGTTGGGCCATATCAGATCCTAAGGGGGATCAGTCCAGTGGCTTATGAGATCGTCCCACCTCCCCATTTAGCAAATCTGCATAGTGTATTTCACGTATCACGGCTAAGGAAGTATCTTGCAGACTCTAGTCACGTATTAAAAGTGGACGACGTGCAGATCGGGTGATCCAGCATGGGAAATAAAAGAAACCACGAGAGAAGCCCATCCATACCTTCTTTCCTTATAATTCAATTTTCGAGGACGAAAATTTTTCTTGTTGGGGAGAATGTAAGGACCTGTAAAAATTGAATTGGAATAAAAAGGGTTATATTTCAAAGGAATTCTGTGTATGTTTTATTCAAAATAAAAAGGAAGGAAAGTTAAGTTTAGAAAGGTATGAGATCGCCAGGGCGCGAGGACGTCGCCAGGGCGCGAGGACGTCGCCAGGGCGCGAGGCATGCGGGCATCGCGCGGGCGCGAGAGGCATGCGGGCATCGCGCGGGCGCGAGAGGCTTGCGGGCGTCGCCAGGGCGCGCGAGGTATGTGGGCGTGGCCAAGGCGCGAGAGTTATGAGGGCGTCGCCAGGGAAGACATTGGTCGTCTCCCAGAGGAAGACATCGGTCGTTCGCCAGGATGAGTCAGCGTTGGAAAGTTGTCGCGATGGTGAGCCTCACACAGATAAAGTGGGACCCAGACTCTCAGCATGAAACGTCCTGCACACGCGCCACGTAGACAAAAAGGATGATTCAGAGTGGTGACATCAGAATGTTGGCATGCGCAGGAGACACTCGCGGTCGTACTGTTCAGAGCAGTGGCTGGCATGCACAAGCGACAACAGTGGCAGTACTGTTCAGGGCAGTGGTTCTTAGACTTCTCTGCAGAGTGGGTGGTGGCAGCTGCTTTTGGTGGATAAGTTGGTTTAAGATGCAGAAAACCCACTGCTGAGAGAAAGAAACGTTGCAGCCTTCAAAGAGAGAAAGAGTGAGTTACCTCCCTTCTCCTCCAGTTGTCTCCTTCGCGCTGCGATTCTAGCATCTTCACGCAAGAGTACGACGAGAGGCAGCCACCATTAGAGCACCTGGGAGGTTCTCTGCAAGTCCTTCAACCAGACGCAAAAACAGAGCCAAGGCGTTGTTCAAGCTTCGTTGGGATTCGGAGCTCCTGGTGTTTTGCGCAAGTCCAGGTAAGGGAAGCTAGACTTCATCTTAAATACAAGCCATAGATTAGCTGTTTCTGAAGTAAGGGCGACGTGGTCGCCGGTTTTCGTTTTCATCTTCGTGAATGCTCTGTTTCTATGTGGTTGGGCGACGTGGTCGCCGGTTTTATATACAGACTTTGAAATACCCCGTTTTGAAACAGATCGCCGGTTTTGGCGTTGTTTGCGAAACTCTCTGTTTTTGGTGTTGCTTTGAAACTGTCTGAGACTTAAATGTGATATTCGAAAATCTGAACCTTTGGAATGATTGTTGCTGTGATTAAATCATTTATTTGAGTGGGATGATGTCTTGAATGCTGTGAATGTGAGACCGAGGCATAGTATTTTCAGGAAAGGAAATACCATGTAAGATCGTATGTAATGTGTATTGACCTGGGGCTTGTCTAGAAGGAGATATCCTGACTCTGCTGATATAATGGAATCACGTAGATGAAGTTATTCAGTTGTGGAGAGTCGAAGGAGGTTCATATGTATGGGTGAGTTGTTCAAAAGGGAACGAGCTCGGCCTGTTATATGAATTAACCTTGTCATACCGGGAGAGTTAATGACATTGAGACTTTATGCGCATAGCTGTGTGGATTCACAGCGACCCTGTGTGGATTTCACAGTGGTATGGTATGACAGGTGCAAATCTCTGGGCCTGAGTCAACGCACGAGTAAATCCGGAAGTAGTGTCAAGTGTCTTGTGTGCTGAGTCAGTGGTGGTCTGACATGTGAAATGAGGAACTTGAAATTGATAGACACTTGGTACAGTTGTGAAATAGAATGACTCTGGAAAATATTGTGAAGAGTGTGATTTCTGGATGATCAGGTGAAGAGTATGAGAAACTTGATAACTTTACGTGAATATCTTGAAATTGTTTACCTTGATTTTATTTTAAGTATCCTTATTTAAACTCTTTTTAAATGTCTAGCTTACCCTGTGTTTTCTTTTGTGTTGTGGCCTTTTCTTAAACCTGTAATGATCGTGTATAATTTACACGGGAGCAGATGATGTTGCAGGAAGTAGAGCTCTTTAGAAAATTGTCGCTGGAAGGAGATCGCCTGTTTTCTTTTCTGTTGGGTGATCGCCCCTCTTGCTGCTTTATAATAGGAGATCGCCTTTATGAAAGGAGATCGCCCTTCTTATAGGAGATCGCCCTTTCTGCCAGGAGATCGCCTATCTGTTTTTTTTGTATTGTATTTCGTTTACGTTTTTAATGGAGAAGTGATCATTTGTATTAAACTCCCTGTGAGGAGAAACTTATTTATTTTATATAAAGATTTTGCTCACTTCAATCTATTTGTCACCTTTATTTTCGTTTTATATTTATTTTCAAAGTAATTTGGCGGGATGTTACACCTGACGCACTGTCCACCAGAGCATCGATGTTGGGCAGGGGGTATGAGTCTTTTGGGCATGCTTTGTTTAAATCTGTGAAGTCTATGCACATCCTCCACTTGCCATTGGACTTCTTGACTAGCACCATGTTAGCTAGCAACGCAGGGTACTGGATCTCCCTTATGTGACCGACGTCTAATAACTTTTGGTTCTCCTGTCTGATGACTAGTCGTTTCTCATCATTAGACTTTCTTTGCCTCTAACGGACAAGTCAGACCCTTCGGGTCCATGATAAGATGATGGCACAAGAAATCGAGGTTAATACCTGACATGTCTGAGGCAGACCACACAAAGGCATCCAGATGCCGTGCCAACACCTCGACGACCTGGTCCTGTGTTTCCTGGCTCAAAGATCTACCGAGTTTGAAGTTCTTTCCCCCGATCTCCCTTTCTATGACTTCTTCTGCAGGCTCTAGTCGTTTTTCCTGGGCGATCTCAGTGCGGACGATCCCTTTTCCCCTTTGAGGCTGGCAAGTGACAGTGCACACCCCTCTCTTAGCCTTGAGGCTATTTTCATAGCACTTCTTTGTCACCTTTTGGTCAGACTTAATGATGATCACAGTCCCCTCGAGAGAGGGCAACTTCATCTTCATATGCCTTGATGAGGCCACGGCTCCCAATCTATTTAGGGCAGGTTTGCCCAAAAGGATATTGTAAGCTGAAGGAGCGTTGACTACAAGATACCTTATATTGACAGTGCGAGACGATGCGTCGTCTGTGAAGGTTGTCCTCAGTTCGACATGTCACCTCACCTCCACCTAGTCCCCTGCGAAACCGTTTAGGCATCCGTCGTAAGGTCTTAACTGATCAGGTGATAGTTGTAGCTTGTTGAAAGTTGACCAGAACATCACATCTGTCGAGCTTCCCTAGTCGACAAGGACTCGATACAGTCTCCTTCCCACTGTTACAACTGAGATTACCACTGGGTCGTTTTCATGTGGGATCACATCTTGTCGATCGGCCTTCGTAAAGGTGAGGTTGGGTTTGTGGAACTGGTCAGACTCCCAATCTTCAACAGCCATCACCTCTCTGGCATATTTCTTTCACTGGGAGGCTATGCATCTTTCTCCTGAGAAACCCCCGGCGATGTTATTGATCTCCCCATGGATTGGTATTTTGTGCCCTTGGTCTCCTGGTGGGGCTACTGACGTCGGGTTACCTTGCTTTTCCTGTAGGTACTCCTTTAGGAAACCATTCCTTACCAGTTCATCTAACTGATTTCTCAGCGTTAAGCAGTTGTGCAGGTTGTAGCCAAAAGCCTAGTGGAATTCGCACAAAGCATCCTTGATAGGCCCCCAATCTTCTGTCGGTCTTTAGAGGCGACCTCAGCCTGTTTGCCACGTCGAGGATAACAATAAACTCCTTGAGGTCTATTCTGAAGTTATCCTCACCAGTTGACTCAGTCGTCATTGACTCTAAGGCAGAACATGGCTCCTCCTATCTCGCGACCCTTCTTGTAATTGCACTCCGACACTGAAGTCAGTACAAGGCAAGAAACATCAAATAACTAGAGTATCTCAAGCTAAGAGTGTGTAAGAAACTCTAAGCTTGCAAAAGACTGTGTGTGTGTGAACTTGTATTTACCTTGGGCGTTACCCCTTTATATAGTTGTTTTAGGTTACCTGCCACATACATCCTCTTGTTCAAGTGTTGCCTCTAGCGAATTTAGGGTTACCCTTTTGGGATTCTAACAAACAATCTTAGTGCAACTCCCGTGGCAACATTCCTTTCATAGAGTGCAACTCCCGTGGCAACATTCCTCTGCTGGAGTGTATAACTTAAAGTGTGGCCGTTGGGGTTTCAATGCATGTCCCAGCACCGTCAACCTGAACTTGTCTAATAACTTAATATCTCACGTGCCTTCAAACCTTCATGTGCCTTACATGCGTTTCTAAGGATAATTTTATTGTGTCAGAACCTTACGTCTTCTACACATCCTGCATGCATGGCATATCTGTGAATTTGGTTTCGTGCCTTGACACGTGTAATTCTGTGGACCCCTCTGTGGGCCCTACCATGCCGACCTCTCACTCATGTGTCGATGTCCGAGGTTTGGCCACTACAGAAGTTGTGCCTGACAGGTGCGCCTTCCCTCGTTAGGCATCTTGGTCTGAGGCTTCTTCGACTCATATGGCACCGATTTAGCCATCTTTTTTGTCGCAGCCTTATGCACCCTCATGGGTTGAGAACGACCTGTTCCCCGAGGCTTTGCTTGATCGACCCTTCCGCACTTCTCTGTGACCTCCTCCTCTGCACTGGTGTGGGCCATGGCTCAGTGGCGGATCTCACTAAACGTCTTTGGGCGACATCTTATCAGGGAATCACTGAAGGGTCCCGGTAAAATCCCCGACCTAAACGCGTATACCACCATGGCCTCGTCTTTTGTGTGCAGCTTCACCACGAGCGCCCCAAATCGGTTAAGGAAGTCTTTCAATGGCTCTCCTTGATACTATTTCTCATCAAAGAGATCAAAAGAAATGGGAGGGGGAGCCTAGTTGACAATGAACTGCTTTTTGAACAGCGATGAAAATTGGTCGAACGAGGTGATGTGTCCATCGGGAAGACTGATGAACCAATCCAGCGCCGTACTTGAAAATGTTCCTATAAACAACTTACAGTGCATAGTGTCAGTTCCTCCTGATATCATCATCTGGGTGTGGAAGGCCGTGATGTGGGCCTTTGGGTCTTCTACACCTGTAAAGGTGATTTTTGGGACCATGAAAGTTGCTAGTAGTACCACATCCATGATCACCTGGGAGAAAGGCACAGGGCGAGTCCTAACAAGGATGGGTGAACCTGGCTCTCCTATCGCGCGTTCTCCATTCCTCTTTGCAGCTCCTCGTTGGCCCTACGCAGTTCTTCATTGGTTGCCAACGATGCATCCAGTTTGGCCCTGAAATGATCTTGTCTAAGGGTCTGTTCTGCTCGAACCTCAGCCAAAATCCTTTCCTAGTCAGCCCTGGATGCCACAAACGCCTGCTGAAGGTTACGGATAGTCTACATGAGCTCCTGCTTGGTGATGTTGTCGTCTTCCTCGCTTCCAGCAGCGCCTTGCCCTGTATTCCTCATGTCGCCTGGTAACTCTGATCACAACTGTGGATGGGACCTAGTTTTATCGGGCCCCATGGTGGGCGCCAAATATTCTTACCGGTTGACATAGCCGTCGTTGACTTCAAGGCTGGTGGTGGCTCCTCCTATTTCTGGTGGATTACTTTCGACTCTGGAGAGAGGCTCCATTGAAACAAAGGGGGCCCTACCTGTTGACTGCACTCCGATATCAAGTCAATACTGGGCTAAGAAACAATAAGTAAGTAAATAGTTTCAAGCTTAGAAATGGTGTACCTTCCCCAGGGATCTAGACTTCCTTTTATAGGCTTTTTTAGGTTAACTTACCACCCTACTTCTCTCTCACCAAAGCCTTACCTCTAGCAAAATTAGGGTTACTCAGAAGGCATTTTGGTATGATGCTACACAATCTTAGTGTAATGCCCGCACCAACATTCCTTTTCTGGAGTGCAGAAACTAACAGTATGGCTGCTAGGGTAACAACTTGTTCTCCAATTGCGGAATCCATCTGTCCTGTGGATGCCCCAATTTTCCACGTGCCATGCATGCAGCCTTCCCTGGAAACCCTAGCACTCTTGGGCTTTGGCACCTCCAGGAAATACCTAACTTGTGCTAGACCTGAATGTACTATACACACCACACACATGGACTCTCCGCAGGCCTTTATTCACATAGGATTTAATACGTATGTTCTCTAGGGCCCCACTTATGTGGCCCATCATGCCAACCAGATCACTGGTGCCGATGTCTATCGTTGCCGATGTCCATTGGAGCCGATGTCTATTGGTGCCGATGTCCGCCCATGCCGAGGCTCGAGGTTTGGTCAGTACAATTTGGCACTTTACTTTCTTGCACCTTTAATTTCTTGCTTTTACCTTTCAAGCAATTTAAATTCCGCCCTTTACATTCTTGTCTTTACATTCTTGCAATTTAAATTCAGCCCTTTATTTTCTTGCAAATTTCAATTTGGCTATTTTAACTTTTCATAGCATTTGTTTCGCTTTTGGATTGACATTATTTGTGTCTTTTTGTGTTCTTGCTTTTTGCTTTGAGTCAAATGTTATTAGTGTTCTAGGTGTCCTTACTTTAATTCTACTTACTTGCTTTTAATTTAGAAAGTTTAGAAGTATTTGGAAATTTGTTTTAGTAAGAGTAGATTTAAGTTCCAAACAAAAGATTTCAAGTGTTTAATTATTATGAAACCCAAAATTTTTGTGAAAATTGGAGTTATATGAAAATATGCATGATCAACATTATGAACATCTCTTTTCCATAATCTAAAAACAAGTATAAAACAAAAGGAAAAGAGATAAGAGAAAAGAGAATGGAACTTGTTTTGCGCAACACATCATTAGTGTTTCTCATCTTTCAAGAGCAATATTTTCATAATTTTGGGTTCAACTTGATTGGCAAATTGATTTCAACCTTTGTGGAATTTTTATCCTTTTGCTTTAGCAAATTCTAAAGAAAAGTTTCTTTGTATAAAGTTTAGTAAGTATCTTTGAGTCCTTTTTGTGTGCCTTTTCTTGTTTGTCTTTCTTCAAAGTTTTGTCATATATCTCTCTCAATTCTTGGTTTAGCTTTTCTTGTTAAGCTTTTCTTGCTTGTCTTTTTATTTCCTTAAGTTTTGTTTTGGTTTCCATCAAGCTTAAGTGATTGAGGCTTTGACCTTTTTCATTTGAGAGTATTCAACATCAAGAAAGATCTTAGCGGAGTGAAACAAAAAAAAAAATTCTTTGAGTGCCGTGAGTGTTCTTTCTTTGCTTTTCTCCAAAAAGGCTTCACGCTTGAGAGTGTTATATTAACGTTGCTTTCCTAATTATTTGTTCTAGTTGTGTCTTATTTATGGCTAATCTTTCTTTAGGAGAATCTTCCAAACCTTATTCTCCACAAAAGGCCTTCCTTATAGGAGAATTGGAGGCGGCCAAATGCATATTAGTCCAAAAGGAAGAAGAAATGAGGCAAATGGAGGCAAGACTTCAAAGACTTGAAATGGCTCATGAGAGGCAACCTAGAGGAAGAAGATGGGAGAAAAGGCAGTTATCTAGAACCTACAAATTATGGAAGCTATGACGATGAGCAAGATTGGAGGGAGCAACACTTTGAGGAGGGGTGCCATCATCATCAAAATCCCAAAACCCTTTTCCTTTTTATTAAATTGCCTAGTTTTAATGGGGACTGCAATCCCAATGTTTATCTAGGATGGGAGGCTAAAGTTGAATAGATGTTTAATGTGTATGAGGTCCAAGAAGACCAAAAGGTTAAGTTAGCCTCCTTAGAATTTGTAGACTATGCTATGCAGTGGTGGCATAAAATTGTAATGGACATTGGACTTAACAAGAGGTCAGTCGTGGTCTCTTGGGACGATTTAAAAGTTTGCATGCGAGTGCGGTTCGTTCCTCCTTGTTGAATACAAGGCTTTGATGAACCCAAATCTGTGAAGAATCTTGGATGATCTTGGCTGCTGTGTTGCTGGTGTTAGGGTTCAGTTTTTTTAAGTGTTTAGAATTTGTATGTTTCACTCTTAATTCATAGCATAGCTAAGAGAAATTTGGTTTTGAAAAAGAAAAAGAGTTTTTCAAAAGCTAAGTGCTAAACAACCGGTTGTTTTTATGGTTTAATCGTTTGTTTTCCACATAGCCTATTTGAAGGGTTTTCCAACGGCTTGCATAACTATTTTAACCCATTCAACCGGTTATTTCGAGCTTTCAACCGGTTGATTTTTGAATCTGTAATAGCTTTTCAAAACACAGTTAAATCTGATTTCAGTTGGCTTTTAAAACTGCTTTTAGCTCATCATTAACGGGCTTTTCTGAGAGCTATAAAAAGGGATCTCCCTCCTCTTTCGAAAAACATAAACTTAATACAGAGAAAGAGATTTAGAAATCTGATTTGAGAGAGAAGTTTTCAAGATTGCTCAAAGGCTTTGGTTATGATCAAGAAGTGATTCCAGAAGCTTGTGATTAAGGTGTAGTCTGTTCCAAATCTTTTCTTGTATCTATTTTGTTTGATATAGTCTGTAAAGACAGTAAATCTCCTTGGTAGAGGGTTGTTCTAGTTGTGTACTGTATAGCAAAGAGTGTGTGTGTGATCTTGGGTGAAAAGATCCTCTCTTTGTAATTGTGTGTGAATTGTAATCTGTTGTGCGTTACATAGTGCATTGCCTAGTGTGGTTTTGGGAACTGGATGTAGCTCAGAGGTGACTGAACTAGTATAATTTGTCTGTGTGAATCTCTCTATCTCTCTCTTTCATAAACTATTTGATATTTCTGGTGTTGTGATATAAACAATCAATTATCTCGTATTTTTAATTAGTTAAAATTATGCTTTACACACTATCTATAACTTGCTTTTGCTGCTCTGATATAAACAATTGGTTATATCGAAATATCAATCGATTAAAATCCTGTTAACAGTTTTTGAAAGCTTGATTCTCTTGGCCTATTCTGATCTTTCTTTCCGTAATTCTTTAAAGAACTTCATTCTTAGTGATCCGGTCGGTCATCGGTAGGCGATGACGTCAGAAGCAGATGACCACGTGGGCCAATCACAGAGTGACGCGTGGCACGTGAAGGCAGATGAACCAGGGTGGAGATCGTTCAAGAACGGCGATCAGTGGTCAGCTACCAAGTGACCGCCACCAGCAGATCAGTTCCTACTTGAGCGCTTGGAAGCAGAGCGCGAGAAGTGACGAGGCACCGATTAGTCATCGGTGCATGCAGAGCGATCAGTCATCGGTGCATGCAGAGTGATCAGTCGTCGGGGGTTCCTTGCCAACACGTGTTAAACTGGGACCCAGGCTCCCAGCGAGAACGTTACTCAAGGACCTCGCCTGATTCCATAAGCAGAGCACGAGGACGTGAAGAAGCACATCGGTCATCGGTGTGTGTTGAGGTGACATTGGCCGCGCGATGTGAAAAACACAACCGGACATCAGTAAAGCGCCCAGAGGCTGGGAGCGTTCTTAGTCGCGAGACGACCACGCAGGAAGATGAGAAGACGCAGTTAGGTGCAGAATCCCGCTGGGACGAGAACCCATTAAGGTTGGAATCTCCCAGTGGGTTGCATGTCTGCCACGTGGATGGTAAAGATGTTCCCAAAGAATAGGTAGGGCAGATAGGCGCAGAAGTCGAGGGGTCCAGAGGTACCCACGCGGCCTCCCCTGTCAGACTTGGCACTCAAGTGAAGAAGGCTGGCACGCAAAGCACCCTGGGGAGTGGAAACGGCACTGCAGAGTAATTAAGTGAACGTAGAGGTAGCCTGTAGGGGCTACGCAGGGTTTATATGAGGAAGAAGAACACCAAACCAGGTATGCAATCTTTACCTCAGATACACAACACAAATCCAAGGGCACTCAGTTTTCGAATCAAAGAGGACTGAGGGCACACACACACGGTCTCACACACAGAGAGATCGGAGAGAGACTTTTTGGTGTTCCCGTTGCCTGACTTGAGCGTCGGAGCTACAACGGCCGCCAGAGGCGCCGTTTGTGTGTTTTGCAGGCACCGTTCGGAGTCCCGTCGAAGGTTCCTGGAGCCTCCTCGTAGAACGCACAGCAGTTAGAAAGTCAAACGAAGGAGTGACGAGGCATTCTCCCCACGCTCGAGTCCGCGGCGAGATCACTTAGCAATTGTTTGCGAAAATCTTTTATAAACAATTCACCCCCCCTCCCTCCTTGTTTTAGCCATTAATTCTAACACTCTCACTATAGGAAGGAACACTTGTTGAAGCTCCAATGGCTTCACCAACGATCTTTAGGTGTAGATGAATATTTTAAAGAACTTGAAACGACTCTAACTAAAATTGATTTGCATGAAAGTGAGAAGTCTAAAATAACTAGATTTTTAAGTGGGTTGAGAAGAGAAATCCAAGATATGGTAGAACTTCATGAGTATTCCTCTTTAGAAAAATTGGTTCACCTTGCTATCAAGGTTGAATCTCAACTTTCAAAGAAAATTAATTTCAAAAATTCTCATAATGATGGCTACTACCAATCATCTTGGAAAAACAAAAACAAGTCTTCTTCCAACACTTTTCCCTCAAATTTTGTGAAAGACACCACTTACAATCCTAGAAATTCTAAACCCTCCATTTCTACACCTAAGGAACCAACCAAAAGCTCTAATACAAAATGCTTTAAATGCTTAGGTTTTAGGCACATTGTTGCAAATTGTCCTTCTAAAAGAAATATGATTGTACCGACCAGTCCTCAGACATCGATGATCGCTAGCAATGGTGGGCCACGTAAGCTGTGTCTCACAAAAGGCATGAGACAGCGTCCCACAAATAGCATGAGTGAACGTGCCGATTAGTGGTCGGATGTCGATCACTAGGATATGCCGACGTGTACTCAGCAACAGAGTAATGCCAATATGACATCGGGCATCGGTGGTTCAAACAACTAAATTGGGCCATGAAAGGTGGACCCCAGGAAACACACCAGTTATCAGTGAAACGCCTAAAGGTAAGGGGAAGCCTGAGTCACAAGGTGCTCATGCGTGTGGTGTGAATAGCGCATTTAGGCGTGGCACAAGCAAAGGGTCCTTGGGGCGCTAAGGCCCGTTAGGGTTAGCGTTTCCCGGGGGCAGACCGCATGCATGGCACGTAAACAGTTAATGCACCCCCAGAACGAATGGCCCCAGAGACTAGGTGCAAAAGTTGGTACCCAGGTGGTCATTCCATTAGAGGTTGCACTCCAGCAAGGGGAGCCTTACGTGATTGATTACACTAAGACTGGGTAATAGCGGTGCAAGGGCATTCCTCCATAAACCCTAAATGCAGGTAATGGAAACAGAGGAAACCCTAGACTATATAAAGGATAGTAAGAAACCCTAAAGAGGTACGTAGTTTCTGAAACTAGAACTATTACTCTCACATACTATTTCTTGCCCTAGGATTGACTTAAGCATCGGAGTACAAATGGCCTCTAGGGCGCCCCCTTTGTCTTTGCAGGTACAGGTGTTTCGATCCAAGGAAAGCATAAGCCTAGGCGGAGATAAGAGGGCGTGTGAACGTCGTTAGAGTCAGTCGGCAAGTGAGTCAACCGGCGAGAACATTTGGCACCCATCATGGGGCACGATAAAACTAGGTCCCACTGCCAATCGAAGTGTTAAGAGTCATCTGGCAAGATGAGGGGCACAAGACAAGGATCCGGTCAACCAACTGGAGGAGAAAACGTCACCATGGAACAAATCATAGAGACTATGCGCGCTCTTACACCGGCTGCTTGTATGGATTTGCTAGAGACCAAGTAGAGGTGCGTGGGCACATAGAGCTGAGGACCACCTTCACGGATGGTGAGGCCTCCTGCACAGAGAACATTAGGTACCTTGTTGTTAACACTCCCTCAGCTTACAACATACTATTAGGCAGACCTGCCTTGAATAGGCTGAGAGTGGTGGCCTCGACGAGGCACATGAAGATGAACTTGCTTTCCTTGGAGGGGATAGTGATCACCATCCGGTCAGACCAAAAGGAGGCCAAGAGGTGTTACGAGAATAGCCTCAAGATGAAGAGGGGAGTGTTCGCCGTTACTACTCACCCACCAAGGGAGGAAGTTGTCAGCCATGCAGAGGAAGTGGTCGTCTGTGCAGAGGTCACCCAAGAAGAGACTGCTCGGGAGAGATGACCCAAACCAACTAGAGAAGTGCTAGAGAGGGAGATAGAAGGAAAGGTGTTTAAACTTGGCAAGTCCTTAGGCCAAGAGGCACAGGACCAGATTGTCGAAGTCATAGCACGACACCTGGATGCCTTCACATGGTCCGCCTTGGACATGCCTGGCATAGACCCTGACTTTTTGTGTCATTGTCTCACCATGGACCCCCAGGTCCGACCTGTCCGCTAGAGAAGAAGAAAGTTCAATGAAGAAAGGCGTCAGGTCATCAGGAAGAAACGTAGAAGTTGTTGAGCGTCGGAGATATTAGGGAGATTCAGTACCTCGAATGGCTGGCAAACATGGTGCTGGTGAAGAAGTCCAATGGGAAGTGGAGGATGTGTGTAGACTTCACGGACCTCAACAAGGCCTGTCCAAAGGACTCCTATCCTCTGCCATGTATTGACGCTTTGGTCAACAGCGCCTCGGGTTGCAGACTACTCAGCTTCTTGGATTCCTTTTCTGGGTACAACCAGATTAAGATGCATCCCATGGATGAATGCAAGACAGCGTTCATGAGAGAGCTGTCTTGCTATTGCTACAAAGTGATACCCTTTGGGCTGAAGAATGCAGGTGCCACTTACCAGAGGTTGAAGGACAGAATGCTTGTGCCCATGATAGGGCGGAATGTGCAAGCATATGTGGATGATATGGTGGTCACCTCACAGGTGAAGGATCAGCACGTCACTGATTTGGAAGAGCTATTTACTACAATAGCTAAATACCAACTGAAGTTGAACCCTGAGAAGTGTGCGTTTGGCGTGGAAGTAGGTAAATTCTTAGGATTGTTGCTCACTGAGCGTGGGATCGAGGCAAACCCAGAGAAATATTCTACCATCATCACCATGAGAAGCCTAATCTCAGTCGAAAAGGTGCAGCAGTTGATAGGGCGGATGGCCACTATGTCCAGGTTTCTATCAGATGGGGGGGCAAAGGTCACCCCTACTTCTAGTGCCTGAGGAGGCACAACAGGTTTGTATGGACCAGAGAGTGTGAGGAGGCGTTCCTCAAGCTAAAGGAGTACCTAGCCAGCCCACCAGTGTTGTGCAAGCCGCAGCTGGGTACCCTACTTCGCCTATGCTTTGCAGTCACAGATCAGGCGATCAACTCGGTCCTTGTGCAGGAGCAGGACCAGGTGCAGAAGCTGATCTACTTTGTAAGCAAGGTATTACAGGGGCCTGAGGTGAGATACCAGGCCCTAGAGATGGCAGCTTTGGCCGTAGTGTTCTTAGTGCGAAGACTGCATCACTATTTTCGGAGCATTACACTGATAGTGATGACGCACCTTCCCATTCGCAAGGTCTTGCAGAAGCCGGACATTGCGGGAAGGATGGTACGTTGGGCAATGGAGCCGTCAAAGTTCGACGTACAGTATGAGCCTAGAGGCCCCATCAAAGGCTCGATTTACACTGACTTCGTGGTAGAGCTCTCCTCGGCTGCCATGCACCAAGAGGGACCAGACTTCAAATGGGTACTTTCTGTGGACAGCTCCTCTAATCAACAAGGTAGTGGGGTTAGCGTTATTTTAGAAGGGCCCAACGGCTTGTTGATTGAGCAAGCCCTGCGTTTCGCTTTCAAAGCCAGCAACAATGAAGCAGAATATGAGGCTTTAATCGTGGGAATGCTGCTAGCTAAGGAGATGGGCGCGAAGAGTCTATTGCCAAAGAGTGACTCCTCCTTGGTCACGGGCCAAGTAAAAGGAGGAGACCAAGCCAAAGATCCCTAGATGCCTCCTATCTGGAGTATGTCTAGGTCTTGAAGGAGACATTCGCGATGTTTGAGCTGGTCCATTTCCCTAGAGATCAAAATTCCTGAGCTGACTTGCTAGCAAAACTAGCCAGTTCGGGCAAGGGGGGCAGACAGAGGACAGTCATCCAGGAAACCCTAAGGACACCTTGGACCTTCATTGTAGATAACTTGGTAGAAGTCCAGCATATTAGCACGTTGGATGGAGTGAAGAGGAGTCATCGGTCACTGATTCAGGAGACGTTGAAGACGCCCAGAATAAGCACATATCTAGCTTCTGGGGAAGAGTCGGTCAAAGAGGAGAGACCTAGATGACGACCTACAAGCGTTACTTGGATGATGGGATGCTCCCCATGGAGCCCACAGAGGCTAGGAAAATAAAGAAGAACTCGAGCAAATACACTCTCGTCGAAGGGGAATTGTTTAGACGCAGGTTCACCCACCCTATCTTGGTATGTGTAAGTGGAGAACAGTGCAAGCGGATAATGGCAGAACTCTATGAGGGGATATGTGGGAGCCACATCGGTGGTCGATCTCTCACATCAAAGGCCATACATGCAAGATATTATTGGCCAACCATGAGGGAAGACTGCACAAAGTATGCACAATAGTGCAAGCAATGTCAGCAACATGCTGACTGGCACAAGGCACCGCCGGAAGAGGTTAGATCGATCTACAGCCTTAGGCCGTTTCATACTTAGGGGATCGACATTTTGGGGCCTACGGCAGATGAAGTACCTTGTGGTTGCCATAGAGTATTTCACGAAGTGGATAGAGGCCGAGCTAGTAGCGCAGATCACAACCACAAGATCCAACACTTCGTGTGGAAAAACATAGTATGCCGTTTTGGAGTTCCCAAATGGTTGGTGCCTGATAATGGCACCTAGTTTGCGAGCCAACAGTAGGGCAAGCTATGCATAGAGCTTGGAATAAAACAAGTATTCGGATCAGTCGAACACCCCCAGACGAATGGGCAGGTTGAGTCTGCCAACTGAGTTTTGCTCAGAGGTCTGAAGAGAAGGCTAGAGAAAGCTAAGGGGACCTGGGCAGAAGAAGTCCCTAGAATTGTGTGGGCTTACCACACTACTCCCCAGTCCACCACCAAGGAAACACCATTTAGCTTGGTATATGGTTCGGACGAAATGATTCCTGTAGAGATCCAGGATAACTCGTTGCGCTTTCAGAACTTTGTGGCTGAAGAGTCCAATGAATAAAGGAAGGTGAACCTGGACCTACTGGATGAGATAAGGGAGGAAGCAAGAATCAAGGCTGAAGCCTTGAAGAGAAGGGCGGAATACAAGCACAGCTCCAAGCTGAGACCTCGGCAATTCCAGGTCGCCGACCTGGTGATGAGGAAGGCCCACCCATACCAGCTAGAGAACAAGTTGTCTCCCAAGTGAACTGGTCCCTTCAGAGTGACAGAGGCCCTTGGAAATGGAGCATACAGGCTAGAGACTCTAGAAGGTGGAGCGATCCCTCGTACTTGGAATGCACCCAATATAAAATTTTCCTTCAGTTGAATTGTTAAAGCTGTATTTCAGTCGAACTATAGCATTGTACACAATTTTAGGGGACACTCTTTTTCCCTTATAAGGGTTCTTTAATGAGGTCACCCAAAAAAGTTTTAGTTTAAAAGTATTGTAGTGGCCAGACCTCGGACGTCGGCCACTGAGCGAGAGGTCAGCACGATGGGACCCATAGAGGGGCCCACAGAATCGTACATGTATGAATATAAATTAGGTTTGTTGATATGTCACGCAGGCAGGGGTTCTATGTGACATAAGATTTTAACATAAGGGATCTGTCCTTAAAAGAAAGAAACACATAAAAGGCACGTGCGCATTAATTTAAGACAGAAGATTTGGCCACGTGGCGCTAGGGTTACAGTGTATGTCCTAGCGCCCACGCTTAAGTTAACTACTCCATGAAAGGAAGGTTGCCACGAGAGTTACACTCCAAGAATGGAAGGCTGCCGCGATACACGCATGGAGATTGTATGATGGAGTCCCAAAAAGGTATCCCTAAATTCGCTAAGAGGCAGCGCAGGAACACAAGGATAGGTGCGGTAGGAACCTTAGAAGGGCTATAAAACAGGTAGCAAAGCATTCCCAAAGGTACGCAGCATTTGAGACTAGAACTCTTTGCTATACATTAGTGTTTCTTGCCCTAATCTTAACTTGAGCATCGAAGTGCAAACGGCCGCTAGGGCGCCCATCTTTCTTTCTTTGCAGGTTCAGTTGTTCAAACCAAGGAGGGAAAGAGAAGGTGCGAGTGATCGTAGAAGTCAACTGACGAGAGAGTCAACCGGTAGGAACATTTGGCACCCACCGTGGGGCCCGTTAAAACTAGGTCCCATCCACAGTAGAATCAATCAACATGAGGAGCACGAGGCAAGGTGGTTCAGGAAGAGATGAGGGTGATCATACGGCCACCATCCAGGAACTCATGGAGACCATCCGCAATCTCCAGTAAGCGTTCGCTGCATCCCACGCTGACCAGGCCCTTAGGCAAGATCAGTTTTGGGTAGACTTGAACGCTTCATTGGCGGCTAATGAGGAGTTACGTAGAGCGAATGAAGAATTGAGAAGGGGGATAGGAGAGCGGGCTGCGATGGAGTAAGGAGCCGCATCCCCAGTCAAGGCCCGTCCGATGCCTTTCTCGCGAGAAATCATGGAGACAGTGATACCTGTAAGGACCTGAAAAATTAAATTGGAATAAAAGGATATATTTTAAATGAATTCTAAGTATGTTTTTATTTAAAATAAAAAAAGGAAGGAAAGTGTAGTTTAGAAGATTATAAGATTTCCTTGTTAGTACATAATCGCCGGTCGCCTAGACTACACGTCATCGCCAGGGCGCGAGGCATGCAGACGTCGCCAGGGCGCGATGCATGCGGGCATCTTCCAGGGGGAGACATCGGTCGTCCGCCAGGATGAGGCATCGGTGGATTGCCTTCGCGCGAGAGGTCATCGGTGCATTGTCTTCGCGCGAGAGGTCATCGGTGGATAGCCTTCGCGCGAGAGGTCATCGGTGGATAGTCTTCGCGCGAGGGGTCATCGGTGGATAGTCTTCGCGCGAGAGGTCATCGGCGAAAGGTTATCGCGCGATGTCGAGTTGCACACAGAGAAGGTGGGACCCAGACTCCCAGCATGGAACGTCCTGCACGTATGCCACGTAGACAAAAAGGATGATTCAGAATAGTGACATCAGAATGTTGGCATGCGCAGGAGACACTCGCGGTCGTACTGTTCAGGAAGTGGTTGGCATGCGCAAGAGACAAACGTGGTCGTACTGCTCAGAGAAACGTACACTCAGACTTCTCTACAGAGTGGGTGGTGGCAGCTGCTTTTGTGGACAAGCTGGTTTAAGATGCAAAAACCCACTTCTGAGAGAGGGGAACGTTGCAGTTGTTCAAGAGCGAAAGAGTGAGTTTACCTCCCTTCTCCTCCATTCTCTCCTTCGCACTGCGATTCTGGCACCTTCACACAAGAGTACGACGAGCGACGGCCACCATTAGAGCACCTGGGAGGTTCTCTGCAAGTCCTTCAAACCAGACGCAAAAACAGAGCCAAGGCATTCTTTAAGCTTCGTTGGGTTTCGGAGCTCCTGGTGTTTTGCGCAAGTCCAGGTAAGGGAAGCTAGCCTTCATTTTCAATACCAGCCATAGATTAGCTGTTTCTGAAGTGAGGGCGACGTGGTCGCCGGTTTCGTTTTCATCTTCGTGAATACTCTGTTCTATGTGTTTGGGCGACGTGGTCACTGGTTTTTAAATACAGACTTCGAAATACCTTGTTTTTGAACCAGATCGCCGGTTTTGGCGTTGTTTGCGAACTCCCTGTTTTTGGTGTTGCTTTGAAACGGTTTGAGATTTAAATGAGATATTCAAAAATAAGAACCTTGGAGTGAGTTTTGCTGTGATTGAAATCATTCATTTAAGTGTTGTATGATGTGTTGAATGTTGTGGATGTGGGATCAAGGCATAGTATTTTCAGGAAAGAAAATACCATGTAAGATCGTGTAGGATGTGCATTGATCGGTGATGTCTATAATGAGATTATCCTGACTCTCCTGAGATAATGGATTCATATAGATGAAGTTATTCAGGCGTTGAGAGTCGAAGGAGGTTCATATGTATGGGTGAGTCGTGTGGAAAAGAACGAGCTCGGCCTGTTATATGGATTAACCCTGTCATACTGTGAGAATGGTGAACTTGAGATCGAGAATGTGTTGATGCGCATAGCTGTGGAAACATTACAGCAGTTTAGGATGACAGGTGCAGATCTCTGAGTCTAGTCAATGCACGAGTCTTCCGGAAGTAGTGTCAAGTGTCTTGTGTGCTGAGTCAGTGGTAGTCTGACGTGAGAAATGAGGAACATTGAATTGATAGACACTTGATGCATTTTGTGAAATAGAATGACTCTTGAAAATATTGTAAAGTGTGTGATTTCTTGGCGATCAGGTGAAGGGAATGAGAAACTCTATAGTTTTACGTGGGTATCTTGAATTTGTTTTATCTTGATTTTAATGTTCATATTTAAACTCTCTTTAAAATATCTAGCTTACCCTGCGTGTTTTGGTTTTATGGCTGTTTTCTAAAAACTGTGATGATCGTGTATTTTTACACGGGAGCAGATGATCTTCCAGGAAGTAGAGCTCCTTAGTGAGTGGTCGCCGGGGAAGAGATCGCCTGTTTCTATCTCTTGGTGGTGATCGTCGGATTTATGTCCTGATAGCAGATTGCCTGTTTTGGGGTCTTCTGTTAGGAGATCGCCGGTTTATGTATGGAGACCGCCGTTTTCGTTGTATTTGATTGATTTCGTTAAGTTTTGAAAAACATTTGACTGGTTATGTATTAAACTCCCTGTGAGGAGCAACTTCATTACTTATATATATAATTATGTTCTCTTCAACATTATTTGTTTACCTTTATTTTCATTATATAAATATGAATAGTTTTTGGCAGGATGTTACATTAATGGTATCAGAGCAGTTCGTCCTTAGGATGACCTGAGGGCTGTGGATCCATTGTGTTTCTTCTGCTCATAAAATCTATTTGAGTTTTAAATAACAACTATAGTGAAAGGTTTTCAAAACGTTTTTGGTATTGAAATTTTGTGTGTGCCTTAGTGAATGTATGCCCTAATTGAAAATCTTGGTATTAAGAATGAGAGGATCTTGATAAAGTAATGAGGGTGCACACTCATAACTGGATCGAGATGATTCTTAATCTTAATTCCAAAGGTTTGATGTTTAGCCTACATTGAATTCTGGTGTGATTTATTGAGTGCTCTTGTAATTGCCTGAAGGTGGTTGTTTGGATTGATGATTGTACACCAGTAACTGTTCTGGTGTTTTGTTTGAAGTTATAAGTATTATGATTCTGTTGATGAGCTCAAATTCTTAATGATTTTGAGATGCTGACCTTTGTAAGGTCTATATGTTACCTCCTGAATGAATTGATTTCTTATCGATATCATTCTTGTAGTTGTAGGGAACATAGAAAACCTATAGTTTCAAAATCTGAAACGAAGAGAGATGGCACGTAGACCTTCTACCCCTCCCCAACCTTCTTCGGAGATGAGCCAGATTGCTAAGGCCATTGAGATGATGGCAACTGCCATTCAACAACAGAATGCAGCGATGGCACAGAATCACCAAGCTGCAATGCACCACTGGGAAACTGCTCGGTCTGCTGAAACAAACTCCCACGTCGGTCAGCCTCAAGAACAGATGGGACTGACCGAGTTCATGAGGCACAACCCACCCAAGTTTAGTGGGAATGCTACCCCTGATCAGGCAGATCAGTGGGTCAGGGAGTTGGAGAAAATCTTTAGGGCGACCTCCTGCCCTGAAGAGAAGAAACTATTGTTTGCCACCTATCTGCTATCTGGAGAAGCTGAGTTCTGGTGGATGGGAGCTCAGCAGATGATGGAGGCCCGAGAGGATGTATTGGATTGGGAGAGCTTCAGGGTGAGGTTCTTGGAGAAATACTTCCCAGACAGCGCCAAGTTTGCGAGGGAAGCTGAGTTCCTAAAGTTGGAGCAGGGGGATATGTCAGTAAACGCCTATGCTGCTCGGTTTGAGTACCTCGCCCGATTCTATACTCAGGCGACCTCCAAGGCCTGGAGGTGTGGGAAGTTCGAAGAGGGACTGAAGCACGGGCTGAAGAGGACCATAGCCCCGATGTGCATAAGGGAATTTCACGCCTTAGTAGAGAAGGCGAAGATGGTGGAGACCCTAGAAAAGGGTGATTCTCGGGTGATCAGGTCACACCCAGGAGGTTCTTCCAGTGGGAAAGCTAAGGCACAGCACCCACAAAGCAAGCCCTATGCGAGACCTCCACCACATCGGGCGAGAACAGCGTCATCCCAGTTTTAGCAACAACAACCTTGGAGACCCAAGTGTTTCCATTGTGGTGGGTCACACACGCCCAATGTGTGCCCCAAGAAGGCTTCGGAGAGAAGGTGTTTTGCCTGCCAAAGGACAGGGCACGTTGCTAGAGAGTGCCCTAGCAGGAATGGGGCGACCCAACCCAGTGGCTCTCAGCAGATGAGGAACGAAGGGGGCAGACCTCAGGCAACAGGGAGAGTGTTTGCCATGTCAGGAGCAGAGGCGTCTCAGTCAGGTAACCTCGTGCAGGGTATATGTTTTATAGCTGGTAGGGGTGTAAAAGCTTTGTTTGATTCTGGAGCGACACACTCCTTTGTGTCAAGCCTGTGTGTAGCCGAGTTGGGCCTTCTAGTGAAGGAGTTACCTTTCGAACTGTTGGTCTCTACACCTGCGTCAGGACAGGTGTCGACCTCTACAGTTTGCCCCGAATGTCCAGTGATAGTAGAGGGACGCAGATTCAAAGTGAACTTGATCTGCCTACCTCTTCTGGACCTGGATGTTATCCTGGGAATGGATTGGCTAGCTGCCAATCACGTTCTCATAGACTGCGGTAGTCAGAAGGTAGCGTTTCCAGACCCCCAAGAATCAGAGGTGATATCAGTTCAGCACGGGTGGTCAGAGTTGGAAGAAGGGGCGAGGTGCTTCGTGATGCTAGCTCGGTTGGAAGTGGAGAATGAAGGGGACGTAAGCAGAATACACGTGGTGAAAGATTTCACGGATGTATTTCCAGAAGAGGTACCTGGGTTACCCCCTAAGAGAGAAGTGGAATTCTCTATTGACTTGGTACCTGGAGCTGGACCAGTGTCAATGGCACCTTACAGGATGGCACCAGCCGAGTTAGTAGAGTTAAAGAAGCAAGTGGAAGAGTTGCTGGAGAAACAATTCATCAGACCCAGTGTATCTCCATGGGGGGCTCCAGTGCTCCTAGTCAAGAAGAAGGATGGAGGGTCTCGGCTGTGTATAGATTACAGGCAGTTGAACAAGTTGACCATCAAGAACAAGTACCCCCTACCCAGAATTGACGATTTGATGGACCAAATACATGGGGCCTCGGTGTTCTCCAAGATTGATCTGAGATCGGGGTACCACCAAATTTTGGTAAAAGCTGAAGATGTTCAAAAGACAGCTTTTAGGTCTCGGTATGGGCACTATGAGTATGTGGTGATGCCGTTTGGAGTAACCAATGCTCCAGCTCTGTTTATGGACTACATGAATAGGATTTTTCGCCCTTTCTTGGATAAGTTTGTGGTGGTCTTCATAGACGACATACTTATTTATTCAAGGACCGAGGAAGAGCATGAGGAACACCTGAGGACAGTATTGGAGATACTGAGTGAGAAGCAACTCTATGCCAAGTTCTCTAAGTGTGAGTTCTGGCTGAAGGAAGTCAACTTCTTAGGACACGTGATATCTGCCCAGGGGATCTCGGTGGATCCAGCCAAGGTAGAGGCAGTGCTACAGTGGGAACGTCCTAAGACAGTCACTGAGATAAGGAGCTTTATGGGTTTGGCGGGCTACTATCGGAGGTTTATTGAGGACTTTTCCAAGGTAGTGGCTCCTTTAACACAGCTGACCCGCAAGGACCAACCTTTTGCTTGGACCGACCGATGTGAGCAGAGCTTCATGGAACTAAAGGAGAGGTTGACCAGTGCTCCAGTGCTGGTGATCCCCGAGGTAGGAAGACCTTTTGATGTCTACTGTGACGCTTCACATCAGGGTCTGGGATGTGTTTTAATGCAAGAGAAAAGAGTGGTTGCATATGCTTCAAGGCAACTCAAGGTTCATGAGAGAAACTACCCTACGCATGATTTGGAGTTGGCGGCTGTGGTGTTTGCCTTGAAGATCTGGAGGCACTATTTATATGGAGCTCGGTTCCAGGTGTTCAGTGACCATAAGAGCCTGAAATACATGTTCGATCAGAAGGAACTAAACATGAGGCAAAGAAGGTGGATGGAGTTTCTAAAGGACTACGATTTTCAACTCATGTATCATCCAGGGAAGGCCAATGTAGTGGCAGATGCTTTGAGTAGAAAATCAATACAAGTAGCCACCATGATGATGGAAGAACAGAAACTGATCGAGCAGTTCAGAGACTTAAACCTTGGGGTAGAATTTCACGTAAATCACATTAGTTGTAGTAAGCTGGCTATAACTAATGACTTCCTTGGGATGGTAAAGGATAAGCAGTTGGAAGACCCTAGTCTGAAGCGTACTGTGGAGTCACTAGGGACCGACCAGGCTAGAGACTTTGTGATGGGCAATGATGGGATCTTGAGATTTAATGGCAGAATTTGCATCCCTGCAAATGGAGAGTTGAAGAAAATGATCCTAGATGAAGGTCATAAGAGTCGCCTTAACCTCCATCCAGGCATGAACAAGATGTACCATGACTTGAAGGAGTCATTTTGGTGGTCGGGCATGAAGAGAGACATCGCCCAGTATGTTGCAACCTGCTTAACGTGTCAGAAGGCGAAGGTAGAGCATCAAAGACCTGGCGGGTTGTTACAGCAACTGGATATCCCTGAGTGGAAATGGGACAGCATCGCCATGGATTTTGTCACCCATTTACCCAGATCGGTAAAGGGTCATGATGCAATCTGGGTCATCATTGATAGGCTGACGAAGAGTGCCCACTTTCTTCCAGTGAATATGAAGATGCCTATGGCCAAGCTGGCAAAGTTATACATCCAAGAAATAGTGAGGTTGCATGGAGTGCCTTCCAGCATCGTTTCAGATAGAGATCCCAGGTTCACTTCATGGTTTTGGCAGACCTTACAAGAGTGCTTGGGAACTAAGTTGAGGATGAGCTCCGCCTATCATCCCCAAACAGATGGTCAGTCAGAAAGAACGATCCAGTCCTTGGAAGATCTGCTGAGGACATGCGTCTTGGATCAATTGGGAAGTTGGGATGAGGTGTCGCCGCTGGTGGAGTTTACCTATAATAATAGTTACCACGCCAGTATTGGGATGGCACCATATGAAGCCCTGTATGGGAGGAAATGCAGAACTCCCTTATGTTGGTACCAGGAGGGCGAAGCAGTCTTGGTTGGGCCAGAGTTGATTCAGCAGACAACCGAGAAAGTGCAACAGATACAAAGCAGAATGAAAGCTTCTCAAAGTAGGCAGAAGTCCTATGCAGATCAGAGGAGAAAGCCTTTGGAGTTTGTTGCTGGAGACCACGTGTTCATGAAAGTGACACCAACCAAGGGTGTGGGACGGGCGATCAGGTCAAAGAAGTTGTCCCCTAAGTTTGTGGGACCATATCAGATCTTAAGAAGGATTGGTCCAGTGGCTTATGAGATTGCCCTACCTCCCCATCTAGCGAATCTGCACAATGTCTTTCACGTATCACAGCTGAGGAAGTACATGGCAGACCCTAGTCATGTGCTGGAAGTAGACGATGTGCAGATCAGGGATGACTTGTCCTTTGAAGCAAAACCAGTCAGGATTGACGATCGGCAAAGTAAACAGCTTAGAGGGAAGACCATCGACATGGTGAAAGTGGTGTGGGATGAGAGATCGGGGGATTCAACTTGGGAGTTAGAAGAACCCATGAGAGAAGCTTATCCATACCTCTTTTCCTTGTAATTCAATTTTCGGGGACGAAAATTTTTCTTGATGGGGAGAATGTAAGGACCTGAAAAATTAAATTGGAATAAAAGGATATATTTTAAATGAATTCTAAGTATGTTTTTATTTAAAATAAAAAAGGAAGGAAAGTGTAGTTTAGAAGATTATAAGATTTCCTTGTTAGTACATAATCGCCGGTCGCCTAGACTACACGTCATCGCCAGGGCGCGAGGCATGCAGACGTCGCCAGGGCGCGATGCATGCGGGCATCTTCCAGGGGGAGACATCGGTCGTCCGCCAAGATGAGGCATCGGTGGATTGCCTTCGCGCGAGAGGTCATCGGTGGATTGTCTTCGCGCGAGAGGTCATCGGTGGATAGCCTTCGCGCGAGGGGTCATCGGTGGATTGTCTTCGCGCGAGAGGTCATCGGTGGATAGCCTTCGCGCGAGGGGTCATCGGTGGATAGTCTTCGCGCGAGGGGTCATCGGTGGATAGTCTTCGCGCGAGAGGTCATCGGCGAAAGGTTATCGCGCGATGTCGAGTTGCACACAGAGAAGGTGGGACCCAGACTCCCAGCATGGAACGTCCTGCACGTACGCCACGTAGACAAAAAGGATGATTCAGAATAGTGACATCAGAATGTTGGCATGCGCAGGAGACACTCGCGGTTGTACTGTTCAGGAAGTGGTTGGCATGCGCAAGAGACAAACGTGGTCGTACTGCTCAGAGAAACGTACACTCAGACTTCTCTACAGAGTGGGTGGTGGCAGCTGCTTTTGTGGACAAGCTGGTTTAAGATGCAAAAACCCACTTCTGAGAGAGGGGAACGTTGCAGTTGTTCAAGAGCGAAAGAGTGAATTTACCTCCCTTCTCCTCCATTCTCTCCTTCGCACTGCAATTCTGGCACCTTCACACAAGAGTACGACGAGCGACGGCCACCATTAGAGCACCTGGGAGGTTCTCTGCAAGTCCTTCAAACCAGACGCAAAAACAGAGCCAAGGCATTCTTTAAGCTTCGTTGGGTTTCGGAGCTCCTGGTGTTTTGCGCAAGTCCAGGTAAGGGAAGCTAGCCTTCATTTTCAATACAAGCCATAGATTAGCTGTTTCTGAAGTGAGGGCGACGTGGTCGCCGGTTTCGTTTTCATCTTCGTGAATACTCTGTTCTATGTGTTTGGGCGACGTGGTCACTGGTTTTTAAATACAGACTTCGAAATACCTTGTTTTTGAACCAGATCGCCGGTTTTGGCGTTGTTTGCGAACTCCCTGTTTTTGGTGTTGCTTTGAAACGGTTTGAGATTTAAATGAGATATTCAAAAATAAGAACCTTGGAGTGAGTTTTGTTGTGATTGAAATCATTCATTTAAGTGTTGTATGATGTGTTGAATGTTGTGGATGTGGGATCAAGGCATAGTATTTTCAGGAAAGAAAATACCGTGTAAGATCGTGTAGGATATGCATTGATCGGTGATGTCTATAATGAGATTATCCTGACTCTCCTGAGATAATGGATTCATATAGATGAAGTTATTCAGGCGTTGAGAGTCGAAGGAGGTTCATATGTATGGGTGAGTCGTGTGGAAAAGAACGAGCTCGGCCTGTTATATGGATTAACCCTGTCATACTGTGAGAATGGTGAACTTGAGATCGAGAATGTGTTGATGCGCATAGCTGTGGAAACATTACAGCAGTTTAGTATGACAGGTGCAGATCTCTGAGTCTAGTCAATGCACGAGTCTTCCGGAAGTAGTGTCAAGTGTCTTGTGTGCTGAGTCAGTGGTAGTCTGACGTGAGAAATGAGGAACATTGAATTGATAGACACTTGATGCATTTTGTGAAATAGAATGACTCTTGAAAATATTGTAAAGTGTGTGATTTCTTGGCGATCAGGTGAAGGGAATGAGAAACTCTATAGTTTTACGTGGGTATCTTGAATTTGTTTTATCTTGATTTTAATGTTCATATTTAAACTCTCTTTAAAATATCTAGCTTACCCTGCGTGTTTTGGTTTTATGGCTGTTTTCTAAAAACTGTGATGATCGTGTATTTTTACACGGGAGCAGATGATCTTCCAGGAAGTAGAGCTCCTTAGTGAGTGGTCGCCGGGGAAGAGATCGCCTGTTTCTATCTCTTGGTGGTGATCGCCGGATTTATGTCCTGATAGCAGATCGCCTGTTTTGGGGTCTTCTGTTAGGAGATCGCCGGTTTATGTATGAAGACCGCCGTTTTCGTTGTATTTGATTGATTTCGTTAAGTTTTGAAAAACATTTGACTGGTTATGTATTAAACTCCCTGTGAGGAGCAACTTCATTACTTATATATATAATTATGTTCTCTTCAACATTATTTGTTTACCTTTATTTTCATTATATAAATATGAATAGTTTTTGGCGGGATGTTACAATACCTACGTCTTTCGTGATCCCAAAAATTACCTTCACAGGCGTGGAAGACCCAGAAGCCCACGTAACGGCCTTCCACACCCAGATGATGATCTCGGGGGGCACAGACGCCATGCACTGTAAGTTGTTCATGGGTACTTTTGTAGGAACGGCACTAAACTGGTTCGTGGGGCTCCCAGACAGGTACATCACGTCCTTTGAGCAGTTCTTGGAGTTGTTTAAAAAGAAATTCATCATCAACCGGGCACAGACCCCTGTGGCTTTCGACCTTTTTTATGTGAAGCAATTCCAGGAGGAGCCACTAAAAGACTTCCTCAACCGGTTTGGAGCATTGGTGGTAAATTGCAGACCAAAGACAAGGCCATGATTGTGCATGCCTTTGAGAGAGGAATCCTCCCAGGACCTTTCAGTGACGCTCTGATACGGTGTCCAGCAAGGACTTTCGATGAGATCCAGTGCAGGCCGGTTGCTCACATCACAGCAGAAGAACGTGTAGTAGAGAAGCGTGAGAGGATTGATCTAACCAAACCTCGCACGGCGAGACGTGCTCAACTCCCAAGGGTCCACGCCACCGCCTTTGAGAAGAAGGCGAGGACCACGCCTTATGAATCCAAGAGGCCCAAGCCCACCAGGCACAGCTTCAGAATCGGGCTCAAGGAACTTATAGCACTCCCAGAAGTGGCAAGCAGGTCAAAGGCTCCCCCAAAGTCTGATAGGCAACTAGGCCCCCGAAAAAACCAGTGGTTTGATTTCCATCAGGCGCACGGTCACACCTTGGGCAATTGCCTTGCCTTGGGGTATCAGCTGGATGATCTGGCAAGAAATGGTTTTTAACGCCTTACCTGCAGGAATCACAAGGAGACATGGTAGTAGCAGGCCTGATAGGGGACCAAGGGCACGAAGTACCCATTCATGGGGAAATCAACACCATCGCGAGGGGATTCTCAGGAGGAAGATGCACTGCCTCCCAAAGAAGAAGATATGCTAGAGAGGTCATGACGGTGCGGGAAGTTGAGGCTGATCAGTTCCCAGAGCCCGACCTGACCTTCACGAAGGCGGATCGCCTAAACGTGGTACCCCACGACAATGACCCGATTGTGATCTCTGTAGTCACTGTCGGCAGAAGGGTCCACCGCGTCCTCGTGGACCAAGGAAGCTCCGCATATGTGATGTTCTGGTCCACCTTTCAGAAGCTACAGTTGTCTCCTGATCAGCTGAGGCCATACGACGGTTGCCTATATGGGTTCGCAGGAGATCAGGTCGAGGTCATGGGGCACATTGAATTAAGGACGACGTTCACGGACGGTCAGAGATCTCGCACTGTGGACATCAGGTACCTCGTAGTCAACGCCCCTTCAGCTTACAACATTCTGTTGGGTAGACCAGCATTAAACAGGTTAGGAGCAGTACCCTCGTCAATGCACATGAAGATGAAGCTACCCTCCCTAGAGAGGATGGTCATCACCATCAAATCTGACCAGAAAACAGCCAGGAAGTGTTACGAGAACAGCCTCAAAACAAAAAGGGGGGTGTGCTCAGTAATGTTCCACTCACCCGCTGGGGAGCACTCGAACTCAGAAGAGGTCGTCCCTGACAGAAGACCAGAGCTCGCGGGAGAGGTGCTGGAATGGGTGATCAAGGGTAAGACCTTCAAGCTCGGCAAAGCTTTGAGCCAGGAGGATCATGACCAGATAACAGTTGTTCTGTCACGACACCTGAGCTCCTTTGCATGGTCTGCAGTCGACATCCAGGGATTGATCCCGATTTCCTATGTCACCACCTAACTTTGGACCCCTAAGTCCGCCCAGTGCGTCAGATACGTCGGAAGTTTAACGAAGAAAGACGGCAGGTCATCAAAGAGGTACATCAGGGAAATTCAGTACCCTGAGTGGCTGGCCAATGTGGTACTAGTAAAGAAGGCAAGCGGCAAGTGGAGAATGTGTGTGGATTTCATGGACCTCAGCAAAGCCTGTCCCAAGGACTCATACCCTCTGCCTAGCATCGACTCTTTGGTCGACAACGCGTCAGGCTGTAAGCTACTCAGCTTCCTGGATGCCTTCTCGGGGTACAACCAGATACAGATGCACCCCCATGACGAGGAGAAAATAGCATTCATGACAGAACTGTCCAGCTACTGCTACAAGGTGATGCCCTTTGGATTGAAGAACGCGGGGGCAACGTACCAAAGGTTGATGGACCACATACTCGCCCCAATGTTGGGTCGAAACATCCAAGCGTATGTAGATGACATGGTGGTTACATCCCAAGAAAGGAGTTAGCATGCGACCGATTTGGAGGAACTCTTCCGCACCATCACCAGGTACAATTTGAAGCTAAATCCTGAGAAATGCATATTTGGGGTGGAGGCAGGAAAGTTTCTAGGGTTCTTACTAACGGAGCGAGGTATAGAGGCCAATCTAGAAAAGTGCGCAGCCATCATGGCAATGAGGAGCCTGGCCACAATCAAGGAAGTTCAACAACTGACAGGCCGGATGGCTGCCCTCTCACGTTTCGTCTTTGCAGGAGGAGAAAAGGGGTATCCTTACTTCTAGTGCCTCAAGCGAAACAACAGATTTTTGTGGACCAGCGAATGCGAGGAGGCCTTCCTCAAATTAAAGGAGTACCTAGCTAGCCCTCTGGTGTTGTGTAAGCCGGTGTCAGGCATCCCACTTCGCCTCTACTTCGCAATCACAGATCGAGCAATCAGCTCGATCCTCGTCCAGGACCAGGAACAGGTACAAAGGCCTATCTATTTTGTCAGCAAGGTACGGCAGGGGCTAGAGGTACGGTACCAGGCCATCGAAAAGGCGGCCCTAACAGTGGTATTTTCGTCAAGAAGATTGCGTCACTACTTTCACAGTTTTGCTATCATAGTAATGACAGACCTCCCCATCCGCAAGGTCCTGCAAAAGCTTGACGTAGCAGGACGCATGGTTCGTTGGGCAGTAGAGCTGTCCTAGTTCGAGATTCAATACAAACCCAGGGGCCCCATCAAGGGTCAAGTTTACGCTGACTTTGTTGCCGAGTTCACCTCGGCAGCTCCACCTCGGAACGAGATAGGGTTTAAATGGGTCCTTTTGGTTGACGGTTCATCCAACCTGCAGGGCAGTGGCACCGGGGTCATACTAGAAGGTCCAGATGGTGTCTTGATAGAACAGGCTCTGCGTTTCGCCTTCAAAGCCAGCAACAACCAGGCGGAGTACGAAGCCCTGATAGTGGGGATGTTATTAGCAAAAGAAATGGGCACGGGATGCCTGCTGGCGAAAAGCGACTCGCTCTTGGTTACAGGACAGGTCACTGGAGAGTACCAAGCCAAGGATGCACAGTTGGCTGCTTATCTCAGCTACGTACAGTTATTGAAAGGCACATTTCTAGAGTTCGAGCTGCTACATGTTCCACAGGAGCAAAATGCCAGAGCTGACTTGTTAGCAAAACTTGCCAGCTCAGGTAAGGGGGGCAGACAGAGGACAGTAATACAGGAAACCTTAAGAGCACCTCGGACAGCTGCGGGAGAGCCCGCGGATGTGCAAATGGTAAACGTTGTGCAGGAAGGAGGAAGGAGTCATAGGTCACTGACTCAAGAAACGTTGAAAGCACCTCGCATAAGTTCTTATGGCCTGCCAGTGGAAATATCGTCGCAGGTTTGCTTGGTGGAAGAAGGAGAGACTTGGATGACGCCTTATCAACGTTACCTAGCAGACGAGACACTTCCGTTAGGCCCGGCGGAAGCAAGAGTTGTGAAGAAGAACATACCCTGCTACACGTTGATTGACGAAAACCTATTCAGACATGGTTATTCCCATCCTCTTTTGATATGCGTAAGTGGGGCACAGTGCACTCGCATAATAGCAAAGCTTCATGAAGGAATATGCGGAAGCCACATCGGGGGACGAGCCCTAGCAGCCAAGGCCATCCGCACAGGGTATTATTGGCCCACAATGAGAGAAGACTGCATAAGGTACGCACAGAGGTCTAAGAAGTGTCAAGAGCACGCGGACTGGCATCGCGCACCACCAGAAGAGCTGAGATCCCTCCATAGCCCGTGGCCTTTCCACACCTGGGGGATCGATATCCTGGGACCTTTCCCACTTGCAATCAAACAGATGAAATATCCGGTGGTGGCCATAGAATACTTCACCAAATGGATCGAAGCTGAACCAGTGGCACAAATTACGGCACATAAGGTCCAACATTTCGTTTGGAAGAATATTGTGTGTCGTTTTGGAATCCCGAGGTGTCTAGTATCTGATAATGGTACCCAGTTTACAAGTCAGCAATTGGGAAAGTTGTGCTTGGAGCTTGGCATCAAACAGGTATTCGAGTCAGTCGAGCACCCCCAGACAAATGGGCAGGTCGAGTCGGCCAATAGGGTCCTGCTCAGAGGCCTGAAGAGGAGGCTTGAGAAGGCTAAAGGGACTTGGGCAGAGGAGGTCCCTAGGATCATGTGGGCATATCACACCACCCCACAATCCACCACTAAAGAGACGCCTTTCAGCTTGGTGTACGGGTCAGATGCCATGATTCTGGTAGAGATACAGGAAAGCTCACCTCGATTCCAGAATTTTGTGGCAAAAGAATCAAACGAAGAAAGAAGGGTGAATCTAGACTTACTAGACGAAGTCAGGGAGGAGGCCCACGTTAAGTCTGAAGCGTTAAAGAGGAGAGTGGAACACCAGTACAGGTCGAAGTTGAGACCTCGGCAGTTCCAAGTCGCCGATCTGGTAAGCGAAAGGCCCACTCCTACCAGTTAGAAAACAAACTATCCCCTAAGTGGACAGGCCCGTTTCGAGTAACGGAGGCCCTGGGAAATGGGGCATACAGGTTGGAAATGTTAGAAGGCAGTGCGATTCCACGCACATGTAATGGAGCCAGGCTCAAGTTTTATTTCAGTTAATAAAGTTGTACTTGAACACAATTGTATCATTCAGTTAAGGGGACACTCTTTTTCCCTACGGGGTGTTTTAACGAGGTCACCCAATAAAAGAAAGAAAAAGAATTAAAGATATATTTGTGTCAAACAGTTAAATGAACCTTTTCTACCTCGATAAAGAAAGGAGAAGAATAGTATGGTTCGCAGTGAAAGTCCTCTCCCTCTGGTAGCAAGGATGAGGCAAGTTAGACCTCGCCCTTGACTTTTAACAGCGAGGTCGAGGGAAGTTAAATGAGCCTCTTCTACCTCGATAAAGAAAGGAGAAGAATAGTATGGTTCGCAACAATCCTTTTCCCTGTCCTTTTCCTCGATTTCTGCAGGGTCAAAAATAAAAGGAATTTTTCAGTTGGCGCAGCAAAGAGTAAGATGAGAAAGAGGTTTTTCTTGGCTTATCAGTCGAGGTTGACAAAGATGAGGTCTTCCTTGGCTTATCAGTCGAGGTTGACAGAGATGAGGTCTTCCTTGACTTATCAATCGAGGTCGACAGAGATAAGGTCTTCCTTGACTTATCAGTTGAGGTTGACAGAGATGAGGTCTTCCTTGACTTATCAATCGAGGTCGACAAAGACGAGGTCTTCCTTGACTTATCAGTTTAGGTCGACAGAGATGAGGTCTTCCTTGGCTTATCAGTCGAGGTCGACAAAGGAAGAGGTCTTCGTTGGCCTGTCAGTCTAGGTCGACGCAGGAAGAGGTCTCCCTTGGCCCGACAGTCGAGGTCGGCAGAAAGAAAACCGTTATCAAAGAAACATGCATAGATGAAGAAACCCAAGAGGCAAGAATAGAAGGTAAGAGGAATGTTAAGTGCACCGGAAGTTGAAGTATTTAGCCATGTGTAAAGACATAAAACTTGTAAAGAAGACGAAGGTGCGGAAGTATAAATTCATTAAGTTAAAAATATCCAAATATTACAAAAAGGTCGTTTGGGCAAAACAAAGGAAAGAGAAGGGAAGGCTCTAGGGTCAACAAGAGCATCCACCAGCTGCCCATCTCGGATGACTTTGTTTAAGCGCGCAGGCAACCTAGGCCATGGCATCACCAAACCCGACGCTATAGGCTTCAGCTGCCTCGTCACTAAGCTCCTCCATGGACTTCTGGTAGCGCTCCTCCCTTCGGGCCATCTCCGCCTTCAGCTCTGTTGCCTCCTCACGCCTTCTTTCAAATCTCCAATGGTTTCCTCTTGGCGACTCGCCTCACCCGTCAGGTCCTCCACGGCCATGCGAAAGTCGTTACACTTTGCGTGGGCTCGCAGGGCCTCTTGAGACTTAGAGAACAGGAGGTCCCTGACCTCTTTGTCTGACTTTCACAGCTCGGCCACCTCTAGGGTTAGGCTCGTGATGCGACGTTCGTTCCCCACAGCAGCCACTGCCCGGTGCTCGGCTTCCTGGTGTGCCTTCATCATTTTTGTAAAAAGAAGGCTAGCACTCCCAAGAGCCTTGCCAAAGCCCCGGGCCACCTGGTCCATCAGCAGTCCTACCTCCAGGCTCTCCACTTCCTCGATCTCTTGGGAGGACTTCAAGGTGCGCTGCAGAAATGGCGCCAGGGAGGTAGGGGGCTCAGCTGCCCTTCCGCTGGGACACTTTCTCCCTGCTCCATGGCGACGCGGGGGAGGAAGAAACGCCTAAGGGGGCCCGTGGACCCTCTCCCTCTAAACCAGATGAGGGAACTGCCACGGCGTCTTGTGTGTGTCTTCGTTTGAATACCAGGGCCGGAGCAGGTCCCCTCGTTGTCCGAAGGAGCAGCCTCAGCAGCCGTGATTTGGGAGCGGTGGTCTCTACAGCGGTCGCGGCAGCCAGGGGCACGGTGTCGAGGGCCAGGTCGTCAATTGAAGGAGGGGCTTCCTCCTAGACAGATTGGGATGGGCCAGCGCCGCTCTTCTTTTTCAGGGCACTCGCGGCCAATTGTCTTCTTCACTCAGCCCCGATAGTAATCTCTACAACAGACACAAAATCAAGACAATGAGCGCAAGCACTATAATAGAATAAACTACACCAAATTAAAATGGTTAAGAGAGAATGAAGAATGGCATAGAAGATGGCCTAAGGCCCTACCTATGCACCCCAACAAGCTCTTAGGCAGGTATTCGTGTTGGATGAGCTTGGCGGTGTTAAACACTGCTCAAGGCTAGACAGGAATTCACACACCTCCCTATCTTGCGGGTGCAAGTCTGTTAGGGCCCTGGGTTTGGCCAGATTGGGCTTCTCCACCCAATAGAGTGGGAACCTGTCTAGGAGGGTAGGGTCAGAGGGGAGGCAGTGGATCTTCAGGAACTTGCCCTTGAATCCCTTGTAGGATTGCTGGAAGAGGGTCAATAGGGCTCACCCAACAACCCCGTTTATGCTGACCCAGAGGTTCTTCCCAGGGCTCTTGGCTTCAAAAAAGTATAAGAAGGAATCTACTAAGGGAAGCCGCCCAAAGTAGTTGCAGAGGATGGCGAAGGCGTGCATGAAGGCCCAGCCATTTGGGTGAAGCTGGGCTAGGGCCACGTTCATCTTCATCAGCAGCGCCCTCTCAAAGCCATTGAGGGGTAAGCGAAGGCAGACCCTCTTGAAGACAGTGGAGTAAATAAAACAGAAGGGGGCCTCCTACCCTGAGGTCTCGTCATAACACACAGGTTCGCCCGCGGTGCAAGGGACTACCCCAACGTGCTTATCGTGGTCTTTCCCAAAGACTCTATTAGCGTGGCTGCTTTTGCTTTGCACCTCAGCCTTCCTGTAGGTGACGATGGACTCAGAGGTAGTAAAATCTGAGGATTCCTTGAGAAGCCCTTCGGCAACCCAGGGGTACAGGAGTTGATAGTAGTCTGAGTGGAGCCCTAGAATTGCCTGACGGGTAGGAGATTGGGGAGAGTTTGATTCAGACCTCGAATGGGAGGAGGAAGGCTGATCCATTTCGAAGACTAAAACACAAGGGAAGACAACAAAAAGGAGAAACTCAGAAAGAGGGAAAGGATAGTGCGTTCCAGGAAACACGGCAGAACAGTAAGGTAGGGCAAAAGAAAAACGAAGACGAGAATCTAAAAGGCAATCCCAGACAGTTACAGGTAAACAAAGAGCGTCGTAATAACAAAATGAAGGTAGAGGAGGCCAAAAGAACGTACCTTTGATTAATGAAGGGATGAAAGGTTGAAGTTTGAGAGGGGTGATAGGCGCTCGAAGAACAGTTCGTAGAGGAGAGACTTTGAAATGAAGAAATGAGAGGGAATGAAACAGTAGGGAGCGTAGAAAGCAAGGAAGTAACGTATAAAGATAACATGAAGCGTCAAGCCATCCTAGCCGCTAAACTTTGCCACGTGTACGCTCCAGGAAAAATGCGCGAAAGTGTCACTTCTCGGTACGGCACGTGTCAAATCACTCAGGACTGTAACAAGGACGCGTGGGCCCGTGTTGCAGAGGTCCACCGGGCGAGTTGTAAGGCTCTTCTCTGGAAAATTACCAGCTCGAGCCTGGGGGGCTTGTGTAGTGGCCAGACCTCGGATGTCAGCCACTGAGCGAGAGGTCGGCACGATTGGGACCCATAGAGGGGCCCACAGAATTACACGTGTAAGAATATAAATCAGGTTCGTGGGTATGTCACGCAAGCAGGGGTTCTATGTGACATAAGATTTTGACATAAGGGATCTGTCCTTAAAAGAAAGAAACACATAAAAGGCACGTGCGCATTAATTTAAGACAGAAGATTTGCCCACGCGGCACTAGGGTTACAGTGTATGTCCTAGCGCCCACGCTTAAGTTAACCACTCCATGAAAGGAAGGTAGCCACAAGAGTTGCACTACAAGAATGGAAGGCTGCTGCGAGACGCGCATGGAGATTGTATGATGGAGTCCCAGAAAGGTAACCCTAAATTCTCTAAGAGGCAGCACAGGGACACAGGGATAGGCGCGACAGGAACCCTAGAAGGGCTATAAAATAGGTAGCAAAGCATTCCCAAAGGTACGCAGCATTTGAGACTAGAACTCTTTGCTATACATTAGTGTTTCTTGCCCTAATCTTGACTTGAGCGTCGGAGTGCAAACGGCCGCTAGGGCGCCCATCTTTCTTTCTTTGCAGGTTCAGTTGTTCAAACCAAGGAGGGAAAGAGAAGGTGCGAGCGATCGTAGAAGTCAACTGACGGGAGAGTCAACCGACAGGAACAAGTATATTTTGTACAGTGCAGTTATGGAGCCTCGACCTTGAGTTAGAAGTCTTAGTTAGGGAAGGAAGGTTCGTAGAGAATGCCTCCCTACCGAGTGAAAATACTAAGGTCGAATAGTATGGTTCGCCAGTTAAAATCCTCTCCTGCCTTAAACAGCGAGGACGAGGTCAGTTATGGACCCTTAACCTTGAGTTAGAAGTCTTAGTTGGGGAAGGAAGGTTCGCAGAGAACGCCCCCCTACTGAGTGAAAACGCCAAGGTCAAACAGTATGGTTCGCTAGTTAAATCCTCTCTCGCCCTTGGGCGACGACAAGGTTAGCTATGAACCGTTCGCTTGTGTTAAAAGTCTCAAGTCCAGGGAAGGTAGGTTCACAGAGAATACCTCCCCCTTGAGTGAAAACACCGAAGCTGAACAATAGGGTTCACCAGTTAAATCCTCCCTTGACTTCAACAGGAAGGACGAGGTCAGTTACAAACTCCCCCTTGGGTTAGAAGCCTCAAAGTTGGGATAGGATGGTTCACAGAGAACGCCTACCTCTTGAGTGAGAACGCCAAGGTGAAGACAGCATGGTTCAAATAGGTAAGCCTTCCCTCGTCCCCATGAAACGAGGTCAAGGTCAGAAGAGCGAACCTCTCCCTTGTTTGTAAGTCGAGGCTGAGAGCAGCATGCCTCACCAGCGGCATCAGGAAGACATCTCCAGCCTCAGTAAAGTAAGGGCGAGGTCAGTTAGTGGATCTCTCTCTCTTTCTCTTGTCTTGTAAGGTAGGATCGAAAAGCAACAAAGAATTCCCTTATCTTAGCATAACCAAGTTAAGGCCAGTTAAGGGTTTGTGCGCACATCACCGTTATCTTAGGCCACTAAAGAATCGAAGAAGGCAAGGTTGAGCAAGTGGTGGACAAGCGCGCAACCTAAAGTATGAATATTCGTTAACTGTGTTGTTAGAGATGATAGGGTGCGACACGAAAACCAAGGCATACAAAGAAGCTTAAAGCAGATAGATTCATAAATAAGGACAAAGTATATATACAAAGTACAAATTGTTCTTCAAAAGGCCAAGTTATTACAAATTAAAGTGAGCTAGATCCTGGGTGCAAGCTGCCCATCAACAACATGCTTCGTCACCGCGAAGGGAGAGAGGTCTAGCTCAGGGTGCAAGCAAGCAACCTGAAAGAGGGCATCCTCAAACCCTGCTCCATACGAGTCGGCAGTGTCTTTGCTGAGCTCCGCCTCAGTCTTGTTAAAGAGCTCAATATCTTATTGGGTGGCCCGCTCCTCTAGCTTGGCCATCTTAGCCTCTGCCCCCTCTGCCTGCTCCTCCAGATCGATCACTTTGTTATGCAGAGGCAGGATCTTTGCCTCTAGGTGAAGGGCCTCCTGACCCTTGTCAAAGAGCAGCTTCTTGGTCTCTTTCTTCGATTGGCGGAGGCTGCTCAGCTCTTGGTTCAAGGCTGTTTTGTGGTTGGCAAAGACCTAGGCTTGGAGGGCAAGTTCCCCTTTCATCCTTGCCTCTGCTTGGCTCACAAAGGCAAGGGAGTTGATGAGGAACTCTCCAAGGCTCTAGCCTATGCGCTCCCTCAACAAGTCTCTACCGCCTCCTTATCTTGGAAGCACTTGAGGGCTTGTTGGAGTATGATGGGGAGCGCAGGGGCAGGGGGCACTTGGTCACCCCCAGGAGTGCTCTCCCCATCGCCTTCGAGCACGGGATGTCCGCAAGGAGAAGAGCCGCTGGGGGGGTTGTCCTTGAATGATGGAGGGTGGTCATCAGTAGCAGAGAGTGAGGTTGCCGCAACCCTCACCCTTGGCCTCTTGAAGACAAGGCCCTCCTCGGTGTCCTCGTCCTCGGAGTCGATCGCAACCACCCCTTTATTCTTATCAGCAGGGGCTGGGTTAGGTGAGTCCTGGGCAACAATTAGAGGACCGGCAGGGGCTGAGCCACTTGCACCAGTAGGTGCCGCTTGGCAGCGAGGAATCAACTCAGCCAGTTTTTTCCTCTTCTCCTCATTGAGCACCATACCTGCACCAAGACAATGAAACATGAGAAGATAATCTTACATGGCATACAACTAGCAACAAGAAGCACAAGAGCCATAGTATGCAAAGGGTAAATCAGTGGATGCACAAGCATGAAAAGAGGAAGCGCGTCATGTGTAAGCTAACAATAGACATGCAAAATGAGGTAGGGAAAAGGTAGAAGTACCGATGTAACCCTTGAGGGCCTTGGCGTCGAACTCATGCTTGATCAGTTGAGCAGTGTTAAACACCACTCCCAAGCTTGAGACAAGCTGACATAGTTCATGATCAGGGGGAGTCAGCTCCTCAAGACCACCGGGTTTCTTGAACTTCAGTTTCTCCACCTAGTAAAGGGGGAACCCATCTAGTAGGGTGGGGTCATGATGGGTGCAACACACCTTAAAGAACTTCCCTTTAAAGCCCTTATAAGATTGCTGGAAGAGGGTTAGGAGAACTCTCCCCGCCACCCCGTTGAAGCTTACCCAAAGCTTCTTCCTAGGCTCTTTACCTCAAAGAAGTAGAGGAAGACATCCACTGAGGGGGTGTGCCCTAGATGGTTGCATAGGATTGCAAACGCCTTCACGAAGGCCCAGTTGCTGGGGTGCAGTTAGGCAGGGGCCACATTTATTTCAGTTAAGAGCGCCCGCTCGAACCCAGTGAGTGGCAAACGAAGTTTGATCCACTTGAAGATGGTGGCGCATAGGAATAAGAAGGGTTCCCCATCATTGACACAATTGTCAGCACATACAGGTTTGCCCTTCGCGCAGGGTCGAACGGAGACATAAGCGTCGCACTCCCTCCCGAACACGCGGGTCATACAGGCAGTCTGGTCCTCCCTGTGCTGTGTCACGTCCCCACTGGAAGTGAGTTGGGAGGTCTCAGCAAGGAGGTCCTCAGAGGCCTAGGGGTAGAGGGCTTTCTAATCAATGTTGGGGGGAGGTTGGAGGTGGTTTTGGTTCTAGCCATCTTGAAGAAAGCTAAAAAGGGAGAGACAAAAAGGAAGAAAGACAAGGGTTTAGAAGAAGTGACGGTGTGACTCAATGAACCAGAGAAATAGAAGCGAAGAACACAACAGTGTAAAATGCAAGAAAACCTAAAGTGCAAAAATCTTAAACAGACTCAGAGCAATTATAGCATGTTATGAGCAGCGAAATCACGAAACAAGAGCAAGTCATGAGATAAAAATCGAACCTTTAAAGTAGTTGAGGGTTAAAGGTCAAGATTGATGAAAGAGAAGTGAGAGCGTCCGAGAGAAGGAGAATGATCGAAGAGAGTTTGTAGTGAAATGATGAAACAGTGAAGAAGCGCGGGGTTTTGAAAGAGTTAACGTAAACAAGGGAGCGCAAGCGGCAATAATTCCTAGTCGTTGATCAAGCCACGTGTGCACAGATTAAAATGAGTACAGAGAGACGTCATTTTGGCGCACTGTTCACGTCCTTTCACCCAGTGCCACGTAGATCACCAAGGGCGACGACTTAGTCTCTTCGCTGAATAAGTTAAAAGCTCAAGACTCGGGGGCTTGTGTACCGACCAATCCTCGGACATCGAAGACCGCTAGCAATGGTGGGCCACGTAAGTTGGGTCCCACAAGCAATGTGAGACAGCGTCCCACAAGCGGCATGAGCCAACGTGTCGATTAGTGGTCGGATGTCGATCACCAGGATATGCCAACGTATACTCGACAATAGAGTAAGGCCGATGTGACGTCGGGCATCGGTGGTTCAAACAGCTAAATTGGGACATGAAAGGTGGACCCCAGGAAACACACCAGTTATAAGTGAAATGTCCTGAGGTTTGAGGAAGCCTGAGTCATAAGGTGCTCATGCGTGTGGTGTGAATAACGCATTTGGGCACGGCACAAGCAAAGGGCCCTGGGGGTGCTAAAGCCCGTTAGGGTTGGGTTTCCCAGGGGCAGACCACATGCATGGCACGTGAACAGTTAAGGCACCCCTAGAACGGATGGCCCCAGAGACTAGGAGCACAAGTTGGTACCCAGGTGGTCATTCCGTTAGAGGTTGCACTCCAGCAAGGGGAGCCTTACGCGCTAGATTACACTAAGACTGGGTAATAGCGACGCAAGGGCATTCCTCCAGAAACCCTAAATGTGGGTAACGAAAATAGAGGAAACCCTAGACTATATAAAGAATAGTAAGAAACCCTAAAGAGGTATGTAGTTTTTGAAACTATAACTATTACTCTCACATATTTTTTCTTGCCCTAGGATTGACTTGAGCGTCGGAGTGCAAACGGCCTCTAGGGCGCCCCTTTGGTCTTTGCAGGTACAGGTGTTTCGATCCAAGGAAAGCACAAGCCTAGGCGGAGATAAGAGGGCGTGTGAACGTCATTAGAGTCAGCCGACAAGTGAGTCAACCGGTAAGAACAATGATGGTCCAAGGGGGGCTTGTCATGAGTGACCACAGCTCCCAAAGGTCTAGGTCGCCTACCTCTTCTAGATCCCCAAGTGAGGGTGAAAGTGAGATTCAATGCGAGGGAGACTTATTAGTAGTGAGGCACATGCTAGGCCAAGTTTTAAAACCCGTTGATGAAAGTCAAAGTGAAAACATTTGCCACACTAGATGCCTCATTAATGATAAGTTGTGTTCCTTGATAGCAGATGGGGGGGAGTTGTGCGAATGTGGCCAGCACAAGAGTAGTAGAACACCTTGGGTTACGTACTGATCCGGACGGTCATTGGTAGTCGATGACGTCAGCAGCAGATGATCATGTGGACCAGTCACAGGGTGACACGTGGCATGAGATAGCAGGCGAATCAGGGAGGAGACCACTTAGAACGGTGATCGGTGGTCAGTTACCAAGTGGCCACCACCCCCAGATCGGTGCCTAGATAAGCGCCTGGAAGCAGAGTGCGGAAAGTAATGAGGCACCGCACGGTCGTCGGTGGAAGGTCATGAGGCACCGCACGGTCGTCGGTGGAAGGTCATGAGGCATCGCACGGTCATCGGTGGAAGGTAATAAGCCACCGCACAGTCATCGGTGGAAAGTAATGAGGCACCGCACGGTCATTGGTGGATAGTAATGAGGCACTGCTCGGTCGTTAGTGCGTGCAGAGCGCGACCGATCATCGAGGTTCTTGCCAACACGTGTTAAGCTAGGACCCAGGTTCCCAGCGAGAGCGTTACGCATGCACCTCGCATGATGTCAAACTAGAAGACGTGCGGTGAGACCATGCAGGCAGGATGCGCCTGGTGAGTGTGCTTAGAACAGCCACACCTGGTGCTCTCCTGGGAGCATGCACCCACTCAGAGGATGTACGGTGAGACCATGCAGGCAGGATGCGCCTGGTGAGTGTGCTCAGGCCAGCCACACCTGGCGCTCTCCTGGGAGCATGCGACTCACTCAGAGAGAAGAAACGCGCTAAGTTACTCCGTAAGAGGATAACTTAGCCACACAGAGAAAAGCGCAGAAGCCCTTCGGATGTGACACGTGTACGATTAGATGTCAGCTGCATGCCTCCACGTGTCACCATCTGAGAGAGGCGCGACCCAGTATAAAGGTACTCCACCTCATGTAAGGTAGACACAGAATTACACTTCTTACAGTTTTTACACTACACACAGTTTCTGAGTCATTGTGGGGACGTTTAAACACGTTGCACAGTGATAACATAATTGAGTTACACAGAGAGAGGGAGTGGATCTGAGCACACACGAGTCTCACAGAGAGATTCAGTGACAGTTTTTGGTGTTCCTGTTGCCTGACTTGAGCGTCGGAGCTACAACTGCCGCTAGAGGCGCCGTCTGTGTGTTTTGCAGGCATCGTTTGGAGTTCCAACGAAGGTTCTTGGAGCGTTCTTGCAGAACACGCAGTTGCAGAAGGCTAGACGAAGGAGTGACGAGGCATATCCTCCACGTTCGAGTCCGCGGCAAGATCACGTACCATCTCTCATGCAAAGCCCTATAAGCTTTAGTGGTTAAGTGAAGAGGGGGAGATCATAGTTAATAAACAAGTCGTCATAGCCTTTTCTATTGGTAAATATAAGGATGAGGTCTTGTGTGATGTTGTACCTATGGAAGCTACACACATTCTTTTAGGTAGTCCATGACAATATGATAGGAAACTTTACATGATGGCCTTACCAACAAAATCTCTTTTCACTTCCATCGGCATAAGATCACACTAAAATCTCTCTCACCAAAAGAAGTCCATCCGGACCAAGTGAAAATGAAAGAAATGAAAGAGAAAGAAAAAGAAAAAAAGAGTGCTAAGAGAAGCCTTCTCATCTCAATTAAAGAGGTAAAAAAGGTAATGCTTACCCAAAAGTCTATCTATATAGCTTTTCCCAGGACCCTTAAGAGTGAGTCAGCCAAAGATAGTCCTTTATGTGTGGAAAATTTGGTAAAGGAATTTGAAGATGTGTTTCAAGATCCCCCTAAAGGATTACCACCTCTAAGGGGAATTGAGCACCAAGTAGATTTCATTCATGGAGCTTCTTTACCAAATAGGCCAGCATATAGGACCAATCCAACTGAGGCCAAAGAGATTCAACAACAAGTAGAGGCGTTAATAGCTAAGGGGTAGGTGCAAGATATCATGAGTCCTTGTGTTATGCCTGTGATTCTTGTCCCTAAAAAGGATGGGAGTTGGAGGATGTGTACAGATTGCAGCGCTATAAACAACATAACCATCAAATATAGGCATCCCAATCTTAGATTAGATGACTTGTTCGATGAGTTACATGGGTCTCAAGTATTTACCGAAATTGATCTTAAGAGCGGTTATAACCAGATACGGATTAAACCGGGTGATGAAAGGAAAATGACCTTTAAGACCAAATTTGGTTTATATGAGTGGTTAGTCAAGCCCTTTGGCTTAACCAATGCTCCAAGCACCTTCATGCGACTTATGCACCATGTTTTAAGACCCTTCATTGGCAAGTTTTTAGTGGTTTACTTTGATGATATTCTCATCTACAACTTATCTTTAGAGGAACATAAACAGCATGTTAGGCAGGTTCTAGAAACCCTTAGGAAGGAAAAATTGTATGCTAATCCTAAAGAATGTGTGTTTGCAATAGACCACATAGACTTCCTAGGGTTTGTGGTAAGTTCACAAATGTGGATGAAGCAAAGGTTGCAGCAATTAAACATTGGCCCACACCCACCAATGTTAGTGAGGTATGAAGCTTTCATGGCCTTGCTAGTTTTTATAGGAGGTTTGTGAAAGACTTTAGTACCATTGTCGCACCTCTCAATGCCATAGTAAAGAAGGATGTTGTGTTTAAATAGGGCCAAGAACAAGAAAAAGCTTTTGAAACTTTGAAAGATAAGTTGACTAAGGCACCCATTTTAGCACTCCCTAACTTTACTAAGACATATGAGATTGAATGTGATGCCTCTAATATAGGCATTAGGGCAATCCTCCTTCAAGAGGGTCACCCTATAGCTTATTTTAGCGAGAAACTCAAGGGGAGCCATCTCAATCACTCCACCTATGATAAAGAACTTTATGCTCTTGTAAAAGCCTTGCAAAATTGGCAGCACTACCTTTTTCCAAAGGAATTTGTGATCCATAGTGATCATGAATCCCTTAAGTATTTGAAAGGCCAAAGCAAGCTCAATAAGAGACATGCCAAGTGGGTGGAGTTCATTGAGCAATTTCCTTATGTGATCAAACATAATCAAGGTAAAACAAACATAGTTGTGGACGCTCTTTCAAGAAGACATACCTTGCTAAATGTTTTGGATGTTACATATTTAGGCTTTGATCACATAAAGGAAATTTATAAAGATGACCTTGATTTTTCTCACTTCTATCAAGAGTGCTCAAATTGAGGACACCAAGACTTTTTCATACATGATGGTTTTTTCTTTAAAGGGAAAAGACTTTGTGTTCCTTAAGGGTCTTTGAGACAATCTCTTGTTAGAGAGGCACATGAGGGTGGACTTACGAGACACTTAGGGGTAGCTAAAACTTTAGACACCTTGCATGAGCATTTCTTTTGGCCTCACATGCGCAAATCCGTACATAGCTTCTGTGACAAGTGCATAGCATGTAGGAAGGCTAAGTCTAAAGTGCAATCCCATGGTTTATATACCCCTATTCCCATCCCTAATATGCCTTGGGTAGATATTTCCATGGATTTCATTCTAGGTCTTCCCAAGACATCTAAGGGTATGGATTCTATTTTTGTGGTTGTTGATAGATTTTCACAAATGAATTATTTTATTCCATGCCACAAAGTAGATGATGCTACTCATATTGCAAATCTCTTCTTTAAGGAAGTAGTTAGATTGCATGGGCTCCCTAAAAGTATCGTATCTAATAGGGATTCTAACTTCTTAAGTCACTTCTAGCGAACTTTGTAGGGAAAACTTGGAACTAAACTCTTGCTTTCTACTACTTGACATCCCTAGACTAATGGTCAAATAGAAATGGTGAATAGGATTTTGGGTCAAATGTTGAGATCCCTTATTTCAGGCAACCCAAGGGTGTGGGAAAACTTGATACCTCATATTGATTTTGCCTATAACCAAGTAGTTAATTCTACTACTTGATGTGAGTTGATTTTATGATTGTTCATTTTTATGGTGACACTTTACTTAGGATTGGATTTTATGAGACAAGTATGGTGAGAACCTAAGGAAAATCCCCACTGGACATTAACTTAACCAAGTAGTTAAGTAGATGTGAAGGTTCATTTCACAAAGGCAAAAGGAAAACACAATTATAAGGTGATGATGATGACAAGTTATGGTGTAGAATTACATAAGGAAAACAAGAGCAACATATAAAAATCGAATAGACATAATGAAGCAAAATAAGAACATGTTTATGAATAGATGGAATGATAATGGAAGGAAAAGATGAAGGAAAAGGAAGCTTATGAGAAATGGAATTGAGAATGTTTGCATGACACTTGGATGTTGAAATGACTCCAAGATAAGTGAAGGATGCCGCCACTTAAGAGCTCTCAAAACTCACAAGATAAGACCAAGAGAGGAGGAATTTTACTCACTCACAAATCACACAAAAATTGTGTATAGTTTCTTTACTCTAATTTTCAACTTGTGAATACATGAGGTAGGCCTCCCTATTTATAGATTTAGGAGCCTTGCAAAGCAAGCTTAAAGGGTAAAATGGGAAAAGGGAAAAAAGTGGGCAGATATAGGGTTTGACTAAGTCAATCCCGTATTCTTGGCTTATGCTTCTAGATATTAGGTCAAAATACCTTCAAATGGGCTAGGAACAAGCAAGAATGCTACCCACACCCCCTACTAAGCTAAAGGCACTTTATTCTACCTTATTTCTACTATTTGGACCCCTCATTTGAGCCCAACATTTTTCTAAATATTTAATAAGACTAATAGGAAGAACTGCAAGTGCTCTGGACCTTGTCCATTCCTCCTATTGAAGAGGTCTTCCTTTTCTTGTTAAGATGACCCTTTATAGTTGGCATTCTTGGTCATCTTCTTGTGGACTTGGTTTTGGAGTCTTTGTGGGTTTGTATCACTACTTCCCACACCCCTTTTGAGGTTGTGTATGGGTTTAATCCCCTCACACCCCTTGATCTCCTTCCTATTTCTGTGCTAGATGAGGTGTTGTACAAGGACGGTTTTGAGGTCATGGAGATGATGCGCGCGCTGCAAGATAATGTCGCAACATCGAGAGTTGAGCAGGAGAAGATGCATGCAGAGCTGACTGCATCGCAGAGCAGAAATGAAGAGTTGAACCGTATAAACTGTAACACCCCTCAAAATATAGTTCATTTTTATATAATGAAAATAAAGGTGACACAATAATATCAAAAATTTAACATAGATATATACATAATAAAAATTCATCCATTAATACAAATGTGCCTCAAAATAATATCCATTTTCGAGGAAGTTTTAATACATCTCCATACAGGAGTTTTCAAACTAAGACAAAACAACATCATTCAAAAACCAGCGATCTCCTCCTCCAGAAATGCTCACTGAGGAGCTCTACTACCTGCAATCTCATCTGCTCCCGTGCAAATATACACGATCATCACAGGTTTAAGAAAAACAACCACGATACAAAACAAAAGGGTAAGCTAGATATTTTAAAAACTTTAAATATGAAACTTTATATCAAAAGAAAGCATAAATCTTCACACCATTCATAATCTATAACAGTTTCAGCCATCAATATCCCCATATTCCACAAACTCGTCAAGTGTCTATTCAATACATTCAATACTCATGGTTCACACGTCAGACTTTCCACTGACTCATAACATATAGACACATGACTCTACTTCCGGAAGACTCGTGCGTTGAACTTAGCATCCAGAGGCCTGCACCTGTCATACGAAATTGCTGTAAAGTTCCCACAGCTATGTGCATCAACATAATGTCGATCTCAATCTCAATATCCTCACTCTCTCAGTATGACAGGGTTAATCCATATAACAGGTCAAGTCAGTTATCTTTCAAACGACTTACCCATACATATGGACCTCCTTCGACTCTCACCAACTGAATGACTTCATCTATGTGATTCCATCATATCAGCAGAGTCAGGATCGCCTCATTCACAGGATACTCACAGATCAATACACCCTCATAAAATCTCCACACGGTATTTTCTTTCCTGAGAATACTATGCTTTGATCACTCTTTCACATTCATCCAGTACATCATACCACACGTAAAAGCACAACTGCATCATATAATATTTTGAATCTTTTCTTAAACAATCACAATCACAGAAATAATCACGCCAAAGTTCAGATTTTCGAATATCACACGCATTTCACAATTCAATCTCAAATAGTTTCAAACGACACTAAAACAGGGGAGTTCGAAATCAACATTAAACCCGGCGATCACGTCGCCCCACACATAAAACAGAGCATCCTGCAAGAAAGTTTGAAAATCGGCGACCACGTCGCCCCAACTTCAGAATCTTCTAGCCTAAGGTTTTTATTGAACGAATGCTAGCTTCCCTTACCTGGACTTGCGTAAAATCTCACTAAGAGCTCCAAAACCCACAGAAGCTTAAAGATGCCTTAACTCTGTTTTAGGGCTTTGCGCAGAAAACTTGCAGAGAACAACGTCAGGAATCCAGGGTAGTCGCCGATCTTCAACTGGTTCGCTAGGATGTCTGAACGCAGGGAGAAGGAGAGGAAAGGAACAGAGAACCAACGCTAACTCACTCAATCACTCTCGAACCACAACAACGTCCACTGCCTCTCAGGAGTGAGTTTTGAATCTAAACCAACTTTCCCAGAAATGCCGCTACCACCACCCACTCTGCAGGAAAGCTTGTGTGCACACTTCCTTGAACAGTATGACCACGTGGGTCTCTGCGCATACCAACTCTCTGATGCTACTATTCTGAAACACTCCTAATGTCTACGTGTCGCGCATGCAGAACGTTCATGCTGGGAGCCTGGGTCCCACCTTATCTATGTGAAATATGACATCGCGCGATAACCATCCACCGATGACTGCTCGCGCGATAACCATGCCTCTCATACCGGCGATGACCGATGCCTCTCATACTGGCGATGACTGATTCCTCACTCTGGCAGACAACCGATGTCTCACCCTGGAGGACCACCGATGTCCCACCCTGGCAGACAACCGATGTCTCACCCCTGGCAGACCACCGATGTCTCACCCTGGCAGACCACCGATGTCTCACCCTGGCAGACCACCGATGTCTCACCCTGGCAGACCACCGATGTTCCACCCTGGCAGACAACCGATGTCTCACCCTGGCAGACCACCGATGTCTCACCCTGGCAGACCACCGATGTGCCACCCTGGCAGACAACCGATGTCTCACCCTGGCAGACCACCGATGTGTCTCCCATCCTGGTTGATGACCGATGCTCCTCTCATCCTGTTGGCGATCTCTTGTCGCCCTTGTGTGTGACGAGAAAACATCACCTTACTCTGGTCACCGATGTCACATCGTCACACCTTGCTGAAGGTTCATCCTCCCATTATGTTACGTCCAAGGTATCACCTCCAGATGGCTTGGTGATGTCGGTAGCTTCACATTTCGAAGAATAGATCAGCACTACTCCTCGTGCGCCCATGCATGCAACACTAAGGACGATTTCTTATGCTCAAGCATAGAGCTTCGCATGCCCAGCGTATCTAAGGCTTAACCCACACCTTGATACGCGTGGTTTTTGGAACCCACTATGGTTAATCCAGCATCTTGACCACATACTAAGTGCACTCCCGTCGATCACGTACACCATAGGCGATTGGCGATCATGTGTCCTCTAGGCGACAGGTGATTATGTGCCAGAGAAGTCGGAGATCGCCTCCGTCTTCAACAACGGTGATCTCGTAGACTTCTAAGCTACACTTTTCTTCCTTTACTCTTCTTGATCCACATGTCTTCCTCGAGCACACCCACGTGATTACCTCACGATAAAGTCATCGCACCTGACTACTTGGTTGATACAATGGTCAGCCGACCAACCTCTACCAGCTGACCCCAGACCTTGGGCGACGTCCGAGGTCCGACTACTACGAAACTTCTATTACCAGCTCTTTGTATTTTAAATAATAACATCTTCTGAAATTATTTAAATATAACACTTTCATTCCAATTAAAGTTTCTAGGTCCTTACATAAACGAAGAGTTGCGTAGGGAAATGCAGGCGCAGAAGGAGCGCGCAGTCGAAGCTAGGACGTCGATGCCGCCATCGCCTCCTAGAGCATTCCCTAATCCTTTCTCCCCCGAGATCATGAACATAGTGGTGCCTCCCAACCTGGTGGGAGTGAAGGCGTCGTTCACGGGGGTGGAAGATCAAGAAGCACATCTGACGGCCTTCCACACTCAGATGATGCTGTCTAGAGGCTCAGACGCTGTGTACTGCAAAATGTTTATGAGTACACTGAGCGGAATAGCTATGGAGTGGTTCGTGAGCCTGCCAGAGGGCCACATCACCTCCTTCCATCAGTTTTCGAAGCTGTTCACGGAGCAGTATATCGTCAACAGAGCGCCACCAGTGGTATCCTACGATCTGTTCAGCGTGCGCCAGTACCAGGGGGGAGTCGCTGAGGACTACCTCAACCGTTTTGGTGCGTAGGTGGTGAGATTGCCTAGCAAGGACGAGAACATGTTGGTGCATGCATTCAAGAAAGGCGTACTGCCTGGTCCTTTCAGTGAATCGCTCATCAAGAGCCACCCTGCCACCTTCGCTGAGATTCGGCGACGCGCGGTGGCGCACATAGTAGCAGAGACAGAGGTCTCTGAGAAGAGAGGCAGTGCTGCACCATCGAAGCCGCGCGGAGGTCAGGGGAAGCAGCAGCAACAGGCGCGGGTGCATGAGGCCAAGGAAGGGAAAAAGACGCAGGGAAGGCCCCGTCCCTATGCACCCAGGAAGGACCAGACCAGGGGGCGTGCAAGGGAGAACAACGCACCCCCTAGGTATGATTTCGTCGTAGAGTTGGCGGAGCTGATCGCCATCCCTGCCGTGGCTGCAAGACTCCGAGTACCAGAGAAAACTGACAAGGTACTTGGAAGGAAGAAGGATGAGTGGTGTGAATTCCATCAGGCTTATGGACACACACTCCACACCTGCCTGGCATTGGGGCATCAACTTGCTGAATTGATGAAGACAGGATTCCTGACGGATTACCTGCGGGAGGCGCAAGGTGATCGCGCTTCGGGGTCCCAGGCAGGTGATCAGCAACATGAAATCCCTGTGCATGGGGAAGTGAGGACGATCGAGGGGGGCTTCTCTGGTGGAGGGTGCTCCGCATCGCAAAGAAGAAGGTACGCACGCTCAGTGATGGCTGTAGACTCAGTGAATGAAGGCCATTTCCCCGAGGTGGATATCACATTCACAAGGGCTGATCTGCAGGACGTTGTACCCCACGACAACGATCCTGTGGTCATCTCCCTTGTGACAGCAGGAAGACGAGTGCACAGGGTGCTCGTAGACCAAGAAAGCTCAGCGGACGTCATGTTCTGGCTGACGTTCAACAAGCTGCAGCTGTCCCTTGATCAGCTGAGGCAGTATGTTGGGTGTCTTTATGGCTTCGCGGGGGACCAGGTCGAGGTGCGGGGCTACATAGAGCTGAGAACGACGTTCACCGATGGAGTGGCATCCCGCACAGAGAAGATAAAGTACTTGGTGGTGAATGCCCCATCTGCATACAATATCTTGCTGGGAAGACCCACGCTCAACAGGTTGGGTGCAGTGCCATCGACAAGGCACATGAAGTTGAAGCTGCCGTCGATGGAAAGGGCTGTCATTACCATCAAGTCAGATCAGGCTGAGGCTAGGCGCTGTTATGAGAACAGCCTCAAGTAGAAGAGAAGCATCTGCCATGTCACTACGACACCACCATCAGGCGTGCTCGAGGAGCGATTGGTGGTTCGTGGTACACAGGCAGATCAGGTGATGGAAGATGCTACGCTGGGGGGCTCCCAGGTAGCTAAGGTGGAAGCTGAAGCAGGGGGCATGATCGCTCCTCGTGAGTCAGGCATCGCCAGGGCGATCATAGCCAATGAAAGGAGACCCCATCCAGCCAAGGGATGGGTGGAGGTGGAAATAAGGGGGAAGAAGTTTAAGTTGGGGGGATCGCTCGCTGCAGAAGAACGAGCACAGATCGTCGGTGTGATTGAAAGGCACATGGGTGCCTTTGCATGGTCAGCTTCTGACATGCCAGGGATCGACCCCGATTTCCTTTGCCACCACCTGTCGATGGATCCCAAGGTGCGAGCGGTGCACCAGAGGCGAAGGAAATTCAATGAAGAGAGGAGGAAGGTGATCCACGATGAGACGCACAAGCTCCTTGCCGCGGGACATATCATAGAAATCCAGTATCCCGAGTGGTTGGCGAATGTGGTACTGGTGCAGAAGTCAAACAGCAAGTGGAGGATGTGCGTGGACTTCACTGACCTCAATAAGGCCTGCCCCAAGGACTCCTACCCTCTCCCCAGTATAGATGCCTTGGTGGACAGCACGTCAGGAGGAAAGCTCCTCAGCTTTCTGGACGCGTTCTCAGGCTACAACCAGATCAGGATGCACCCCATGGATGAGTGCAAGACCGCTTTCATGACAGAACGATCTTGCTACTGCTACAAGGTAATGCCGTTCAGGCTGAAGAACGCGGGAGCTACCTATCAGAGACTTATGGATAGGGTGCTCTCGCCCATGCTTGGAAGGAACGTGCATGCATACGTAGATGACATGGTGGTCACGTCGCGAGAGAAGGCGCATCATGTAGCTGATCTGGAGGAACTTTTCACCACCATCGCCAAGTACAGGTTGAAGCTCAATCTTGAAAAGTGTATCTTTGACGTGGAGGCTGGGAAGTTCTTGGGCTTCCTCCTAACAGAGTGAGGGATCGAGGCGAATCCAGGGAAATGCGCAGCAATCGTGGCGATGAGGAGCCCAACGACGGTGAAGGAGGTGCAGCAGCTCACCGGTCGGTTGGCCGCATTGTCACGGTTTATGTCTGCTGGGGGAGAGAAGGGTCATCCATACTTCCAGTGTCTCAAGCGCAACAGCAGATTCCTTTGGACACAGGAGTGCGAAGAAGCCTTCCTACAGCTGAAGGAGTATCTGGCGAGCCCACTAGTGTTGTGCAAACCACAAGTGGGCACCCCTCTTCGTCTGTACTTTGTTGTGACGGAGAGGGCAGTCAACCCAGTCCTGGTACAAGAGCCAGATCATGTCCAGAAGCCTGTGTATTTTGTGAGTAAGGTGCTGCAGGGCCCTGAAACAAGGTATCAGGCTCTGGAGAAGGTCGCTCTGGCGGTAGGTTTTTTAGCTAGAAGGCTCAGACACTACTTCCACAGCTTCACCGTAGTGGTCATGACAGACTTGCCCATCCAGAAGGTGTTAAAGAAGCCAGACGTAGCAGGAAGGATGGTCAAGTGGGCTGTGGAACTCTCAGAATTCGACATCCAGTACGAGCCCCGAGAACCGATCAAAGGGCAGGTGTTCGCCAATTTCGTGGTCGAGCTGTCGTCGGTCGCGACACCTGCAGAAAGCGTAGATTTTCGATGGGTCTTATCGGTGGACGGCTCCTCCAATCAGCAGGGGAGCGGTGCTGGAGTCATTCTGGAAGGCCCGAACGGGGTACTGATCGAGCAGTCCCTTCGCTTTGCCTTCAAGGCCAGCAACAATCAGGCGGAGTACGAAGCCCTGATCGCAGGAAAGTTGCTGGCAAGAGAAATGGGAGCAAGAAGTCTAGTGGCTAAGAGCGACTCGTTGCTAGTCATTGGACAAGTTACAGGAGAGTTCCAGGCGAAAGTTCCTCAGATGGTAGCCTACCTGGAGTACGTACAGCTCTTGAAGATGTCCTTCGATGAGTTTGAATTGGTTCATGTGCCTCGAGAGCAAAATGCTAGAGCAGACCTGCTTGCCAAGCTGGCCAGCTCAGGCAAAGGGGGAAGGCAGAGGACCATCATTCAGGAGACTCTGAAGGTGCCACGAGCGTTCGTGTCAGACAACCAAGTGCTTCAAGTATCCAAGTCGATGGAGCATCTGGCGATCAGTCATCAGTCCCTGACTCAGGAAATGCTGAAAGCGCCGAGGGTGAGGGCGTGACCGGCAAGGACCGATGAGGCGATGGAAGTCTGCGCTGTCAAGGAGCCCGATACGTGGATAACACCGTACCAGTTGTACCTAGAAGATGGTGTGCTTCCACTGGACCCGACAGAGGCGAAGAAGATAAAGAAGAGCTCGAGTAAGTTTACTCTAATTGATGGGAATCTGTTTAGATTTGGCTTTTCCCATCCTGTATAAATCTGCGTGCATGGGGAGCAATGCACCAGACTCATGTCGGAGTTGCACGAGGGGGTGTGCGGAAGCCACGTCGGTGGTCGCGCTTTGGCAAGTAGGATCCTCCGCGTGGGGTACTACTGGCCAACGCTGAAGGAAGACTAGGTGAAGTATGCTCAGCGATGCAAACAGTGCCAACTTCATGCAGACTGGCATAAGGCACCCCCCGAAGAGTTGAAGTCCATCCATAGCCCGTGGCCATTTCACACGTGGGGAATCGACATCCTGGGACCTTTTCCTCTGGCGATCAGGCAGATGAAGTTCCTCATAGTGGCCATCGAGTATTTCACCAAGTGGGTGGAGGCAGAACCAGTGGCGCACATCACCGCTCAGAAGGTCGAGCATTTTTTCTAGAGGAACATCGTCTGTCATTTCGGAGTACCCAAGAGGCTAGTATCCGATAATGGCACTCAGTTCACCAGTCATCAGTTGAGAAAGATGTGCGAAGAGTTGATGATACAACAAGTGTTCGCCTCGGTAGAACACCCGCAGACCAACGGGCAGGTGGAGTCAGCCAACCGAGTGCTACTCAGGGGACTGAAGCGAAGACTAGAGAAAGCTAAGGGGAATTGGGCAGAAGAAGTTCCCAGAATTCTATGGTCTTACCATACCACTCCACAGTCTAGCACCCATGAGACACCCTTTAGTCTTGTCTATGGGACAAATGCTATGATCCCCGTGGAGATACAGGAGAGCTCCCCTAGATTTCTGAACTTCATCGCCGAAGAGTCCAATCAAGAGCGAAAGGTGAATCTCGATCTCTTAGATGAAGTGCGAGAAGAAGCCAGAGTTAGTGCCGAAGCTGTCAAGAGAAGAGTAGAACGCAGGCACAACTCCAAGGTGAGGCTCATGCGCTTCCAGGAGGGCGATCTGGTGATGAGGAAAGCACATCAGAATGTGATGGAGAACAAGTTATCTCTAAAGTGGATGGGTCCATACAGAGTAGTTGAGGCATTGGAGAATGGAGTTTATCGGCTGGAGACTCTGGATGGAGCAGCTATCCCCAGGACGTGGAACGCCACACACTTGAAATTCTACTTTAGTTAAGGTGTAAAGTAGATGCGTTCTCGTGCCATATACACACTCAATATATATACTGTAAACAGTTGAGCAGATCAGGGGGCACTCTTTTCCCTAAGGAGGGTTTTTAACGAGGCCACCCAATAAAAAAGATTTCAGTATATCAAGTGTGCAAGTGTTTCCCAGTTTAACATTCTCCTTGCCCCAGGTGCAAGTGCAGGTGATCGGTTGGAGCCTACTCGCCCCAGGCGCGAGTACGGACAACCAACCTAGATCCTCCTCACCCCAGGCGTGAGTGCAGGCAGCTAAGGTTTGAAAAACCAGGGGTACTAGTAAGACCAAGAGAGGGAAAGGGAGGATTTCGAGAAACGTCCTTACCCACTTGGCATATACCAATATTGGCTTAGTAAAGCCCTCAGTTAAGGCTCTTCTCACCCCAGGAGTGAGAAAGGGATAGAATAACCCGATTCGCACGAGGTCGATGACCTTGAGGCAGGCAAGAGGGGTCATCGAGAAACACTCTTCCTCCCCAGAACAAGGTGTCATCAACGGTGATCGGCGTTTAGATCTTAAGGTCGATGACCTTGAGGCAGGCAAGAGGGGTCATCAAGAAACACTCTTCCTCCCCAGAACAAGGTGTCATCGATGGTGATCGGCATTTAGATCTCAAGGTCGAGGACTGTGAGGCAAGCAAGAGGGGTCATCGAGAAACACTCTTCCTCCCCAGAACAAGGTGTCATCAACGGTGGTCGGTGTTCAGATCTTAAGGTCGATGACCTTGAGGCAGGCAAGAGGGGTCATCAAGAAACACTCTTCCTCCCCAGAACAAGGTGTCATCGATGGTGATCGGCGTTTAGATCTCAAGGTCGAGGACTGTGAGGCAAGCAAGAGGGGTCATCGAGAAACACTCTTCCTCCCCAGAACAAGGTGTCATCAACGGTGGTCGGTGTTCAGATCTTAAGGTCGATGACCTTGAGGCAGGCAAGAGGGGTCATCGAGAAACACTCTTCCTCCCCAGAGCAAGGTGTCATCGACGGTGATCGGCGTTCAGATCTTAAGGTTGATGGCCTTGGGGTAAGCAAGAGGGGTCAACGAGAAACACTCTTCTTCCCCAAAACAAGGCATCATCTTTGGCGTTCAGGCCCTCTATGCACTTAGCGCTGGAGTGACAGAAAAGTAAAGCAAAGCCTGAAGCGCGATGACTGATGAGTGGTGAACTAACATGCTAGTCGGTGGTCGGTGGTAAAAGCTTTGAGTAAGAAAGCTTTTCCAAGCAAGTTCTTGTGCGATAAGCCGAAGCATTTAGGCCCCGTTAAGTCAGTCATCCAGCACGAAGTTATGCATAAAAACTGTTAAAGACAATGCTAAGGTAATAGTTAGTCGCGATCAAGACAAAAACCAAGTTTGAAGGGTTACAGTGAGATCGCGCTAAAGCCTAAGCTAGTTAACAGTTAGTCACATGCAGAGAGTTAAAGATGGAGAGAGACAAGCAGCTGAAGCAAAGAGATTTCATTCACATCGAAGTCAATACAGAGAGCCTTTACAGTTAAAAGGTTTATACACAAGTTATGTAGCAGAAAAAGAAATTACACAAAAGAAGAAGTTGCAAGGGAGAAGCTCAAGGAGGAGGAATGAGCTTGCCATCGATCACTGAATGGCGGAGACTGAATTGGGTAAGGTCTAAGTCTGGTAGGACGCAGTGAACCTGCTCCAAGGCCATCCTGAACCCATCTATCAAAGCCTCAGCACCAGCAGCCATGGTCTCAGATACATCGGCTTCAAGCTCCTTCTTCTCTTTGGCAAAGGAAGACTCAACCTCTTCCAGTTTGCCCTTGGCTCCTTTGAGCTCCTCCTGGGTCTTGGTCAACTCGCTGTGCGCATTTGTCAGCTTGTTCTGCACCTCGAGGAGTTGGACCTGGACCTCTTCGAGCCTCTTCTCCTTCAGAGCAATCTCCTCCCTAGAAGCCTTGAGATCCTCTGCCTATTTTTCGTTCAGTTGGTGTAAGGAAGAAGTCTCAGCCTCTAAACGGATGTTTTGCCCCTTCAGCTCCATGGCTTGACCATCTAAAGCAGTCACAGCCTCACCCATCAGGAGCACGATCCTGATGGTCTCCTGCACCTGCAGAAAGTATTCTTTCTTGGCCTTCTCCACCATACCACCCAGCATGTTCACTGTTCCGGCCGCTTGACTCGAACGTGGAGGACTGCCTCGTCACTCCTTCGTCTAGCCCTCTGTTCTGCAGGAACGCTCCAAGAACCACCGCCGGAACTCCAAACGCTGCCTGCAAAACACACAGACGGCGCCTCTAGCGGCCGTTGTAGCTCCGACGCTCAAGTCAGGCAACAGGAACACCAAAACTATATCTGAATCTCTCTGTGAGACCCGTGTGTGACTGAAACTCTCAAATGTGTAAGCTGTAAGAATCTGTAAAAAACCCCCTTCTAATTTCGTTAAGAGTTTGTATATATACCTAAGTCTTTCTCTCTCCTGACGGTTATTCCTCCTGACACGTGGATAACATCTGGTCGTACACGTGTCATCATCTGGAGTGTCTGCAGCTGAAACGTTACTTCCACTGTGCCCCTGCAACTAAGTTATCCACACAGGGAGTAGCTTAGTACACAGGCTACTCTGGGTGCAACCTTAACATGGCGAGCTGGTTAACCCTGGGCATTGCAGCTCACACTACACATGGTGGCAGATATGCCACTTATCCTCTGTACCTAGACCATACAACAAGTGCTTGCCAAGTCTTCTCAAACACCCGGCGATGTGCTCTTTCGGCGACTCGCTGACCACCTGATCTCCTAACCTTAACACACGGCGATCATGTGCAATCTAGGCGATTACTGATCCATACCGGCGATGACCGACTACTCATCCTCAAGGCGGTAGGCGATTACTCATCCTCAACGCGATAGGCGATTACTCACATCAAGGCGATAGGCGATTACTCATCATCATAGGCGAGAGGCGATTACCATTCTAAGTGATCGCCTCCCTGACTCGTCTGCTATCCTCTACCACGTGTTGCCCTGTGAATGGTCCACGTGGTCAATTGCTGCTGATGTCATCGACTACCGATGACCGATCGGATCATTCACCATACCTTGAGAAGCTTCAAGGTCACTCATCAAGGAGTCTTTGTTGTGATCAAGCTCTTGGATCTTCTTTTCTAAGAGCTCCTATTTGTGCTGCTGGGTGGAGAATTGCAGGGAGAGTACCAGGTTCTTGGCCAGATGTGCATCCACATCCTGCCCACTCAACGATCATTTCCTGGTTTTGAATGTAATGCCTCGCCAAGGAGATTACCTTGCTGAGGTTCTCGTTGTTAGCCCCAGGAACGCTCGGTTGAGAAGAGGCCCCATCACCTTGAGAGGTTGCAGCAGTGGTTTGCATTGGTGGAGAGGCATGAGGCCTTGGTGGACCCCCTGAGTGAGCAGGTCCACTCCCAGCAGGTAGGTTGGGTGAGCTTGGCGTTTGGCCCACTGGGAGTGGTGGTGCAGGTGGAGCTGAAGGGGAAGGAAGGGTGCTTGGAGAAGGTAGCTGTGGGGGAGATGATGGTGGGGTAGGCGCAGGTGCAGGTTGAGAGTTAGAAGCTAAGGCTCCATCTTCTTCTTCTTCCTCAACCTGCACCACTTCAATTTCTCCAGTCTCAGCTGCTGAAGACCCCCCAATCTCCTGCCGAGTCCTCTTGCAGCGAAGGAGGGGAACCTTACAACTCTCCTCTTCGGTCGAGGGAGCAGCAGCAGCAGCGACAGCAGTGGCTGCGCGAGTAGGGAATGCCTTGACCAGCTTCCTCTTTTTCCTTCCAGCCCCAGGACCTCTTGCAGGTGCCACCGAGAGTGGAGGAGCCGCAAGTGGCTCGGAGGTGGAGGAGGTGGAGACAGGAGCATTCTCGGTCCTGGTTGGTGCAGAAGCAAGCATGGACTGAGCCAGTGCTAGCAAGGCATTCCTCCTATCTTTCCCTGAAGTCATATCTGCATCAAAGGTTAAGAGGAAAAATCAGATAACAAGACTGAATCAGTAAGTTGAAAGCAAATGCGCATGAGAATGCCATGCAGATGCATGGAGTGATGCAAGAGTTAAGTGGAAGGATGATCTACCTATGTACTTCTTCAGGGATACTACATCAAACTCATGTTTGATGAGTGTAGCAGAATTGTATTTCACCCCTAGCAGAAGTCTGCATAGTTCACGTTCATACGGGGTCAGGGCCTCCAAATCCCTGGGCTTCTTGAACTCTACCCCTGGGACCCAGTAAAGTGGGAATCCTTCGAGCAGTGTGGGGTCCCGAGGGGTGGCAGAGATCATGTAAAACTTGCCTTTCCAGTCCTTGAAGGATTGCTGGTATAAGCCTAAGATGACTCTACCAGCAACCCCATTTAAGCTCACCCAAGACCTGTCCCCTGGGTTCTTCGCCTAAAAAAAGTGCAGGAAGACGTCGATGGAGGCAAGGTGACCGAAGTAATCGCACAAAATTTCAAATGCTCGGATGAAGGCCCAAGCATTTGGATGCAGCTGGCATGGTGCGACATTCAACTCCATCGTCAGTTCTTTCTCAAAGAAGGTGAAGGGCAGACGCAACTTCAACCTCTTGAAGATGGTAGAGTACACGAAGGTGAAGGGTACCCCATTGGTAGCCCTGTCATCGGCGCAGATGGGTATCCCTCGTGGAGGAATAAGTACGCCTACTTGGAAGTCATTCTCCTTATGAATGGCGCATGAGGGTTCATCTGGGTCGTTGCTGAGTATGGCTTTTAGGTGATGTGGAGGGAGTTGTGTGGAGGTCTCAACTAGGAGCGCCAAAGAAGCCCACTCATACACCCTGGCCTGGTCTCCAAAGGACGTTGCGGTAGGTTGGGTGGAGTTGGGGCAGAGGGTGGTGATGGTGCAGGCCTTGGGGGCTGGGCACCAGAAGAAGAGGCAACAAGGCGTGCCGTTTGTTTTACACGAGCCATTACCAAAAGCTGCAATGGAGAAAAGGAAGGAGCAAGATCAGATGAATGAAAGAAGAGGGAAATGATGAATGCTTCGGTGAAAAATAGAGGGAGAAAGCAAGAAGGAAGGTTCAGGTGAAGAAGAGGAAGAAGGAGAAGCAGAGAGTGAGAGAGAAGTACAACGAACCCTAGCGCGGGTTGAGAAGAAGAAAACAGAGAAGATGAATGAACAATGATGAAAAACATGAATGCAAACAGAGAAGATGAATGAACAGTGATGAAAAACATGAATGCAAACGGTAGAAATGCTCTAAATGTGCCAAGGGAGAAGAAAAGACAAACCTTTAGATGATCGGAGAAGGTTTGAAGGTCGAAAGATCAAGGAGAATGTGCGCGAAGAAAAGATGAACCTCTAGATGATCAGAGAAGGTTTGAAGGTGGAAAGATCAAGGGGAATGCGCGCGCCTCTTTTGAACGAAGGAAGTGTTAGCGACACTCAGTGTGGGCCATTGATGCGTCCACGTGTCGAGAGATAAAGTGTGGAAGTCATAACGTTAAAGAGCAGACGCGTGAGCAGCACGTGGCGTGGCCCCACCTGCCACATGGACCGAGGGCGCGACCACTTAGTCTCTTCGCTAAGAACGAGTTCACAGCTCGAGACTGGGGGGCTTGTGATCCGGTCGATCATCGGTAGTCGATGACGTCAGCAGCAGATGACCACGTGGACCATTCACAGGGTGACACGTGAAATAAGATAGCAGGTGAATCAGGAAGGAGATCACTCAGAACGGTGATCGGTGGTCGGTTACTAAGTGACCACCACCCGCAGATCAGTGCCTAGATGAGCGCCTGGAAGCAGAGCGCGAGAAGTGATGAAGCACTGATCAGTCATCGGTGCATGGTCATCAGGGTTTCTTGCTACACGCAGTTAAACTGGGACCCAGGCTCCCAGCGAGAGCGTTATGCATGCACCTTGCATGATTCCAAACCAGAAGCAGAAGAGCTGCTCGCCAGTAGGGTCGTGAATGAGGATGGCATAAGAGAGCTAGTAAACTGATCAGTGATCAGTGACTCTCTTAACCCATTACGTGCATGGCACTGTGCAGTGAGATCATGCATGCAGGATGTAGTGCCTGGCGAGTGCGTTTAGACCAGCCACCCCTGGTGCTCTCCTGGGAGCATGCGACTCACTTAGAGGGAAGAAACGCGCTAAGTTACTTCGCAAGGGAATAACTTAGGCGCACAGAGAAAAGCGCAAAGGCCCTTCAGGTGTGACACGCGTACGGTTAGATGCAAGCTGCATGCCTCCACGTGTCACCATCTGAGAGAGAGGCGCGACCCAGGTATAAAAGCACTCCACGTCATGTAAGGTAGGGACGTTTGGACAGTTTTTACAGTTTTTACAGATTTACAAAGTTACACACATTTCTGAGTCATTGTGAGCACGTTTTACACACATTGCACAGTGATAACAGAATTCAGTTAGAGAGAGAGAAAGTGGATCTGAGAGGACACACGAGTCTCACAGAGAGATTCAGAGAGAGTTTTTGGTGGTTCTGTTACTTGACTTGAACGTTGGAGTGCAAACGGCCGTTAGAGGCGCCGTCTGTGTTGTTTTGCAAGCATTGTTTGGAGTTCCAGAGAAAGTTCTTGGAGCGTTCCTGTACAACACGCGGTTGTAGAAGGCTAGACGAAGGAGTGACGAGGCATATCTTCCACATTCGAGTCAGCGGCAGGATCAGAAGGTGTAGATATTAAAATAAGGGGTGCCAATGTATAAAGATAGGTCACACCTTCCATGTGACATAAAGAGTAGGTGTAGGTGTAGTTTTTAGGAGGTGCCAAAGTAGAAAAAAGGTCACACCTCCCATGTGACTCAAGATTGGCTCCAAATTTGAATTAGAATTAGGAGGGAATTTTGAATTTGTTTCACTTTCATTTCAGCCCTCTAAACCTATAAATAGAGGTGCTTGGTCATTGTAAATGCAACATTGAAATTAGAAGAAAATTTACTATACTCAAATTGTGAGTGAATTTTGTTAGACTTGTTCTTGTAACATCCCGCCAAAATACTATACCAATGTATATAATGAAAATAAAGGTAACAAATAGATTGAAGTGAACAAAATATTATATATATGAAATGTAGTTTCTCCTCACAGGGAGTTTAATACAAATTCGGTCAAATTTTCCAGAAACATAAACAAAATACAGTAAAAGAAGCAAAGCAGGCGATCTCCTATCGGGAGGGACCGATCTCCTATCGGAAGAGACCGATCTCCTATCAGAGGACCCAAAACAACCGATCTGCTGCCAGAACAGAAATCAGGCGATCACCTTCCGGCGACCACTCACTAAGGAGCTCTACTTCCTGGAAAATCATCTGCTCCCGTGTAAATTACACGATCATCACAGTTTTAAGAGGAAAACAGCCAGAGAACAATACAAAGGGTAAGCTAGATATTTTTAAAGAGAGTTTAAATAAGAACATTAAAATCAGGGTAAGCAATTTTCAAGATATTCACGTAAAGCTATAGATTTTCTCAATACTCATCACCTGATCGCCCAGGAATCACACATTTCACAATATTCACAAGAGTCATTCATTTTCACAACGGTATCAAGTGTCTATCAATTCAATGTTTCTCATTTCTCACGTCAGACTTCCACTGACTCATCACACAAGACACTTGACACTACTTCCGGAAGACTCATGCATTGATTAGACTCAGAGATTTGCACCTGTCACACTGCCCACTGTGGAATCACACACATCCACAGGGTCGCCGTGAAATCTCACACATTCACAAACGTACGATGAATCTCAACACATCACCATACAGCATGACAAGGTTAATCCACAAGACAGGTGGAGCTCGTTCTGTTTCACACGAGGCGCCCATCACATGGACCTCCTTCGACTCTCACCAACTGGGTAACTTCTTCTATGTGATTCCATTACCAGCAGAGTCAGGATATCTCGTTCATAATCACCGATCAATGCACCTCTTACACGATCTTACACGGTATTTCCTTTCCTGAAAATACTATGCCTCGATCCCACATTCACAACATTCAACATATCATGCCACACTTAAAAGAATGATTTCAATCACAGCAATAGCCATTTCAAAGGATTCATATCTTCGAATATCTCATGTAAATCTCAAGCAGTTCTCAAAACAACATCAAACACAAGAAGTTCGCAAAACAGCGCCAAAACCGGCGACCTGGTTCAAAAACATGGTGTTTCGAAGGCTGTGTTTAAAACCGGCGACTACGTCGCCCAAGCACACAAACCAAGCATTTCACGTAGTTGAAAACGAAAATGGCGACCACGTCGCCCTCACTTCAGAAAAAGCTACACTATGGCTTGTATTGAAAATGAAGGCTAGCTTCCCTTACCTGGACTTGCGCAAACACCTAGAGTTCTGAAACCCAACAAAGCTTGAAGAACGCCTTGGCTCTGTTTTTGCGTCTGGTTGAAGGACTTGCAGAGGACTGCCCAGGTGCTCTAATGGTGGCTGTCGCTCGTCGTACTCTCGTGTGAAGGTGTTAGAATCGCAGCGCGAAGGATATATCTGGAGGAGAAGGGAGGTAACTCACTCTTTCTCTCTTTGAAGGCTGCAACGTTTTCTTCCTCTCAGCAGTGGGTTTTCTGCATCTTAAACCAATTTATCCACCAAAAGCAGCTGCCACCACCCACTCTGCAGAGAAGTCTGAGAACCACTGCCCTGAACAGTACGACCACTGTTGTCTCTGGTGCATGCCAACCACTGCTCTGAACAGTACTGCCACTGTTGTCGCTTGTGCATGCCAGCCACTGCTCTGAACAGTACGACCGCGAGTGTCTCCCGCGCATGCCAACATTCTGATGTCACTATTCTGAACCACCCTTTTTGTCTACGTGGCGCGCATGCCCTACGCTTCATGCTGGGAGTCTGGGTCTTACCTTCTCTGTGTGAAACTCGACGTCGCGCGATAACTTTCCACTGCTGACTCATCCTGGCGAATGACCGATGTCTCCTTCGCCCTGGAAGACGACCGATGTCTTCCTCTGGGGGACGACCGATGTCTTCCCTGGCGACGCCCTCATAACTCTCGCGCCTTGACCACGTCCACATGCCTCGTGCCCTGGCAATGCCCGCATGCCTCGCGCCCACGCGATGCCTGCATGCCTCTCGCGCCCGCGCGCTGCCTGCATGCCTCTAGCGCCCGCGCGATGCCTGCATGCCTCTTGCGGGCGCGCGATGCCTGCATGCCTCTCGCGCCCGCGCGATGCCTGCATGCCTCTCGCGCCCGCGCGATGCCTGCATGCCTCTCGCGCCTGCGCGATGCCTGCATGCCTCTCGCGCCCTGGCGACGTCCACCTGGCGCTCATGTGTAGCAGGCGACCGGCGACCTCGTAGCCTTCTAACTTAACTTTTCCTCCCTTTTTATTTAATAAAAACATACTTAGAATTCATTTTTAAAATATAACTCTTTTATTCCAATTTAATTTTTCAGGTCCTTACATTCTCCCCAACAAGAAAAATTTTCGTCCTCGAAAATTGAATTACAAGGAAAAGAGGTATGGATAGGCTCCTCTCATGGGTTCTTCTAACTCCCAAGTTGAATCACCCGATCGCTCATCCCACACCACTTTCACCATGTTGATGGTCTTGCCTCTGAGCTGCTTACTTTGCCTATCGTCAATCCTGACTGGTTTCACTTCAAAGGACAAGTCATCCCTGATCTGCACCTTCTCGGTCGTCTGCTGAATCATCTCTGATTCAACCAATACTGCTTCCTGGTACCAGTACAAAGGAGTTCTGCATTTCCTTCCATACAAAGCTTCATACGTTGTCATCCCAATGCCAGCATGATCACCGTTATTATAGATAAACTCTTCCAACTCGGCTGGAGCCCTCCTGTAAGGTGTCATTGACACTGGTCCAGCCCCAGGTACCAAAATCAATAGAGAATTCCACTTCTCTCTTAGGAGGTAATCCGGATATTTCTTCTGAAATTACATCCATGAAATCTTTCACCACAGGTATCCAACTTACGTCCTCTTCATTCTTCACTCCCAACTGAGCTAGGATTCACGAAGCACCTCGCCCCTTCCTCCAACACCGACCACCCTCGCTGAGTAGATATCACGTCTGCACCTTGGAGGTCTGGAAACGCTATCTTCTGACTACCACAGACTACGAGAACGTGATTGGCAGCTAGCCAATCCATTCCCAGGATAACATCCAGATCCTGAAGAAGTAGGCAGATCAAGTTCACCTTGAATCTGCGTCCCTCTACTATCACTGGACATTCGGGGCAGACTGTAGAGGTCAACACCTGTCCTGATGCAGGTGTATAGACCAACAGTTTCGAACGGTAACTCCTTCACTAGAAGGCCCAACTCGGCTACACAAAGGCTTGACACAAAGGAGTGTGTCGCTCCAAATCAAACAAAATTCTAACGCATCTACCAGCTATAGAGTAACATTCTGTACTAAGTTACCTGACTGAGATGCCTCCGCTCCAGTCATGGCAAACACTCTCCCTGCTGCCTGAGGTCGACTGCCTCCATTCCTCAACTGTTGGGATCCACTGGGTTGAGTCCTCCTATTCTGGGTAGGACAATTTCTAGCAACGTGTCCCGTCCTTTGACAGGCAAAACATCTTCTCTCTGAATCTCTCTTGGGGCACACATTGGCTGTGTGTGGTCCACCACAGTGGAAACATTTAAGTTTCCAGGGTTGTTGCTGCTGAAACTGGGGCGGTGCTGCTTCTGCCCTATGCTGAGAGGGTCTCGAATAAGGCTTGCTTTGTGGGTGCTGCACCTTGGCCTCCCCACTGGAAGAACTCCCTGGGTGTGACCTCATCACCCGAGAATCACCCTTGTCCAAAGTCTCCACCATCTTCGCCTTCTCTACTAAGGCGTGAAATTCCCTGATGCACATCGGGGCTATGGCCCTCTTCAGCCCATGCTTCAGCCCCTCTTCGAACTTCCTACACCTCCAGGCCTCGGAGGTCGCCTGGGTATAGAACCGGGCGAGGTACTCAAACCGAGCAGCATAGGCATTTACTGACATATCCCCCTGCTCCAGCTTCAGGAACTCAGCTTCCCTCGCAAACTTGGCGCTGTCAGGGAAGTATTTCTCCAAGAACTTCACCCTGAAGCTCTCCCAATCCAAAACATCCCCTCGGGCATCCATCATCTGCTGAGCTCCCATCCACCAGAACTCAGCTTCTCCTGATAGTAGATAAGTGGCGAACAGCAATTTCTTCTCTTCAGGGCAGGAGGTCGCCCTAAAGATTTTCTCCAACTCTCTGACCCACTGATCTGCCTGATCAGGGGTAGCATTCCCACTGAACTTGGGTGGGTTGTGCCTCATGAACTCGGTCAGTCCCATCCGTTCTTGAGGCTGACCGCCGTGGGAGTTTGTCTCAGCCGACCGAGCAGTTTCCCAGTGGTGCATTGTAGCTTGATGGTTCTGAGTCATCGCTGCATTCTGCTGCTGGATGGCAGTTGCCATCATCTCGATAGCCTTAGCAATCTGGCTCATCTCCGAAGAAGATTGGGGAGGGGTAGAAGGTCTACGTGCCATCTCTCTTCGTTTTAGAGTTGAAACTACAGGTTCCTATATTCCCTACAACTACAAGAATGAGATCGATAAGAAATCAATTCATTCAGGAGGTAACATATAGACCTTACAAAGGTCAGCATCTCAAAATCATTAAGAATTTGAGCTCAACAACAGAGTCATAATGCTTATAACATCAAGCATAACACCAGCACAACTACTGGTATGCAGTCACCAATCCAATCAACCATTTTCAATCAATTACAAAGACACTCAAGAGAATGAGATAGCTCACACCAGAATTCAATATATGCTAAACATCAAACCTTTGGAATTAAGATTGAAACTCATCTCGATCCAGTTATGAGTGTGCACCCTCACTACTTTATCAAGACCTTCTCATTCTTAACACTAAGATTTTCAGTTATAACATATATTCACCAAAGCACACACAAAATCTCAATACAAAAACGTTTGAAAACCTTTCACTATAGTTATTATTTTAAACTCAAATAACTTTCATGAGCAGAAGAAACATAATGGATCCACAGCCCTCAGGTCATCCTAAGGACGAACTGCTCTGATACCATTAATGTAACATCCCGCCAAAATACTATACCAATGTATATAATGAAAATAAAGGTAACAAATAGATTGAAGTGAACAAAATATTATATATATGAAATGTAGTTTCTCCTCACAGGGAGTTTAATACAAATTCGGTCAAATTTTCCAGAAACATAAACAAAATACAGTAAAAGAAGCAAAGCAGGCGATCTCCTATCGGGAGGGACCGATCTCCTATCGGAAGAGACCGATCTCCTATCAGAGGACCCAAAACAACCGATCTGCTGCCAGAACAGAAATCAGGCGATCACCTTCCGGCGACCACTCACTAAGGAGCTCTACTTCCTGGAAAATCATCTGCTCCCGTGTAAATTACACGATCATCACAGTTTTAAGAGGAAAACAGCCAGAGAACAATACAAAGGGTAAGCTAGATATTTTTAAAGAGAGTTTAAATAAGAACATTAAAATCAGGGTAAGCAATTTTCAAGATATTCACGTAAAGCTATAGATTTTCTCAATACTCATCACCTGATCGCCCAGGAATCACACATTTCACAATATTCACAAGAGTCATTCATTTTCACAACGGTATCAAGTGTCTATCAATTCAATGTTTCTCATTTCTCACGTCAGACTTCCACTGACTCATCACACAAGACACTTGACACTACTTCCGGAAGACTCATGCATTGATTAGACTCAGAGATTTGCACCTGTCACACTGCCCACTGTGGAATCACACACATCCACAGGGTCGCCGTGAAATCTCACACATTCACAAACGTACGATGAATCTCAACACATCACCATACAGCATGACAAGGTTAATCCACAAGACAGGTGGAGCTCGTTCTGTTTCACACGAGGCGCCCATCACATGGACCTCCTTCGACTCTCACCAACTGGGTAACTTCTTCTATGTGATTCCATTACCAGCAGAGTCAGGATATCTCGTTCATAATCACCGATCAATGCACCTCTTACACGATCTTACACGGTATTTCCTTTCCTGAAAATACTATGCCTCGATCCCACATTCACAACATTCAACATATCATGCCACACTTAAAAGAATGATTTCAATCACAGCAATAGCCATTTCAAAGGATTCATATCTTCGAATATCTCATGTAAATCTCAAGCAGTTCTCAAAACAACATCAAACACAAGAAGTTCGTAAAACAGCGCCAAAACCGGCGACCTGGTTCAAAAACATGGTGTTTCGAAGGCTGTGTTTAAAACCGGCGACTACGTCGCCCAAGCACACAAACCAAGCATTTCACGTAGTTGAAAACGAAAATGGCGACCACGTCGCCCTCACTTCAGAAAAAGCTACACTATGGCTTGTATTGAAAATGAAGGCTAGCTTCCCTTACCTGGACTTGCGCAAACACCTAGAGTTCTGAAACCCAACAAAGCTTGAAGAACGCCTTGGCTCTGTTTTTGCGTCTGGTTGAAGGACTTGCAGAGGACTGCCCAGGTGCTCTAATGGTGGCTGTCGCTCGTCGTACTCTCGTGTGAAGGTGTTAGAATCGCAGCGCGAAGGATATATCTGGAGGAGAAGGGAGGTAACTCACTCTTTCTCTCTTTGAAGGCTGCAACGTTTTCTTCCTCTCAGCAGTGGGTTTTCTGCATCTTAAACCAATTTATCCACCAAAAGCAGCTGCCACCACCCACTCTGCAGAGAAGTCTGAGAACCACTGCCCTGAACAGTACGACCACTGTTGTCTCTGGTGCATGCCAACCACTGCTCTGAACAGTACTGCCACTGTTGTCGCTTGTGCATGCCAGCCACTGCTCTGAACAGTACGACCGCGAGTGTCTCCCGCGCATGCCAACATTCTGATGTCACTATTCTGAACCACCCTTTTTGTCTACGTGGCGTGCATGCCCTACGCTTCATGCTGGGAGTCTGGGTCTTACCTTCTCTGTGTGAAACTCGACGTCGCGCGATAACTTTCCACTGCTGACTCATCCTGGCGAACGACCGATGTCTCCTTCGCCCTGGAAGATGACCGATGTCTTCCTCTGGGGGACGACCGATGTCTTCCCTGGCGACGCCCTCATAACTCTCGCGCCTTGACCACGTCCACATGCCTCGTGCCCTGGCAATGCCCGCATGCCTCGCGCCCACGCGATGCCTGCATGCCTCTCGCGCCCGCGCGCTGCCTGCATGCCTCTAGCGCCCGCGCGATGCCTGCATGCCTCTCGCGGGCGCGCGATGCCTGCATGCCTCTCGCGCCCGCGCGATGCCTGCATGCCTCTCGCGCCCGCGCGATGCCTGCATGCCTCTCGCGCCCGCGCGATGCCTGCATGCCTCTCGCGCCCGCGCGATGCCTGCATGCCTCTCGCGCCCTGGCGACGTCCACCTGGCGCTCATGTGTAGCAGGCGACCGGCGACCTCGTAGCCTTCTAACTTAATTTTTCCTCCCTTTTTATTTAATGAAAACATACTTAGAATTCATTTTTAAAATATAACTCTTTTATTCCAATTTAATTTTTCAGGTCCTTACAGTTCTCCTCTTCCTTGTCTCATCTTGTGAAGCTTTGGGAGCTCTCAAGTGGTGGCAAATCTGCACTTATCTTGGATCATCACCTCCAAGTGGCGTGTCCATTCCCAATCCATGTCTACAACCACATAAGTTTCATCTTCTTTCATCTTCCATAGTCTTTTCAATCGGTAGTTTTGATTCTATGTCTTGTTCTTGAATTTCAATCGGTTCTTTTGTTTCAATTTGTGTTTCCATTTTTTTTTTTGTGTTTAAATTCTGCACCTATTCTGTTTTGAGTTCAGCACCTTGTTCTTCATTCATTCATCACCATTAATTGTGTTTTAACCTTGGACCTTTGGAAATGAACCTTCACATCTACTTAACACTTGTTAAGTTAATGTCTAGTGGGGATTTTCCTTAGGTGACTCACTCTAAATTGCTAAGAATCTTGATCCTAATTCTAATTAAGTGTCACAAATATAATGAACCTAAAATCAACTCACATTAGATGGAGTGCAAACATTTGACTAGAAGAAATGTTTACATTGTGGGTAGCTTTTGTAGAAAATGAAGCTTTAATGGCTCCAAATCCGTGAAGATAACTTGAAGACTATGCTGCTATGTTTGGGGTTTAGTTATAGGTAGTTTAGAATTTTTCATATCCACTCTTAATCAAAAGCATAACTGAATCAATCTAGTTTTGAATATGAAAAGTGTTTTTCTAAGCTAAGTGAAAAACAACCTATTGATTTCTCAGTTTAATCAGTTGTTTATCACCCAGCTTGTTTGAAGAGTTTTCAAACTGTTTTTGACTTGGTTGACTAACTATTAAAACCAATTCAACTGGTTAAATCGATATTTCAACCAGTTGATTTTTTGAATTTCTTAACAGCATTTCAAAAATCTGTTAAATCTATTTTCAGTTAATTTGAAACTGTTTTGGCTCGTGTTTAACTGCCTAAAATGGCTAATTTGAAGAGCTATAAAACTGGATTACCCTCCTTATTTGAAAATAAAGAAAGAGAGATTAAGAAACAGTTTTCAGAATGATTTCATTCAAGCTTTGCTAGATTGCCTTGAGTTGTGCAATTAGTTTGAGAAGTGGATTAGGAGCTCTGTGATTTCCTGTAAACCAAGTGTAATTTGTTCCTTTTATTCTTGTAATTGTTTTCAATTTGAATTCTTGTAAAATAGTAAATCTGCAAAGTCAAAGGGTTGTTTTGACTATGTGTGTGGAAAGTCAAAGAGGGTGTGTGTTCTTGTGTGGTCAAGATCACCTCTTTAAGGTTTTGGTGTGTTGTAATCTGTTGTTGATTACTATTCTTGCCAGTTGACTCTCCTGTCGGTTGACTCTACGACAATCTCGCACCCTCTTCTTCTTTCTCAGGTTGCTGCTTCACTGGATCGAAACACTCTGTACCTGCAAAGACAAAGGGGCGCCCTAGAGGCCGTTTGCACTCCAACGCTCAAGTCAATACTGGGGCTAAAACACAGTGTGTATGTGTGTAACAGTTCTAGTCTCAAGAGCTGCGTACCTCTTTAGGGTTTCTTACTGTTGTTTATATAGTTTAGGTTTTTCCCTGTCTCTGTTACCTGCATTTGGCGTTTCTGCAGGAATAGCGTTGCGCCGCTATTACCTAGTCTTAGGGCAATATAGCACGTAAGGCTTCCCTTGCTGAAGTGCAACCTCTCATTGTATGGCCACCTGGGTACCCACTTGTGCACCTAATCTCTAGGGCCATCCATTTTGGGGGTGTCCTAACTGTTCACATGCCACACATGCAGACTGCCCCTGGGAAACCCTAACCCTAACGGGCCTTAGAGTTCCCAGGGCCCTTTGTTGGTGTTGCGCCCAAATGCACTATTCACACCACACGCACGAGCACCTTGTGACTCAGGCTTCCCCCTAACTCTAGGCGTTTCACTGATAACTGGTGTATTTCCTGGGGTCCACCTCTTGTGGCCTAATTTAGCTATTTGAACTGTTGATGCCCAATGTCACATCGGCTTCACTTTGTTGCTGAGTACATGTCGGCATACCCTGGTGATCGATCTCCGACCACTAATCGTCATGTTGGCTCATTGATGTGAGTTGATTTTATGATTTAGCATTTTATTGTGGCACTTTAATTAGGATTGAGATTTTAGGATGATTAAGGTGAGAACCTAAGGAAAATCCCAACTGGACATTAACTTAACCAAGTGCTTAAGTAGATGTGAAGGTTCATTTCACAAAGGTAAAAGGAAAACACAATTATAAGGTGATGATGATGACAAGTTATGGTGTGGAATTACATAAGGAAAACAAGAGCAACATATAAAAAACCGAATAGACATAATGAAGCAAAATAAGAACATGTTTATGAATAGATGGAATGATAATGGAAGGAAAAGATGAAGGAAAAGGAAGCTTAGGAGGATGAAGCTAGAGAAGGATCACGCCACTTGGATGGTGGTTTGCTCCAAGATGAGTGAGGAATGCCGCCACTTGAGAGCTCTCTAATTCTCACAAGATAAGACAATGGTGTAAGGAGACAAAGCCCACAAACTCTAACACAAATTGTGTATAGTAACTTTACTCTAAATTCAACATGAAAATACATGAGGTAGGCCTCCTTATTTATAGGTGAAGGAGCCTTGGAGAGCAAGCATAAGGGGTAGGATGGGAAGAGTGAAAAAATGGGCAGCCTTAGGGTTTGACTAAGTTAAACCCACATCCTTGGCTTGTCCTTCTAGAAACTAGGTCAAAAAGCCTTCCAAAAGGGCCAATAACATCCTAAAATGCTAACTACACCCTCTATTATACTAAAGGCACCTTATTCTAGCCTATATTTGCTATTTGGACCCCCAAAGTGAGCCCAAATTATTTACAATATTTTCTAATCATTAAGAAGACCAACAGGAAGAACTTTAGGTGCTCTGGTCTTTTTCCCATTCTCCATCTGGTGATTGTCCCATTCTCCATCTGGTGAGGTCTCTAGTTTGAGGTGACTTCTCTTTATATTCTTTAGCATCCTTGATCATCACCTTGTGGGCTTGGTTTTCATCATGCCCCCCAAGTTGGAGAGAATTCGACCACGAATTCAGAACCCCTGCATATAACATAGTCAGTGTGTTCACATAGAAAATAGGGCAAGAAGTAAGATGTGAACTTGACATATAGTCTTGAAGCTCGGGGAGTTCAAAAGAAGGGATACGATATATAGACCAAGCTTGAAAAGAGTGTGTGGGAATGACAAAGTTATGTGAAGAAAATCCTCTTAGAAGGTGGAAAGCTTTAGGAGGGGATGGAAATTCATTCCTAATGATCCTGCCGCTTGACTCGAACGTGGAGGACTGCCTCGTCACTCCTTCGTCTAGCCCTCTATTCTGCAGGAACGCTCCAAGAACCACCGCCGGAACTCCAAACGTTGCCTGCAAAACACACAGACGGCGCCTCTAGTGGCCGTTGTAGCTCCGACGCTCAAGTCAGGCAACAGGAACACTAAAACTATATCTGAATCTCTCTGTGAGACCCGTGTGTGACTGAAACTCTCAGATGTGTGAGCTATGAAAATCTGTAAAAACCTCCCCCTAATTTTGTTAACAGTTTGTATATATACCTGAGTCTTTCTCTCTCCTGACGGTTATTCCTCCTGACATGTGGATAACATCTAGTCGTACACGTGTCATCATCTGGAGTGTCTGCAGCTGAAACGTTACTTCCACTGTGCCCCTGCGACTAAGTTATCCACACAGAGAGTAGCTTAGTACGCAGGCTACTCTGGGCATTGCAGCTCACACTACACATGGTGGCAGATATGCCACTTATCCTCTGTACTTAGACCATACAACAAGTGCTTGCCAAGTCTTCTCAAACACCCGGCGATGTGCTCTTTCGGCGACTTGCTGACCACCTGATCTCCTAACCTTAACACATGGCGATCATGTGCAATCTGGGCGATTACTCATCCATACCGGCGATGACCGATTACTCATCCTCAGCCGATAGGCGATTACTCACCTCAAGGCGATAGGCGATTACTCACCTCAAGGCGATAGGCGATTACTCAACATCACAGGCGACAGGCGATTATCATTCTGAGTGATCGCCTCTCTGCTTCGCCTGCTTTCCTCTACCACGTGTTACTCTGTGAATGGTCCACGTGGTCAACTGCTGCTGATGTCATCGACTACCGATGACCGATCGGATCACCTAACATTCTTTAACAAAGATGGTGTGTAGATAGAAACCGTTGATAATGAAAAAGATAAGGAAGAAGGACACCTTGGAGGTACAGTTTGTAGCTTGGGTCGAGTCAACATGATTGATTTAGTTGTATAAGAGGAAACTTTGTGACTCGGGTTATCTTTTCTTGCTTTCTCCTTTTCATTTTCTCTTTTGGTTTTCATTTTGATTTGGTCCTCATGAACCTCTTTGGGAGAGAGGGGTTTTAAGGTAACCTTATGCACTTGGAAGGTAAAAATCATTTTGTTGGTTAGGCCATCATGTAGAACATGTCTATCATATTGCCAAGGCTTTCCCAATAGAATATGGGTTGTGATCCGGTCAGTCATCAGTAGTTGATGACGTCAGCAGCAGTTAACAACGTGGACCGTGCACAAGGTGGCACGTGGTAAAAAGAGCAAGTGAGTCAAGGAGGAGATCACCTAGAATGGTAATCGGTAGTCAGATACCAAGTGGCCACCACCCCTAGAGCGGTGCCTAGATAAGCGTCTGGAAGCACCGCACAGACGTCGGTGGATAGTCATGAGCCACCGCACGGACGTCGGTGGATAGGCATGAGGCACCGCCCGGTCATCGGGGGGAAGTTATGAGGTGCCGCCGATCATCGGGGGAAAGTTATAAGGCATCGGTCGGGCGTTACTGCATGAAGAGCGCGATCGGTCGTAAGTGCATGCAGAGGGCGATCGGTCGTAAGTGCATGCAGAGGGCGATCGGTCATCGGGGTTCTAGCCAACGCGTGTTAACCTGGGACCAAGGTTCCCAGTGAGAACGTTACGCATGCACCTCGCATGATGCCCACTCAGAGGACGTGCGACGAGGCCATGGAAGCAGGATGCGCCTGGCGAGTGAGTTTAGACCAGCAAAACGAAGTCCCTGTGCATGGGAACGTGAGATGATGGAAGATGCTACGCTGGGGGGGCTCCCAGGTAGCCCAGGTGGAAGCTGAAGAAGAGGGCATGATCGCCCCTCATGAGTCAGGCGTAGCCAGGGCGGTCATCGCCGAAGAAAGGAGACCCCGTCCAGAGTAGTTGAGGTGTTGGAGAGTGGAGCTTATTGGTTGGAGACTCTGGATGGAGCAACTATTCCCAGGATGTGGAACGCTGCACACTTAAGTTTCTACTTCAGTTAAGTTGTAAACTAGATGCGTTCTTGCGCTGTACGCACCTTCAGTATTTCTACTGTAAACAGTTGAGTAGATCAGGGGGCACCTTTTAACAAGGCCACCTAATAAAAAGAGATTTCAGTACATAAAGTGTGCGAGTGTTCCAAGTTTAAAGTTCTCCTTGCCCCAGGTGCAAGTACAGGTGATCGGTGGTCAGTTATCGAGTGGCCACCACCCACAGATCAGCCAATAGATAAGCGCCTGGATGCAGACCGCGATCAGCCGTCGGTGCATGTAGGGAGTGAGCACTCGGTCGGTGCATGGTCATCGGGGTCTTGCTAACATGTGTTTGTCAGAGTTAAGCAGGGTCTGAAGATCAAGAGGGGAGGGGTGAATTGATCTTTTAAATTTTTTGCATTAGGAACTGACTTCTGTTTAACAGAGATTAAAAGAACAGATTGATTTCAAACAAAACAGATTTATTTTTCCAAATCACCTTCGTACAATCAGAACTTAATCAAACAAGATTTTACTCAATTAGAAGGAACAGCAGAACACACTTGTTCAGATATTTGCAAGAAGGTGTCAACCAAAAGAAGAACAGTTCTTATTAAACCCAGAATTAACAGATTCAATTTCAAATGAATAGATTTATTTTGGACAGTTATCAATCCAAATTTCAGAAATAAGTGCAAGAAAGGAAAGAAGATTGCACACAAGTTTTTATACTGGTTCACTCATCAAGAGCTACATCCAATTCACCTTACACCAAGGTGGAATCCACTAAACAGATACAACAATTACAGCATATACAGCAGTTCTTGAAACCTACAAGAACACTCACATACAAGGCTGAAAAACACCTATTTCAGCACACCTTGCACTCCAAGAAACCCTATCAAGGAGTGACTAACACTTCCACCTTTACAACAAATGAGAAAGGAAAAATTACACTTGAAAAGAAGATGCAAGAACTCAAACCAGTAGTTCAATCTGCTGCAGAAACTACACCAGCACCTTCACAAAGCACAAGGTTTTCCTAGAAAAAGCACACTTGAAATTCCTTTTGAAAACCTTTCACAAAAGCCTTTGAATTCTTCTTCTCACTCAGAAACTGATTGAAACGTGATTGCACTCTCTATTTTGTGTGAGAGAAGTCTTCTATATTGAAAGAAAATAGTTTCTAACCACTTTTCAAAAAATAGTTTGAAAAACAGTTAAGAATAACAGAACCAAAAAATAAATCTATTTATTATCCAGGAAACAGATTTATTTTTGTCCAGTATTCAGACTTTTTGAGAAAACTTTAAACAACATTTTTGAAAACTTTAAACACTCCATGTGTTTGGTTTAAGCTTGCTTAGGCAACAGGAACAGAATGACCGATGACCGATCGGTGTCACATTACTTTCTCAAAGACCGATGACCGATCGTACCTCATTACTTCCCCCAGTGACCGATTACCGATCGTGCCACATTATTTCCTCAATGACCGATGACCGATCAGTTCCTCATCACTTCCTCCAATGATCGATGACTGATTGGTTTCTCATACTTCCCAAATGACTGACGACCGATTGGTTCCTCATTACTTCCCCCAATGACCGACGACAGATCAGTTCCTCATCACTTCCTCCAATGATCGATGACCGATTGGTTCCTCATACTTCCCCAATGACCGACGACCGATTGGTTCCTCATTACTTCCCCCAATGACCGATGACAGATCGGTGCCTCATCACTTCCTCACCTCCTAAGCCTAAACCAAAATTCACTTAAGACCTATTACAAAACTATAAAGCACCGAAGCAATTTTCTTCATCAAACACACTTTAAGCCAAGGTTGGGAAGAAACTTCCTTCAGCTTCAACAATCTCCCCCTGTTTGATGGAGACAAATTGTAAGGACCTGTAAAATTAAATTGGAATAAAACAAAAAAGAATATATTTTAAATGAATTCTAAGTATGTTTTTATTTAAAATAAAAAGGAAGGAAAGTGTAGTTTAGAAGACGATGAGATCGCCTGATTTGTACATAATCGCCTATCGCCTAGGTTGCACGTGATCGCCACTCGCCTATGGTGCACATGATCGCCGAAAGTGCACTCAGTATGTGGTCAGGATACTGGATCAACCAGAGTGGGTTCCACAAAACCACACGTATCAAGGTGTGGGTTAAGCCTTAGATACGCTGTGCATGCGAAGCTCTATGCTTGAGCAAAAGAGATCGTTGTAACATCCCGCCAAAATACTATTCATGTTTATATAATGAAAATAAAGGTAACAAATAGATTGAAGTGAACAAAATATTATATATATGAAATGTAGTTTCTCCTCACAGGGAGTTTAATACAAATTCGGTCAAATTTTCCAGAAACATAAACAAAATACAGTAAAAAAACAAAGCAGGCGATCTCCTATCGGAAGAGGCCGATCTCCTATCGGAAGAGGCCGATCTCCTGTCGGAAGACAGCAAAAGGGGGGGATCGCCTAACAGAAGTAGAAACAGGCGATCTCCTTCCGGCGACCACTCACTGAGGAGCTCTGCTTCCTGCAACATCATCTGCTCCCGTGTGAATTATACACGATCATCACAGGTTTAAGAAAGAGCCAAACACAACACCAAAGAAACACCACAGGGTAAGCTAGACATTTGAAAAAGAGTTTAGATATGAACTTTAAAATCAAGATAAAACAAATTCAAGATACCCACGTAAAACTATAGAGTTTCTCATTCCCTTCACCTGATCGCCAAGAAATCACACATTTCACAATATTTTCAAGAGTCGTTCTATTTCACATAATGCACCAAGTGTCTATCAATTCAATGTTTCTCATTTCCCACATCAGACTTCCACTGACTCACCATACAAGACACTTGACACTACTTCCGGAAGACTCATGCATTGACTAGACTCGTGTATTTGCACCTGTCATACTGCCCACTGTGAAATCACACACATTCACAGGGTCGCCGTGAAATCTCACACATTCACAAGCGTATAATGAATCTCAATATCATCACCATCCAAGCATGACAGGGTTAATCCACACAACAGGTCGAGCTCGTTCCCTTTTGAACAACTCACCCATATGTATGAACCTCCTTCGACTCTCAACGCCCGAATAACTTCATCTATATGATTCCATTATATCAGGAGAGTCAGGATATCATAACGAATCACCGGTCAATGCACATCCTACACGATCTTACACGGTATTTTCTTTCCTGAAAATACTATGCCTTGATCTCACATTCACCACATTCAACACATCACATAACACTTAAAGGAATGATTTCAATCACAGCAAAACTCACTCCAAGGTTCTTATTTTCGAATATCTCATTTAAATCTCAAACAGTTTCAAAGCAACACCAAAAACAGGGAGTTCGCAAACAATGCCAAAACCGGCGATCAGGTTCAAAAACAAGGTATTTCGAAGTCTGTATATAAAACCGGCGACCACGTCGCCCAAACACATAGAACAGAGCATTCACGAAGATGAAAACAAAATCGGCGACCACGTCGCCCTCACTTCAGAAATAGCTAATCTATGGCTTGTATTGAAAATGAAGGCTAGCTTCCCTTACCTGGACTTGTGCAAAACACCAAGAGCTCCGAAACCCAACGAAGCTTGAAGAATGCCTTGGCTCTGTTTTAGTGTCCCGGTCTGGAGATCTTGCAGAGAACCTCCCCAAGTGTTCCAAGTGCAGTCGTCGTTAGCTAAGCAGGAACGTGATAAGGCCTGAATGGCAGAGTGAAGGAGAGAAAAGAGAAGGATGAAGATGCAGACACTCTTTCACTCTTGAGTCACTGTAACCTTCTTTGCCTTCCCGCAGTGGGCTTTTGAATCCAAGCCTACCTGTCCACGTATGCTGCTGCTACCACCCCTTCTGCAGGAAAGCCTGAGTGTACTATTTCACTGAACAGTACGGCCACGGTTGTCTCTTGCGCCTGCCAACCACTGCCCTGAACAGTACGACCACTGTTGTCGCTTCTGCATGCCAACCACTGCCCTGAACAGTACGACCGCGAGTGTCTCTTGCGCATGCCAACATTCTGATGTCACTATTCTGAACCACCCTTTTTGTCTACGTGGCGCGCGTGCAGGACTTTTCATGCTGGGAGTCTGGGTCCCACTCTATCTGTGTGAAGCTCGACATCGCGCGATAACCTTCCACCGATGACCGCTCGCGCGATGACTATCCACTAAGGTCTCATACTGGCAAACGACCGATGTCTCTCCCTGGAAGACGACCGATGTCTCTCCCTGGGAGACGACCGATGTCTATCCCTGGCAACGCCCGCATGCCTCTCGCGCCCCAGCGTTGCCCGCATGCCTCGCGCGCCCTGGTGACGTCCACATGCCTCGCGCCCTGGCGATGCCCGCATGCCTCTCGCGCCCTGGCGACGTCCACATGCCTCGCGCCCTGGCGATGCCCGCATGCCTCTCGCGCCCTGGCGACGTCCACATGCCTCGCGCCCTGGCGATCATGTGTAGTAGACGACCGGCGATCTCATAGTCTTCTAAACTACACTTTCCTTCCTTTTTATTTTAAATAAAAACATACTTAGAATTCATTTAAAATATATCTCTTTTTATTCCAATTCAATTTTACAGGTCCTTACAATCGTCCTTAGTATTGCATGCATGGGCGCACAAGGAGTGGTGCTGATCTACTCTTGGAAATGTGAAGCTACCGACGTCACCAAGTCATGTGGAGATGATACCTTGGACGTAACATAGTGGGATGAAGAACCTTCAGCAAGGCGTGGCGATGTGTCGTCGGGCATCGCCAGGGCGCGAGGCATGCGGGCATCGCCGGGCGCGAGGCATGCGGGCATCGCCGGGCGCGAGGCATGCGGGCATCGCCAGGGCGCGAGGCTTGCGGGCATCGCCAGGGCGCGAAGCATGCGGTCATTGCCAGGGCGAGACATCGGTCGTCTTCCAGGGAGAGACATCGGTCGTCCGCCAGTATGAGACATCAGTGGATAGTCATCGCGCGAGCGGTCATCGGTGGAAGGTTATCGCGCGATGTCGAGTTTCACACAGATGAGGTGGGACCCAGGCTCTCAGCAGGAGACGTACTGCACGCGCGACACGTAGACAAAAAGGGTGGTTCAGAATAGTGACCTCAGAGTGTTAGCCTGTGCAGAGGCACGCGTGGTCATACTGTTCAGGGAAGCATACACGCAAACTTCCCTGCAGAGTGGGTGGTGGCAGCGGCTTTTGTGGACAAGTTGGTTTAAGATACAAAAACCCACTTCTGAGAGGAAAAGAACGTTGCAGTGGTTCAAGAGTGAAAGAGTGAGCTCACCTTCATCCTTCTCTTTTCTCTCCTTCACGCTGCGATTCAGGCATCCTCAAGCACCAGTGCGACGAGCGACGACTACCCTTAGAGCACCTGGGAGGTTCTCTGCAAGTTCTACAAACCAGACGCTAAAACAGAGCTAAGGCATCCTTTACGCTCGGTGGGTTTTGGAGCTCTTGGTGTTTTGCGCAAGTCCAGGTAAGGGAAGCTAGCCTTATTTCCAACGAAAAACCTTATATTAGATGATTGAGATGATGGGGCGACGTGGTCGCCGGTTTTCAACTGTTATTGCATAATCCCCTGTTTTTGAACGAGATCGCCGGTTTTGGCGTTGTTTTTCAAACTCCCCTGTTTTTGGTGTTGTTTGAAACTGTTTGAGATTTAAATGTGATATTCGAAAATCTAAACCTTGGCATGAGTTTTCCTGTGACTGGAATCGTTCATTAAGTGTTGTATGACGTGTTGAATGTTGTGAATGTGGGATCAAGGCATAGTATTTTCAGGAAAGAAAATACCGTGTAAGATCGTGTGTAATGTGTATTGACTAGGGGCTTGTCTAGAAGGAGATATCCTGACTCTGCTGATATAATGGAATCACATAGATGAAGTTATTCAGTTGTGGAGAGTCGAAGGAGGTTCATATGTATGGGTGAGTTGTTTGAAAGAGAACGAGCTTGACCTGTTATATGAATTAACCCTGTCATACCGGGAGAGTGATGATATTGAGATTATGTATGCGCATGGCTGTGTGGATTTCACAGCGACCCTGTGTGGATTTCACAGTGGTGTGGTATGACAGGTGCAGATCTCTGAGCCTGAGTCAATGCACGAGTCTTCCAGAAGTAGAGTCATGTGTCTATATATTATGAGTCAATGGAAAGTCTGACGTGTGAACCATGAATATTGAAAGTAGCGAATAGACACTTGACGAGTTTTTGGAATATGGGAATGTTGATGGTTGGAATTGATATGGTTTATGAATGGTGTGAAGATTTATGTTTTCTGTTGATTTAAAGTTTCATACTTAAAGTTTTTCAAACATCTAGCTTACCCTTTTATCTGGTATTGTGATTGCTTTCTTAAACCTGTGATGATCGTGTATTTTTGCACGGGAGCAGACGAGGTTGCAGGTAATAGAGCTCCTCAGTGAGTGGTCGCCGGAAGGAGATCGCCCGGTTCAATTTCTGTTAGGCGATCACCCTTTTTCTATTGTCTGATAGGAGATCGCCTGCTTGTCTTTTTGCTGTATTTTGTTTACGTTTTTGGAAAATTGACCGAGTATGTATTAAACTCCCTGTGAGGAGAAACTTCATTACATATATATAATTATGTTCACTTCAATATATTTGTTTACCTTTATTTTTATTATATAAATATGAAAAGGATTTGGCGGGATGTTACACAAATCCCCATAGCTCGGTTGCTTTGAAGAAAGATCAATACCTGTACAAAGCTTGATTCCCCAATACACAGATTTAAAGTGAATATTGAACAAGAGAAGAGTAGAGAATATATATACCTCCCTATACCACTACAGCTTATAAGATCAGCTATTTTTCTCCCCCTTTGGATTCATCAAACAGCATGGGAGCAAATAAGAACAGAAGCATATAATAGACATACATGATAGTTCATAAAGTCCTTAAGAGAGGAATACATTCCAGAATAGAGATGAAAATATAATGTCCAGAAACAGGAACCAAAACACAGAAATAAAAGGATAATGTTCAACAGATATAAGAAGAGGATATTGGGAAGAAAGAAAACTATTCCCTGTAGTAAAGCTCAGCCAGTTGTTCCTGTACTCCCTCGAGTTGATAATCTAGATGCTGGAACCTGGCTTGAGTCATCTCAAAGTAGGCTTTCTGGTCTTCTGAAAGAGTGTCAAGTCGATGCAGTACTTGTCTTTCAAAACTAGACAAAGGTTCACCTCTGAATTGGGGAGAATGATATGCAACCAGTGCATTGTGTTCTGTAGCATCCAAGTCATCATGATTCGATTGATGATCAGCATGAACATTGTCATCTTCCATAGGAACAGCAGCTTCTTCATCATCATTGTTGTTATGGTTGGATGTACCATGTTCCATTCTAGGACCTGTTGTCCTTTTAAAAACCCACTCTTCACCTTCCTTGAGGAATCCCATCTTCATAAGCGTAGAGTTGTCGATTTCACTAATTGCTTTGATTGGCTCGTTTCTCTCATTAATAGTGTCAATCTCAAAACAATCGATTAATTTTGAAATGAAAATTGCATAGGGAAATCTGTAATCAGATAGCCTCTTGGATTTGAGCATATGCTCTGTCATTACACAAACCCAATTTATTCTTATGCGATGCATGAGACAGTAGAGTAGAATGAGGTCTTCCTCATGTAATGTAGCATGATTACTTCCCCTAGGTGTCAGTTGCCATGCAATAACATAGGCTAGAAACCTAGGAGTTAGGTTCAGATTACCTGCATGAAACCTGTTTATGTGTTGATTCTTATCTCTCATGCAGCTTGTGTAGAACTGAATCTTATTGAATTCTTGAATCATGGTTGTGTTCCCCTTTCCCACCTTGAGGCCTGAATACTTGATTCCAGGGATGTTCCAAACTTCACTTGTTATTTTTATTTGGACACCTTTTACGTGGGAAATTAAATTTTTCCCATCAAGGGTCAGATTGGTATAGAATACCTTCACTAGATCTGGATAGATGTTGCCAGTCATTTCAAGAAATGGCTTCAATCTCTGATGCTTGAGAAGTGCTTTGGGTTCAGTCAGCTTTTCACTCTTCATCCATGAAAACTCGAGGATCTTTGGCACATTTACCTGTTTTCTACTTATCTCATGTAAGTAAGTGGTCATGGCTTCAGCATCACCATCGAACCATTTCTCTAAAATACCTTGAGTGTTATTCTTCTGCTCACGGGATTTCTTCCTTTTGTATACCAATGATGCCATTTCTGAAACCTGTTCCTCTTTATCAAAAGAAAACTGAGAGATTGCAAGCAGAAGTTGAATGAGAGAACTACAGGTTTTGAATACCATTATTTATAGAATCAAACAGATTCACTACAAAAAACAGTGTTTATTGTGGCGGTTTTCTTTGCATAAAGTGACGTTTATAACCGCCACAATATACGCTTATGGCGGTTTCGCAAACCGCCACAGAACTGGCCGCCACAAAGTTTAATGTGGCGGTTTTATGTTACCCGCCGCAACAACCGCCACTTTAAACATAATGTAAATAGTGGCGGTTTAAATATGTCAGTTATAACTGTCGCAATATACATTCGTTGAAGAAGATTTTGGCACCATAATATAAGTAAGTGGTGGCGTTTTTAACTGACGTAATTTTAATTTTGAATAAATAAATTTACCAGCGCTTTTTAATAATTTATTTTATAATCTATTTTATATAATTACCCTAAACATAATATATTTTCATAATAAAATAATGTATAAATTATAATCATCAATTCATTTCATTGAAAATTAAAACACGCATAGTAATGTTCAAAAGTTTATACATAATTGAAAATTAAAACACATAAAAAGTTCATACATCCCTGATCAAGTTTAAAATTACAACACATAATTGATCAAAAGTTCATATATCTCTAATCAAATTTAAAATTAAAACGGCATCCCTAATCAGTTTTGCTTCCAGCACTTGATCCTATTACTTGATTAGGTGATGGAGCCCCACTTCCATTATCTGATGCCTGAAATAAATAATTTTAAGTTAATGAATTTATATTTTTATAATTATAAAATAAAAGACACCAATAAATATTTAAATATATTAATACCTCATTGATGGATGCATGAACCAAATTAGCTGCCATTGCAGCAAAATGTTCTGGAACATCTTTTCTTGAAGCAATATATGCAAGTAAAGTGTTCATTTGATTTTTCACAGTTGCAAGCTCATTTTCCATTTGAGATACCTTGCCCTCCACACTTGATGAAGTTGAACTAGAGGAAGCATAGTTCATACCACTTAGCCTTGTTCTGGATCCTTTGAAAGCAAGGCTGGGACAAGCTCCATATGATAGCCCTCTAACTCGACCCGGATGCTCCTTACCAAATATGACACCAATTGGATCTTCTGGAGATATGTCTGAACCACTTTCTGGATTTGTCAACATTAGTTCATCAATTTTTCCCTGGATAAAGTTGAAAATAATGAAATGGTTGAACTCTCAACTATAACTAAAGCATAGCATCATGATCAATACATCATCATCAAACCAGTCAAATATATCATCATAATCAATACATCATCATCAAACCAGTCCAGTATATCATCATGATCAATACATCATCATCAAACCAGTCCAGTTTATCATCATGATCAATACATCATCATCAAAGTAGTGCAGTATATCATCATGATCAATACATCATCATCAAAACAATCCAGTATATCATCATGATCAATACATCATCATCAAAGCAGTCGAAACACTTACCCCAATTTCCAATGCCTCATCATTCACATATGTGCCATTTTTCCTCTTATGTGTAATCTTCCACATTTCAGCTCGTCCAATATTTTTACCAGTCTCAATTTTCTATATGTTCAACAATAACAATATAAGTATAATGTGGCAGAAATTATAAAGTATTAAAATAGAGGGCACAATATAAGTAAACAAATACCAAATTATTTCTTCTTCTTGACAAAGACATAGCACCACCAGTGTGCGGAATAATTTGTCTCTTCCTTATATCTCTATTTCTATTACACATGTTCTACAAAGTGAAATGAAATCAGTTTTGTGTAAACTTACAGTTAGGGCAAGCAAGACCAGTGTGCGTGTTCCATCCAGACAAATTACCTAGCCCAGGGAAGTCACTAATTGTCCATAACAAAGCCGCTCGCAATGTAAACATTTCTTTTTTTGAATAGTCAAATGTTTGCACTCCATCAAACCATAACTCCTTCAATTCGCTTATGAGTGGTTGTAAGTAAACATCAATGTCATTTCCTACCATTTGTTTTCCAGGAATTATCATGGAGAGGATAAAAGATGTTTGCTTCATACATTGCCAAGGGGGGCGATTGTATGGGATGAGAACCATTGGCCATATACTATGGTTTGTACTCATGTTTCCATAAGGATTGAAGCCATCAGCAACTAAGCCTAATCGTACATTTCGAGGATCATTTGCAAATTCTGGATGCAATAAATCAAATGATTTCCAAGCCTCAGAATCTCTAGGATGCCTCATCAACCCATCTTGATTATCCTTTGATGCATGCCATGTCATAGACTCAATCGTCTTAGAACTCATAAATAATCTTTGCAAACGCGGTTTTAATGGAAAGTAACGCAAGATTTTTGCGTATTGCTTCTTATCTTTATTTTTCCACTTAGATGTTTTGCATCGTTTACATTCTTCTAAGCCTTCATTGTCTTCACCCCAATATAGCATACAATCTTTTGGGCAAGCTGGTATTTTGACATAATTAAGTCCAAGTTTGGTAATAACAGTCTTCGCCTCATAGAACGAGTTAGGAAACTTAGCATGTTCAAATGCGTCCTTTAGCAACTCTAGAATCATGGTCATTGCTTTGTCACTCATTCTACTCATGCATTTCATATGGTACAACTTCAACATGAATGATAACTTCGAATACTTTGTACAACCTTCATATAAGGGTTCATTATTGTCCTTCATCAATTCATCAAAGTTTGTATTTCCTTCATCACCCACCATATTAGTTTGCAGACCATCAACTTCAGTATCCTCATCATGCCCCGCAAACCCGAATGCATCATTCAACATGTCTTCCATCGGATTTTGAGATTCCAATAAATCTTCAATGACATGCGCACGTGTGGCGACCATTGACTCAGTTACACTTGATCCTTCACCGTGCAAATACCATGTTTTGTAGTTCTGAGGGAAAGCTGTACATGTTAAGTGTTCTTGAACTACATCCCTTGTTTGCCACTTTTTGAAACCACACTTTGCACACGGACACTTAATTACAGGACCATTAGCATGTTGAAATGCAATATCTAAAAACATGTTCAACCCATTTGCATACTCAACTGTGTTTCGTGGTTTACAAATCCACGATTTATCAATTGGCATGACTACAACAAAACAGCAAAATAAAACATTTACTTATCTAGTAATGTGTACATATATTAAACTGAAGTTAACTCTCTTAAATAAAGGAGAGTTAACTAAAAAAAGTTAACTAAAACAAATACTTAACTAAAAAAATAGTTAATTGGGTTGTAAAAATAGTTTATTCAAATAAGTAATAAATAATTAAATAAAAAGTAAACTTACTTGGAGTGATGGTTGTGAAAACCGAATACACGTATAACCTGTGAAGCTGCTAGATGATTTTGAAGCTGGAAAATGTCCTAAAAAAATATTTAAGTTAGGAGTGACACATTTATCTTACAATAACTCAAAAATTGAATCCTATATCTTTAAGTTTTGACTATGGGAAGCAGGTAGAATAATTTGTACACATTTTTATATATATAAGTATACAAATAAAATAAATCATTAGTTCTTCTATAAAACACTTAAAATTCTAAAATTTCAACAATAACATTGGAGTAATCGTACTTATGGGACCTATAGTAGGTAAGAAAAAAAAAATATAGTCATTATTTCACTCTTTAATGAAAAAAACATGATCTATGGATTATAAAAATAAACTTATTTAAAAAAGTTAGATATGTGAGAAGTCATGGAAGAGAATTACATTTGTTCTCTAAAAATCTCATCAAGATGGTGTCTTTTAGTTAGTGAAAAAAAGGAAGATTGAATCAAGAAAAAGAAAAGGTTCATGTATTCATAGAAGGGGGTCATTTCAAAGCCTTGAATAATTACACAATATTTCTTTTCTGCTAATTTACGTTTGTTAGCATAACAGTAATGCATGCAGCTATAATACTACAATATTTCATCTCCCACCACAAATGACACATTCCGCAACTAACATACAAACATCGCCATTCAGTTAACAGTCAAAAGGAGAAAAATAATAAAATTGGAAAAATCCCATTCAGTGGAAGCTAAACTACTACAACTACTCCTACCTTTTCTGCATCTAAATGAGTCATTTTATCTTATATCTAAAAATAATTTTAAGCTACAAATGTTTTAATGAAAACTTACACCTTTGTTGAAGAACTGTATTGAAGCTCCCAAATGGCTATTCGAGATTCACTGCATCTACACGTTAAAGATGTTAAATATGCACAGTTTGGACTAACTTTTTGAACAGAAACAGCAAATGAATGTTTTGTGGTGTTCAGCTTCAGAAAATAAAATAGCACAGAAATCCCCTAAGAGCAAACAACCTTTCATGGAGATAGCACACAACCACATACGAAAATACAAAAAATGGAGTGCAATTGGGTCAATCAATTCGACCATTTTGGACCAGGCTTTGCTTATCCTATATATGTATTTTGGAAAAACTTTTCTTGGTATGTTTTCATGAATTGCTAAAGCTTTTGTTGGGTCTGAATGAAGATGACTCATATGCCCAACAAAGGCTAGGGATTATGACTCATATGCCTAACAAAGGGTACAGATTTACTGGGGTTGATTTAGATGGACTAATTCAAGATATATTCCTTTCCAAATCCATATTTAATAGTATTAAGTTATAAAAGGATAAGAGTATCCTAAGTAATCTCATTCAAATAATTATTTTGATAAAGAAAACCAAAGAACTATGATGATGAATAATAAGTGAAGTAGTAATATCTATTTCGCTAACTAAAAACAAGGTTTATATTTATATAACTAGTAACTTATTTTGAATTTACATATCATAACTATGAGAATCAAAGAATTTTAAATGGATTGATATATGTTACATCACAATTAGAAGTTGGAATTATTTTCTGAACTAAAAAAATACCAGAGCTGGAATTAGAAGTCAAGGTCCATCTAGGAAGAAGCTACATTGCCTGATCAAAGGATTAGATATAAATTAATTCAATCATAAAAGCATATTCTTAGAAAAGTCTGCTTTGCACTCTGTAGAAAATTACCTGGCAGGGAGATCAAAAGGCTATGGTGTATGAACATAGGATGATGCTGACAAGTATAACAAGACCAATCAAATTAAACCCACCCCAAGCGTTTAATATGGGGCCATGATAGCCAAATTTCTAGGTATAAGGGATTAGCGTGATCCTCTTATCCTGCACAAATCTAGAAAATTCCACTATACTAAAAAATACTACAGTTAAATGTTCTTTCATAAATATAAATTTCATCCAATAAACAATACTTTATTCAGGAGTGACTTTATCATTTAAAAATGTAGTTTGAACAAGGGGCAGTTGTTAAAAATCAACCATGATATAGGGACTGGTTTAGTGTATTAATTGACATAATCAAACTTTGAAATCAAGTGCTTGTTAGCAATTATGTGCATTGAATTCACCTACATATGTAGGCCATTGAGAATCATTTGAGCTTTTAGTTTGTACATCATCAAACTTCATCAAGAGCAATATGCGACATGAATGAAGGTAATTTCTCCAAAAGCAACTTTAGGGTGGTTAGGAATTAAGACTAACTTCAAAAGTCAAACTACATCTATAATAAAAATAAGATACAGCTTGTGGAAGGGCTAACCAAAACTAAGCTCTGTCTAAACACTAAACCAAGTGTATACCTCAAACACTATCCAGCTTTTGCAACTGTGACCAACAATCTCCCACAAAGAAAAAAACCCATAATCTGCACTTACCATATTCAATCTTCTCCAACTTTGAGGCAGCTGTAGTAAATGCCTTTTGTATGTAATAAAGGGCCCTTCCCTGCCAGATCAATCACAAAACCAGTATTAGACACCCAATCTCTCCCACAATAAAAAAAAAAAAAAAACTAACTAATAGAAAAACTAGTAAACTGCCCTAAAATTGTAGAATAAGGATGGATGAAAATAAGAGAGCCATGGGAAGGGATGGTGCGGGGCATCAAAGGTTCAACCAATGTTATGGTCAAACAAAGCTCAAAGGCTTAACTGTTGTAACCACACGAGTCACTCAACACACTTCCCATCATGCCAATACCTAACTCCCACACACATTTATGCACAGATCATTCATCGTTTTCTTCCAATAATCCATTTTCAAAACTCCATTCCCCTTCCACGATTTCAAGGATTTGCATACCATTACCATTTCAAGGCCTAAGTGCCCAACCAACTAGGCAGGGTTAGGGAGATAACTGATCAACCATGTTTCTAGTTGGAGGAAATGCTAAACAACTGTCTGTGCCTCAGACATTTTCTATTTTCATTTACTTATTTCACTTTAGATAGATCCAATACTACAATGGTGCATCCTGCACTACCTACACTGCTCAGGTTTAAAATTGAGGGAAAATAATTTAAATAATAGATAGGGTTGGAAAAAATTGCAGGTTTCCTCTTCCAGAGGATCTCAGGATATCCACATAACAAGAAATTATCAAAACATTAAGACAGCAAACCAAAAACTGAACAGAACAAAACCAATCCAATCCAACCAAATCAAAGAACACTGCATAAATCGATCTCAGAAAGAATGTGATGAAAGAAGTAGAAACGAGATGGCGAAAAAAACCTTGTTGAAATGAAAATTGCGTAGATCTTCGCCCTCCTTCCACTACCTCCAGGGCCACCACATGAAGGTTCGTGAGTAGAGCTTCGCGATTAGGGCTCACACTGGTTCGTGAGGGTTTGAGTGAGGGTTCGTCAGCTTCGCGATTAGGGCTCACACAAGGTCGTGAGGGTTGAGTGAGGGATCGTCAGGAGCTTCGCGATTAGGGCTCACATTGGTTCGTGAGGATTTGAGTGAGGGTTCGTGAGGAGCTTCACGATTAGGGTGGGTTCGTCAGCACAGCTTCACGATTAGGGCGGGTTCGTGAGGGTTCGTCAGTAGAGCTTCACGTAGGGCGGGTTTGTGAGGGTTCGTGAGGGTTTGAGTGTTTAGGCACTTAGGCACAGAGAAGGTAGATAGCGAAGAGAGGGAAGAGAGTAAAGAGAGGGAACAAATTTTTCTTTCCCAATAGTCAAACCACAATTTCAAAAATAATTGGAAATAGTAAAATAAGATTTTCAAAAATAATTGGGAATAAAAAATTTTGTTATTAAAAATATTTTTAAAAATAATTGGGAATAATGAGGGAAGCAAAATTTGTCTTTATTATGAAGGATAATTGTGACGGTTAAAAATGACATATTTTGAAAGATGATTGTGGCGGTTAATAAAATGACGTATTATACTTCAATTTGTGGCGGTTATTAATAACCGCCATATTAAAACCGCCACTTTTTACACAATTTTTTGTAGTGATTGTATTAATGCTTAGCAGAGTTGGAGTGTGAAGAAGAAACAAATCAAAAACACAGAGTCAGTACAGATTTTATTCCTGCAGCAGTTTCAGTTTTTGGAAAGAGGCAAAATCATTTTGAAAAAGTTTTTTAGCTTTTAATGAGAAATAGCTTTCCACACAGTTAGTCAAACCAGTTTGAATATCCAGACAGAACAGCCATAAACCTGCTGGTCAAAGCAATAAAGTAGTCAAGGTGCATGTATAATTTCTCTATCCTAGTTATGTATATTTTAGGCACAGAAATAAACAAATTAACCAGAGAAATAACATGTTATAGATTTAAAATATCACTGCAGTGAACAGTTTAAGCTGATAATACCCAATTCGTTTAACAAGAAATAAAACCTATCTTTAGCCAGAGGTTTTGTAAACAGATCAGCCAATTGAAACTCAGTACTAATGAATTTAATATCACAAATACCATTAGCTATATTTTCTCTTAAGAAATTAATCTCGCCGCGGACTCGAGCGTGGGGAGAATGCCTCGTCACTCCTTCGTTTGACTTTCTAACTGCTGCGCGTTCTGCAAGGAGGCTCCAGGGACCTTCGACGGGACTCCAAGCGGTACCTGCAAAACACGCGATCGGCGCCTCTAGCGGCCGTTGTAGCTCCGACGCTCAAGTCAGGCAACGAGAACACCAAAAGGTCTCTCTCAGATTTCTCTGTGTGAGACTGTGTGTGTGTGCCCTCAGTCCTCTTTGATTCGAAGACTGAGTGCTCTTGGATGTGTGTTGTCTATTCTGAGGCAAAGATTGCATACCTGGTTTGGTGTTCTTCTTCCTCATATAAACCCTGCGTAGCCCCTACAGGCTACCTCTAGGTTCACTTAATTACTCTGCAGTGCCGTTTCCACTCCCCAGGGTGCTTTGCGTGCCAGCCTTCTTCACTTGAGTGCCAAGTCTGACAGGGGAGGCCGCGTGGGTACCTCTGGACCCCTCGACTTCTGCGCCTATCTGCCCTACCTATTCTTTGGGAACATCTTTACCATCCACGTGGCAGACATGCAACCCGCTAGGAGATTCCAACCTTAATGGGTTCTCGTCCCAGCGGGATTCTGCACCTAACTGCGTCTTCTCATCTTCCTGCGTGGTCGTCTCACGACTAAGAACGCTCCCAGCCTCTGGGCGCTTTACTGATCATCGGTTGCGTTGTTCACATCGCGCGGCCGATGTCACCTCAACACACACCGATGACCGATGTGATACTTCACGTCGTCGTGCTCTGCTTATGGGATCAGGCGAGGTCCTTGAGTAACGTTCTCGCTGGGAGCCTGGGTCCCAGTTTAACACGTGTTGACAAGGAACCCCCGACGACTGATCATTCTCCATGCACCGATGACAGATCACTCTGAACGCACCGATGACTGATCGGTGCTTCGTCCCTTCTCGCGCTCTTCTTCCAGGCGCTCAAGTAGGAACTGATCTGCTAGTGGCGGTCACTTGGTAGCTGACCACTGATCGTCGTTCTTGAACGATCTCCACCTTGGTTTATCTGCCTTCACGTGCCACGCGTCACTCTGTGATTGGCCCACATGGTCATCTGCTTCTGACGTCATCGCCTACCGATGACCAACCGGATCACAAGCCCCCCAGTCTCGAGCTGTGAACTTGTTCTCAGCGAAGAGACTAAGTGGTCTTCGTTGCCAAAGGGAAGAAGGAGCTCGAAGCTGATGTACCTGAGACCATGGCTGTTGGTGCCGACGTTCTGATAGATGGGTTCCATGGGCTGGCAGCAGGTTCACTGCGTCCTTCCAGACTTGGACTCTATCCGACCTAGCCTCCACCATTCAGTGGCCGATGGCAGGCTCATTCCTCCTCCTTGAGCTTCTTCCCTTGCCACTTCTCCTTGTGTGTAATTTCCCTGGCTGCTACGAGCTTGTATATAATCTTTTATGCATAAGTTCATGTTGGGTGACTGACCTGATGGCGTCTAAATGCTTCGACTAATCGTCCAAGAGCTTGTTTGGGCAAGCTTTCATACTAAGAGCTTTGCTACCGACCACCGACCAGCATGTTAGCGCACCACCGATCAGTCATCGCGCTTCAGGCTTCGCATTACTTCCGTGCCACTCCAGCGCTAAGTGCATAGAGGACCCGACCTCTGAAGTTGATGCCTATGTTTTGGGGGAGAGGACTGCTTCTTGATGACCCCTCTTGCCTTAGCCTCGCTGTAGGAAGTTGAGGTGAGGTCTTTCTCCTCTCACCCCAGCCTCGCTGTAACAAGTCGAGGTGAGGACTTGCTCTGTAGTCTTAACCTTGCTGTGTGGAGCAGAGGATAAGGACTTGGTTCCTTTGCCTCAACCTTGCCGCAAGAAGCAGAGGAAGAGGACTGTCTCTGCCTGCACCCCGCTGTACAAAGTTGAGGGCGAGGACTTTCTCTGCCTGCACCCCGCTGTATAAAGTCGAGGGTGAGGACTTCCTTTCGCCTGCACCCCGCTGTACAAAGTCGAGGGCGAGGACTTTCTCTCGCCTCAACCTTGCTGTAAAAAGCAGAGGAAGAGGGCTTTCTCTGCCTGCACCCTGCTGTTCAAAGTCGAGGGTGAGGACTTTCTCTCGCCTCAACCTTGCTGTAAAAAGCAGAGGAAGAGGGCTTTCTCTGCCTGCACCCTGCTGTTCAAAGTCGAGGGTGAGGACTTTCTCTCGCCTCAACCTTGCTGTAAAAAGCAGAGGAAGAGGGCTTTCTCTGCCTGCACCCTGCTGTTCAAAGTCGAGGGTGAGGACTTTCTCTGCTTGCACCCCGCTGTATAAAGTCGAGGGTGAGGACTTTCTCTCGCCTCAACCTTGCTGTGTGGAGTAGAGGATAAGGACTTAGTTCACTGAGTGGGTGCATGCTCCCAGGGGAGCACCAGGGGTGGCTGCCTAAGCGCACTCGCCAGGCGCATCCCTGCCTGCATGGTATCACCGCACGCCCTTTGAGTGGGCAACTCCTCTTCTTCTGGTTTGGAATCATGCGGGGTGCATGCGTAACGCTCTCGCTGGGAGCCTGGGTCCCAGCTTAACACGTGTTAACAAGACCCCGATGACAAACCTTCTTCTGGAATCATGCGAGGTGCGTGCGTAACGCTCTCGCTGGGAACCCGGGTCCCAGCTTAACACGTGTTAGCACGACCCCGATGACCAGCCTTATTTTGGAATCATGCGAGGTGCATGCGTCACGCTCTCGCTGGGAACCTGGGTCCCAGCTTAACACATGTTAACATGACCCCGATGACCAATGGACCGACCGAGTACTTACCCCGACATGCACCAACGGCTGATCTTGCTTTGGGTGCACCGATGACTGATCGAGCTCTGCTTCTTGGTGCTTAAATGCGACGGTGATGTCTTGTTACGGGGAAGAAGAGTTTTACTTGTTGACCCCTCTTGCTTGCCCCGAGTTCATCGACCTTTGGGTCTGAACTCCCAAGTTCCCAAATTTTGGCCACCTGCACTCACTCCTGGGGTGAGGAGAACATAGGTCAGTGGTCCGTACTCGCGCCTGGGGCGAGCAGGCTCCAACTGATCCCTTGGACTTGTATTTGGGGCAAGCAGAACTTGAAACTGGGAAACATGTGCACACTTGACATACTGAAATCTTTTTTATTGGGTGGCCTCGTTAAAAACCCTCATTAGGGAAAAGAGTGCCCCCTAATTTGCTCAACTATTTAACAGTATATACATAGAGTGTGTTCAGTGCAAGAACACATCTACCTTACAACTTAACTGAAGTAGAAACTTAAGTGTGTAGCGTTCCACGTCTATGGGATAGGTGCTCCATCCAGGGTCTCCAGCCGATAGGCTCCATTCTCCAGCGCCTCAACCACTCTGTATGGGCCCTGGCGATGACCGACCTGGCGAGCACACCATTCTTCCAGCAATGACGAAAAGCTGTCCTTAACTTCAAACTTGTTCGCGCATCCCAAGTTCTCCATAAGCTCGCTGCTTCCCTTTCGTTACACCATCGCGAGGTGTGTTAAAGCGAAATGACTGGACTTCCTTGAACTTGTGTGGGAAACTCATGACTTCAAGCGCTTCTCCAACGATTCATCCACTCTGGATGGGCGATTACCGACCTGGGATGCTTTACTCATGAGGGGTGATCATGCCCTTTGCTTCAGCTCCCACCTGAGCTACCTGGGAGCCCCCCCAGTGTGGCATCTTCTATCATCTGATTTCCCCGAGCACAGGGATTTCATGCTGCTGATCGCCTGCCTGGGACCCCGAAGGGCGATCACCTTGTGTCCCTCGCAGGTAATCGGTCAGGAGTCCTGCTTTCACCAACTCAGCAAGTTGACGCCCCAACGCCAGGCATGTGTGGAGTGTGTGTCCATAAGCCTGATGGAACTCACACCACTTGTCCTTCCTCTTTCCAAGTACCATGTCAGTTTTCTCTGGTACTCGGAGTCTTGCAGCCACGGCAGGGATGGCGATCAGCTCTGCCAACTCTATCACGAAATCATACCTAGGGGGTGTGTTGTTCTCCCTTGCACGCCCCCTGGGCTGGTCCTTCCTGGGTGCATAGGGACGAGGCCTTCCCTGCGCCTTCCTCTCCTCCCTGGTCTCATACACCCGCACCTGCTGCTGTTGCTTCCCCTGACCTCCGCGCGGCTTCGTCGGCACAGTGCTGCCTCTCTTCTCAGAGACCTCCGTCTCTGCTACTATGTGCGCCACCGCTCGTCGCCGGATCTCAGCAAAGGTGGCGGGGTGGCTCCTGATGAGGGATTCACTGAAAGGACCAGGCAGCACGCCTTTCTTGAACGCGTGCACTAACATGCTCTCGTCCTTGCTGGGCAATCTCACCACCTGCGCAGCGAAACGGTTGAGGAAATCCTTCAGCGACTCCCCCTGGTACTGGCGCACGTCGAACAAGTCGTAAGCTACCAGCGGCGGCGCTTTGTTGACTATATACTGCTCCGTGAACAGCTTCGAGAACTGATGGAAGGAGGTGATGTGGCCCTCCGGCAGGCTCACGAACCACTGCATAGCCACTCCGCTTAGCGTGCTCATAAACGTTTTGCAGTACACTGCGTCTGAACCTCCAGACAGCATCATCTCAGTGTGGAAGGCTGTCAAATGCGCCTCTGGGTCTTCCACCCCCGTGAACGACGCCTTCACTCCCACCAAGTTAGGGGGCACCACCGTGTTCATGATCTCGGCGGAGAAGGGCATGGGAAATGCTCTAGGGGGCGACGGCGGCATCGACGTTCTGTCTTCAGATACGCGCTCATTCTGCGCCTGCAGCTCCCTACGCAACTCCTCGTTCACGCGGTTCAACTCTTCATTCCTGCTATGCGATGCAGTCAGCTCTGCATGCATCTTCTCCTGCTCAACTCTCGATGCCGCGACGTTCTCCTGTAACGTGCGCATCATCTCCATGACCTGTGCCATGGTCACAGTTCCTTCACCAGCAGGTGGTGGAGGTGTCGTTTGTCTGGTTTTTCTTCTCATCTGTGCGATTTCCATCCTCGTCCTTGTGTTTGGGGGCTTCGTTTTACTTCGGGCCCCACGGTGGGCGCCAAATGATCTCGCCGCGGACTCAAGCGTGGGGAGAATGCCTCGTCACTCCTTCGTTTGACTTTCTAACTGCTGCGCGTTCTGCAAGGAGGCTCCAGGGACCTTCGACGGGACTCCAAGCGGTACCTGCAAAACACGCGATTGGCGCCTCTAGCGGCCGTTGTAGCTCCGACGCTCAAGTCAGGCAACGAGAACACCAAAAGGTCTCTCTCAGATTTCTCTGTGTGAGACTGTGTGTGTGCCCTCAGTCCTCTTTGATTCGAAGACTGAGTCCTCTTGGATGTGTGTTGTCTATTCTGAGGCAAAGATTGCATACCTGGTTTGGTGTTCTTCTTCCTCATATAAACCCTGCGTAGCCCCTACAGGCTACCTCTAGGTTCGCTTAATTACTCTGCAGTGCCGTTTCCACTCCCCAGGGTGCTTTGCGTGCCAGCCTTCTTCACTTGAGTGCCAAGTCTGACAGGGGAGGCCGCGTGGGTACCTCTGGACCCCTCGACTTCTGCGCCTATCTGCCCTACCTATTCTCTGGGAACATCTTTACCATCCACGTGGCAGACATGCAACCCGCTGGGAGATTCCAACCTTAATGGGTTCTCGTCCCAGCGGGATTCTGCACCTAACTGCGTCTTCTCATCTTCCTGCGTGGTTGTCTCACGACTAAGAACGCTCCCAGCCTCTGGGCGCTTTACTGATCATCGGTTGCGTTGTTCACATCGCGCGGCCGATGTCACCTCAACACACACCGATGACCGATGTGATACTTCACGTCCTTGTGCTCTGCTTATGGGATCAGGCGAGGTCCTTGAGTAACGTTCTCGCTGGGAGCCTGGGTCCCAGTTTAACACGTGTTGACAAGGAACCCCCGACGACTGATCATTCTCCATGCACCGATGACAGATCACTCTGAACGCACCGATGACTGATCGGTGCTTCGTCCCTTCTCGCGCTCTTGTTCCAGGCGCTCAAGTAGGAACTGATCTGCTGGTGGCGGTCACTTGGTAGCTGACCACTGATCGCCGTTCTTGAACGATCTCCACCCTGGTTTATCTGCCTTCACGTGCCATGCGTCACTCTGTGATTGGCCCACGTGGTCATCTGCTTCTGACGTCATCGCCTACCGATGACCGACCGGATCAGAAATGATGTCTAATCTCTATGTGCTTTGTTCTTGAATGTAACACAGGATTTTTAGACAGGTTTATGGCACTAGTATTATCACAATTAATAGGTATCTTGTTTAACAGTATTCCATAGTCACTTAGCTGTTGCCTTAGCCATAATGTTTGAGCACAGCAGCTTCCAACAGCAATGTATTCTGCTTCTGCTGTAGAGAGGGCAACACAAGCTTGTTTCTTGCAATGCCAAGAAATCGGGCTTGATCCTAGCATGTGACATGTTCCACTAGTGCTCTTTCTGTCAACCTTGCACCCTGGAAAATCAGAATCTAAAAAACAGTTTAAGTATAAGGAAACATGGTTAGGATACCATAGTCCAACAGATTTTGTCCCTTGCAAGTATTTCAGAATTCTCTTGACTGCATTGTAGTCAGATTCCCTTGGATCAGATTGATATCTGGCACATAGGCATACAGCAAACATAATATCAGGTCTGCTGGCAGTTAAGTACAGCAGGGATCCAATTAAGCTTCTGAACTTGGATTGGTCAACAGGTTTTCCTGCACAGTCTTGGTCTAGTTGACAGCTTGTTGAAATAGGAGTGTTGATTGCCTTACATTGATCCATATCAAACTTTTTCAGCAGCTCTTTGCAGTATTTTTCTTGACTAATAAAGATTCCATCCTTGAGTTGTTTCACTTGCAGGCCAAGGAAGAAGTTCATTTCCCCCAACATTGACATCTCAAACTCTCTCATCATTGTATTGACAAAAGCTTCACACATTTCCTCATTGGTTGACCCAAAGATTATATCATCTACATAGACTTGTACCAGAATAATATCTTCCCTTTTCTTCTTAATGAATAGAGTCTTGTCAGAATTACCACGGTTATAGCCTTGAGAGAGCAAAAATTCACTTAACCTTTCATACCATTGCCTTGGTGCTTGTTTTAGTCCATACAAGGCCTTCTTAAGCTTGTACACATGTTCTGGATTTTTGTAATCTTCAAAGCCTAGGGGCTGGGAAACAAACACCTCCTCATTTATGTACCCATTTAGGAATGCACTTTTAACATCCATTTGAAACAATTTGAAGCCTTTGATGCTGGAAAATGCTAGAAGTAATCTGATAGCTTCAAGACGTGCTACTGGTGCATAGGTTTCACCAAAATCAATACCTTCTTCTTGGTTGTATCCTTTAGCAACCAGCCTTGCTTTGTTTCTAGTGATAGCTCCATGTTCATCCAGTTTGTTCCTGTACACCCACTTGGTTCCTATGATATTCATCTCATGCTTTCTTGGAACCAAGGTCCACACTTCATTGTATTCAAACTGGTTCAGTTCTTCCTGCATTGCTGTTATCCAATTGCTGTCTTGCAGTGCTTCTTCCAGGCTTTTAGGCTCAATCTGTGACACAAAAGCTACTGTTCTGCAGAAATTGTTGAGAGAATTTCTGGTTGAGACTCCTTTCTCTAGTTTTCCAATTACATTGTCAAGAGTAAGATCCTTGGGAGTCTTCCATTCCTTAGGCAACCCTGCATTCACAACAGACTCTTTGACAGCATTTGGATTAGTTGTATCAAATTCAGTGGATTGATTTTTCTGCAGAATTATTCTTAAATCATCCACACCAGATTCATCCAAAACAGATTTCGGTATAGAACAATCTGTTTCATCAAACACCACATGCATAGACTCTTCTACAACAAGCAATCTTTTGTTATAGACTCTATAAGCATGTCCATTTATAGCATAACCAAGGTGTATACCTTCATCAGATTTAGGGTCAAATTTCCCAAGATTATCTTTACCATTATTTAGAATAAAACATTTGCACCCAAATACTCTAAGATGGCTAATGCTAGGTTTTCTTCCTTTGTACAGTTCATAAGGGGTTTTCTTAAGAATAGGTCTTATTAATGTTCTGTTAAGCACATAGCAAGCAGTATAAACAGCATCAGCCCATAAATACTTTGGTAAATTTGATTCATTTAACATAGTTCTTGCTAATTCTTCCAAAGATCTATTCTTTCTTTCAACCACACCGTTTTGTTGAGGTGTCCTAGGAGCAGAATAGCTATGTGTTATGCCATGCTTTTCACAAAACTTATCAAATTTTGCATTTTGAAATTCTCCCCCATGATCACTACGAATCTGTTTTATGCAGTTCTCATTTTCATTGTTCAAAACCTTTGCCAATTTCTTGAAAGCTTTGTATGTATCATTTTTAGAAGCAATGAATAGAGTCCAAGTATATCTAGAAAAGTCATCAACAATCACCAAAGCATAATAATTTCCAGCAAGGCTAGCAGTCCTAGATGGTCCAAATAAATCCATATGCAATACATCCAGAATTTTATTTGTAGAAACTATATCTTTAGATTTAAAAGAGGTTCTAATCTGTTTTCCTTTTACACATGCATCACACAACCTGTTATTTTTAAAACATATTTTTGGTAGACCAGAAACAAGGTCCTTAGACAACAATTTATTCAAGTGATCTGTATGGATATGAGCCAACCTCCTGTGCCATAGCCAAGACTCATCACTTTTTGACAACAAGCATTCATTTTCAGAATTGTTATTAACAATGTCTAGGAGATAGATGTTGTTTACCCTTTTCCCTGTGAACAGCACCTTACCAGAGTTCTGATTTGAAATTGTACATGTGTTGGCTTCAAAATTAACCATGTATCCCTTATCACAAAGCTGACTAATACTGAGAAGATTATGCTTTAAGCCTTCAACATATAGAACATTCTCAATTATAGTTGAGTCTTTAGTGCCAACATCTCCTCTTCCAAGAATTTTTCCTCTATTGTTGTCCCCATATGTGACATAACCTTCAGCTTTGAGTTTCAAACTTATGAACTGGGCCAAATCACCAGTCATATGTTTTGAGCAGCCGCTATCAAGGTACCACTTATTTTTCCTGCTGTTTTTCTGCAAAACAGATTACACATATGGTACCTGTAAGGACCTGAAAAATTTATTGGAATAAAAGAGTTATATTTTAAATAAATTCTAAGTATGTTTTTATTTAGAATAGAAAGGGAGGAAAAAGTTAAGTTTAGAAGGCTACGAGGTCGCCGGTCGCCTGCTACACATGAGCGCCAGGTGGACATCGCGCGGGCGCGAGAGGCATGCAGGCATCGCGCGGACGCGAGAGGCATGCAGGCATCGCGCGGGCGCGAGAGGCATGCAGGCATCGCGCGGGCGTGAGAGGCATGCAGGCATCGCGCGGGCGTGAGAGGCATGCAGGCATCGCGCGGGCGCGAGGGGCATGCGGGCATCGCGCGGACGCGAGGCACGCGGGCATTGCCAGGGCGCGATGCATGTGGACGTGGCCAAGGCGCGAGAGTTATGAGGGCGTCGCCAGGGAAGACATCGGTTGTCTCCCAGAGGAAGACATCGGTCGTTCGCCAGGAAGAGGTCATCGGTGGTAGTCTTCGCGCGAGGTCATCGGTGGTAGTCTTCGCGCGAGGTCATCGGTGGATCGTCTTCGCGCGAGAGGTCATCAGTGGTTTCTCTTCGAGCTGGTAGTCATCGGCGAAAGGTCATCGCGCGACGTTGAGTTACACCCAGAGAACGTGGGCCCCAGACTCCCAGCAAGAGACGTTCTGCACGCGCGCCACGTAGACGAAAAAGTGGTTCAGAATAGTGACCTCATAGCGTAGCCTGCGCAGAGGCACGCTTAGGTGTACTGTTCAGCGAAGCGTACACGCAAACTCCCTGCAGAGTGGGTGGTGGCAGCGGTTTTGTGGAGAAGTCAGCTTAAGATGCAAAAACCCATTTCTGAGGGAGAAGGAAAGAAACGTTGCTGTGGTTCCAGAGCTAAAGGGTGCGTTTATCTCCCTTCTCCTCCATTCTCTCCTTCGCGCTGCGGTTCTAGCACCTTCACACGAGAGTACGACGAGCGACGGCCACCATTAGAGCACCTGGGAGGTTCTCTGCAAGTCCTTCAACCAGACGCGAAAAACAGAGCCAAGGTATTCTGCAAGCTTCGTTGGATTTCGAAGCTCCTGGTGGTTGCGCAAGTCCAGGTAAGGGAAGCTAGCCTTCATCTTTACTACGAGCCATAGTTGAACCATTTCTGAAGTGTGGGCGACGTGGTCGCCGTTTTCGCTTTCGTCTTCGTGAAATGCTCTGTGTTGTGTGCTTGGGCGACGTGGTCGCCTGTTTTAATATACAGCCTTCGAAATACCATATTTTGAACTAGATCGCCGGTTTTGGCGCTGTTTTGCGAACTCCTTGTGTTTGATGTTGTTTTGAGAACTGCTTGAGATTTACATGAGATATTCGAAAATATGAATCCTTTGAAATGGCTATTGCTGTGATTGCATCGTTTACTTGAGTGGTATGATGTCTTTGAATGCTGTGAATGTGGGATCGAGGCATAGTATTTTCAGGAAAGAAAATACCGTGTAAGATCTTGTGGTAGGTGCATTGATCGGTGATTCCTAAGGGGATATCCTGACTCTGCTGAGGTAATGGAATCACGTAGAGGAAGTTACTCAGTTGTTGAGAGTCGAAGGAGGTCTATATGATGGGCGTCTCGTGTGAAAAAGAACGAGCTCCGTCTGTCATATGGATTAACCCTGTCATACCAGGAGAACTATGGTAACATTGAGATGATATATGCGCATGCTGTGTGGATTCACAGCGACCCTGTGTGGATTTCACAGTGGTGTGGTATGACAGGTGCAGATCTCTGAGTCTAATCAACGCACGAGTCAATCCGGAAGTAGTGTCAAGTGTCTTGTGTGGTGAGTCAGTGGAAAGTCTGACATGTGAAATGAGAAACTTGAATATTGATAGACACTTGATGCTGTATTGTGAAATGGAATGACTATGGGTGAATGTTGTGAAGTTTGTGATTTTGGGCGATCAGCTGAATGCTATGAGCAGCTCTACGTTTTACATGGATATTTTGGAACTTGGTTTACTTGGATTTTCATGTTCTTGATTTAAACTTCTTTTAAATTATCTAGCTTACCCTTTTATCTGTTATTGTGGTTGTTTTTCTCAAAACTGTGATGATCGTGTAATTGATACACGGGAGCAGATGATCTTCCAGGAAGAAGAGCCCTCTAGTGAGTGATCGCCGAGGAGGAGATCGCCGGTTTTCTGTCTCTATCGGGTGATCGCCTGTGTCTGCCTCCATCGGGTGATCGCCTGTTTTTTTCTGTCTTGATAGGTGATCGGTCTCGTCCGATAGGAGATCGGTTTCTTCCGATAGGAGATCGCCTGCTTTGTTTTTTTTACTGTATTTTGTTTATGTTTCTGGAAAATTTGACCGAATTTGTATTAAACTCCCTAAGAGGAGCAACTTCATTTCATATATATATTATTTTGTTCATAGAATCTATTTGTTACCTTTATTTTCATTATATACATTTGTATAGTATTTTGGCGGGATGTTACAGTACCCCTCTTAGTATAGGGTCCAGCATGATTAATACCTTTCCTTAGGAAGCCATTTGGCTAAGCCTTTAGGAACAAGATATTTTCTAGCCCTACATGTTCTTGATGTATGACCAGATTTCATGCAGTAGAAACAGGATGCAGTATATACTGTATTTAATCTGTTAAAAGAAGAAAAACCTGTTTTGGCAGGAACAAAAAAACTGGACAACTTTTTAACATTTTGCTTTATTCCAGGATTATATCCTAAACCATTTTTATTAAAGACAGCATTTTGTGAACCCAGCAATGTTTCAAGATTTTCTCTTCCTTTTGTGAAATTTGATAAAGTCTTTAGAAGATATTCAATCTGTTTTTCCAATTTCTTACAATTTTCACATGTTTTGATGGATGCATGCAGGCAGGTTAATTCAAGACTAATTAACTCAGTTTTAGCTTTGTTTAGTTCTTCCTCAAGAGCCTTTACCTTAGGTTCAAGAACTTTATTAATTCTGGTCAGCTTATTACACATGACAGCAAGTCTATTGGCTTCATCATGAGTTTCCTTAAATGCAATTAAAAGCTGATCATAATTTTCAGAATCAGTTGAGTAATTACTTACTGAGTTTGAAGTTAAACCTTCATCATTTGCCATGAAGCACAAATTTACTTCTTCACTCTCATTTGAGGATTCACTTGTTGAAGATACATCATTATCCTCCCAAGATATGTAAGCCCTTTTTCCCTTGCCTTTTTCATTCTTCTTGCTTGCTGATTTTTCTTTATGTGGATTGTTTGGACAATCAGCTTTTATATGACCTGGTTTGCCACATCCAAAACAGGTGTAAGTAGAAGAATTAGAATCATTCTGTTTTGAATACCTTTTTCTTTGATGTGTTCTGTCTCTAGTCTTCCTTTTAAGGAATTTGCTTAATTTTCTAGTGAGCAAGCTTAAGGTTTCATCTTGTTCAGGATTCTCTTCTTCTTCTTCACTTGTGTCATGCTCCATGGTGGTCTTTAAGGCAATTCCTTTGGCTTTCTTCTCCACAGTTTCTTGGTCTTTCAATCTTTTCAACTCCAATTCATGTTCCATCAGCTTTCCAAAGAGTGCTGCAGTGGACATCTTGGAAAGATCCCTTGATTCTGAAATTGCTGTTACCTTTGGCTGCCAACTCCTATCAAGGCATTTCAATACCTTTATGTTGAGCTCTTCCTTATCAAAAACCTTGCCAAGACCCGTTAGATGATTTACAATGTGTGTAAATCGTTTCTGTACATCTGCAATGCTCTCACCAGATTACATTCTGAACAACTCATATTCCTGGATCAATGAGTGCTTCCTAGCCCGTTTAACATCTTCTGTGCCTTCATGAGTTACCTCCAGTATCTCCCACATTTCCTTAGCTGATTGACATTGAGACACCCTAAAGAACTCATCCATATTCAGTGCAGAGGTGATAATGTTCTTGGCCAGAGAATCATATTGAGCCTTCTTCCTTTCAGCTTCACTCCATTCGCACCATGGTTTCTTCACAGTTTCATCTTTCACAGTCTGCATAGGTATGAAAGGTCCGCTCACCACAGCATCCCAGATGCCCATATCAATGGACTCCATGAAAATCTTCATCCTGATTTTCCAGAAAGCATAGTTGATTCCACCGAACATAGGAGGCCTATTGATGGATGCTCCCTCAGCAAAAGGCATCTTGAATTCAGACATATCTGCACAACTTGAGTAACCTACAAGCCCTTGCTCTTGATACCAATTGTTAGAGTTAAGCAGGGTCTGAAGATCAAGAGGGGAGGGGTGAATTGATCTTTTAAATTTTTTGCAACAGGAACTGACTTCTGTTTAACAAAGATTAAAAGAACAGATTGATTTCAAACAAAACAGATTTATTTTTCCAAATCACCTTCGTACAATTAGAACTTGATCTCGCCGCGGACTCAAGCGTGGAGAGATTGCCTCGTCACTCCTTCGTTTGACTTCCTATCTGCTGCGCATTCTGCAAGGAGGTTCCAGGGACCTTCGACGACTCCCAGCGGTACCTGCAAAACATGCGAAAGGCGCCTCTAGTGGCCGTTGTGGCTCCGACGCTCAAGTCAGGCAACGAGAACACCGAAAGGTCTCTCTCAGACTTCTCTGTGTGAGACCGTGTGTGTGTCCTCAGACCTCTTTGATTCGAAGACTGAGTGCTCTTTTGATTTGTGTTGTGTATCTGAGGTAAAAATTGCATACCTGGTTTGGTGTTCTTCTTCCTCATATAAACCCTGCGTAGCCCCTACAGGCTACCTCTAGGTTCACTTAATTACTCTGCAGTGCCGTTTCCACTTCCCAGGGTGCTTTGCGTGCCAGCTTTCTCCACTTGAGTGCCAGGTCTGACAGGGGTGGCCGCGTGGGTTCCTCTCAACCCCTTCGACTTCTGTGCCTACCTGCCTTTCCTATTCTCTGGGAACATCTTTACCATCCACGTGGCAGACATGCAACCCTACTGGGAGATGATGGGCTCTCGTCCAGCAGCATTCTGCACTTAACTGCGTCTTCTCATCTTCCTGCGTGGTCGTCTCGCGACTAAGAACGCTCTCAGCCTCTGGGCACTTTGCTGATCATCGGTTGCGTTGTTCACATCGCGCGGCCGATGTCACCTCAACACACACCGATGACCGATGTGATACTTCACGTCCTCGTGCTCTGCTTATGGGATCAGGCGAGGTCCTTGGGTAACGTTCTTGCTGGAAGCCTGGGTCCCAGTTTAACACGTGTTGACAAGGAACCCCCGACGACTGATCATTCTCCATGCACCGATGACTGATCGGTGCTTCGTCCCTTCTCGCACTCTTCTTCCAGGCGCTCAAGTAGGAACTGATCTGCTGGTGGAGGTCGCTCGGTAGCTGACCACTGATCGCCGTTCTTGAACGATCTCCACCCTGGTTCATCTGCTTTTACGTGCCACGCGTCACTCTGTGATTGGCCCACGTAGTCATCTGCTTCTGACGTCATCGCCTGCCGATGACCGACCGGATCAGAACTTAATCAAACAAGATTTTACTCAATTAGAAGGAACAGCAGAACACACTTGTTCAGATATTTGCAAGAAGGTTTCAACCAAGAGAAGAACAGTTCTTATTAAACCCAGAATTAACAGATTCAATTTCAAATGAATAGATTTATTTTGGACAGTTATCAATCCAAATTCCAAAAATAAGTGCAAGAAAGGAAAGAAGATTGCACACAAGTTTTTATACTGGTTCACTCATCAAGAGCTACATCCAGTTCACCTTGCACCAAGGTGGAATCCACTAAACAGATACCACAATTACAGCATATACAGCAGTTCTTGAAACCTACAAGAACACTCACATACAAGGCTGAAAAACACCTATTTCAGCACACCTTGCACTCCAAGAAACCCTATCAAGGAGTGACTAACACTTCCACCTTTACAACAAATGAGAAAGGAAAAATTACACCTGAAAAGAAGATGCAAGAACTTAAACCAGTAGTTCAATCTGCTGCAGAAACTACACCAGCAGCTTCACAAAGCACAAGGTTTTCCTAGAACAAGCACACTTGAAATTCCTTTTGAAAACCTTTCACAAAAGCCTTTGAATTCTTCTTCTCACTCAGAAACTGATTGAAACGTGATTGCACTCTCTATTTTGTGTGAGAGAAGTCTTCTATATTTATAGAAAACAGTTTCTAACCACTTTTCAAAAAACAGTTTGAAAAACAGTTAAGAATAACAGAACCAAAAAATAAATCTATTTATTATCCAGGAAACAGATTTATTTTTGTCCAGTATTCAGACTTTTTGAGAAAACTTTAAACAGCATTTTTGAAAACTTTAAACACTCCATGTGTTTGGTTTAAGCTTGCTTAGGGAACAGGAACAGAATGACCGATGACCGATCGGTGTCACAATACTTTCTTAAAGACCGATGACTGATCGTACCTCATTACTTCCCCCAGTGACCGATTACCGATCGTGCCACATTATTTCCTCAATGACCGATGACCGATCAGTTCCTCATCACTTCCTCCAATGATCGATGACCGATTGGTTCCTCATACTTCCCCAATGACCGACGACCGATTGGTTCCTCATTACTTCCCCCAATGACCGATGACAGATCGGTGCCTCATCACTTCCTCACCTCCTAAGCCTAAACCAAAATTTACTTAAGACCTTTTACAAAACTATAAAGCACCGAAGCAATTTTCTTCATCAAACACACTTTAAGCCAAGGTTGGTAAGAAGCTTCCTTCAGCTTCAACTGTGTTAAGCTAGGACCCAGGCTCCCAGCGACAGCGTTACGCATGCACCTCGCATGATTCCAGATGCGGAGAGATCGGTCGGTGCATGGTAATCGAGGTCTTGCCAACACGTGTTAAGTTGGGACCCAAGCTCCCAACGAGAGCGTTATGCATGCGCCTCGCATGATTTCAGAAGAAGAGCTCCTCGTCGATGAGGCCATGTAGGCAGGATGCGCCTGGCGAGTGCGCTCAGACCAGCCACGTCAGGTGCTCTCCTGGGAGCGTGCACTCACACGGAGGACGTGCAGTGAGACCATGCAGGCAGGGTGCGCCTGGTGAGTGCGCTCAGATAGCCACGCCTGGCGCTCCCCTGGGAGCGTGCACCCACGAGAAAGTCCCTTTCCTCTGCTTTATACAGCAAGGTTGGGGCAAGAGAGAAAGTCCTCCCTCGACTTTGTACAGCGAGGTGCAGGCGAGTGAAAGCCCTCTTCCTCTGCTTTTTACAGCAAGGTTGAGGCAAGAAGAAAAGTCCTTTTCCTTTGCTTCTTACAGCAAGGTTGAGGCAACAGAGAAAAGTCCTCACCTCGACTTTGTACAGCGAGGCTGAGGCAGGAGGAAAAGTCCTCCCTTGACTTTGTACAGCGAGGTGCAGGCGAGTGAAAGCCCTCTTCCTCTGCTTTTTACAGCAAGGTTGAGGCAAGAGAACCAAGTCCCTTTCCTCTGCTTTATACAGCAAGGTTGGGGCAAGAGAGAAAGTCCTCCCTCGACTTTGTATAGCGAGGTGCAGGCGAGTGAAAGCCCTCTTCCTCTGCTTTTTACAGCAAGGTTGAGGCAAGAAGAAAAGTCCTTTTCCGTCGCTTCTTACAGCAAGGTTGAGGCAACAGAGAAAAGTCCTCACCTCGACTTTGTACAGCGAGGCTGAGGCATGAGGAAAAGTCCTCTTCCTCTGCTTTTTACAGCAAGGTTGAGGCGAGAGAAAAGTCCTCTTCCTCTACTTCTTACAGCAAGGTTGAGGCAAGAGAACCAAGTCCCTTCCCTCTGCTTTCTACAGCAAGGTTGAGGCGAGAGCAAAGTCCTCACCCTCGACTTTGTATAGCGAGGCTGAGGCAAGAGAGAAAGTCCTCTCCCTCGACTTTGTACAGTGAGGCAGAGGCGAGAAAGTCCTCACCTCGGCTTTGTACAGCGAGGCTGAGGCAAGAGAGAAAGTCCTCTCCCTCGACTTTGTACAGCGAGGCAGAGGCGAGAAAGTCCTCACCTAGGCTTTGTACAGCGAGGCTGAGGCAAGAGAAAGTCCTCTCCCTCGACTTTGTACAGCGAGGCAGAGGCGAGAAAGTCCTCACCTCGGCTTTGTACAGCGAGGCTGAGGCAAGAGAAAGACCTCTCCCTTGGCTTTGTACAGTGAGGCAGAGGTGAGAGCAAAGTCCTCACCCTCGGCTTTGTACAGCGAGGCTGAGGCAAGAGAGAAAGTCCTCTCCCTCGGCTTTGTACAGCGAGGTAGAGGCGAGAAAGACCTCATCTCGACTTTGTACAGCGAGGTCGAGGCGAGAGAAAAGACCTCACCTCGGCTTTGTACAGCGAGGCTGAGGTGAGAGAAGTAAGACCTCGCCCATGAGTGGTCGTCGAGAAGCACTCCTCTTCCCTAAAACACATCGTCTTTGGCGTTCAGGCCCTCTATGCACTCAGCGCTGGAGTGGCAGAGAAGTGTAGCAAAGCCAGAAGCGCGATGACTGATCGGTGGTGCGCTAACATGCTAGTCGGTGGTCGGTGGTAGAAGCAAGTTCTGCTGCGTGAGGCCAAAGCGTTTAGGCCCCGTTAAGTCAGTCATCCAGCACGAAGTTATGTTGAAGGCAATGCTAAGGTAACAGTTAGCCGCGATCAAGTCAGAAGCCAAGTTTGAGGGGTTGCAGTGAGATCGGGCTAAAGCCTAAGCTAGTTGACAGTTAGTCACATGCAGAGAGTTAAAGAGGAGAAACGCAGGGAACCCCAGCACGGGTGAGAAGAAGAAAATAGAAAAGGTGAATCTCTAGATGATCAAGAAGAATGCGCGCGCCTCTGTTGAATGAAGGAAGCGGCAGCGACACCCAGTGGGGGCCATTAGTGTGTCCGTGTGTCGAAGGATAAAGTATGGAAGCCATAACATCAAGGGGCAGATACGTGAGCAGCACGTGGCATGGCCCCACCTGCCACATGGACCGAGGGCGCGACCACTTAGTCTCTTCACTGAGAACCAGTTCACAGCTCGAGACTGGGGGGCTTGTGATCCGGTCGGTCATCAGTAGTTGATGACGTCAGCAGCAGTTAACCACGTGGACCGTGCACAGGGTGGCTCGTGGTAAAAAGAGCAAGTGAGGCAAGGAGGAGATCACGTAGAACGGTAATTGGTAGTCAGATACCAAGTGGCCACCACCCCCATAGCGGTGCCTAGATAAGCGCCTGGAAGCACCGCACGGACGTCGGTGGATAGTCATGAGCCACCGTACGGACGTCGGTGGATAGGCATGAGGCACCGCCTGGTCATTGGGGGGAAGTTATAAGGCGCCGTCGATCATCGGGGGAAAGTTATAAGGCATCAGTCGGGCGTTACTGCATGAAGAGCGCGATCGGTTGTAAGTGCATGCAGAGGGCGATCGGTCGTAAGTGCATGCAGAGGGCGATCGGTCGTAAGTGCATGCAGAGGGCGGTTGGTCGTAAGTGCAGAGGGCGATCGGTCGTAAGTGCATGCAGAGGGCGATCGGTCATCGGGGTTCTAGCCAACGCGTGTTAAGCTGGGACCAAGGTTCCCAGCGAGAACGTTACGCATGCACCTCGCATGATGCCCACTCAGAGGACGTGCGGCGAGGCTATGCAGGCAGGATGCGCCTAGCGAGTGAGTTTAGACTAGCCACACCTGGCACTCTCCTGGGAGCATGCGGCCCGCACAGAGAGAAGCGCAGAAGCCCTCCAGGTGTGACGCATGTACAGTAGATGCCAGCTGCATGCCTCCACGTGTCACCATCTGGGAGAGAGGCGCGGCCCAGGTATAAAGCACTCCACGTCATGTAAGGTAAGGAGGTTCTTTCGAGATTACAAACTTACACAGTCTTACAAACAGTTTTCTCTGAGTCACTGTGGGAGCGTTTCTACACGTTGCACAGTGATAACAGAGGGTGGATTTGAGCACACACGAATCTCACAGAGAGATTCAGTGATAGTTTTTGGTGTTCCTGTTGCCTGACTTGAGCGTTGGAGCTACAACGGCCGCTAGAGTCGCCGTCTGTGTGTTTTACAGACAGAATTTGGAGTTCCGGTGGTGGTTCTTGGAGCGTTCTTGCAGAACAGAAGGCTAGACGAAGGAGTGACGAGGCAATCCTCCACGTTCGAGTCAAGCGACGGGATCAGGTTGCTTCCAAGGGCACTGATCCAGCCGCTTGACTCGAACGTGGAGGATTGCCTCGTCACTCCTTCGTCTAGCCTTCTGTTTTGCAGGAATGCTCCAAGAACCACCGCTGGAACTCCAAACGCTGCCTGCAAAACACACAAACGGCGCCTGTGGCGGTCGTTGTAGCTCCGACGCTCAAGTCAGGCAACAGGAACACCAAAACTATATCTGAATCTCTCTGTGAGACTCGTGTGTAACTGAAACTCTCAAATGTGTAAGCTGTAAGAATCTGTAAAAACACCCCTTAATTTCGTTAAGAGTTTCGTATATATACCTGAGTCTTTCTCTCTCCTGACGGTTATTCCTCCTGACACGTGGATAACATCTGGTCATACACGTGTCACCATCTGGAGTATCTGCAGCTGAAACGTTACTTCCACTGTGCCTTGCGACTAAGTTATCCACACAGGAAGTAGCTTAGTACACAGGCTACTCTGGGCGCAACCTTAACATGGCGAGCTGGTTAACACTGGGCATCGCGGCTCACACTACACATGGTGGCAGATATGCCACTTATCCTCTGTACTTAGACCATACAACAAGTGCTTGCCAAGTCTTCTCAAACACCCGGCGATGTGCTCTTTCGGCGACTTGCTGACCACCTGATCTCCTAACCTTAACGCACGGCGATCATGTGCAATCTAGGCAATTACTGATCCATACCGGTGATGAGCGATTACTCATCTTCAAGGCGATAGGCGATTACTCATCTTCAAGGCGATAGGCGATTACTCATCATCACAGGCGATAGGCGATTACCATTCTGAGTGATCGCCTCCCTGATTCACCTGCTGATCCGGTCGGTCAACGGTAGTCGATGACATCAGCAGCAGTTGACCACGTGGACCATTCACAGAGTAACACGTGGTAGAGGATAGCAGGCGAAGCAGAGAGGCGATCACTCAGAATGGTAATCGCCTGTCGCCTGTGATGTTGAGTAATCGCCTATCGCCTTGAGGTGAGTAATCGCCTATCGGCTTGAGGATGAGTAATCGCCTATCGCCTTGAGATGAGTAATCGCCTATCGCCTTGAGGTGAGTAATCGCCTATCGGCTGAGGATGAGTAATCGCTCATCCCCGGTATGGATGAGTAATCGCCCAGATTGCACATGATCGCCATGTGTTAAGGTTAGGAGATCAGGTGGTCAGCAAGTCGCCGAAAGAGCACATCGCCGGGTGTTTGAGAAGACTTGGCAAGCACTTGTTGTATGGTCTAAGTACAGAGGATAAGTGGCATATCTGCCACCATGTTTAGTGCGAGCTGCAATGCCCAGAGTAGCCTGCGTACTAAGCTACTCCCTGTGTGGATAACTTAGTCACAGGGGCACAGTGGAAGTAACATTTCAGCTGCAGACACTCCAGATGATGACATGTGTACGACCAGACGTTATCCACGTGTCAAGAGGAATAACCGTCAGGAGAGAGAAATACTCAGGTATATATACAAACTCTTAACGAAATTGAGGGGAGGTTTTTTACAGAATCTCACTGCTTACACATTTGAGAGTTTCTTACACACGGGTCTCACAGAGAGATTCAGATATAGTTTTGGTGTTCCTGTTGCCTGACTTGAGCGTCGGAGCTACAATGGCCGCTAGAGGCGCCGTCTGTGTGCTTTGCAGGCAGCGTTTGGAGTTCCGGCGGAGGTTCTTGGAGCGTTCCTGCAGAACAGAGGGCTAGACGAAGGAGTGACGAGGCAATCCTCCACGTTCGAGTCAAGCGGCCGGAACATCAGGCGCCCACCGTGGGGCCCGTGTAAATCTGGTTCCCATCCACGTTGCAGTTTCTTGAGGTTTCTTGAGGTTTCTTGGAGCTCCTTGATCATTTCGTCGAAGTGAAGTTACGTCGAAGTGCAGAGGAGATGAGTAGAAGAACCAGCAAACCTCACTTGCGTCATCTGCTGAAGAAGGAGCCGTTACCATGGCGCACGTAGTGGAGATGATGCGCACGCTGCAAGATAGCATCGCGGAATCGAGAGTTGAGCAAGAGAGGATGCGTGCAGAGCTGACTGCATCACAGAGAAGAAACGAAGAGTTGAACCGTATGAATGAAGAGCTGCGTAGGGAATTGCAGGCGCAGAGAGAGCGCGCAGCTGAAGAGAGGACGTCGACGCCACCGTCGCCTCCGAGAGCATTCCCTATGCCTTTCTCCCCCGAAATCATGAACACGGTGGTGCCTCCCAATCTGGTGGGACTGAAAGCGTCGTTCACGGGGGCGAAAGATCCAGAAGCACACCTGACAACCTTCCACACTCAGATGATGCTGACTGGAGGTTCAGATGCTGTGTACTGCAAGATGTTCATGAGCACGCTGAGCGGAGTGGCTATGGAGTGGTTCGTGAGCCTGCCAGAGGGCCACGTCACTTCCTTCCATCAGTTTGCGAAGCTGTTCACGGAGCAGTACATCATTAACCGACCTGCGCCAGTAGTGTCTTACGACCTGTTTGACATGCGCCAGTATCAGGGGGAGCCGTTGAGGGACTACCTCAATCGCTTTGGGGCGCAGGTGGTGAGATTGCCCAACAAGGACGAGGACATGCTGGTGCATGCGTTCAAGAGAGGTGTCCTCCCTAGTCCTTTCAGTGAATCGCTCATCAGGAGCCACCCTGCCACCTTCACCGAGATACGGCGACGTGCGGTGGCACACATAATAGCAGAGACAGAGGTCTCTGAGAAGAGAGGAAGTGCTGCACCGTCGAAGCCACGTGGAGGTCAGGGGAATCAGCAGCAACAGGCGCGGGTGCATGAGGTCAAGGAAGGGAGGAAGGAGCAGAGAAGGTCTCGCCCTTATGCACCAAGGAAGGACCAGACCAGGGGGCGTGCAAGCAACGCACCCCCCAGGTATGATTTCATGATAAGTTTGGCGGAGCTGATCGCCATCCCTGCTGTGGCAGCAAGACTCCATGTGCCAGAGAAAACCGATAGGGTACTTGGAGGGAGGAAGGATGAGTGGTGTGAATTCCATCAAGCTTATGGACATACACTCCGTAACTGCCTGGCGTTGGGGCGTCAGCTTGCTGAGTTGGTGGAGACAGGGTTCCTGACCGATTACCTGCAGAAGACACAAGGTGATCGCGCTTCGGGGTCCCAGGAAGGCGACCAGCAGCATGAACTCCCTGTGTTTGGGGAGGTGAGGTGATGGAAGAGGCTACACTGGGGGGGCTCCCAGAGCTGAAGCGGAAGGCATGATCGCCCCACGTGTGTGCATCGCCAGGGCGGTCATCGCCGATTAAAGGAGACCCCATCCAGAGTGGTTGAGACGTTGGAGAATGGAGCTTGTCGGCTGGCGACTCTGGACGTAACGACTATTCCCAGAACCCAAGATGCTACACGCTTCCTTCCTGCTTTCGTTAAGTTGTAAAGTAGATGCGCTATCGCGCTGTACACACACTTAGTGTATTAAACAGTTGAGCAGATCAGGGGCACTCTTTTTAACGATGCCACCCAATAAAAGATTTTCAGTACATAAAGTGTGCGAGTGTTCCCAGTTTAAAGTTCTCTTTGCCCCAGGTGCAAGACCAGGTGATCGGTGGTGAGTTACCAAGTGGCCACCACCCGCAGATCAGCCCCTAGATAAGCGCTGGGATGTAGAGCGCGATCAGCCATCAGTGCATGCAGACCACGATCAGCCATCGGTGCATGTAAAGAGTGAGTACTCGGTCGGTGCACGGTCATCGGGGTCTTGCTAACCCGTGTTAAGCTGGGACCCAAGTTCCCAGCGAGAGCGTTAAGCATGCACCTCGTATGATTCCAGAAGAAGAGGTCCTCGCCGGTCGGGACGTCGGTGAACGCGCGATGAGGCAATGCAGGTAGGCGCGCCCAGTGTGTGCGCTTAGACAGCCACGCCTGGCGCCCCCCTGGGAGCGTGCACCCACGAGAAAGTCCTTTTCCTCTGCTTTATACAGCAAGGTTGAGGCGAGAGAAAGTCCTCTTCCTCTGCTTTATACAGCAAGGTTGAGGCAACAGAGAAAGTCCTCTTCCTCTGCTTTATACAGCAAGGTTGAGGCGAGAGAAAGTCCTCTTCCTCTGCTTTATACAGCAAGGTTGAGGCGAGAGAAAGTCCTCTTCCTCTGCTTTATACAGCAAGGTTGAGGCAACAGAGAAAGTCCTCTTCCTCTGCTTTATACAGCAAGGTTGAGGCGAGAGAAAGCCCTCTTCTTCGGCTTTATACAGCAAGGTTGAGGCCAGAGGAAGTCCTCCTTGCCTTTGAGCAAGTGCAGGCACCAGAGGAAGACCTCCTTGCTTTTGAGCAAGTGCAGGCACCAGAGGAAGTCCTCCTTGCCTTTGAGCAAGTGCAGGCACCAGAGGAAGTCCTCCTTGCCCTTGAGCAAGTGCAGGCGAGAACAGAGGAAGTCCTCCTTGCCTTTGAGCAAGTGCAGGCGAGAACAGAGGAAGTCCTCCTTGCCCTTGAGCAAGTGCAGGCGAGAACAGAGGAAGTCCTCCTTGCCTTTGAGCAAGTGCAGGCACCAGAGGAAGTCCTCCTTGCCCTTGAGCAAGTGCAGGCGAGAACAGAGGAAGTCCTCCTTGCCCTTGAGCAAGTGCAGGCGAGAACAGAGGAAGACCTCCTTGCCTTTGAGCAAGTGCAGGCACCAGAGGAAGTCCTCCTTGCCTTTGAGCAAGTGCAGGCACCAGAGGAAGACCTCCTTGCCCTTGAGCAAGTGCAGGCGAGAACAGAGGAAGTCCTCCTTGCCCTTGAGCAGGTGCAGGGGAGAACAGAGGAAGTCCTCCTTACCTTTGAGCAAGTGTAGGCAACAGAGGAAGACCTCCTTGCCTTTGAGCAAGTGCAGGCACCAGAGGAAGACCTCCTTGCCCTTGAGCAAGTGCAGGCGAGAACAGAGGAAGTCCTCCTTGCCCTTGAGCAGGTGCAGGGGAGAACAGAGGAAGTCCTCCTTACCTTTGAGCAAGTGTAGGCAACAGAGGAAGACCTCCTTGCCTTTGAGCGAGTGCAGGCGAGAAAGAAGAAAGTCCTCCCTTGACTTTGTACAGCGAGGTGCAGGCGAGTGAAAGTCCTCACCTCGACTTTGTACAGCGAGGCTGAGGCAAGAGAGAAAGTCCTCTCCCTTTGCTTCTTACAGCAAGGTTGAGGCGAGAGAACCAAGTGCTCACCTCGACTTTGTACAGCGAGGCTGAGGCATGAGGAAAAGTCCTCTTTCGTTTGCTTTTTACAGCAAGGTTGAGGCAAGAGAACCAAGTCCCTTCCCTCTGCTTTTTACAGTGACGCTGAGGTGAGAGAAGCAAGACCTCACCCACGACTTCTTACAGCAAGGTTGGGACACGAGGGGTCATCGAGAAGTACTTTTCTTCCCCAAAACACAGGCGTCATAGTTGGTGTTCAGACCCTCTACGCACTCAGCGCTGGTGTGGCAGAGAAGTGCAGCGAAGCCAGAAGCGCGATGACTGATCGGTGGTGCGCTAACATGCTAGTCGGTGGTCGGTGGTAGAAGCAAGTTCTGCTGCGAGAAGCCTAAGCGTTTAGGCCCGTTAAGTCAGTCATCCAGCACAAAGTTATGTTGAAGGCAATGCTAAGGCAACAGTTAGCCGCGATCAAGTCAGAGGCCATGTTTGAGGGGTTGCAGGTAGATCGCGCTAAAGCCTAAGCTAGTTAACAGTTAGTCACATGCAGAGAGTTAAAGAGATGAAACGCAGCGAACTCCAGCGCGTTAGAGAAGAAGAAAACAGAGAAGGTGAATCTCTAGATGATCCAGAGAGATGCTTTGAATGTTTGAAGGCGAAGAAGAAGGAATGAAACAGTGTTAAGTATCATAGTGTGCGCTCTTGTAGACCATTAGAAGACGATTTCTTAGTCTCTTCGCTGAGAACAAGTTCACAGCTCAAGACTGGGGGGCTTGTGATCCGGTCGGTCATCGGTAGTCGATGGCATCAGCAGCAGTTGACCACGTGGACCATTCACAGAGTAACACGTGGTAGAGGATAGCAGGCGAAGCAGAGAGGCGATCACTCAGAATGGTAATTGCCTGTCGCCTGTGATGTTGAGTAATCGCCTATCGCCTTGAGGTGAGTAATCGCCTATCGGCTTGAGGATGAGTAATCGCCTATCGCCTTGAGGTGAGTAATCGCCTATCGGCTTGAGGATGAGTAATCGCCTATCGCCTTGAGGTGAGTAATCGCTTATCGGCTGAGGATGAGTAATCGCTCATCGCCGGTATGGATGAGTAATCGCCCAGATTGCACATGATCGCCATGTGTTAAGGTTAGGAGATCAGGTGGTCAGCAAGTCGCCGAAAGAGCACATCGTCGGGTGTTTGAGAAGACTTGGCAAGCACTTGATGTATGGTCTAAGTACAGAGGATAAGTGGCATATCTGCCACCATGTGTAGTGCGAGCTGCAATGCCCAGAGTAGCCTGCACACTAAGCTACTCCCTATGTGGATAACTTAGTCGCAGGGGCACAGTGGAAGTAACATTTCAGCTGCAGACACTCCAGATGATGACACGTGTCAAGAGGAATAACCGTCAGGAGAGAGAAATACTCAGGTATATATACAAACTCTTAACGAAATTGAGGGGAGGTTTTTTACAGATTCTCACTGCTTACACATTTGAGAGTTTCTTACACACGGGTCTCACAGAGAGATTCAGATATAGTTTTGGTGTTCCTGTTGCCTGACTTGAGCGTCGGAGCTACAACGGCCGCTAGAGGCGCCGTCTGTGTGCTTTGCAGGCAGCGTTTGGAGTTCCGACGGAGGTTCTTGGAGCGTTCCTGCAGAACAGAGGGCTAGACGAAGGAGTGACGAGGCAATCCTCCATGTTCGAGTCAAGCGGCCGGATCACCTGCTATCCTCTACCACGTGTTACCCTGTGGATGGTCCACGTGGTCAACTGCTGCTGATGTCATCGACTACCGATGACCGACCGGATCACAAGCCCCCCAGTCTCGAGCTGTGAACTTGTTCTCAGCGAAGAGACTAAGAAATCATCTTCTGGCGGTCTACAGGAGCGCACACTCTGGTACTAATACTGTTTCATTCCTTCTTCTTCGCCTTCAAACATTCAAAGCATTTCTCTGTGAGACCCTTCAACTTCTTCAGTCTCTAACCTTTGTGACGCTTCTCTGATCATCCAAAGGTAACCTTTTTACCTCTTCTACTGATGACTGATCACCCCTCCCCAAGGAGGCACACCGATGACCGATCACTCGCTAATCCAAGCTGCCTGGGAGGTCCACTCCACGTGGCTCTGGTCCATGCTGTGGGACCCAGCTGACGTGGTTTACCTTTTACTATCTGTTCCTCAGCGTCACGGCTTCCATACTTTATCCCTCGACACATGGACGCATTAATAGCCCCCACTGAGTGTTGCTACCGTTTCCTTCATTCAACAGAAGCATGCGCATCCCTCTGGATCATCTAGAGATTAACCTTTTCTGTTTTCTTCTTCTCAACTGCGCTAGGGTTCGCTGCGTTTCTTCTCTTTAACTCTCTGCATGCGACTAACTGTTAACTAGCTTAGGCTTTAGCGCGATCTCACTGCAACCCCTCAAACTTGGCTTCTGACTTGATTGCGGCTAACTGTTACCTTAGCATTGCCTTCAACATAACTTCGTGCTGGATGACTGACTTAACGGGGCCTAAACGCTTCGGCTTCACGCAGCAGAACTTGCTTCTACCACCGACTATCGACTAGCATGTTAGTGCACAACCGATCAGTCATCGCGCTTCTGGCTTCGCTACACTTCTCTGCCACACCAGCGCTGAGTGCATAGAGGGCCTGAACACTGACTATGACACCTGTGTTTTGGGGAAGAGAAGTGCTTCTCGGTGACCCCTCTTGTCTCAACCTCGCTGTAAGAACTCGTGGGTGAGGTCTTGCTTCTCTCACCTCAGCCTCGCTGTAAAAAGCAGAGGGAAGGGACTTGGTTCTCTTGCCTCAACCTTGCTGTAAGAAGCAGAGGAAGATAACTTGGTTCTCTTGCCTCAACCTTGCGTAAGAAGCAGAGGAAGAGGACTTTTCTCTCGCCTCAACCTTGCTGTGAAAAGCAGAGGAGAAGGACTTTCTCTCTTGCCTCAGCCTCGCTGTACAAAGTCGAGGTGAGGACTTTCACTCGCCTGCACCTCGCTGTACAAAGTCGAGGGAGGACTTTATTCTTTCTCGCCTGCACTCGCTCAAAGGTTAGGAGGTCTTCCTCTGTTGCCTACACTTGCTCAAAGGCAAGGAGGACTTCCTCTTTCTCGCCTGCACTTGCTCAAAGGCAAGGAGGACTTCCTATGTTGCCTACACTTGCTCAAAGGCAAGGAGGACTTCCTCTGGTTCCTGCACTTGCTCAAAGGCAAGGAGGACTTCCTCTGGTGCCTGCACTTGCTCAAAGGCAAGGAGGACTTCCTCTGTTGCCTACACTTGCTCAAAGGCAAGGAGGTCTTCCTCTTTCTCGCCTGCACTTACTCAAAGGCAAGGAGGACTTCCTCTGTTGCCTGCACTTGCTCAAAGGCAAGGAGGACTTCCTCTGTTGCCTACACTTGCTCAAAGGCAAGGAGGACATCCTCTGTTGCCTACACTTGCTCAAAGGCAAGGAGGACTTCCTCTGTTGCCTACACTTGCTCAAAGGCAAGGAGGACTTCCTCTCTTGCCCCAACCTTGCTGTATAAAGCAGAGGAAGAGGACTTTCTCTGTTGCCTCAACCTTGTTGTAAAAAGCAAAGGAAGAGGACTTTCTCTTGCCTCAACCTTGCTGTATAAAGCATAGGAAGAGGACTTTCTCTCGCCTGCACCTCGCTGTACAAAGTCGAGGGAGGACTTTCTTCTCTTGCCCCAACCTTGCTGTATAAAGCAGAGGAAGAGGACTTTCTCTGTTGCCTCAACCTTGTTGTAAAAAGCAAAGGAAGAGGACTTTCTCTTGCCTCAACCTTGCTGTATAAAGCAGAGGTGAGGACTTTCTCTGTTGCCTCAACCTTGCTGTAAAAAGCAAAGGAAGAGGACTTTCTCTTGCCTCAACCTTACTATATAAAGCAGAGGAAGAGGACTTTCGCTCTTGCCCCAACCTTGCTGTATAAAGCAGAGGGAGGACTTTCTCGTGGGTGCACACTCCGAGGGGGCGCCAGGCGTGGCTGTCTAAGCGCACACACCGGGCGCGCCCTGCCTGCATTGCCTCATCGCGCGTTCTCCGCACGTCCCGACCGGCGAGGAGCTCTTCTTCTGGAATCATGCGAGGTGCATGCTTAACGCTCTCACTGGGAACTTGGGTCCCAGCTTAACACGTGTTAGCAAGACCCCGATGACCATGCACTGACCGAGTGCTCACTCCCTACATGCACCGACGGCTGATCGCGGTCTGCATGCACTGATGGCTGATCGCGCTCTACATCCAAGCGCTTATCTAGGGGTTGATCTGCGGGTGGTGGCCACTCGGTAACTGACCATCGATCACCTGGACTTGCACCTGGGGCAAGGAGAACTTTAAACTGGGAACACTCGCACACTTTGTGTACTGAAAATCTTTTATTGGGTGGCATCGTTAAAAAGAGTGCCCCCTGATCTGCTCAATTGTTTAATACACTAAGTATGTGTACAGCGCGATAGCGCATCTACTTTACAGCTTAACCAAAGTAAGAAACAAGCGTGTAGCGTTCTACATCCTGGGAATAGCTACTCCATCCAGAGTCTCTAGCCGACAAGCTCCATTCTCCAACGTCTCAACCACTCTGGATGGGTCTCCTTTACCCGGCGATGACCGCCCTGGCGATGCACACACGTGGGGCGATCAGGCCTTCCGCTCCAGCTCTGGGAGCCCCCACAGTGTAGCCTCTTCCATCACCTCACCTCCCCAAACACAGGGAGTTCATGCTGCTGGTCGCCTGCCTGGGACCCCGAAGCGCGATCACCTTGTGCCTTCTGCAGGTAATCGGTCAGGAACCCTGTCTTCACCAACTCAGCAAGCTGACGCCCCAACGCTAGGCAGGTACGGAGTGTATGTCCACAAGCTTGATGGAATTCACACCACTCATCCTTCCTCCCTCCAAGTACCCTGTCGGTTTTCTCTGGCACATGGAGTCTTGCTGCCACAGTAGGGATGGCGATCAGCTCCGCCAAACTTATCATGAAATCATACCTGGGGGGTGCTTTGCTTGCACGCCCACTGGTCTGGTCCTTCCTGGGTGCATAAGGGCGAGACCTTCCCTGCTCCTTCCTCCCTTCCTTGATCTCATGCACCCGCGCCTGTTACTGCTCATTCCCCTGACCTCCACGTGGCTTCGACGGTGCAGCACTTCCTCTCTTCTCAGAGACCTCTGTCTCTGCTACTATGTGTGCCACCGCGCGTCGCCGTATCTCGATGAAGGTGGCAGGGTGGCTCCTGATGAGCGATTCACTGAAAGGACCAGGGAGGACACCTCTCTTGAACGGATGCACCAGCATGTCCTCATCCTTGACGAGCAATCTCACCACCTGCGCCCTAAAGCGATTGAGGTAGTCCTTCAACGGCTCCCCCTGATACTGGCCAAGTCAAACAGGTCGTAGGACACCACTAGCGCAGGTCAGTTAATGATGTACTGCTCCGTGAACAGCTTCACAAACTAATGGAAGGAAGTGACGTGGCCCTCTGGCAGGCTCACGAACCACTCCATAGCCACTCCGCTCAGTGTACTCATGAACATCTTGCAGTACACAGCATCTGAACCTCCAATCAGCATCATCTGATTGTAGAAGGCTGTCAGGTGTGCTTCTGGATCTTCCACCCCCGTGAACGACGCTTTCAGTCCCACCAGATTGGGAGGCACCACCGTGTTCATGATCTCAAGGGAGAAAGGCATAGGGAATACTCTAGGAGGCGATTGTGGCGTCGACGTCCTCTCTTCAACTGCGCGCTCCTTCTGCGCCTGCAATTCCCTACGCAGCTCTTCATTCATACGGCTCAACTCTTCGTTTCTTCTCTGCGATGCAGTCAGCTCTGCACGCATTTTCTCTTGCTCAGCTCTTGATTCCGCGACGCTATCTTGCAGCGCGCGCATCATCTCCACTGCCTGCGCCATGGTAACAGCTCCTTCTTCAGCAGATGGCGCAGGTGAGGTTTGCCTGGTTCTTTTTCTCATCTTCTCAACACTTCGACGTAACTTCACTTCGACGAAACGATCAAGAAGCTCCAAGAAACTTCAAGAAACCTCAAGAAACTTCAAGAACTGCAACGTGGATGGAAACAAAATTCACACGGGCCCCACGGTGGGCGCCAAATGATCCAGCCGCTTGACTCGAACGTGGAGGATTGCCTCGTCACTCCTTCATCTAGCCTTCTGTTCTGCAGGAACGCTCCAAGAACCACCGCCGAAACTCCAAACGCTGCCTGCAAAACACACAGACGGCGCCTCTGGCAGCCGTTGTAGCTCCGACGCTCAAGTCAGGCAACAGGAACACCAAAACTATATCTGAATCTCTCTGTGAGACTCGTGTGTAACTGAAACTCTCAAATGTGTAAGCTGTAAGAATCTATAAAAACTCCCCTTAATTTCGTTAAAAGTTTCGTATATATACCTGAGTCTTTCTCTCTCCTGACGGTTATTCCTCCTGACACGTGGATAACATTTGGTCATACACGTGTCACATCTGGAGTATCTGCAGCTGAAACATTACTTCCACTGTGCCCCTGCGACTAAGTTATCCACACAGGGAGTAGCTTAGTACACAGGCTACTCTGGGCGCAACCTTAACATGGCGAGCTGGTTAACACTGGGCATCGCGGCTCACACTACACATGGTGGCAGATATGCCACTTATCCTCTGTACTTAGACCATACAACAAGTGCTTGCCAAGTCTTCTCAAACACCCGGCGATGTGCTCTTTCGGCAACTTGCTGACCACCTGATCTCCTAACCTTAACGCACGGTGATCATGTGCAATCTAGGCGATTACTGATCCATACCGACGATGAGCGATTACTCATCTTCAAGGCGATAGGCGATTACTCATCTTCAAGGCGATAGGCGATTACTCATCATCACAGGCGACAGGCGATTACCATTCTGAGTGATCGCCTCCCTGATTCACCTGCTATCCTCTACCACGTGTTACCCTGTGGATGGTCCACGTGGTCAACTGCTGCTGATGTCATCGACTACCGATGACCGACCGGATCAGGCACAACATCACATAAAACCTCATCTTTGTTGTACTTGCCTATAGCAAAAGTTATGAGGACTTGTTGATTAACCATGATTTCACCCTCTTGACTAAGCCATTGAAGCTTGTATGGCTTTATATGAGAGATGGTGGGTAGTCCAAGCTTGTCCACCACTCTTGTACTTGCCACATTAGCGCAGCTACCCCCATCAATTATCATGGAACATAACTTGTTGTTGATAAGGCAGCGGGTGTGGAAAATATTTTCTCTTTGGGTGTCATCCACAGGTTTTGGAATTGTACCCAACATTTGCCTTATGACCAATAAGTCACCTTCACAAGGTATTTCACATTCATTTTCACAAGGGGATTTTGATGGGGAAGGGGAGTTAGACCTAGAAGATGCATCACTATGGTCACTTACTACTTGCCCCCCTTTAACCATCATGGTTCGCTTTGTTGGACAATCAGCCGCTCTGTGGCCAAAACCTAAACATTTAAAACACTTTTTACTTGAGGTTTTGGTAGGAGATTTAGGGGTTGAAGTTGAGGGTTTAGAATCCCTCTGTTTGTAAGTGGACTCCTTTAGAAAATTGGAGGGAAAAGTTGAAGATTTGTCTTTGTTTTTCCAAGATGAGTGGTAGAAGCCATCATTATGAGAATTTTTGAAAGAGTTTTTCTTTGAAATTTGGGATTCTACCTTGATGGCTAGGTGAACCAATTTTTCTAAAGAGGAGTATTCATAAAGTTCTACCACATCTTGTATGTCTCTTCTTAAGCCACTTACAAAGCAAGCCATTTTGGACTCCTTACTTTCATACATGTCAATTTTAGTTAATATGGTTTCAAGTTCTTTAAAATAAGCATCCACACTTTGTGTTCCTTGTTGAATCCTTTGGAGCTTCAACAAGAGCTCTTTCCTATAGTGTGGAGGTACAAATCTAGCGCGCATGCATAACTTCAAATCCTCCCAAGAGACCACGGCTGACCTTTTGTTTAGCCCAATGTCCATTACAGTCTTGTGCCACCATTGCATGGCATAATCCAAAAATTCTAAGGAGGCTAACCTAACTCTTTGGTCATCTTGGACCTCATGTACATTAAAAATTTGTTCTACTTTAGCCTCCCAACCTAAATACACATTGGGATCACCTTCCCCACTAAAACTAGGCAATTTTACAAAGGGTAAATAAGGCTTTGCCACATTTCGGTGCCTTTCTTCAAAATTGTGCACCCTCCATTCGTCTTCTTCTTCATGGCTACCATAGGTTTGGTAACTTCTTGATTCATGCCTTTGATGATGTCTTCTTCCTCGGTGGGGTCTTTCATAGGCCAATTTTAGCCTTTGGAGTCTTTCCTCCATTTGCCTCATCTCTTCCTCTTTTTGTGCAATGGTGTGCTTAGCCTCCTTCAATTCTCCAATAGGGAAAGCCTTTTAAGGAAAATTGGGCTTAGATGACTCACCACTTGAAAGATGAGCCATAACAAAACAAAAACCATAAAACACAAAGAACAAACAATTAAAGAAAACAAGTTAGTAAGACAAGAAGTCTTGCGGCAATATGAAGAAAAACATTAAACCACTCAAAGAATTTTTTTTTTTCTTCCCTTAACCAAGTTCTTTCTTGTGGATGAGAAATTCTCAAGTGAAAAAGGTTAAAGCCTTCAACACTCAATCCAAAGCAAAAAAACACCACAAAACTTTGAGGGAAAAGAAGAAAAGACAAGCAAGAAAAGGTGTAAACAAGAAAAAGCTAAACCAAAGGTGGAAAAGAGATTATGACAAAACTTAAGAAAGGAAGACAAGCAAGAAAAGCACAAAAGAAGACTCTAAGAAACTTACTAAACTTTTAACCAAGAAATTTTATGTTTTCTTTAGAACTTGTAAAAGCAAAAGGATAAAAAATTCCACAAAGTTGATAACAATTTACCAATCAAGTTGAATCCAAGTTTGGAAAAGGAATTTTATGTGCAATTGAAAGATATAGGTGCAGTTTTAAAATTGCTTGCTTTTTTTCAGTGGCTGCTTTTTTTTTATATACTAAATGGAAATATGGAAATAAAGATCCATAGGATGCATCATGAACAATTTTGAAGAACATTCAATTTGCACAAAACTTTTGGTGGTGGATTCAATATAATTGAACACTTGAAATCATATGTTTGGAACTTGAAATCAACTTTTACTAAAACAAGTTTCTAATTACTTTCAAACTTCAAAATTAAAAGCAAGTAAGTAGAATCAAAATTAAGGACACCTAGAACACTAATGAACATAGGACTCAAAGTAAAAGCAAGATCAAAGAAAGGTATAAGAAGGAACATATTCAAAACGAAAAATGCTATGAATATAAGGTGCTGGAAAAAAAAATCTGCACTAAATAAAGGGCTGGAAAATAAAAGCAAGAAAATAAATGACAAGAAATTAAAGGTACTTGAATTTAAAGGTGCTAGAATTTAAATTGCTTGAATGTAAAGTGCCAAATCAACTCAAAAAATTAAACATAAGAACCTAAGCTCTGATAACCACATGATGTGAGTTGATTTTATGATTTAGCATTTTATGGTGGCACTTTAATTAGGATTGAGATTTTAGGATGATTAAGGTGAGAACCTAAGGAAAATCCCCACTGGACATTAACTTAACCAAGTGGTTACGTAGATGTGAAGGTTCATTTCACAAAGGTAAAAGGAAAACACAATTATAAGGTGATGATGATGACAAGTTATGGTGTGGAATTACATAAGGAAAACAAGAGCAACATATAAAAAACCGAATAGACATAATGAAGCAAAATAAGAACATGTTTATGAATAGATGGAATGATAATGGAAGGAAAAGATGAAGGAAAAGGAAGCTTAGGAGGATGAAGCTAGAGAAGGATCACGCCACTTGGATGGTGGTTTGCTCCAAGATGAGTGAGGAATGCCGCCACTTGAGAGCTCTCTAATTCTCACAAGATAAGACAATGGTGTAAGGAGACAAAGCTCACAAACTCTAACACAAATTGTGTATAGTAACTTTACTCTAAATTCAACATGAAAATACATGAGGTAGGCCTCCTTATTTATAGGTGAAGGAGCCTTGGAGAGCAAGCATAAGGGGTAGGATGGGAAGAGTGAAAAAATGGGCAGCCTTAGGGTTTGACTAAGTTAAACCCACATCCTTGTCTTGTCCTTCTAGAAACTAGGTCAAAAAGCCTTCCAAAAGGGCCAATAACATCCTAAAATGCTAACTACACCCCCTATTATACTAAAGGCACCTTATTCTAGCCTATATTTGCTATTTGGACCCCCAAAGTGAGCCCAAATTATTTACAATATTTTCTAATCATTAAGAAGACCAACAGGAAGAACTTTAGGTGCTCTGGTCTTTGTCCCATTCTCCATCTGGTGAGGTCTCTACTTTGAGGTGACTTCTCTTTATATTCTTTAGCATCCTTGATCATCACCTTGTGGGCTTGGTTTTCATCACTCATGCTGCTTGAAGAACACTATCTCACACCGCTTCTGGGATCCAGCTTACGTAACCCACTATTGCTAGCGGTCATCGATGTCTGAGGACTGGTCGATACAATTACCTAGTGGAATAACTAGTGGTTTTTTGGGGATTGGATGTAGCTCTGGTAAGGAGTGAACTAGCATAATTGATTGTGCAATCTTCTCTCGCTCTCTCAATTACAAACTATTTGATGTGGTTTATGTCTCTACTGCTATAAACAACTGGTTAAATCGTAATTTCAACTAATTATTTTTTTGTAAATAGTTTTTAAAAGCTTTGATTTCCCGGCTTCTCTAATTGCTCTTTCTGTAATTCTTCATAAATCTTCATTCTTAGCTAGTATTTGTAAAAAACTTTTGTTAAAGAAAAGCAGTGCTGCATCGCCCAAGCCGCGCGAAGGACAGGAGAAGCAGCAGCGACACGCATGGGTGCATGAGGCCAGAGAAGGGAAGAAAGCGCAGGGCAGGTCTCGCCCCTACACACCCAGGAAGGATCAGGCCAGGGGGCGTGCAAGGGAGAACAATACACCCCCAGGTATGATTTCATGATAGAGTTGGCGGAGATGATTGCAATTCCCGCTGTAGCTGCAAGACTCCGAGTACCAGAGATAACCGACAAGGTGCTTGGAAGTAGGAAGGATGACTGGTGTGAATTCCATCAGGCTTATGGACACACACTCTACACCTGCCTGGCGCTGGGGCATCAACTTGCTGAGTTGGTGAAAATAGGTTTCCTAACCGATTACCTGAGGGAGCCGCAAGGTGATCGCGCTTCGGGATCCCAGGCAGGTGACCAGCAGCATGAGATCCCTGTGCACGGGGAAATCAGGTGATGGAGGGAGCTACGCTAGGGGGGCTCCCAGGTAGCTCGAGGGGAAGCTGAAGCAGAGGGCATGATCGCTACTCGTGAGGTCGGTCATCGCCAATGAAAGGAGACCCAGCATATATACACCCAGTTAAGATGTAAGGTAGATGCGTTCTCGCGCAATACACTGTAAATAGTTGAATACACCAGGGGGCACTCTTTTCCCTAAGGAGGGTTTTTAACGAGGCCACCCAATAAAAAAGACTTTAGTACATAAAGTAAGTGTGTGTTTTCCAGTTTAAAGTTCCCATTGCCCCAAGCGCAAGTGCAGGTGATAAGTGGTCAGTACCTAGTGACCACCACCTACAGATCAACGCCTGGGCAAGCACCTAGGAGCAGAGTGCGAGAAGTCATCGGTGGTTATTCATCGCACGATCAGTCATCGCCCCGTGCAAGCACGATCAGACATCGCCGCATGAGGACGCTATCTGTCGCCGCCACGTACAGAGCATGATCACTCATCGGCGCATGGTCATCGGGGTCTCGCCAACACGTGTTAAGCTGGGACCCAAGCTCCCAGCAAGAGCGTTACGCATGCACCTCGCATGATTCCAGAAGAAGAGCTCCTCGTCGGTGGGAACGTGCATGAAACAGTGTGATGAGGTCATGCAGGCAGGATGCGCCTGGCGAGTGCGCTCAGACCAACCACGCCAGGTGCTCTCCTGGGAGCATGCACCCACTCAGAGAACATTGGAGAAAAGTCCTCTTCCTCTGCTTCTTACAGCAAGGTTGAGGCGAGAGGAAAAGTCCTCTTCCTCTGCTTCTTACAACAAGGTTGAGGCGAGAGGAAAAGTCCTCTTCCTCTTCTTCTTACAGCAAGGTTGAGGCGAGAGGAAAAGTCCTCTTCCTCTGCTTCTTACAGCAAGGTTGAGGCGAGAGAAAAGTCCTCTTCCTCTGCTTCTTACAGCAAGGTTGAGGCAAGAGATAAGTCCTTTTCCTTTGCTTCTTACAGCAAGGTTGACGCAAGAGATAAGTCCTTTTCCTCTGCTTCTTACAGCAAGGTTGAGGCGAGAGAAAAGTCCTCTTCCTCTGCTTCTTACAGCAAGGTTGAGGCAAGAGATAAGTCCTTTTCCTTTGCTTCTTACAGCAAGGTTGAGGCAAGAGATAAGTCCTTTTCCTCTGCTTCTTACAGCAAGGTTGAGGCGAGAGAAAAGTCCTCTTCCCTCGACTCTTACAGCGAGGCTGAGGCGAGATAGAACCTGTCATTTGGGGTTAGAGGTCTCGTGAGTGGAGAGGTAGGTTCATAGAGAACACCTCCATTTCGAGTGAGAACTTCCAACGTGAACAGGAGGGTTCGCCCAGATAAATCCTCCTCGCCTATGAGCGATGTGAGGTCAGATAAATCCTCCTCGCCTATGAGCGATGTGAGGTCAGTTAAGTCCTCCCTCGCCTGTGAGCGATGCGAGGCAAGATTGAACCTGTCACTTGGGGGTTAGAGGTCTCGCAAGCGGGAAAGTAGGTTCGTCAAGAACACCTCCCCTTCGAGTGAGAACGCCTAACGTGAACAGCTAGGTTCACCAGTTAAGTCCTCCCTCGCCTGTGAGCGATGCGAGGCAAGATTGAACCTGTCACTTGGGGTTAGAGGTCTCGTAAGCGGGAAGGTAGGTTCGTCGAGAACACCTCCCCTTCGAGTGAGAACACCCAACGTGAACAGCAAGGTTCACCAGAGAAGAAAGTCCTCACCCTCGACTTTGTACAGCGAGGTGCAGGCAGAGAAAGTCCTCTTCCTCTACTTTTTACAGCAAGGTTGAGGCGAGAAGAAAGTCCTCACCCTCGACTTTGTACTGCGAGGCTGAGGCGAGATAAGAAAGTCCTCACCTCAACTTTGTACAGCGAGGCTGAGGCGAGATAAGAAAGACCTCACCCTCGACTTTGTACAGTGAGGCTGAGGCGAGAGCAGAAAGACCTCACCTCGACTTTGTACAGCGAGGCTGAGGCGAGAGGAGAAAGACCTCACCTCGACTTCTTACAGCGAGGCTGAGGCAAGAAAGGTCATCGAGAAGCACTTTTCTTCCCCAAAACACAAGCATCATCTTTGGCGCTCAGGCTCTCTATGTGCTTAGCGCTGGAGTAACAGAGAAGTAAAGCAGAGCCTGAAGCGCGACGACTGATCGGTGGTGCACCAACATGCTAGTCGGTGGTCGGTGGTAGAAGCAAGTTCTGCTGCGAGAAGCCGAAGCATTTAGGCCCTTCAAGTCAGTCGTCCAGCATGAAGTTATGCATAAAGTTGTTAAAGACAATGCTGAGTCACATGCAGAGAGTTAAAAATGGAAAGGGACATACAGCTGGAGCAAAGATTTCATTCATATTGAAGTCAATGCAGTGAGCCTTTACAGCTAAAAGGTTTAGACAAGTTATGAAGCAGAAAGAGAAATTACACAGAAAAGAAGAAGTTGCAAAGGGAGAAGCTCAAGGAGGAGGAATGATCTTGCCATCGACGACTTAGTCTCTTCGCTGAGAACGAGTTCATAGCTCGAGACTGGGGGCTTGTGATCCGGTCGGTCAGCTATTCGATGACGTCAGCAGCAGATGACCACGTGGACCATTCACAGGGTGACACGTGGTAGAAGATAGCAGGTGAATCAGAGGGGAGATCACTCAGAACGGTGATCGGTGGTCAGTTGCTAAAGTGACCACCACTAGCAGATTAGTGCCTAGATGAGCGCCTGACAGCAGAGCGCGAGAAGTAATGAAGCACCGATCAGTCATCGGTGCAAGGTCATCAGGAAGAAGGGTGATTAACACCTCTTTGTCGAGAAAGAAGTCCTCAATTCGAGCAGAGAGCTCACCAATGAAGTCCTCAAAGGGTAAGAGTTGTGGGCGATGACAAGGTGGTGAGATGTCCTTTCAGCGTGCTACTCATGTCCTTACGCGCAGAGCTACGTAGGTCGCCCGGGCCAATGACTTAGTCTCTTCGCTGAAACAAGTTAACAGCTTGAGACTGGGGGGCTTGTGTACCGACCAGTCCTCGGACACCGAGAACAGGTAGTAAAGGGCGAACCACGTCAGATGGGTCCCACAGCATGGGCCAAAGCCACGTGAGGAATGGACCCCATTAGAGGGTGATCAGTCATCGGTGTGTTCCCTCAGAGTAGGGTGATCAGTCATCGGGGTTTTCCCTTAGAGAAGGGTGATCAGTCATTCCCCTCAGAGTAGGGTGATCAGTCATCGATGTGTCCCCTGAGAGAAGGGTGATTAGTCATCAGCATTTTCCCGCAGGGAAGGGTGAGTAGTCGTCAGACCACCAGGATGGGTTGAGGTGTCATCGTCACTCAGCAGGTCGAGGAGAGAGTTTACTAGCCATATTTAGGGTTTACTGGAATACCCTTGCGCCGCTATCACCCAATCTTAGGGTAATCTAACACATAAGGTTTCCTTCTCTGGAGTGCAAACTTTAACAGGGTGACCACCTGGATGCCTCCTTGTGCACCTAGTCTCTGGGGCCACCTGTTCAGGGAGTGCCTTCACTGTTCACGTGCCATGCATGTAGCTTTACTGGGAAAACCCTAGTTCTGGTGTGTACTCGTCCCCTCAGGACTCTACACCCAACTGTGCTCTCCCTGCTACCCGCATGGGCACTTCGTGATCCAGGCCTCTCCTTACCTCTGGGCATGTTCACTGATAACTGGTCTTCCCCCAAGGCCGATGTCACCTCGTCTCCACCCAAGGCCGATGTCACCTCGCCATACTCTGTTGCCGAGGACTCCTCGACCTGCTGAGTGACGATGACACCTCAACCCATCCTGGTGGTCTGACGACTACTCACCCTTCCCTGCGGGAAAATGCTGATGACTAATCACCCTTCTCTCAGGGGACACAACGATGACTGATCACCCTACTCTGAGGGGAATGACTGATCACCCTTCTCTAAGGGAAAACCCCGATGACTGATCACCCTCTAATGGGGTCCATTCCTCACGTGGCTTTGGCCCATGCTGTGGGACCCATCTGACGTGGTTCGCCCTTTACTACCTGTTCTCGGTGTCCGAGGACTAGTCGGTACACATATCAATTTTAGTTAAAGTCGTTTCAAGCTCTTTAAAATATTCATCCCCACTTTTTGGTTCTTGTTGAAGTCGTTGGAGCTTCAATAAGAGTTCCTTCCTATAATGAGGAGGAACAAACCGCGCGCACATGCAATCCTTTAAATCATCCCAAGAGACCACGACTGGCCTCTTGTTAAGTCCAATGTCCATTACAATTTTATGCCACCACTGCATGGCATAGTCTAAAAATTCTAAGGAGGCTAACTTAACCTTTTGGTCCTCTTGGACCTCATGTACATTAAAAATTTGTTCTACCTTAGCCTCCCATCCTAAATATGTTGGAATTTATGACCTTAAACAAGAGGGGGGTGAATTATTTAAGAAATATTTTCACAAACTTTGAAGGTATAATGAACTTCAATGCAGAATCACAGATACAAAAATTAGAAAAACAATCAAACAAAGTTGTCTAAGTTGATTATCAGAAAATCAACGGGTTGTTTTTCTGATTCAACTGGTTGTTTTTATCAATAGTGATTAAAAAAACTTAAAAATAGAATGCAAATGAGTTCAGGGCAAGAGAAAAGCACATAAGCAATTTATACTGGTTCACTCTTATCCCAAGAGCTACATCCAGTTCCCAAAAACCACTGGGACAACTATGCAATCAAATCCAGATTACAAACACACCACCAAAGAAGTGACCTTGAACACTTCAAGCCACACATTTTCTTTGGCACACAACACCACAGAATTCAGAACACCCTCTAATTCTGCACTTACACAATAGTATTCAGAAATACAAGAGATACAGAGATGACTATGAATGGTCTTTTGGGTCCTTGGTCATCTCCTTACTGACTTGGTTTGTATCATCTTGTGTGGTCAAGATCACCTCTTTTGTGTTGTTTGTGTGTTGTAATCTATGGTTGATTACCTAGTGAAATACCAATGGTTTTTCTGGGGACTGGATGTAGCTCTAGTAAGGAGTGAACCAGTATAAATTGATTGTGCAATCTTTTCTCTCTCTCTCTCACTCATTACAAACTGCTTGATGTGGTTTTTGTCTCTATTGCTATAAACAATCAGTTAAAACAAAATTTCAATCGATTGTTTTTCTGCAAACAGTTTTAACAGCTTTGATTTATTGGCTTTCCTGATTGCTCTTTTTGTAATTCTTCAGAAATCTTCATTCTTAGCCAATATTTGCCAAAATCTTTCAGTTAACAATTCACCTCCCCTCTTGTTAAGGCCATTAATTCTAACAGAAGGTTTACCTATGCTTAAGTTTGAGAAGGATCATGTGTGTGAAGCTTGTCAAAAGGGAAAGCAAACTAAACATTCTTTTAAGTTGAAAAACATGTTTTTCACTTCAAAACCTCTTGAATTGCTTCACATGGATTTGTTTGGTCCCTCAAGAACTATGAGCCTTGGTGACAATTATTATGCTCTTATTGTAGTTGATGATTTTTCCAAGTTTACATGGACACTTTTCCTGGAATCAAAAAGTGATGCTTTTTCTACATTCAAGAAGCTATCCTAGAGGCTACAAAACTCCTTCTGCAGCAACATCTGTGCCATTCGCAGTGATCATGGTAGGAGAATTTCAAAATGAGAAGTTTAGCTCCTTCTGTGATAGGCTTGGCATCTTTCACAACTTTTCTACACCAAGGACCACATGTAGAAGGCAACAAGGTTAAGTGATTTTCATTATTGTTCTTGCCGGTTGACTCGGTCGTCGTTGACTCTGAGGTAGATGGTGACCTCTTCTATCTTGCGGTGGATATGTGGCTCCATTGAAATAGAGAGGGCCCTACTTGTAATTGCACTCCGACACTCAAGTCAGTACAGGGCAAGAAACATCAAACAACTAAGATATCTCAAGCCAAGAGTGTGTAAGAAACTCTAAGCTTGCAAAGAACTGTGTCTGTGTGTGAATCTGTGTTTACCTTGGGCGTTACCCCATTATATAGTTGTCTTAGGTTACTTGTCGCATACATGCTCTTGTCCAAGCATTGCCTCTAGCGAATTTTGGGTTAGCCTTTTGGGATTCTAACGCACAATCTTCGTGCAATCCCGTGGCAACCTTCCTTTCATAGGGGCCAACTCCCGTGGCGACATTCCTTTCCTGGAGTGCATAACTTAAGGTGTGGCCGCTAGGGTTTCAACAACTACCCCAGCGCCACCAACCCAAACTTATCTAATAACTTAATATCTCATGTGCCTTAAAACCTTCACGTGCCTCACATGCGTTTCTAAGAATAATTCTATTGTGTCAAAACCTTAGGTCTTGAACACATCCTGCATGCACGGTGTATCTGTGAATCTGGTTTTGCGCCTTGAGACACGTAATTCTATGGGTCCCTTTGTGGGCCCTACCATGCCGACCTCTCCTGTGCCGACCTCTCATTCATGTGCCGACGTCCGAGGTCTGGCCACTACAATCATCCCTATGCCATTTTGATTTCTAAATTTCTGAACTATTTTGAAGTAGGTCTAGAGGGAGAGTTGTCTGAGATTGTGAAGTCCTCAATCAAAATCAATAATGGTTCCCTAAGTAAAATGGGGTTTACCAAAATTGATGGCAAATGGATTAGCAAAGGGGGAGGAGATCAAGCGGGATCATCTAGTAGAGCACAAGCTAAGGAAGAAAATGAAGTTACTGCTAGAGAGGAACCTACTGCAGAAGCTTTTGAAGCTGGACCAAGTGCTGCCTCTAGAGAAGAGAGAGTTACATCCATGACTCCATTTGAAAGGCTTATGATAAACATGATGGATGGCTTTGCTGACAGTCAAAGGAACCTTTATGAGTTGTGTGACACAAGGTTCCAGAGCATGGATATAAGGTTTCAAACCTTGGATGAACAAATCGAGGCTGTATAGAACCAACTCTTTGAGGTACAATACGGCAAGGATGAATGAAGCAAGTTTAAAGCTTTCCTTTCAATTTATGGTTTAATATTTTGAACAATTTCCTTTTCTTTTTATGTTGTTTTTATCCCTTCTTATACCCCATTTGTGAAGACAAATAGGGGGAGAAGTGGCTTTGGGACTGTAATCATCTAATTTCTGCACTTATTTTGTTTGATAAGTGCATTAGATAGATGTTAAACTGCTAAAATCTAATAGTTTTAATCGATTATTCCTGTGTTTTAATTGACTATTTTTTTGTTGCTGCACCTATGTGTGTGTAACTGGTTTTTCACACTGATTTGGTTGATCTTCATCTTTGGAAATTACCTAGTGGAAACTAGTTTTGTGATGCTTGATATATCTGGAATAGATTATCCCTTGTTTCTGCATCTATTTGTGATTATAGGTTGTGCCAAATTCTAAACAGGTCATCCTAAAGCAACCCAGGGATTTGTCTTCATCAAATAGGGGGAGAGTGTAAAAAATGAAGCTTTGATGCCTCTGAATCCATGAAGATAACTTGAAGATTTTGTTGCTGTGTTAGGGGTTTAGTTATAGGTATTTTAGAATTTGTTAGATCCACTCTTAATCAAAAGCACAACTGAATCAATCTAGTTTTGAATATGAAAAGTGTTTCTCTAAGCTAAGTGAAAAACAATGTAAGGACCTGAAATTTATTGGAATGAAAGAGTATGTTTTAAGTAAATTCTAAGTATGTTTTATCTAAGTTAAAAAGGAAGGAAAGTGTAGTCTAGAAAAAAAACTATAAGAGTTCCTTGTTTATACATCATCGCCGGTCGCCTAGACTACACGTCATCGCCTGGGCACGAGGCATGCAGGCATCGCGCGGGCGCGAGAGGCATGCAGGCATCGCGCGGGCGCGAGAGGCATGCAGGCATCGCGCGGGCGCGAGGGGCATGCGGGCATCGCGCGGGCGCGAGGCACGCGGGCATTGCCAGGGCGCGATGCATGTGGACGTGGCCAAGGCGCGAGAGTTATGAGGGCGTCGCCAGGGAAGACATCGGTTGTCTCCCAGAGGAAGACATCGGTCGTTCGCCAGGAAGATGTCATCGGTGGTAGTCTTCGCGCGAGGTCATCGGTGGTAGTCTTCGCGCGAGAGGTCATCAGTGGTTTCTCTTCGAGCTGGTAGTCATCGGCGAAAGGTCATCGCGCGACGTTGAGTTACACCCAGAGAACGTGGGCCCCAGACTCCCAGCAAGAGATGTTCTGCACGCGCGCCACGTAGACAAAAGGTGGTTCAGAATAGTGACCTCATAGCGTAGCCTGCGCAGAGGCATGCTTAGTAGTACTGTTCAGGGAAGCGTGCACGCAAACTTCCCTGCAGAGTAGGTGGTGGCAGCTGCTTTTGGAGGGATAAGTTGGTTTAAGTTACAAAAATCCACTGCTGAGAGAAAAGGAAAACGTTGTTGTAGTCGAAGAGAGAAAGAGTGAGTTCCCTCCTCCGCGTTGCGATTTCAGCCTCTCCACACAAGAGTACGACGAGAAGCAACACCATTGGAGCACTTGGGTAGTCCTCTGCAATTCTTCAGACCAGACGCGAAAAACAGAGCCAAGGTATTCTGCAAGCTTCGTTGGATTTCGAAGCTCCTGGTGGTTGCGCAAGTCCAGGTAAGGGAAGCTAGCCTTCATCTTTACTACGAGCCATAGTTGAACCATTTCTGAAGTGCGGGCGACGTGGTCGCCGTTTTCGCTTTCGTCTTCGTGAAATGCTCTGTGTTGTGTGCTTGGGCGACGTGGTCGCCTGTTTTAATATACAGCCTTCGAAATACCATATTTTGAACTAGATCGCCGGTTTTGGCGCTGTTTTGCGAACTCCTTGTGTTTGATGTTGTTTTGAGAACTGCTTGAGATTTACATGAGATATTCGAAAATATGAATCCTTTGAAATGGCTATTGCTGTGATTGAAATCATTCTTTTAAGTGTGGCATGATGTCTTTGAATGCTGTGAATGTGGGATCGAGGCATAGTATTTTCAGGAAAGAAAATACCGTGTAAGATCTTGTGGTAGGTGCATTGATCGGTGATTCCTAAGGGGACATCCTGACTCTGCTGAGGTAATGGAATCACGTAGAGGAAGTTACTCAGTTGTTGAGAGTCGAAGGAGGTCTATATGATGGGCGTCTCGTGTGAAAAAGAACGAGCTCCGTCTGTCCTATGGATTAACCCTGTCATACCAGGAGAACTATGGTAACATTGAGATGATATATGCGCATGCTGTGTGGATTCACAGCGACCCTGTGTGGATTTCACAGTGGTGTGGTATGACAGGTGCAGATCTCTGAGTCTAATCAACGCACGAGTCAATCCGGAAGTAGTGTCAAGTGTCTTGTGTGGTGAGTCAGTGGAAAGTCTGACATGTGAAATGAGAAACTTGAATATTGATAGACACTTGATGCTGTATTGTGAAATGGAATGACTATGGGTGAATGTTGTGAAGTTTGTGATTTTGGGCGATCAGCTGAATGCTATGAGCAGCTCTACATTTTACATGGATATTTTGGAACTTGGTTTACTTGGATTTTCATGTTCTTAATTTAAACTTCTTTTAAATTATCTAGCTTACCCTTTTATCTGTTATTGTGGTTGTTTTCTCAAAACTGTGATGATCGTGTAATTGTTACACGGGAGCAGATGATCTTCCAGGAAGAAGAGCCCTCTAGTGAGTGATCGCCGAGGAGGAGATCGCCGGTTTTCTGTCTCTATCGGGTGATCGCCTGTGTCTGCCTCCATCGGGTGATCGCCTGTTTTTTTTCTGTCTTGATAGGTGATCGGTCTCGTCCGATAGGAGATCGCCTGCTTTGTTTTTTTTACTGTATTTTGTTTATGTTTCTGGAAAATTTGGCCGAATTTGTATTAAACTCCCTAAGAGGAGCAACTTCATTTCTGATATATATACATATTATCTTGTACTCTTCAATATTATTTGGTTACACTTAATTTCATTATACATGTATGTATGTATTATTTTGGCGGGATGTTACATTAATGGTATCAGAGCAGTTCGCCTTAGGATGACCTGAGGGCTGTGGATCCATTGTGTTTCTTCTGCTCATAAAATTTATTTGAGTTTTAAATAACCACTATAGTGGAAGGTTTTCAAACGTTTTAGTTTTGAACTCTTGCGTGTGCTTGGGTGAACGTGTGCCTAACTGAAAATCTTAGTATTAAGAATAAGAAGGTCTTGATAAAGTGGGGAGGGTGCACACTCATAACTGGATCAAGATAATTCTTAATCTTAATTCCAAAGGTTTGATGTTTAGCCTACATTGAATTCTGGTGTGATTTTTGAGTGTTCTTGAATTTGACTGAGGTGGTAGTTTGGACTGATGTTTGCACACCAGTAACTGTTCTGGTGTTTTGTGTGAAGTTATAAGTGTTATGATTCTGTTGATGAACTCAAATTCTAGATGACTTTGAGATGCTGACCTTTGTAAGGTCTAGCTGTTACCCCTTGAATGAATTGATTCTTATCGATTTCATTCTTATAGTTGTAGGGAATATAGAAGTCAATAGATTCAGAAGATGGCACGTAGACCTGCTACCCCACCTCAACCTTCCTCAGAGATGAGTCAGATCGCCAAGGCCATCGAGATGATGGCGACTGCCATTCAGCAGCAGAATGCGGCGATGGCTCAGAACCATCAAGCCACAATGCAGCACTGGGAAACTGCCCGATCTGCTGAAACAAACTCCCACGTCGGTCAGCCCCAAGAACAGATGGGACTGGCCGAGTTCATGAGGCACAACCCACCTAAGTTCAGTGGGAATGCTACCCCTGACCAGGCAGATCAGTGGGTCAGGGAGGTGGAGAAAATCTTTAGGGCGACCTCCTGCCCTGAAGAGAAGAAGCTGTTGTTTGCCACATATCTGCTATCAGGAGAAGCTGAGTTCTGGTGGATGGGAGCTCAGCAGATGATGGAGGCCCGAGAGGATGTTCTGGATTGGGAGAGCTTCAGGGTGAAGTTCTTGGAGAAATACTTCCCAGACAGCGCCAAGTTTGCAAGGGAAGCTGAGTTCTTAAAGTTGGAGCAGGGGGACATGTCAGTAAACGCCTATGCTGCCCGTTTTGAGTACCTCGCCCGGTTCTATACCCAGGCGACCTCCGAGGCCTGGAGGTGTAGGAAGTTCGAGGAAGGGCTGAAGCATGGGCTGAAGAAGACCATAGCCCCGATGTGCATCAGGGAGTTCCACGCCTTAGTGGAGAAGGCGAAGATGGTGGAGACCCTGGAAAAGGGTGAGTCTCGGGTGATCAGGTCACACCCAGGAGGTCCTTCCAGTGGGAGAGCTAAGGCACAGCACCCACAAAGCAAACCCTATGCGAGACCTCCATCACATCGGGCAGGAGCAGCACCTCCCCAGTTCCAACAGCAACAACCTTGGAAACCTAAGTGTCTTCACTGTGGTGGACCACACGCCTCCAATGCTTGTTTCAAGAAGACTTCAGAGAGGAAATGTTTCGTCTGCCAAAGGACAGGGCACGTTGCTAGAGAATGCCCTAGCAGGAATGGGGCGACCCAACCCAGTGGCTCCCAACAGTTGAGAACCGAGGGCGGCAGACCTCAGGCAACAGGGAGGGTGTTCGCCATGTCTGGAGCAGAGGCAGCTCAATCAGGTAACCTCATCCAAGGTGTTTGTTTTATTGCTGGTAGAGGTGTAAGGGCCTTGTTTGATTCTGGAGCGACACACTCCTTTGTGTCAAGCCTGTGTGTAGCCGAGTTGGGCCTCCTAGTGAAGGAGTTACCTTTCGAGCTGTTGGTCTCTACACCTGCGTCAGGACAGGTGTCGACCTCTACAGTGTGCCCTGAATGTCCAGTGATTGTAGAAGGACGCAGATTCAAGGTGAACTTGATCTGCCTACCTCTTCAGGACCTGGATGTCATCCTGGGAATGGATTGGTTAGCTACCAATCACGTTCTCATAGACTGTGGTAGGCAGAAGGTAGCGTTTCCAGACCCCCAAGAACCGGATGTGTTGTCAGTTCAACAAGGGCGATCAGAGCTGGAAGGAGAGGCGAGGTGCTTCGTAGTGCTCGCCCGGTTGGAAGTGGAGAATAAAGGGGACGTAAACAGGATACAAGTGGTGAAAGATTTCACAGATGTATTCCCAGAAGAGGTGCCTGGGTTACCCCCTAAGAGAGAAGTGGAGTTCTCTATTGACTTGGTACCTGGAGCTGGACCAGTGTCAATGGCACCTTACAGGATGGCACCAGCCGAGTTAGTGGAGTTAAAGAAGCAAGTGGAAGAGTTGCTGGAGAAGCAGTTCATCAGACCCAGCGTATCTCCATGGGGAGCTCCAGTGCTCCTAGTCAAGAAGAAGGATGGAGGGTCTCGGCTGTGTATAGACTACAGGCAATTGAACAAATTGACCATCAAGAACAAGTACCCCCTACCTCGGATTGATGATTTGATGGACCAAATTCATGGGGCCTCGGTGTTCTCCAAGATTGACCTGAGATCGGGGTATCATCAAATCTTGGTAAAAGCTGAAGATGTTCAGAAGACAGCTTTTAGGTCTCGATATGGGCACTACGAGTATGTAGTGATGCCATTTGGAGTCACCAATGCTCCAGCTCTATTCATGGACTACATGAATAGGATCTTTCGCCCTTTCTTGGATAAGTTTGTGGTGGTCTTCATAGATGACATCCTCATTTATTCAAGGACCAAGGAAGAGCATGAGGAACACCTGAGGACAGTATTGGAAATACTGAGGGAGAAGCAGCTCTATGCCAAGTTCTCTAAGTGTGAGTTCTGGCTAAGGGAAGTCAACTTCTTAGGACACGTGATATCTGCCTAGGGGATCTCGGTAGATCCAGCCAAGGTAGAGGCAGTGCTGCAATGGGAACGTCCTAAGACAGTGACTGAGATAAGGAGCTTTGTGGGGTTGGCGGGCTACTATCGGAGGTTTATTGAGGATTTTTCCAAAGTAGTGGCTCCTTTAACACAACTGACCCGCAAGGACCAACCCTTTGCTTGGACCGACCGATGTGAGCAGAGCTTCAGGGAACTAAAGGAGAGGTTGACCAGTGCTCCAGTGCTGGTGATTCCAGAAGTAGGAAGACCTTTTGATGTCTTCTGTGATGCCTCACATCAAGGCTTGGGATGCGTCTTGATGCAAGAGAAGAGAGTGGTTGCATATGCTTCAAGGCAACTCAAGGTGCATGAGAGAAACTACCCTACTCATGATTTGGAGTTGGCAGCGGTAGTGTTTGCCTTGAAGATCTGGAGGCATTATCTTTATGGAGCTCGGTTCCAGGTATTCAGTGACCACAAGAGCTTGAAGTACCTGTTCGATCAGAAGGAACTAAACATGAGACAAAGAAGGTGGATGGAATTCCTAAAGGACTACGACTTTCAACTCATGTATCACCCAGGGAAGGCCAATGTAGTGGCAGATGCCTTGAGTAGGAAGTCTATACAAGTCGCCACCATGATGATGGAAGAGCAGAAACTGATCGAGCAGTTCAGAGACTTAAACCTTGGAGTGGAATTTCACGTGAATCACATTAGTTGTAGTAAGCTGACTATAACTAATGACTTCCTTGGGATGTTGAAGGATAAACAATTGGAGGACCCTAGCCTGAAGCGCACTGTGGAGTCACTAGGGACAGATCAGGCGAGAGGCTTTGAGATGGGCGATGATGGGATCTTGAGGTTTGATGGCAGAATTTACATACCTGCAAATGATGAGTTGAAGAAGATGATCCTAGAGGAAGGTCATAAGAGCCGCCTCAACCTTCACCCAGGCATGAACAAGATGTACCATGACTTGAAGGAGTCATTTTGGTGGTCAGGCATGAAGAGGGACGTCGCCCAGTACGTGGCAACCTGCTTAACGTGTCAAAAGGCGAAGGTAGAGCATCAAAGACCTGGCGGGCTGTTGCAGCAACTGGATATCCCCGAGTGGAAGTGGGACAGCATTGCCATGGATTTTGTCACCCATTTACCCAGATCGGTAAAGGGTCATGATGCAATCTGGGTCATCATTGATAGGCTGACGAAGAGTGCCCACTTCCTCCCAGTAAATATGAAGATGCCCATGGCCAAGTTGGCACAGCTGTACATCAAGGAGATTGTGAGGTTGCATGGAGTGCCTTCCAGCATCATTTCAGATAGAGATCCCAGGTTCACTTCACGGTTTTGGCAGACCTTGCAAGAGTGTTTGGGAACCAAGTTGAGGATGAGCTCTGCATATCATCCCCAAACAGATGGTCAGTCAGAGAGGACGATCCAATCTTTGGAAGATCTGCTGAGGGCATGCGTTTTGGATCAATTGGGAGGTTGGGAGGAGGTGTTGCCACTAGTGGAGTTTACCTATAACAATAGCTACCACGCCAGCATTGGGATGGCACCATATGAAGCCCTGTATGGGAGGAAATGCAGAACTCCCTTATGTTGGTACCAGGAGGGCGAGGCAGTCTTGGTTGGGCCAGAGTTGATTCAGCAGACGACCGAGAAGGTGAAGCAGATACAAAGTAGAATGAAAGCCTCTCAGAGTAGGCAGAAGTCCTATGCAGATCAGAGGAGAAAGCCTTTGGAGTTTGCTGCTGGAGATCACGTGTTCATGAAAGTGACACCAACCAAGGGTGTAGGGCGGGCGATCAGGTCAAAGAAGTTGTCCCCTAAGTTCGTGGGACCATATCAGATCTTAAGAAGGATTGGCCCAGTGGCGTATGAGATCGCCCTACCTCCCCATCTGGCGAATCTGCACAATGTGTTTCACGTGTCACAGCTGAGGAAGTACATGGCAGACCCTAGTCATGTGCTGGATGTAGACGACGTGCAGATTAGAGATGACTTGTCCTTTGAAGCAAAACCAGTCAGGATTGACGATCGGCAATGTAAACAGCTCAGGGGCAAGACCATCGACATGGTGAAAGTGGTGTGGGATGAGAAATCGGGGGATTCTACTTGGGAGTTAGAAGAACCCATGAGGGAGGCTTATCCATACCTCTTTTCCTTGTAATCCAATTTTCGAGGACGAAAATTTTTGTTGTTGGGGAGAATGTAAGGACCTGAAATTTATTGGAATGAAAGAGTATGTTTTAAGTAAATTCTAAGTATGTTTTATCTAAGTTAAAAAGGAAGGAAAGTGTAGTCTAGAAAAAAAACTATAAGAGTTCCTTGTTTATACATCATCGCCGGTCGCCTAGACTACACGTCATCGCCTGGGCACGAGGCATGCAGGCATCGCGCGGGCGCGAGAGGCATGCAGGCATCGCGCGGGCGCGAGAGGCATGCAGGCATCGCGCGGGCGCGAGGGGCATGCGGGCATCGCGCGGGCGCGAGGCACGCGGGCATTGCCAGGGCGCGATGCATGTGGACGTGGCCAAGGCGCGAGAGTTATGAGGGCGTCGCCAGGGAAGACATCGGTTGTCTCCCAGAGGAAGACATCGGTCGTTCGCCAGGAAGATGTCATCGGTGGTAGTCTTCGCGCGAGGTCATCGGTGGTAGTCTTCGCGCGAGAGGTCATCAGTGGTTTCTCTTCGAGCTGGTAGTCATCGGCGAAAGGTCATCGCGCGACGTTGAGTTACACCCAGAGAACGTGGGCCCCAGACTCCCAGCAAGAGATGTTCTGCGCGCGCGCCACGTAGACAAAAGGTGGTTCAGAATAGTGACCTCATAGCGTAGCCTGCGCAGAGGCATGCTTAGTAGTACTGTTCAGGGAAGCGTGCACGCAAACTTCCCTGCAGAGTAGGTGGTGGCAGCTGCTTTTGGAGGGATAAGTTGGTTTAAGTTACAAAAATCCACTGCTGAGAGAAAAGGAAAACGTTGTTGTAGTCGAAGAGAGAAAGAGTGAGTTCCCTCCTCCGCGTTGCGATTTCAGCCTCTCCACACAAGAGTACGACGAGAAGCAACACCATTGGAGCACTTGGGTAGTCCTCTGCAATTCTTCAGACCAGACGCGAAAAACAGAGCCAAGGTATTCTGCAAGCTTCGTTGGATTTCGAAGCTCCTGGTGGTTGCGCAAGTCCAGGTAAGGGAAGCTAGCCTTCATCTTTACTACGAGCCATAGTTGAACCATTTCTGAAGTGTGGGCGACGTGGTCGCCGTTTTCGCTTTCGTCTTCGTGAAATGCTCTGTGTTGTGTGCTTGGGCGACGTGGTCGCCTGTTTTAATATACAGCCTTCGAAATACCATATTTTGAACTAGATCGCCGGTTTTGGCGCTGTTTTGCGAACTCCTTGTGTTTGATGTTGTTTTGAGAACTGCTTGAGATTTACATGAGATATTCGAAAATATGAATCCTTTGAAATGGCTATTGCTGTGATTGAAATCATTCTTTTAAGTGTGGCATGATGTCTTTGAATGCTGTGAATGTGGGATCGAGGCATAGTATTTTCAGGAAAGAAAATACCGTGTAAGATCTTGTGGTAGGTGCATTGATCGGTGATTCCTAAGGGGACATCCTGACTCTGCTGAGGTAATGGAATCACGTAGAGGAAGTTACTCAGTTGTTGAGAGTCGAAGGAGGTCTATATGATGGGCGTCTCGTGTGAAAAAGAACGAGCTCCGTCTGTCCTATGGATTAACCCTGTCATACCAGGAGAACTATGGTAACATTGAGATGATATATGCGCATGCTGTGTGGATTCACAGCGACCCTGTGTGGATTTCACAGTGGTGTGGTATGACAGGTGCAGATCTCTGAGTCTAATCAACGCACGAGTCAATCCGGAAGTAGTGTCAAGTGTCTTGTGTGGTGAGTCAGTGGAAAGTCTGACATGTGAAATGAGAAACTTGAATATTGATAGACACTTGATGCTGTATTGTGAAATGGAATGACTATGGGTGAATGTTGTGAAGTTTGTGATTTTGGGCGATCAGCTGAATGCTATGAGCAGCTCTACATTTTACATGGATATTTTGGAACTTGGTTTACTTGGATTTTCATGTTCTTAATTTAAACTTCTTTTAAATTATCTAGCTTACCCTTTTATCTGTTATTGTGGTTGTTTTCTCAAAACTGTGATGATCGTGTAATTGTTACACGGGAGCAGATGATCTTCCAGGAAGAAGAGCCCTCTAGTGAGTGATCGCCGAGGAGGAGATCGCCGGTTTTCTGTCTCTATCGGGTGATCGCCTGTGTCTGCCTCCATCGGGTGATCGCCTGTTTTTTTTCTGTCTTGATAGGTGATCGGTCTCGTCCGATAGGAGATCGGTTTCTTCCGATAGGAGATCGCCTGCTTTGTTTTTTTTACTGTATTTTGTTTATGTTTCTGGAAAATTTGGCCGAATTTGTATTAAACTCCCTAAGAGGAGCAACTTCATTTCTGATATATATACATATTATCTTGTACTCTTCAATATTATTTGGTTACACTTAATTTCATTATACATGTATGTATGTATTATTTTGGCGGGATGTTACAAACAACCTGTTGATTTCTCGATTTCATCGGTTGTTTTTCACCCAGCTTGTTTGGAGGGTTTTCAAACTGTTTTTGACTTGGTTGACTAACTGTCACAACCAATTCAACCGGTTAAATCAACATTTCAACCAATTTATTTTTTAATTTCTTAACAGCTTTTCAAAAACCTGTTAAATCTGTTTTCAATTAATTTGAAACTGTTTTGGCTCGTTTTTAACTGCCTAAAATGGCTAGTTTGAAGAGCTATAAAACTGGATTACCCTCCTTATTTGAAAATATAGAAAGAGAGATTAAGAAACAATTTTGTGAAGGATTTCATTCATGCTTTGCTAGATTGCCTTGAGCTGTGGAATTGGTTTGACAAGTGAATTAGGAGCTCTGTGATTTCCTGTAAACCAGGTGTAATTTGTTCCTTTTATTCTTGTAATTGTTTTCAATTTGAATTCTTATAAAATAGTAAATCTGCAAAGTCAGAGGGTTGTTCTGACTGTGTGTGTATGGAAAGTCAAAGAGGGTGTGTGTTCTTGTGTGGTCAAGATCACCTCTTTGAGGTTTTGGTCTGTTGTAATCTGTTGTTGATTACCTAGTGGAATACCCAGTGGTTTTCTGGGGACTAGATGTAGCTCTGGTAAGGAGTGAACCAATATAATTGATTGTTAAATCTTCTGTCTCTCTCTCAATTACAAACTGTTTGATGTGGTTTATGTCTCTGCTATTATAAACAACCAATTAAATCATAATTTCAACCGATTGTTTTTCTACAAACAGTTTTTAAAAGTTTTGATTTCCTGGCTTCTCTGATTGCTCTTTCTATAATTCTTCATAAATCTTCATTCTTAGCCAATATTTGCGAAAAATTTTTGTTAAACAATTCAACCCCCCTCTTGTTTAGGCCATTAATTCTAACAGCTTTGTTATGGATAATTAGTGACTTCCTAGTATAGGTAATTTATTTGGATGGCACATTGGTCTAAAATTGGTAGCTAAAACCTTAATAGTTAACTAGATACTAATTTAGAAACTACTTCATAAATTTTATTAACAATAGAAATCACTTTAGATACCAAAAAATGTTTTAGTCTTAAAATAATATCTAATTTAGTCAATACAGTGACTAATTATTTTTTTGTCTCTAAAATTGGTTTTTATTTAATAATTTTTTTTGTAGTGATTTCGGATTGTGAATGTGTTTCTAAATCTGTAAATATATTCTATAATATACAACCCAAAATGTACATATAGATTCCAAATTGTGCATTTTAGAATGTATTCAAGAATCTGAAAACTAGATTAAACACAAAATCAATAAGGAAAAAAAAAGACACTTGTAAATACTTACCTTTTCAACATGTGACCAATATAGTTCCAGCTCTACTCCCACTCACAAACGGAGGAAGACAAATTGGTAAGGGTATAGTGAAGGGGGTAAAACAAAAGGTAGAAGAAGAGGTGGAGGGAAAAAATAGAAGGTAGGTTAAATATAAATATAAAGAAAGATAGTTTGTCTTTTCAGAAACATAATGAGGGTGCGATGAAATTTGTGAGGTTGAAGCCAAAAACCCCGAAATGTTACACGACACAATTCTACAATTCCGCTTTGGCAGATCTTGCATGCACTTTAAATTTGACACAATGGGCAGAATCGTTAAATCATGATTTCCCATTTTAAATCATGATTGACTAAACCGATAGAAACATCAAACTCCAAACACACTAATTGGTCCTAAAATTAATATTATAATAAGCTGACTTAACTAAACTAATACAACATCAAACTCCTAATACACTAATTGATCCCAAAAATTATATTATAAGCTCACCTAAAGTCAAAACATCGGCATGGTCTATAAGATTTTATCCTACCCCTTTAAAAGTCTAATCTTGGACATCCAAAACTTAGAAATCGAAGCACGATTAACTTTTATAACCCTTCTTTCTTGACCTACCAAAGCACCTTTTAAAACTAAATCATCGTAAATCTAACATCATAATGATATCTTAAACCAGCTTCATATTAGAACAATTAGTTATATTCCTAATTCAGGCATTTTTTGTAGTCCATGAGGGATCAAGGAATACCATACTATCGTGAGCTTCTTTAAAACATTTAATGGTGCATTCCAGCACACATCACACATTAACATTTGAACTGTTCAAATTATACACAAGCTAATAATTTGTCCAAGAGTTTTTCTTAACCAGTCTCCTTTATTTGATGAAAACATTTTCTCGACCCCCAGTCCCACAACCTATTTTTGTAATGTAAGGTGTAAGCAAAGCAACCGCAAGTGAAAATTAGTTTCAGGAAAAAAAATTATACTATGTGCTTAACTTTCTTAAAACTTATAAAGGTCTCAAATGTTGGAGATCCCTCCTTAATTTAATGGGAGACTATGGCCAATGAATATTGGTAACACTGTTGTGGAGGAGTTGAATTATTGATACCCTCAATTAAGTCATGAAGAGGGGAATTGTTTGGGATCCCTCCTTAATTTAATGGGAGATTATGACCAATGAATATTGGTAATAGATCCATTGAATATATTCAATTATGGCCATTCCAAAAGTTTTTGGAATTGTAACTCTCTCTTTAAAATGTAATGAGCATTAATCTCTTTATGAAGAAGCCTTCCTCTCATTCTCTGTATAAAGGGAACTTTTGAGGAAGATAAAAATAAGCAAGTGAGAAGAGCAACACAAAGAGAAAAAGAGAAAGTACATATCCACCATAATGGTGACATTAGAAATCTTAGTGAGATGCTAGAGAGACTTTGTACTCCATCCTTCTTGGGTGAGATTAGAGATCCTAGTGAGATGCTAGAGACTTTGTATTCCATCCTTCTTGGGTGAGATTAAAGAGTAAATGAGAGAATAGATAACCACCATAATGGTGAGATTAGAAATCTTAGTGAGATGCTAGAAAGACGTTGTATTCCATCCTTGTTGGGTTAGATTGAGTGTTATCCTCACAATGCGAGAGAAACAAATATTGTAATCCTACTTTCATAGTGAAGGTATTTTCTAGACTAGGTCCTGTGGGTTTTTATTTTTCAAGTTTGAAAAGTTTTCCCACGTTAAAAAGTTCTTTGTCTCATTATTCTATTTTTTCTCTATTTTTTATTATTTTCTTATTGCTTCTGCAAAATTCCCATTTTGTATCTACACCAAATGGGAGAATTATTTCTTAATTTTCCCAACATCGAAAACCTTGTTGAGCAGCGTGACAAAGAAAATTATCAGAGTCACAATTAATGCTCGATTAAATGTAGGAATGAGATGCTCCGTCACACTAGACTACACTTTATTGCATTTTCCAAAACTCCTTCGGAACAAACATTAAATAAATTGGAAAAGGAAATGGAAAGTGTATATAATTTTTATACGGATAGGAAAAACATTGGAATACTCAACAATCAAAATTGCATTTTTGCTATAGCAGTTTTCTTCTGTCCAAAAAAACGGTAAATACAACTATTGTACCACCTTTTGTCTTTCATCAGCAACCTCTTGCTCAACCTGAGAACAAACAAAATCAAGGTTGCAATATCTGATTTTGGATCAAAAACTAATTTTAAGTATTTCATTCATCTCTAAACTTTTTCAAGATCATGGACAAGCAATATGATCAAATTATAATATGACTGTAAACGTCACATTCCAAGCCAATTCTGTGATGTTAAAATAGACTTAGAGTTCATTTCTAGGATGGTAGTAAAGTTTATGCTAGTAAAAATCCCGTGATGAGATTGTTGTATTTGAACTAAGTTCTTTATAAGGTGCAAGAACCTTGAGAGAAATATTAGAAAACTAAGTTGTTTATAAGGTGCAGGATCCTTGGGAGAAATCTTAGAAAACTAAGTTGTTTATAAGGTGCAAGAACCTTGGGAGAAATCTTAGAAAAATAATGGACTCTTACCATAGAATGCACAAGCTTGATCCTAGAGCACGTAACTGCATTTTCTTTGGTTACAAACGAGGAATGAAACGTTATATTGTCATGGACATACACTCTAGAGAGATTTTTGTATCAAGAAATGTTATTTTCTGAGACAAGTGTTTGTGATCTGAAAGATAAAAATGGCCAACTTAGTCAGTCCCTTACTAAAGAAGGAGATGATTTCATGAAGTATCTGCATGATAGTATTGAGCAACCTGAAGAGAGTCACGTCGAACAAGAATAACAGGGACAGAATGAGAACACTATTATTCATGATGATCTTAGGCGATCCACACGAATTAGGAAATCACCCTCTTACCTAGAAGATTATCATCATCAAATGATGATTTCACCATACAATAACAGTCCAAACTCGAAGGTACTTTATCCTCTTGATTATGTCATTTCATACAATAAGCTATCAGATAAACAGCTAAACTACACTCTGTCCATTTCATCACAAATCAAGCCACGAAATTATGAAGAAGCAAAGAGACACCTTGGATGGTTGAATGCTATGGAATCAGAAATAAAAGCACTCGAATCCAATAGAACTTGGGAAATCAAGGATCTTCCTCCAAACAAAACTCCTATCGGATGCAAATGAATGTATAAGATAAAGCGAAGAGCTGATGGAAAGATTGAAAGGTACAAGGCAAGACTTGTTGCGAAGGAATATACATAACGAGAAGGAATAAACTATATGGAGACCTATTCACCAGTTGCAAGACTCACCACCTTGCGATGCATCCTTGTAGTTGCTTCCATCATGGACTGGCACCTTGAACAGCTAGACGTTGACAACGCCTTTTTGCATGGCAATTTATAAGAGGAAGTCTACATGGACATTCCCCCTGGGATCACCACTGAAAAAGAAAATCAAGTTTGTCGCTTGATTAAATACTTATATGGTTTGAAGCAAGCAAGTAAGCAATGGTATGATAAACTTACTACCTTTCTTTACTCAATTAATTTCACTCATTCAAAAGCAAACAGTTCTTTGTTCACTAGAAAAATTGAAAATGCTTTTCTAGCACTTTTTATATATGTCGATGATATATTGATTGTTGGGAATAACATGAAAGAGATACAAGTTGTTAAAAGTTCTCTGAATGCAACCTTTTCAATCAAAGACCTAGGGCATTTAAAATTCTTTCTAGGTTTGGAGATTGTTAGAACAAAGAAAGGGATTCATGTTTGACAGAGGAAGTATGCACTTAAAATTTTATCTAATGTAGGTATGACTGGTGTGAAACCAATTTCTACACCTATGGTGAAGAAAAATGAAAAGCTCTTTGAGCAAGCTGTTGTGCATGACATCTCTGCATATCGAAGAATTATTGGCCAATTACTTTAGTTGGTGAACACAAGACCTGATATCAGCTCCGTTGTGCAATGCCTTAGCCAATTTGTTCAAGCACCCACAAAATTGCACCATCAAGCTGCATAGAGAGTTCTCAGATATATAAAATCCTCTCCTGCTCAAGGCATTTTTTACCCAAAAGATACAGATATTCAGATTAAAACGCTTAGTGATTCTGACTGGGCATCTTACATCTCGACACGTCATTCATGTTGAAGATAGGCTTTGATGTGTCCAAATCCATGAATATTGGTTGAAGACTTTGTTGTTGCTTGTTGATCCTGCCGCTGACTCGAACGTGGAGGATATGCCTCGTCACTCCTTCGTCTAGCCTTCTGCAACTGTACGTTCTGCAAGAACGCTCCAAGAACCTTCACTGGAACTCCAAACGATCCCTGTAAAACACACAGACGACGCCGTTAGCGGCCGTTGTAGCTCCGACGCTCAAGTCAGATAACAGGAACACCAAAAACTCTCATTGAATCTCTCTATGAGACTTGTGTGTGCTCAAATCCACTTTCTCTCTCTTTGTAACTGAATTCTGTTATCACTGTGCCACGTGTACAAACGTTCCCACAATGACTCAGAAACTATGTGTAGTAAATCTTTGTAAACTTGTAATCTGAAAAACTTGTGTGTACCTGACATATCGTGGAGTACTTTTATACTTGGGCCGCGCCTCTCTCTCAGATGGTGACACGTGGAGGCATGCAACTGGCATCTAACCGTACACGTGTCACACCTGGAGGGCTTCTGCACGTTTCTCTGTGCGGCTAAGTTATCTTCTTGCGGAGTAAATTAGCGCGTTTCTTCTCCCTAAGTGAGTCGCATGCTCCCAGGAGAGCACCAGGTGTGGCTGGTCTAAGCACACTCACCAGGAGCATCCTGCCTGCATGGTCTCACCGCACGTCCTCTGAGTGAGTGCATGCTCCCAGGAGAGCACCAGGTGGGGCTGGTCTAAGCACACTCACCAGGCGCATCTTGCCTGCATGGCCTCATCGCACGGTGCTATGCACGTAATGGGTTAAGAGAGTCACTGATCACGGACCAGTTTGCTAGCTCCCTTATGCCATCCTCATGCATGACCCTACCGACGAGCAGCTCTTCTTTTTCTGGTTTGACATCATGCGAGGTGCATGCATAACGCTCTCGCTGGGAGCCTGGGTCCCAACTTAACACGTGTAGCAAGAAACCCCGATGACCATGCCCCGATGACCGTGCGGTGCCTCATTACTTTCCCCCGATGATTGTGCGGTGCCTCATTACTTTTCGCGCTCTGCTTCCAGGCGCTTATCTAGGCACTGATCTGGGGATGGTGGCCACTTGGTAACTGACCACCGATCACCGTTCTAAGTAATCTCCTCCCTAGTTCACCTGCTATCTCATTCCACGTGTCACCTGTGACTGGTCCACGTGGTCACTTGCTGCTGACGTCATTGACTACCGTTGACCGACCGGATCACTTGTGATTGTGGCTTTTGGGTAGTTTGAATTTGTAATCCACTCATAGATTTAATCCGAAGTTGTTTGATTTTAATCCATTTTGAAAAAATATGTGTTTTCAAAGAGAAATGGAAAATCAATCAGTTAAATTGTCATTTCAACCGGTTGTTTTACACTTAGAAGTTTTTGAAAAGGATTTGAAACTGTTTGACTTTGGTTGACTTTGTTGTTTCGAAAATTCAACCAATTGATTTTTGAAATTTCTTAACAGAATTCTGTTAAGTTAGTTCAATATGTTTTAACTGTTCTAAAAATGATTTGGCTCTTGCATTAAATGTTTTTAACAACTAATTGGAGCATATATAATTTGTTTTACACTCTTGGTTGATAATTGATTCATAAGATTGCTTTCAAATCAAGTTTTTCCAAGATTGCTTAAAGCTTTGGATTCTTACTAAGAGTGGAGTAGGATTGCACTGTATTTTCTTCTTCTTTTAAATCTGTGATTGTATCAAGTGTGATCTTTCCTTTTCTCTTAATAATTGTATTTCTGTAATGGTTGTTGGTGTGCAGATTCAGAGAGTGTTCTGAATACTATGTTAACTGCTGCTATAAACAATCGATTGTTTTGTAAAAACAACTGGTTGATTTTCTGTTGGTTAAGTGAAAACTGTTTTTAATTCAGTAGAACAGATTTCTAATTGATTGATTCTCTCTGGCCTTCATTATACCTTTAATATTTGCGAAAATTTTTATAAACAATTCATCCCTGCTCTTGTTTAAGGCCTATAATTCTAACAGTTCAACCATTGGTTTCTACATTTTCCTTGGAGAATCATTAATCTCATGGAAAACCAAGAAACAAAACACTATGTCAAAATCTTTCTCCAAGGCAGAATATCTTGCGTTAGCAGCAACATGTTGTGAAGTTCAGTGAGTTACTTTCTTGCTCGAGGATCTGCACATCACCACTCACAACACAGCAAACCTCTTTTGTGATAGTCATTCTACTAAACATATCGCTCAAAATCACTGTTTTCATGAGAGGATCAAACACCTTGACATAGATTGTCATGTGGTAAGAGAAAGGCTTCAGCAAGGACTCTTCAATCTGCTACCCATAAGCACTAAAGATCAATCTACTGATCTTCTTACTAAGTCACTTAACAGTGATGTTTTCCATAGGCTTCTTCACAAGCTTGGCGTGTTGAACATGAGAGGGGTGTTAGGTATTGGGCCTTTCAATTTTGTATCTTGGGCTAAAGCCCAACTCATTGTCTTTTGTACTTTAAATACATGTGCATGCAACGTAGTACATATGCATTTTTCTTTCTCATAATCATATCCCTTTTTTACTCTCTTCTTCCTTCAACTTTTTGTTTTCTTTCAGTGCCTATCTCTTCCTACCTAGCATAGTGTATTATGCAGAAATTCAAGATTCTTTAATTTTAACACCTAAAAGGAGAAGAATGATAATTGCATCACCTTTTGTGTCCAAATATTTGCAAAATAAATAACATGTTGCTTATATGTCGCATTCGGTCATTACAGTATTATCCTTTCTATCATGCTGTTAGCTTTCTAACCGGAAGGGTAGATTCCCCTATGTATATTTTTTCGGCTGTTTATAAAACTGTATAGATGAGCAGATAAAACTTGATTAAGAAATTGCTCACACAGAGAGGAAAAAAAGTGACAACCGAGTATTCTTTGTGTGCCTCAGTTGTTACTTGAATCATAGGAAAACTTGTGAATCTTTTACTGACTAAAATCAGATTTAGTTGTACTTAGGTTGTTTCTATACACTGCACTGTATTTATCTTTCTGGTTTATCAGGTGCCATAGATACAGTTGAACATCAATACAAATTATTTCCTAAAGTCTAATTTATTTAAATATAGTATCTTAAAAGCCAAGGAAACAACTTCTACCTGATTTGTGTTTGTAATAACAGACTATTGTTCCAAATTTCAATAAAATTTGAGCTACCAGGAGGTATGAGAGCAGTAAAAAAACAAAATTTTGGAGGAAACATGTGTATACATAAGGCCTGGAACAATGTACTTAGCAGGCAAAATTTGTCCAAGGAAAAGAAAATTTGAAATTTTCAAAACGAACACCGCCATTGATATGTGTTCTGGTATTTTATTATATTTCTCTAGCGAGGTTAGTTAACTGCATATTTTATCAATTATGTTTCTTTCCAAACCAAGAGCTTGTTTCTTTCCAAACCAAGAGCAATGGTTTGTTCAACAAAATCTGAGTGCAATGCCTAATTGCACCAATCAATTGGATTTTCTATTTCCGGAGTCATGAGTGGGTCTGTAGTTAATAGTGCCAAATAGTCCTCGTCCTCTAGAAAGTTGTTCCAGCTCTTCAAGCTTATGTTGAAGAAGTTCAATTTCTCTAGCCAACTCTTCATTCCTCGTCTTTATTGCCTGCAAAAGTGCAAAGTAACAAAAAATTGAGTATATCCTTGAGATTTAGAATATTTTTGGTCCCCCATTAACTTTTTCCTCCATTGGAACTTTTTCCTCCAATTCCAATGGAAGCAAACAATTACTAAAAGAAACAACTTTTCTTCAATGAAATCCCTCAATTTTTCACCCACGTAAGATATAATCTATACCAGAGAAGGCAGAAAGACAACCTGTATTTCCTGTCTACGTACTTCTTCCTTTCTTGCTTCTGATCTTAAACTTCTTTGCACCTCAAAAATGACAGCAGCTCCAGCAACCTAAATAGAATGAACTTAAATTTATATTGTGCAAAAACTCCTATTTTATGTTATGAAGAAGACAAACTGATAATGGCAGAAATATTGATGAGACAGATGGATAATTCTCAGCACGCTATTAATCCTGAAAGCAAGTGGAAATTCTACAAATTATGGGAAGAACTTCTTACATATATATATTTGAAATAGTTCAATTTAAAATCACAAACATAAAATGAGATTAGAAGTTGATCTCGCCGCGGACTCGAGCGTGGGGAAAACGCCTCGTCACTCCTTCGTCGAGCTTTCTATCTGCTGCGCGTTCTGCAAGGAGGCTCCAGGAACCTTCACCGGAACTCCGAACGATGTCTGCAAAACACACAGACGGCGTCTCTAGCGGCCGTTGTAGCTCCGACGCTCAAGTCAGGCAACGGGAACACCAAAACTCTCTCTCGGATCTCTCTGTGTGAGACCTGTGTGTGTGTGCCCTCAGTCCTCTTTGATTCGAAAACTGAGTGCTCTTGGTTTTGTGTTGTGTATTCTGAGGTAAAGACTGCATACCTGGTTTTTGGTGTTCTTCTTCCTCATATAAACCCGCGTAGCCCCTACAGGCTACCTCTAGGGCCACTTAATTACTCTACACTGTTGTTTCCACTCCCCAGGGCTACCTTGCGTGCCAGACTTCTTCACTTGAGTGCCAAGTCTGACAGGAGAGGCTGCGTGGGTACCTCTGCACCCCTCGACTTCTGTGCCTATCTGCCCTATCTATTCTCTGGGAACATCTTCACCATCCACGTGGCAGACATGCAACCCACTAGGAGACTCTAACCTTGATGGGCTCTCGTCCCATCAGGATTCTGCACCTAACTGCGTCTTCTCATCTTCCTGCGTGGTCGTCTCGCGACTAAGGCCGCTCCCTGCCTCTGGGTGCTTTACTGATCTTTGGTTGCGTTGTTCACATCGCGCGGCCGATGTCACCTCAACACACACCGATCACTGAGGTGTCTCTCATCCTGGCCGATGTCCGATGGCGCTTCTTCACGTTGTCGTGCTCTGCTTATGGAATCAGGCGAGGTCCTTGAGTAACGTTCTCGCTGGGAGCCTGGGTCCCAGTTTAACACGTGTTGGCAAGGAACCCCCGACGACTGATCACTCTGCATGCATCGATGACTGATCGCTCTGCATGCACCGATGACTGATCGGTGCTTCATCACTTCTCGCACTCTGCTTCCAGGCGCTCATGTAGGAACCGATCTCCTGGTGGTGGTCACTCGGTAGCTGACCACTGATCGCCGCTCTTGAACGATCTCCACCCTGGTTCACCTGCTTTCTCGTGCCACGCGTCACTCTGTGACTGACCCACGTCGTCATCGGCTACTGACGTCATAGACTACCGATGACCGACCGGATCACAAGCCCCCCAGTCTCGAGCTGTGAACTTGTTCTCAGCGAAGAGACTAAGTGGTCTTCGTTGCCAAAGAGAAGAAGGAGCTCGAAGCTGATGTACCTGAGACCATGGCTGTTGGTGCCGAGGTTCTGATAGATGGGTTCCATGGGCTTGCAGCAGGTTCACTGCGTCCTGCCAGACTCGGACTCTACCCAACCTAGCCTCCACCATTCAGTGGCCGATGGCAGGCTCATTCCTCCTCCTTGAGCTTCTTCCCTTGCCACTTCTCCTTTTGTGTAATTTCTCTTGCTGCTACAAACTTGTATATAAATCTTTTATGCATAAGTTCATGTCGGATGACTGACCTGATGGCGTCTAAATGCTTCGACTGATCGTCCAAGAGCTTGTTTGGGCAAGCTTTCATACTAAGAGCTTTGCTACCGACCACCGACTAACATGTTAGCGCACCACCGATCAGTCACCGCACTTCAGTTTTCGCATTACTTCTGTGTCACTCCAGCGCTAGTTGCATAGAGGGCCCGAATGCCAGGCATGACGCCCGTGTTTTGGGGAATGCTTCTCGATGACCCCTCTTGCCTCAGCCTCGCTGTAAGAAGTCGAGGTGAGGTTTTTCTCCTCTCGCCTCAGCCTCGCTGTACTAAGTCGAGGTGAGGACCTTTTATCTCGCCTCAACCTTGCTGTAAAAATCAGAGAAGAGGACTTTTCTCTGCCTGCACCCCGCTGTATAAAGTCGAGGGTGAGGACTTTTTCTATTGCCTTAACCTTGCTGTATGAAGCAGAGGAGAAGGACTTGGTTCTCTTGCCTCAACCTTGCTGTAAGAAGCAGAGGAAGAGGACTTTCTCTCGCCTCAACCTTGCTGTAAAAAGCAGAGGAAGAGGGCTTTCTCTGCCTGCACCCCACTGTACAAAGTCGAGGGTGAGGACTTTCTCCTCTGAGTGGGTGCATGCTCCCAGGGGAGCACCAGGGGTGGCTGTCTAAGCGCACTCGCCAGGCGCATCCCTGCCTGCATGGTATCACCGCACGCCCTTTGAGTGGGCAACTCCTCTTCTTCTGGTTTGGAATCATGCGGGGTGCATGCGTAACGCTCTCGCTGGGAGCCTGGGTCCCAGCTTAACACGTGTTGGCAAGACCCCGATGACCATGCACAGATGAGTGCTCTTCTTCTGGAATCATGCGAGGTGCATGCGTAACGCTCTCGCTGGGAACCTGGGTCCCAGCTTAACACATGTTAGCAAGACCCCGATGACCAACCTTCTTCTGGAATCATGCGAGGTGCATGCGTAACACTCTCGCTGGGAACCTGGGTCCCAGCTTAACACGTGTTAGCAAGACCCCGATGACCAATGCACTGACCGAGTACTTACTCCTGACATGCACCGACGGCTGATCTTGCTTTGGGACCACCGATGACTAATCGCGCTCTGCTTCTTGGTGCTTAAACGCGAAGATGATGTCTTGCTACGGGGAAGAAGAGTTTTTCTTGTTGACCCCTCTTGCTTGCCCCGAGGTCATCGACCTTTAGGTCTGGTTCCTATTGGACGTTTCTCGAAATCTTCCCTTTCCCTCTCTTGGTTTTACTAGAACTCCCGAGTTCCCAAACTTTGGCCACCTGCACTCACTCCTGGGGTGAGGAGAACATAGGTCAGTGGTCCGTACTCGCGCCTGGGACGAGCAGGCTCCAACTGATCCCTTGGACTTGCATCTGGGGCAAGCGGAACTTGAAACTGGGAAACATGTGCACACTTGACATACTGAAATCTTTTTTATTGGGTGGCCTCGTTAAAACCCCTCCTTAGTGAAAAGAGTGCCCCCCGATTTGCTCAACTATTTACAGTATATACATTGAGTGTGTGTACAGTGCAAGAACGCATCTACCTTACAACTTAACTGAAGTAGAAACTTAAGTGTGTAGCGTTCCATGTCTATGGGATAGGTGCTCCATCCAGGGTCTCCAGCCGATAAGCTCCATTCTCCAGCGCCTCAACCACTCTGTATGGGCCCTGGCGATGACCGACCTGGCGAGCACACCATTCTTCTAGCAACGACGAAAAGCTGTCCTTAACTTCAAACTTGTTCGCGCCTCCCAAGTTCTCCATAAGCTCGTTGCTTCCCCTTCGTTACACCATCGCGAGGTGTGTTAAAGCGAACTGACTGGACTTCCTTGAACTTGTGCGGGAAACTCATGACTTCAAGTGCTTCTCCAATCCCTTTTTCTCCTGCAAACGTGTAGAAATCCCACACTATCTGGGGTCTGGCGAGGTTCACAGAAGTGTATCGACTGGCGGATATACTAAGTCAACAGCTAGAGAACTGGACTCCTCGCCTTTCTCTTTGCAACTTTCTATCGCCGAGCTTAAAGACTCTGCCTCAGCTTCCACCTGAGCTACCTGGGAGCCCCCCCAGTGTAGCATCTTCTATCACCTGATTTCCCCATGCACAGGGATTTCATGCTGTTGATCACCTGCCTGGGACCCCGAAGTGCGATCACCTTGCGCCTCCCTCAGGTAATCGGTCAGGAAACCTGTCTTCACCAACTCAGCAAGTTGACGCCCCAACGCCAGGCATGTGTGGAGTGTGTGTCCATAAGCCTGATGGAACTCACACCACTCGTCCTTCCTCCTTCCAAGTACCATGTCAGTTTTCTCTGGTACTCAGAGTCTCGCAGCCACGGCAGGGATGGCGATCAGCTCTGCCAACTCCATCACGAAATCATACCTAGGGGGTGTGTTGTTCTCCCTTGCACGCCCCCTGGGCTGGTCCTTCCTGGGTGCATACGGACGAGGCCTTCCCTGCGCCTTCCTCTCGTCCCTGGTCTCATACACCCGCACCTGCTGTTGTTGCTTCCCCTGACCTCCGCGCGGCTTCGTCGGCGCAGTGCTGCCTCTCTTCTCAGAGACCTCTGCCTCTGCTACAATGTGCGCCACCGCGCGTCGCCGTATCTCAGCAAAGAAGGCGGGGTGGCTCCTGATGAGGGATTCACTGAAAGGGCCAGGCAGCACGCCTTTCTTGAATGCATGCACTAACATGTTCTCGTCCTTGCTGGGCAATCTCACCACCTGCGCAGCGAAACGGTTGAGGAAGTCCTTCAGCGACTCCCCCTGGTACTGGCGCACGTCGAACAGGTCGTAAGTTACCACCGACGGCGCTCTGTTGACTATATACTGCTCCATGAACAGCTTTGAGAAATGGTGGAAAGAGGTGATGTGGCCCTCCGGCAGGCTCACGAACCACTCCATAGCTACTCCGCTCAGCGTGCTCATAAACATTTTGCAGTACACAGCGTCTGAACCTCCAGACAGCATCATCTGAGTATGGAAGGCTGTCAAATGTGCTTCTGGGTCTTCCACCCCCGTGAACGACGCCTTCACTCCCACCAGGTTAGGGGGCTCCACCGTGTTCATGAGGGGGAGAAGGGCATAGGAAATGCTCTAGGGGGCGACGGCGGCATCGATGTCCTATCTTCGGATACGCGCTCATTCTGCGCCTGCAACTCCCTACGCAACTCCTCGTTGACGCGGTTCAACTCTTCATTTCTGCTATGCGATGTAGTCAGCTCTGCATGCATCTTCTCTTGCTCAATTCTCGACGCAGCGACGTTGTCCTGCAACGCGCGCATCATCTCCATGACCTGCGCCATGGTCACAATTCCTTCACCAGCAGGTGGTGGAGGTGTCGTTTGTCTGGTTCTTCTACTCATCTGTGCGATTTCTACCCTCGTTCTTGTGTATGGGGGCTTCGTTTTACTTCGCGCCCCACGGTGGGCGCCAAATGATCTCGTCGCGGACTCGAGCGTGGGGAAAACACCTCGTCACTCCTTCGTCTAGCTTTCTATCTGCTGCGCGTTCTGCAAGGAGGCTCCAGGAACCTTCACCGGAACTTCGAACGATGCCTGCAAAACACACAGATGGCGCCTCTAGCGGCCGTTGTAGCTCCGACGCTCAAGTCAGGCAACGGGAACACCAAAACTCTCTCTCGGATCTCTTTGTGTGAGACCCGTGTGTGTGTGCCCTTAGTCGTCTTTGAATCGAAAACTGAGTGCTATTGGTTTTGTGTTGTGTATTCTGAGGTAAAGACTGCATACCTGGTTTTTGGTGTTCTTCTTCCTCATATAAACCCGCGTAGCCCCTACAGGCTACCTCTAGGGCCACTTAATTACTCTGCACTGTCGTTTCCACTCCCCAGGGCTACCTTGCGTGCCAGACTTCTTCACTTGAGTGCCAAGTCTGACAGGGGAGGCTGCGTGGGTACCTCTGCACCCCTCGACTTCTGTGCCTATCTGCCCTATCTATTCTCTGGGAACATCTTCACCACCCACGTGGCAGACATGCAACCCACTGGGAGACTCTAACCTTGATGGGCACTCGTCCCAGCAGGATTCTGCACCTAACTGCGTCTTCTCATCTTCCTGCGTGGTCGTCTTGCGACTAAGGCCGCTCCCTGCCTCTGGGCGCTTTACTGATCTTTGGTTGCGTTGTTCACATCGCGCGGCCGATGTCACCTTAACACACACCGATGACCGAGGTGTCTCTCATCCTGGCCGATGTCCGATGGCGCTTCTTCACGTTGTCGTGCTCTGCTTATGGAATCAGGCGAGGTCCTTGAGTAACGTTCTCGCTGGGAGCCTGGGTCCCAGTTTAACACGTGTTGGCAAGGAACCCCCGACGACTGATCACTCTGCATGCACCGATGACTGATCGCTCTGCATGCACCGATGACTGATCGGTGCTTCATCACTTCTCGCACTCTGCTTCCAGGCGCTCATGTAGGAACCGATCTCCTGGTGGTGGTCACTCGGTAGCTGACCACTGATCGCCGTTCTTGAACGATCTCTACCCTGGTTCACCTGCTTTCTCCTGCCACGCGTCACTCTGTGACTGACCCACGTCGTCATCGGCTGCTGACGTCATAGACTACCGATGACCGACCGGATCAGAAGTCAAACAAGTTCACATTGGTTATCAAATCTTAATCTTCATATGGTCGACATTAATCTTGAATGCTGCCATCCATAAAGATATTTCTTAGTTAATACGTACCAAAGCCTAGTAGTTTTTTAAAATCAGTACAACATTAATCGTAGAGAACTTTTTTGCACCCTCAAATATAATTAAAATCTTATTTTCTGGTTTAAGTCTGTACCGACCAGTCCTCGGACACCGAGAACAGGTAGTAAAGGGCGAACCACGTCAGCTGGGTCCCAGAGCATGGGCCAAAGCCACGTGGAGTGGACCCCGCAGGCAGCTTGGATTAGAAGGTGATCAGTCATCGGTGTGTCCAATCAGAGAAGGGTTATCAGTCATCGATGTGTCCCTTCAGAGAAGGGTGATTAGTCATCAGCATGTTCCCACAGAGAAGGGTGATTTGTAAGGACCTGTAAAATTAAATTGGAATAAAAAAGAATATATTTTAAATGAATTCTAAGTATGTTTTTATTTAAAATAAAAAAGGAAGGAAAGTGTAGTTTAGAAGACTATGAGATCGCCTGGTTAGTACATAATCGCCTGTCGCCTAGATTACACGTGATCGTCAGTCGCCTATGGTGCACATGATCGCCGAAAGTGCACTCAGTATGTGGTCAGGATACTGGATCAACCAGAGTGGGTTCCAAAAACCACGCGTATCAAGGTGTGGGTTAAGCCTTAGATACGCTGTGCATGCGAAGCTCTATGCTTGAGCATAAGAAATCGTCCTTAGTGTTGCATGCATGGGTGCACGAGGAGTGGTGCTGATCTACTCTTGGAAATGTGAAGCTACCGACGTCACCAAGTCATGTGGGGATGATACCTTGGACGTAACATAGTGGGGTGAAGAACCTTCAGCAAGGCGTGGCGACGTGTCGTCGGGCATCGCCGAGGCGCGAGGCATGCGGGCATCGCCAGGGTGAGACATCGATCGTCGCCCAGGGAGAGACATCGGTCATCCGCCAGGATGAGACATTGGTGGATAGTCATCGCGCGAGCGGTCATCGGTGGAAGGTTATCACGCGATGTCGAGTTTCACACAGATAAGGTGTGTAACATCCCGCCAAATCCTTTTCATAATTATAAAATGAAATAAAGGTAAAATAATAATATTGAAGTGAACATATGTGTATATATATAATGAAATTGCTCCTCACAGGGAGTTTAATACATAACCGGTCAATTTTCCAAAACTTAAACAAAATACAGCAAAATAGAAAAACAGGCGATCTCCTAACAGAAAAAGGCGATCGCCTATCAGAAAACAGAAAAAGGGTGATCGCCTAACAGAAACAGAAACAGGCGATCTCCTTCCGGCGACCACTCACTGAGGAGCTCTACTTCCTGCAACATCATCTGCTCCCGTGTAAATTATACACGATCATCACAGTTTTAAGAAAAACAGCCACAGAACCAAACACAGGGTAAGCTAGATATTTGAAAGAGAGTTTAGATATGAACTTTAAAATCAAGATAAAACAAATTTAAGTTACCCACGTAAAACCATCAACTTTCTCATTCTCTTCACATGACCATCAAGTAAACACATATTTCACAATTCCTCAAGAGTCTTTCAATTCACATAATTCATCAAGTGTCTATCAATTTCAATGTTCCTCATTTCTCACGTCAGACTTCCACTGACTCATCACACAAGACACTTGACACTACTTCCGGAAGACATGTGCATTGACTAGACTCAAAGATCTGCACCTGTCATACTGCACCACTGTGAAATCACACACATTCACAGGGTCGCTGTGAAATCACACACATTCACAAGCGTATAAATGAATCTCAATATCATCACTATCCTAGCATGACAGGGTTAATCCATACAACGGGTCAACACTTGCACACTTTATGTACTGAAATCTTTTTTATTGAGTGGCCTTGTTAAAAAGGTGCCCCCTGATTTGCTCAACTGTTTACAGTAGATATACTGAGTGTGTGTATAGCGCGAGAACGCATCTACTTTACAACTTAACTGAAGTAGAAACTTAAGTGTGTAGCGTTCCACATCCTGGGGATAGCTGCTCCATCCAGAGTCTCCAGCCGATAGGCTCCATTCTCCAACACCTCAACCACTCTGTATGGACCCCTTCCTTTCACAGGCGATGACCGCCCTGCGATGCCTGATTCACGAGGAGCTTCATCCTGAGCTACTTGGGAGCCCCCCAGCGTTGCATCCTCCATCACCTCACGTCCCCATGCACAGGGATTTCGTGTTGCTGATCGCCTGCCTGAGACCCCGAAGCGCGATCACCTTGTGCCTCCCACAGGTAATCGGTCAGGAATCCTGTCTTCACCAACTCAGCAAGTTGATGCCCCAATGCCAGGCAGGTACGGAGTGTGTGTCCATAAGCCTGATGGAACTCACACCACTCGTCCTTCCTCCCTCCAAGTACCTTGTCAGTTTTCTCTGGTACTCGGAGTTTTGCAGCCACGGCAGGGATGGCGATCAGCTCTGCCAACTCCACCATGAAATCATACCTAGGGGGTGCGTTGCTCTCCCTTGCACGCCCCCTGATCTGGTCCTTCCTGGGTGCATAGGAACGAGGCCTTCCCTGGGCCTTCTGCCCTACCTTGGTCTCATGCACCCGCGCCTGTTGCTGCTGCTTCCCCTGACCTCCGCACGGCTTTGACGATGCAGCACTGCCTCTCTTCTCAGAGACCTCTGTCTCTGCTACTATGTGCGCCACCGTGCGTCGCCGAATCTCAGCAAAGGTGGCAGGGTGGCTCCTGATGAGCGATTCACTGAAAAGGCCAGGCAGTATGCCTTTCTTGAATGCATGCACCAGCATGCTCTCGTCCTTGCTGGGCAACCTTACCACCTGCGCACCGAAACGATTGAGGAAGTCCTTCAGCGACTCCCCCTGGTACTGGCGCACGTCGAACAGATCATAAGACACCACTGGTGGCGCTCTGTTGACGATGTACTACTCCGTGAACAGCTTCGAAAACTGATGGAAAGAGGTGATGTGGCCCTCTGGCAGGCTCACGAACCACTCCATAGCTACTCCGCTCAGCGTGCTCATAAACATCTTGCAGTACACAGCATCTGAACCTCCAGACAGCATCATCTGAGTGTGGAAAGTTGTCAGGTGTGCCTCTGGATCTTCCGCCCCCGTGAACGACGCCTTCACCCCGACCAGGTTGGGAGGCACCACTGTGTTCATGATTTCGGGGGAGAAAGGCATAGGGAATGCTCTAGGAGGCGATGGCGGCATCGACGTCATATCTTCGACTGCGCGCTCCCTCTGTGCCTGTAACTCCCTACGCAATTCTTCGTTTATGCGGTTCAACTCCTCATTTCTGCCATGCGATGCAGTCAGCTCTGCACGCATCTTCTCCTGCTCAGCTCTCGATGCCGCGACATTATCCTGCAGCGCGCGCATCATCTCCATGACCTGCACCATGGTAACAGCTCCTTCTTCCACAGGTGACGCAGGTATGGTTTGTCTGGCTCTCCTACTCATCTTCTCAAGAACTTCGACGAACGCTTCAAGAAACTTCAAGAACTGCGACATGGATGGGAACAAGATTCACACGTGCCCCACGGTGGGCGCCAAATGATCCTGCCGCGGACTCGAACGTGGAGGATATGCCTCGTCACTCCTTCTTCTAGCCTTCTGCAACTGCACGTTCTGCAAGAACGCTCCAAAAACCTTCGCCGGAACTCCAAACAATGCCTGCAAAAGACACAGACGGCGCCTCTGGCGGCCGTTGTAGCTCTGACTCTCAAGTCAGGCAACAGGAACACTAAATCTCTCACTGAATCTCTCTATGAGACTCGTGTGTGCTCAGATCCACTTTCCCTCTCTATAACTGAATTCTGTTATCATTGTGCTACGTGTACAAACGCTCCCACAATGACTCAGAAACTATGTGTAGTGAATTTGTGTAAACTTGTAATCTGAAAACTTGTGTCTACCTGACATAAGGTGGAGTACCTTTATACTTGGGCCACGCCTCTCTCCCAGATGGTGACACGTGGAAGCATGCAGCTGGCATCTACCGTACACGTGTCACACCTGGAGGGCTTCTGCGCTTTTCTCTGTGCGGCTAAGTCATCCTCTTGCGGAGTAACTTAGCGCATTTCTTCTCTCTGAGTGAGCCGCATGCTCCCACGAGAGCGACAGGTATGGCTGGTCTGAGCACGCTCACCAGGCGCATCTTGCCTGCATGGTCTCGCCGCACGTCCTCTGAGTGGGCATCATGCGAGGTGCATGCGTAACGCTCTCGCTGGGAACCTAGGTCCCAACTTAACGCGTATTGGCAAGAACCCCGATGACCAATCTCTCTCTCTGCATGTACTAACGACCGAGCGGTGCCTCATTACTATCCACCGATGACCGTGCGGTGCCTCATGACCTTCCACCGACGACCGTGCGGTGCCTCATGACCTTCCACCGACGTCCATGCGGTGCCTCATGACCTTCCACTGACGTCCGTGCGGTGCCTCATGACCTTCCACTGACGACCGTGCGGTGCCTCATTGCTTTCCACCGACGACCGTGCGGTGCCTCATGACCTTCCACCGACGTCCGTGCGGGGCCTCATTACTTTCCACCGACGTCCGTGTGGTGCTTCCAGGCGTTTATCTAGGCACCGCTCTAGGGATGGTGGCCACTTGGTAACTGACCACCGATCACCATTCTAAGTGGTCTCCTCCCTGATTCGCCTGCCATCTCATGCCACGGGTCACCCTGTGACTAGTCCACGTGGTCATCTGCTGCTGACGTCATCGCCTACCGATGACCGACCGGATCACCTATCTTGGGTATTTTTTTCTTATGTTGAATGCTTGTAATAAACATTTAAAGATAATGGATTTTAAATGCTTTAAGGTTGAATAACTAAAACTGAATGTAGGATTTGTTGTGATTTGAACCAATATAAATCTCATGTAATATTTTTCTCTTTCTCTACCACTTTCATATTATTACTATGGTATAAGTTTTTTTGTGCAATCTTTATTCCACAATTAATTCATTCAATTTTATAATAAGATCAAATTTTCAAATTAGTTTAAGAAAGGGTAAATCTTTTCAATAAGTTTTCAAAACCAATTCTTGGTTTAGCTTAGCCTCACATTCCTTTCCAACATTATTTTCTATGTTTATCATTAGATATAAGATAGTTTGCTTCTCATTTAAGTTGCCTGGAATTTTAATTATGAGTTCTCCCTTATTTTCATTGGTTAGAAAATGCTTTTTTCCTTTTAGATTTAGATAGTAGTCTCTCATGTGTCCAAACATTTTATCATTCATAACAAATGATCTCTTGATTATTTGTCTTCTCCTTCCCTTTTAACCTAGTCCTTTCTTTTGGAACACCTTTTATACTTGTTTTTATCCTTCAACATTTATTTAAATTTTCATGACATTAATGTCACGCCATCATTTATAAATTTGTGAGATTCTCTGTTATTTTATTCCTGAAATTTAAAGCTAAAACTTTAACACGGTATTTGAATTCGGGTAAGTACTGTTCACTGATAAGTGTCATAGTTCAGTAATATTTCATATTAAAAGATAGATACTTATAGATATTTATTGATAAAATAATTAAAATTTAATCCCTAATTTATGAATTTAAACATTTTTACATATTTTGTGATTATGATATGAATAAGAACTATTTATTCTCAAATTTGTGTTAATTTCAGGATTCTAAGGGAAAATGGGGATGAAAGGGCTAAAGGAGAATAGACAAGATGAAAAGGCAAAGTTGGAACGCTCAAAACTCGCTCAGAAACTCGCCTAAGCCAGATCACTCCAGAGGAACTCGCCTAATTTCGCCCAAGCGAGATCATTCCAGAGAAGTTGGGCTTTCTTTTGTCCAACTCGCTCAAGCAAGCTATAGCTCGCCTAGGCGAGAAGTCACTTAGTCTAAGCCCAACTAGGTTAAATATGAGGCGAGAGGCATAACTATAAACATCATTGGGAGAATAGAAGGAGATAGAAAACCTTAGAGGAGGCAGCCGTTAAGGAGAAACATCCTGGATCTTATTTTCTTCCTTTCCATGCTTGTAATGGCCAACATGAGTGGCTAATTCTAACCTTTCGGATTGAGAATAATCTATTTGAACTCTTATGTATTGAAGTGATATTTAAACATAATATTCTATTCTTGATTGATGATTAGTATTGTCATTTTATTCTTAACGCTTTTTATTATGATTTGATCCTTATATTTGCTGAAAAGTACTTCTAAGCATTTGATCTAAATGATAATGCTTAATATATTTGAATGCTAGGAATAGATTTGAAATGTTAATTGCTATCTAACATTTCTTCGTAATGATAAGGAGTTTTTATAGATGTTCTTGCCGGTTGACTCTCCTATCGGTTCACTCTACGACGATCACGCGCCTCCTTCCTAACCTTGACGTATGCTCTGTTCTCTCGAATCAATCTGCACCTGCAAGATAGAAAGGGGCGCCCTAGAGGCCGTTTGCACTCCGACGCTCAAGTCAAAACTAGGGCAAGCACACCAAGTGTATTGAGTATCTCTGTTTAGGTTTAGAAACTGCGTACCTTTGTGAAGTATTTTACTACCCTTTATATAGTCTAAGATTTCCTCTGCACCGCTACCCATATTTAGCTTTTACTGGAATACCCTTGAGCCGCTATCACCCAGACTTAGGGTAATCTAGCACGTAAGGTTTCCTTAACTGGAGTGCAAACTCTAACATAATGGCCACCTGGATGCCCCCTCGTGCACCTAGTCTCTGGGGCCACCTGTCTTGGGAGTGCCTTCACTGTTCACGTGCCATGCATGGAGCTTCACTGGGAAACCCTAGTTCTGATGAGTACTCGACCCCTCAGGACCCTGCACCTAACTATGATTTCCCTGCCACACGCATAAGCTCTTCGTGATTTAGGCCTCTCCTTACTTCTGGGTATTTTACTGATGACTAGTCTTCCCTTAAGACCCATTGTAAATTTTCTAACTCTGCTAGTCGAAACATGCAACGCCGATGTCACCTCGTCACCCCCAGTGGCTGATGACTCATCACCCTGCTGAGTGACGAGGACACATCAGTTCCCTCTGGTGATCGACATGCTGATGACTAACCATCCCATTAGTTCCTACCACCTGTGGAACCCAGCCCACATGGCTCTGGCCCATGCTGTGGGACCTAGCCCGCGTGGCTCTGGCCCATCCTGTGGGACCCAGCTGACGTGGCTCACCATTACTAGCTGTTCTTGGTGTCCGAGGACTGGTCGGTACACAAGCCCCCCAGTCTCGAGCTGTTAACTTGTTCAGCGAAGAGACTAAGTCATCGGCTCGGGCGACCTATGTGGCACTGAGCGAAAGGACATGAACAGTATGCTGAAGGGACGTCTCACCAACCCCCTCTTAATCTGCGGACACGTGTCTAGATCAACGGCTAGGGTGTTTTAACATTTGCGCTTCCTTGCCTACGTTAAACCCTTTCAAAACTCCGCGCCTCTACACTGTTTCATCACTTTCCACTCGAGCCTCCATACTTTCTAACTTCTCTTGCACACTTCTGCCCTACTCCAACCCTCGCAACTCCTCATCTTCGCTTACTTAAAAGGTATGGTTTTTAATCTTCTTCTTGCCTTCATTTTATGATTCCGATATCCTTTACATGTCATACCTGCGCTGGGTCTATTTATGATTTCTGCGTTTTACGGTTTCTGTTCTTCTTTCTTGTTTTCGTTCTTCTTTTGAGAGTCTTTTTCCACCACTTGTTCACGACATCATTTTCTTCTAAACCCCTTTCTCCTTCTCCCTGCCTCTCATTTGTTTTACATTCGAGATGGCCAGAACCAAAACCACCTCCAACCTTCCTCCAGCTATTGACTACAAGGCCCTCTACTCCTGGGCCTCAGAGGACCTCCTTGCCGAAACCTCCAAGCTTACAACCTATGAGGACCTAAGAAAACACAGGGACGATGAAAATGAAATCAAGGGGCGCATCTTTGGCAGGGAGAGTGACGCGTATATTTCGGTTCGACCCTGCACTGTGGGCGAACCTGTATGTGTCGATGATCGCTGCAACGACGGGGAGCCCTTCTTCTTCTTGTATGCCACTATCTTCAAACGGGTTAAGGTTCGCCTACCCTTCACCGGATTCGAGAGGGCCCTACTTACCGAGCTCAATGTGGCACCTACCCAGCTGCACCCTAACAGCTGGGCCTTCATCAGGGCCTTCTCCATCCTCTGCAACAACCTGGGGTTTCCTCCCTTGGTAGATGTGTTTTTGTACTTCTTCGAGGTGAAGAGCCCTGGGAAAAGGCTTTGGGTAAGCCTTAATGGAGTGGCGGGGAGAGTTCTGCTAAGCCTCTTCTCGCAATCATACAAGGGCTTCAAGGGGAAGTTCTTTCGAGTCTGCTGCAGCTCCTACGACTCCACCATGCTTGATGGGTTCCCACTATATTGGGTGGAGAAGTTAAAGTTTAAGAAGCCCCGCGGACTCGAGGAGCTGACGCCCTTTGACCGTGATGTGTGCCAACTCCTCTCCAGCTGGGGTGTGGTGTTTGACACCACTCAGCTGATTAGGCACGAATATGATGCTGAGACCCTCAGCGTCTATATCGGTATAATTGCCTTCATCTCCTATCTGTCGACACTTGTGTTTTATGCATGACGCTTCTCACTCTTTACTTGTTGTTCATTGCAGGTATGGTATTGGAAGCTGAAAAGAAGAAGAGGCTGGCTGACCTGCTGAGTCGCTGTACAGCAGGTGGCTCAGGCCCTGCTGGTCCTTCTTCACCTGCTGTGGTTGCCCCAAGTCCCACTTCTGATAAATCAAAGAGGGCAGCCGCAGTAGTCATCTCTGAAGACGAAGACACATGCTCTGGTCTCGTTTTCAAGAGGAAGAGGCTGGAGGCTACTGCACAGACCTCTTCTACAATAGAGGGGCAACCTCCATCCTTCAGGGAGCACTCTCCTAGTGCCTCATCTCCCCCCGAGCCACTCCTGACGCTCGAGGGTGGAGGGGAGAATGCCCCTCCAACTAGCCAAACACCTCCTTTCCCTAAACTCCCTCCTCTCCTCCAGCGGACTCTCGCCCAAATGCCTGGCCAAGAAGCGATGGAGGCCATGGATAGGGATTCTCTAAGGGACCTCATCAGTCATGGCCTTGGGGAGTTCCTCGCCGCCTCCAACTTTCTGTTGGCCAAGGAAAATGCTGAGGCAGAGCTGCTAGAGAAGGTGGCCAGATTGGAGAAAGAGTTGGAGCAAAAGAAAGACTTGGAGCTCCAACTCCAACAAGCTGCCAAGCGCGAGACTGCTCTGAACCAGGAGCTGGGCAGTCTCTGCCAATATGTGAAGGAGACCAAGAAGCTCCTCTTCTCCAAGGGGCAGGAGGCCCTCCAGCTTGAGGCCAAAATCCTCCCCCTCCGCAACAAGACCATCGAACTGAAAGTGCAGCTGGAGGGGGCCCAAACTAAGATGACCAAGCTGGAGGAAAGGGCCACTAGACAAGAAGTTCAGCTGGGCAAAGTTAAGGAAGAGCTTGCCCAACAAACTGAGCTGCTCAAGAAGACTGAGGCTGAACTCACTGAAGATGTCGCCGATGTAAGAACCTAGAAGTTTATATTGGAATAAAAGTGTTATTTTATAAATAAATTCGAAGCACGTGTTTATTTAAATATAAAGGAAGGATGTATAGCTGAGAAGCCTACGAGATCGCCGTTATTAAGCGGGTAGGCGATCTCCGACTTCTCTGGCACTTGAACGCCTATCGCCTAGCTTATGCTTGAACGTCTATCGCCTAGCTTATGCTTGAACGCCTATCGCCTGTGTGTACCTAGTAGCCTGTCGCCTAGAGTACACCTAATCGCCGAAACTACACTTAGTGTGTAGCCAAAATGTTGGATCAACCCTGGTACGTCCCAAAAGCCACGCGTATCAAGGTGTGGGTTAAACCTTGGATACGCTGGGCAGGCGAAGCTCTATACTTGAGCATAAGAGAATCATCCTTAACGTTACACGCTTGGGCGCACGAGGACTTGTGCTAATCAACTCTTGGAAGTGTGAAGCTACCGACGTCACCAAGCCTTGTGGAGAGAATACCTTGGATGTAACATAGTGGAATGAAGAACCTCCAGGGGGGAGTGGCGAGTGTCATCGGGCATCGCAGGGCGCGAGGCATGTTGCGGGGTGTGTCTTCGCGCGAGGGGTCATCGGTCGAGAGTCTTCGCGCGAGAGGTCATCGGTCGAGAGTCTTCGCGCGAGAGGTCATCGGTCGAGAGTCTTCGCGCGAGAGGTCATCGGTCGAGAGTCTTCGCGCGAGAGGTCATCGGTCGAGAGTCTTCGCGCGAGAGGTCATCGGTCGAGAGTCTTCGCGCGAGAGGTCATCGGTCGAGAGTCTTCGCGCGAAAGGTCATCGCGCTACGTTAAGTTATACACAGAGAACGTGGGACCCAGACATCCAGCATGAGACGTTCTGCACGCGCGCCACGTAGACGAAAAGGGTGGTTCAGAATAGTGACATCAGAATGTTGGCATGCGCGGGAGACACTCACGGTCGTACTGTTCAGAGCAGTGGCTGGCATGCACAAGCGACAAACAGTGGCAGTACTGTTCAGAGCAGTGGTTGGCATGCACCAGAGACAACAGTGGTAGTACTGTTCAGAGCAGTGGTTTGCATGCACAAAAGACAACCGGGGTCGTACTGTTCAGAGGAACGTACGCCCAGGCTTTTGCAGAAAAGGGGGAGGGCAGCAGTATACGAGGACAGGTATGGTTGGGATCAAAACCCACTGAGAGGAGGCAAAGAGCGTTACAAGTGACCCAAGAGTGAAAGAGCGAGACTATCTTCATCCTCCTCCTTTCTCCCCTTCGCGCTGCGTCTTCCAGGCATCCTCAAGCACCAGTTCGACGTTTGCCCTTAGAGCACCTGGGGAATTCTCTGCAAGAGCTTAAGGCATCCTCGAAGCTCGTGGAATTGGAGCTCTTAGTAAGGTTGCGCAAGTCCGGGTAAGGGAAGCTAGACCTCTTTTTCCATACAAGCCATAGTTTAGCTACTTCTGAAGTGAGGGCGACGTGGTCGCCATTTTCGTTTGTATCTGTGTGAAATGCCCTATGTTGTGTGCTTGGGCGACGTGGTCGCCGGTTTTAAACATAATCTTCGAAACACTCTGTTTTTGAACTAGATCGCCGGTTTTGGCGCTGTTTTACGAACTCCTCTGTTTTTGATACTGTTTTGAAACTACTTGAGATTTACATGAGGTATTCGAAGATCTGAAGCTTTGAAATGGTTGTTGATGTGATTTGAATGATTTATTTGAATGGTATGATGTGTTGGATGTGGTGAGTGTGAGGTCGAGGCATAGTATTTTCAGGAAAGAAAATACCGTGTAAGATCTTGTAGTAGGTGCATTGATCGGTGATTAAGAACGAGATATCCTGACTCTGCTGAGGTAATGGACTCACGTAGAGGAAGTTACTCAGTTGTTGAGAGTCGAAGGAGGTTCACCTGTATGGGTGGGTTGTTTGAAAGAGAACAAACCGACCTGTTTTGCGTGGATTAACCCTGTCATGCTGTATGGTGATGTGTGAGATTCATTATACGCTGATGAATGTGAGAGATTTCACGGCGACCCTGTGGATGTGTGAGATTCCACAGTGGGCAATATGACAGGTGCAGATCTCTGAGTCTAATCAATGCACGAGTATTCCGGAATTAGTGTCTTGTGTCTATGTATTGTGAGTCAGTGGAAAACCTGACGTGAGAAATGAGGAACACTGTATGTGGATAGACACTTGCTACACTGTGTGATATGATCTACTCTTGAGGAATTGTGAAATGTGGGTTTGTACTTGATGGTATGTGGGAAGAATGAGAAAGCTGATGTTTTTACGTGGGTGCCTTAAATTAATTTATCTTGATTTTAAAGTTCATATCTAAATTCTCTTTTAAAACTGTCTAGCTTACCCTGCGTTTTCGTTTGTGGACGTTCTTCTTAAAACTTGTGATGATCGTGTATGATTTACACGGGAGCAGATGACGTTGCAGGAAAGTGAGATCGCCGGTCTGATAGGAGATCGCCGATCTGATAGGAGATCGCCTGGCTGATAGGAGATCACCTGATTGACTAGGAGATCGCCCTTTTGTTAGCATATCGCCCGATTTGTCTTTTGTTGTATTTTTGGTTAAGTTTTTTTTTTTTTTGGAAAGATTCACAGTTTATGTATTAAACTCCCGATGAGGAGAAACTCCATTATATTTATATGATTATGTTTATTTCAAAATACTTGTTTATCTTCATTTATATTATATAAATATGAAATGTATTTGGTGGGATGTTACATTAATGGTATCAGAGCAGTTCGTCCTTAGGATGACCTGAGGGCTGTGGATCCATTGTGTTTCTTCTGCTCATGAAAGTTATTTGAGTTTAAAATAATAACTATAGTGAAAGGTTTTCAAACGTTTTTGTATTGAAATTTTGTGTGTGCTTGGGTGAATATATGTTCTAATTGAAAATCTTAGTATTAAGAATGAGAAGGTCTTGATGAAGTAGTGAGGGTGCACACTCATAACTGGATCGAGATGAGTCTCAATCTTAATTTCAAAGGTTTGATGTTTAGCATATATTGAATTCTGGTGTGAGCTATCTCATTCTCTTGAGTGTCTTTGTAATTGATTGGAAATGGCTGATTGGACTGGTGACTGCATACCAGTAGTTGTGCTGGTGTTATGCTTGATGTTATAAGCATTATGATTCTGTTGATAAGCTCAAATTCTTAATGATTTTGAGATGCTAACCTTTGTAAGGTCTAGCTGTTACCCCCCTTGAATGAATTGATTTCTTATCGATCTCATTCTTGTAGTTGTAGGGAATATAGGGATATTATAGTTTCAAAATCTGAAAACGAAGGAGATGGCACGTAGACCTTCTACCCCTCCCCAACCTTCTTCGGAGATGAGCCAGATTGCCAAGGCTATCGAGATGATGGCGACTGCCATCCAACAGCAGAATACAGTAATGGTCCAGATTCATCAGGCTGTAATGAATCATTTGGAAACTGCTGGATCGGCTGCAACAGCTTCCCAGGTCAATCAGCCTCGGGAGCAGGTAGGGATGACCGAGTTCATGAGGCACAACCCACCCATGCTCAGTGGGAGTGCTACCCCTGATCAAGCAGATCCGTGGACCAGGGAGTTACATGCCCTAGTGAGGAAGGCAAGGGTAGTGGAGACCCTGGAGAGGAGTGGTTCCAGAGTAATCAGATCACAACCAGGGGGTCCCTCCAGTGGGAAGGCCAAGGTACAGCACCCACGAAGCAAACCTTATGCGATACCTCCACCACCTCGGACAGGAGCAATTCCGCCCCAGTTTCAGCAGCAACAACCAGGGAAACCAAGATGTTTCCGTTGTGGTGGGTTACATAACGTCAAGGTGTGCCCCAAGAGGAACTCAGAGAAAGGGTGTTTCACATGTCAAGAGATGGGGCACATTTCTAGAGATTGTCCTAACAGAAAAAGGATGACTCAACCCGTTGGTTCCCAGCAGTTGAGGAATGGAGGCAGTCGACCTCAGGCAGCAGGGAGAGTGCTTGCCATGGCTGGAGCGGAGGCATCTCAGTCAGGTAACTTAGTACAGAATGTTGCTCTATAGCTGGTAGATACGTTATAGTTTTGTTTGATTCTGGAGAGACACACTCTTTTGTGTCAAATCGGTGTGCAACCGAGCTTGGGCCATATAGTGGAGGAGCTGTCGTTTGAACGATTGGCCTCTGCACCTGTTTCAAAAACAGGTTTTGACCTCCCTAGGTTGCTCTGAATGCCCAGTGGTAGTAGATGGAATGAAAGGAACAAGTGTGAGTTAGATTTGGTAGTACCAAGGTTTAGTCCCAGTTACGTATAAGTCATGGAGAGTAAATAAGCAAGAGGCTGGGGGTTTAAAGCTTAAGCATGTGTAACCATGGGAAGTACCAGAGTTAAATTCCAAGGAAGGAATTTTCTTTTGAAGCGTAGAAGATGCTCATGTCAATGAAACAGCATGAGATGGTTCTAGCTTAGGCTTCACGCAGAATGGATGCTGTTTGGCTGACCGGGATTTGAAAGAGGATTATGGAAATGGTGGGTTGAGATAAAAGGCTTCCGAAAATGTAAGCCTCCGAAGTTTTTGGCAAATGAGATGTAGATCGACCTGTGAATGTAGAAGGGAAGGAGGATATGGCTGTGGATAAGAATGAGGGTAGGCCGTGTTATGATGATGTTGAGTCTTTCTAGAGATGTAGTAAATTTCAGAATGATGGGTGTGGAAGGGATTGTGAGTGGAAATAGCCTGTGGTATCTGGGACAGAAGGAGAATAGAGTTATCCTTGGGCAAGAGATTCTGGAGGCAGAGGTGCGTTCGTTCTCGTATGCCTTCTGGATAGGCACCTGAAACCGACGTCAATGCATCCAACGTATACATTGAAGAAGAAGGTCGTAATGGGAACAGGAAGTCGAGTTGGCAAAAGGGGTCATAATAATAATTTGGAAGGTAACAGCAACAGAAACCTTGTCTTTGTAAGGTACAGAATTATGCAGCGGAGTAATGAATAAAAAGTGTCCCTTTTGGGAGCGTGGGAATTTGATTAGCAGTTGAGAAGTCGGTGAATGATTTGATCAAGATGCAGGAGTTGATTCCTAGAAGGACACTTCGGACCCTAGTTTGAGTTCGCTAGGGGGTGGCATGAGTTGTGGACAGCTGTCCCCTTTCCTCCCAATGAAGGGATCTTGCCCGCTTTCTCTAAAGGGGCTAGTCCTGGTTACGTTAAGGACCTAGTTCTAGACTTGTTCAACAAAGTCTTCAAGGTTGGGAGTAGAGTGTGAATGCTGGAGTTGGCACTCTATGGGGCAGCATATCCCATGTACAGGGATGTAAAATGGATTTTGATGAAGTATTGAGGTAGGAAGAGTTGGTTCAATAGATCACCGAGAGGGTGAATCTGATACAGGACAGAATAAAAGTTTCTTAAGGTCAGCAAATGTCCTAGGCAGAGCAGAGGAGAAGACCTTTGGAGGTTGCTGCTGGGGTCATGTCTTTATGAAGGGGGACACCAGCCAAGGGTGTAGGGTAGGCGATCAGATCAAAGAAGCTGTCCCCTAAGTTTGTTGGGCCATATCGGATCTTAAGGAGGATAAGTCTAGTGGCTTATGAGATCGCCCCACCTCCCCAATTAGCAAGTCTACATAATGTATTCCACGTATCATAGCTAAGGAAGTCCCTTGCAGACCCTACTCACGTGTTGGGAGTGGACAACGTGAAGATCGGGTGATTCACCATGGGAATTTGAAGAAACCATGAGAGAAGCATATCCTTACCTCCTTCCTTGTAACCCAATTTTCGAGGACGAAAATTTTTCTTGTTGGGGAGATTGTAAGAACCTAGAAGTTTATATTGGAATAAAAGTGTTATTTTATAAATAAATTCGAAGCACGTGTTTATTTAAATATAAAGGAAGGATGTATAGCTGAGAAGCCTACGAGATCGCCGTTATTAAGCGGGTAGGCGATCTCCGACTTCTCTGGCACTTGAACGCCTATCGCCTAGCTTATGCTTGAACGCCTATCGCCTAGCTTATGCTTGAACGCCTATCGCCTGTGTGTACCTAGTAGCCTGTCGCCTAGAGTACACCTAATCGCCGAAACTACACTTAGTGTGTAGCCAAAATGTTGGATCAACCCTGGTACGTCCCAAAAGCCACGCGTATCAAGGTGTGGGTTAAACCTTGGATACGCTGGGCAGGCGAAGCTCTATACTTGAGCATAAGAGAATCATCCTTAACGTTACACGCTTGGGCGCACGAGGGCTTGTGCTAATCAACTCTTGGAAGTGTGAAGCTACCGACGTCACCAAGCCTTGTGGAGAGAATACCTTGGATGTAACATAGTGGAATGAAGAACCTCCAGGGGGGAGTGGCGAGTGTCATCGGGCATCGCAGGGCGCGAGGCATGCTGCGGGGTGTGTCTTCGCGCGAGGGGTCATCGGTCGAGAGTCTTCGCGCGAGAGGTCATCGGTCGAGAGTCTTCGCGCGAGAGGTCATCGGTCGAGAGTCTTCGCGCGAGAGGTCATCGGTCGAGAGTCTTCGCGCGAGAGGTCATCGGTCGAGAGTCTTCGCGCGAGAGGTCATCGGTCGAGAGTCTTCGCGCGAGAGGTCATCGGTCGAGAGTCTTCGCGCGAGAGGTCATCGGTCGAGAGTCTTCGCGCGAAAGGTCATCGCGCTACGTTAAGTTATACACAGAGAACGTGGGACCCAGACATCCAGCATGAGACGTTCTGCACGCGCGCCACGTAGACGAAAAGGGTGGTTCAGAATAGTGACATCAGAATGTTGGCATGCGCGGGAGACACTCACGGTCGTACTGTTCAGAGCAGTGGCTGGCATGCACAAGCGACAAACAGTGGCAGTACTGTTCAGAGCAGTGGTTGGCATGCACCAGAGACAACAGTGGTAGTACTGTTCAGAGCAGTGGTTTGCATGCACAAAAGACAACCGGGGTCGTACTGTTCAGAGGAACGTACGCCCAGGCTTTTGCAGAAAAGGGGGAGGGCAGCAGTATACGAGGACAGGTATGGTTGGGATCAAAACCCACTGAGAGGAGGCAAAGAGCGTTACAAGTGACCCAAGAGTGAAAGAGCGAGACTATCTTCATCCTCCTCCTTTCTCCCCTTCGCGCTGCGTCTTCCAGGCATCCTCAAGCACCAGTTCGACGTTTGCCCTTAGAGCACCTGGGGAATTCTCTGCAAGAGCTTAAGGCATCCTCGAAGCTCGTGGAATTGGAGCTCTTAGTAAGGTTGCGCAAGTCCGGGTAAGGGAAGCTAGACCTCTTTTTCCATACAAGCCATAGTTTAGCTACTTCTGAAGTGAGGGCGACGTGGTCGCCATTTTCGTTTGTATCTGTGTGAAATGCCCTATGTTGTGTGCTTGGGCGACGTGGTCGCCGGTTTTAAACATAATCTTCGAAACACTCTGTTTTTGAACTAGATCGCCGGTTTTGGCGCTGTTTTACGAACTCCTCTGTTTTTGATACTGTTTTGAAACTACTTGAGATTTACATGAGGTATTCGAAGATCTGAAGCTTTGAAATGGTTGTTGATGTGATTTGAATGATTTATTTGAATGGTATGATGTGTTGGATGTGGTGAGTGTGAGGTCGAGGCATAGTATTTTCAGGAAAGAAAATACCGTGTAAGATCTTGTAGTAGGTGCATTGATCGGTGATTAAGAACGAGATATCCTGACTCTGCTGAGGTAATGGACTCACGTAGAGGAAGTTACTCAGTTGTTGAGAGTCGAAGGAGGTTCACCTGTATGGGTGGGTTGTTTGAAAGAGAACAAACCGACCTGTTTTGCGTGGATTAACCCTGTCATGCTGTATGGTGATGTGTGAGATTCATTATACGCTGATGAATGTGAGAGATTTCACGGCGACCCTGTGGATGTGTGAGATTCCACAGTGGGCAATATGACAGGTGCAGATCTCTGAGTCTAATCAATGCACGAGTATTCCGGAATTAGTGTCTTGTGTCTATGTATTGTGAGTCAGTGGAAAACCTGACGTGAGAAATGAGGAACACTGTATGTGGATAGACACTTGCTACACTGTGTGATATGATCTACTCTTGAGGAATTGTGAAATGTGGGTTTGTACTTGATGGTATGTGGGAAGAATGAGAAAGCTGATGTTTTTACGTGGGTGCCTTAAATTAATTTATCTTGATTTTAAAGTTCATATCTAAATTCTCTTTTAAAACTGTCTAGCTTACCCTGCGTTTTCGTTTGTGGACGTTCTTCTTAAAACTTGTGATGATCGTGTATGATTTACACGGGAGCAGATGACGTTGCAGGAAAGTGAGATCGCCGGTCTGATAGGAGATCGCCGATCTGATAGGAGATCGCCTGGCTGATAGGAGATCACCTGATTGACTAGGAGATCGCCCTTTTGTTAGCATATCGCCCGATTTGTCTTTTGTTGTATTTTTGGTTAAGTTTTTTTTTTTTTGGAAAGATTCACAGTTTATGTATTAAACTCCCGATGAGGAGAAACTCCATTATATTTATATGATTATGTTTATTTCAAAATACTTGTTTATCTTCATTTATATTATATAAATATGAAATGTATTTGGTGGGATGTTACAGCCGACGCCTATGGGGAAGGGTTTGGCGATGCCCTTGCTTAGTTTGCCTGCGTGCATCCTGAGATGGACCTCTCGCCATTCTCTGTATCGATGCAGGTAGTCGACGGGCAAATAGTTCCCAGACAGACAGCTGTACTTTATGGCTGAATCTCTTGTAATCACTTTTGTAATTACTCTTCCAATCTAATAAAATATTTACTTAGCTTATATACTTGTTTGACTTTATTCATCAATTTACTTGTATTGGTATCTCTATTGTTGCCTGGCCACTTTGGCATACTTGGTTGAGCTCTCTCCTCAGCATAGAATCAAACCATAGGTAGCACGCTTAACTCTGCTAAGTCGTTATGAGCTTTGCTTTTCATTAGGATAGGTGATCATACCATGGACAAGACTTCATAAGAACTTCTCTGCCAAAAAGTACCTCACCTATCTCGTCATCGCCCATATCTCTTTACCCCTGTGAGGATTCCAGCACCGATGTGTATGCACCTGACCCCTCCTTGCTCGAAGCAGTGGAGGGAGCTAACAACTGACCACTGCTTGCTCTTAGGCGAGGGTGGACTTCACTGGTGAACCTTCTGTTCGAATTGGGAGTTCTCACTTGAAGAGGAGGTGTTCTATACGAACCTACCTTCCAACTGTCGAGACTTCTAACCCCAAACGAAAGGTTCGAGCTGACCTCTGATCGCTCGTAGGCGAAGGAGGCTTTCACTGGTACGAGTCGTCCTTAGCGTTCTCATTCGGAAGGGGAGGCATTCTCTATGAACCTTCCTTTCCTTCTTCCAAGGCTTCTAACCCAATCTGAAGTGTCCTTACTGACCTCACATCGCCCAAAGGCAGAGAAGGATTTAACTAGTGAACCTTTCTATTCAAGTTAGGAGTTTTCACTCGAAGAGGAGGTGTTCGTTACGAACCTACCTTCCTACTTACGAGACCTCTAACCCCAAATGATATATTCGAACTGACCTCACATTGCTCATAGGCGAAGGAGGGTTTCGCTGGGTGAACCTTTCTGTTCAAGTTGGGAGTTCTCACTCGAAGAGGAGGTGTTCCTTACAAACCTACCTTCCTACTTACGAGACCTCTAACCCCTAATGACAGGTTCGAACTGACCTCTCATCGCTCATAGGCGAAGGAGGATTTAGCTGGGTGAACCTTTCTGTTCAAGTTGGGGGTTCTCACTCGAAGAGGAGGTGTTCCTTACGAACCTACCTTCCTACTTACGAGACCTCTAACCCCAAATGACAGGTTCGAACTGAGCTCTCATTTCTCATAGGCGAAGGAGGATTTAGCTGGGTGAACCTTTTTGTTGAAGTTGGGAGTTCTCACTCGAAGAGGAGGTGTTCCTTATGAACCTACCTTCCTACTTATGAGACCTCTAACCCCTAATGACAGGTTTGAACTGACCTCTCATCGCTCATAGGCGAAGGAGGATTTAGCTGGGTGAACCTTTCTGTTCAAGTTAGGGGTTCTCACTCGAAGAGGAGGTGTTCCTTATGAACCTACCTTCCTACTTACGAGACCTCTAACCCCAAATGACAGGTTCGAACTGACCTCTCATTGCTCATAGGCGAAGGAGGATTTAGCTGGGTGAACCTTTCTGTTCAAGTTGGGAGTTCTCACTCGAAGAGGAGGTGTTCTGATGGAAGAGGGCCTTCATGCTTGGAGAAATTGTTGGTGAGCGGAAGCAATTGTGGATTGAAAACGGACAAGGTCCTCCTAAGAGGTGTGGTGACCTTGGAGGTGCATGCTAGTTAGGGAATGAGAGTGGTGAGGCCATCTCTCTTTGGTAAGGTGAGAATTGAAGATCAATAGCCTAACCTTGAGAGGTTTGTGGGCAAGAAGTGAAATTGGCTCAAACTTGGCAGCAATTCACTAAGTATATTAATCTTGAAAATACATGAAGCAAGCCCTCTTATTTATAGTGTTAGAGGGCTGAAAATTCAAATGAAAGTGGAGGGAAATTCAAATGATATTTCCACCAAAAGTGGCGCCTAAATGAAAGCACATGGGAGGGGTGTGATTAGCGTTGCAAGCTCACTCCCTCTATGGGCTTTCCAACCAGCCTTGGTTAATTTAGTGGTTTTAGAAACCCTAAATTAACCTAGGTTGGTGTTTTAGGTACTAAAATTAATTCTAAGAAAATTACAATTATTTTCCTATTTTAATTTTGACAAGAAAATTAAATTCTACTTCTATACTATGCTTGTGGCATCTTTATCATGTAGAGGAAAGGCTCTCTGCCATCAGTAGTAGTGTCCCAATCCTCTTGTATTCTTCTTGCCATAGCCCTTGTAGTTGGCCCATATCTTCTATATGGTGGGCTTAAGCTTGGTCTTGGTCTTGAACATGGGTTTGGGCTTGGACTTGGGCTTGGGCCTCTTCCATCATCCCCTCCCTCTTGAAAAGGATTTGTCCTCAAATCCAATGCTTCTGCCTCTTCTTCGTCATTGCCTTATTATGTGGTTATGTGTGGCTAGATGGTTTCCATCGTCCCCTTCCTTCTTGGAAGGATCTATTCTTAGATCTATAGGGTTGATCTCGAATAACAGCCTTACTCCTGCTTTGAAAACTATGCTCATCCTCCAGGATCAAATGTTAATATGTGGAAGTCATCAAACAAATATGAGATAAATTTCTTTTTTAAAATAAAATTAAAACACAAGAAAACTAAACAAAAATAAAGTCCTTTATCTTTAAAATTTATTTTAAAGAAAAACATAAGGCCCCTTTCAAAAATATTTTTGTTCACTTTGTGTTGTTTATTGCCCAAGCTAGGCAACAACATCACAAAGTTTGGTTTTTGAGATTCTTTAGAATAAGAGTAAGCATCATGATTTAAAGGAAAAGGAGAGTTCAAAGTATTGCAATCCCCCTTTAAGGATTCTTTTTCAACTATGCTTGTAGGAGGTGTTGTAAGATACTCCTCATCCTTTCTATATTCCTCTTCTTCTTTCTCAAACAACCTCTCTTTTGGCTTTTCTATGGAGGAAAGATTTATATGTATATCTGGTTCAGCTCCAGACACATAGTTTTCTTCAAGCATATGCTCACAAGGGTTTTCTATGGAAAAAGAGTTTATGTCAATGTCTAGTTCAACTCCAGATAAAGGATTTTCCTTTAATTCTTTTTTATCTCTCTCTCTTCTTTCCTGTATCTTTCTTTCTCTTAGAGCTTGTAATTTTTCTCTAAATTCTTTTTCTCTTCTATCATATTCTTTTTCTCCATTTATAAAGATTCTTCCTTTCTCTACAAGGTCTTTCATTTCTTCTCTAAGCTTCTTCTTTTTCTAATATGAAGGCGGAACAAACTTTCTTCTCATACACATCTTCAATTCATCCCAATTCAGTACTTCTGATTTTCTGCCAATTTTAACTTTAGTTTCCCTTTGTGTCCACCAAGACCTTGCATTAAATTGAAAGCTTAAGGTGGCTAGGGGTACTTTTCTTTCTTCACTCACTTGGTGACAAGCAAACAACTTATCTACTTTTATCTCCCAATCTAGATATACCTCAACATTATCCTTACCATAAAAATAAGGCAGGTCAACCCTAGTCTTTAGTGGTTGGCTTTCTCTCCTAGTCCTTCTAGGTGTAGGTTGATAATATTCATTGATTCTAAGATTCTCTTTCTTAGTGTGAGAACTTTTTTTATTTTTATTAGTGTATTCATCCTTTTTTTTAACCATTTTCAACTTTTTCTCCAACAAAGCAAAATGAGTATCCCTTTCTTTGAGTTGGGCCTCATGTTGCAATTGTCTATATGAAAGTGATTGAAAGTCTTGTGCTAGTTGTTTCAAAAAGAATTTAATAGACTTTCTATCATTTTCACTAGAGTTAGGAGAATGAGAAGACATGATTAAAGTTATGTGTTGAAAGCAATTACTTCAAGAAAGATAGGTGGAGTAATGTAGGTAAAATCCCAGGAAAGGGAGGTGGATTACTTGGATCACTTAAGTACCAAGTCTTTCCTTAGCCAAATTCTATCCCCTAAGACTTTCACAAACCTTTCTCTAAGTAATTTACTTAGATCACAAACAAGAGTGAAAACACACTATTTTATGCAAGAAGTGATCCGGTCGGTCATCGGTAGTCGATGACGTCAGCAGCAGATGACCACATGGACCAGTCACAGGGTGACACGTGGCATGAGATAGCAGGTGAATCAGGGAGGAGACCACTTAGAACGGTGATCGGTGGCCAGTTATCAAGTGGCCACCACCCCCAGATCGGTGCCTAGATAAACGCCTGGAAGCAGAGCGTGGAAAGTAATGAAGCAACGCACGGTCATCGGTGGAAGATAATGAGCCACCGCACAGTCATCGGTGGAAAGTAATGAAGCACCGCACGGTCATCGGTGGAAGGTAAGGAGCCACCGCACGGTCATCGGTAGAAGGTAAGGAGCCACCGCACGGTCATCGGTGGAAGGTAATGAGGCACCGCACGGTTATCGATGGAAGGTAATGAAGCACCGCATGGTCATCGTTGGAAGGTAATGAGGCACCGCACGGTCATCGGTGGATAGTAATGGGGCACCGCTCGGTCGTTAGTGCATGCAGAGCGCGATCGATCATCGGGGTTCTTGCCAACATGTGTTAAGCTGGGACCCAGGTTCCCAGCGAGAGCGTTACGCATGCACCTCGCATGATGCCCACACAGAGGACGTGCAGTGAGACCATGCAGGCAGGATGCGCCTGGTGAGTGTGCTCAGACCAGCCACACCTGGCGCTCTCCTGGGAGCATGCGACTCGCTCAGAGAGAAGAACTAAGTTACTCCGCAAGAGGATAACTTAGCCGCATAGAGAAAAGCGCAGAAGCCCTCCAGGTGTGACACGTGTACGGTAGATGCCAGTTGCATGCCTCCACGTGTCACCATCTGAGAGAGAGGCGCGGCCCAGGTATAAAGGTACTCCACCTCATGTAAGGTACATAGTCTTACACGGTCTTACAGATTCTTACACAAGTTTTTCAGATTACAAGTTTACACAGAGAGAGAAAGTGGATCTGAGCACACACGAGTCTCACAGAGAGATTCAGTGAGAGTTTTTGGTGTTCCTATTGCCTGACTTGAGCGTCGGAGCTACAACGGCCGCTAGAGGCACCGTCTGTGTATTTTGCAGGCATCGTTGGGAGTTCCGGAGGAGGTTCTTGAAGCGTTCTTGCAGAACACGCAGTTGCAGAAGGCTAGACGAAGGAGTGACGAGGCATATCCTCCATGTTCGAGTCCGCGGCAGGATCAAGAAGAATGCAAAGCAATTAAACAATACAAAACAAGTAATTAAAGCAAAGCAATTATCTAAGCACAATTAAAGATTCACTAACTAAAAAGCTTTAAAACTAGGCGACTCCTAAGGTGAGGCTTCTAGACACTTAGAGCCATTGAAGACACACTCACCATCTAATACGTAATTATTCCACTAATTAATCAAGGTTGAATGTTATTACAACTCAAAGGAAATACAATAGAACTTGAATTACAAAAGTAAAATTCAGATTTCCTATACTATGCACTCCTTTACTTTTGGTACTTCTTCTTGTTGTGTTCCACACTTTGTATGTTTTTGTATTCTTATTTGCTGCAGCCCTTTGCTTAACCTCTTAAGGTTAGCCAATTTAAATGTTCAAAACAGTACCTACTAAGTAGTGATGGACTCACCTCAAAGGTTAATTCCAAACTTAACAAGCACCACTTCAAAATTCTTTCACCAACAATTAGAGGTCAACAAATTTAAAGCAAAGAACAATTCAATTTAGAAATAGGACAACATCAAATGGAGTAATTGTATGACACAACTTGAAAGAGTATTAAATAAATTTGACAAGCAATCAAATAAGGTGATCAATAAAAGGTGGCACACAAATTGAACCTAAGGAATGACACTAGAATTGATTAAGAAAACCAAAACAGTACTACTGGAATTTTGAGGCACAAAATGCGTGACTTAGAAAATTTATGCTGAACTGGATATTTTAAATTTGAATTTGAAATTTAAACCACAAGTAGCTCAAGATCTTAGCAAAATTTTGGCGCTGGAATCACACCAAAACACCGCACCAATTAATTGTGATAAAATTTTCAAATATGTTGCCAAATTACCGTCTCTGTTCGCGCCAGAATGCACACTTTTTTCATTTGATTTATCATTTTTTTTGTATCTTGTATTTTGACTTAATTATTTTTTTCTTGTTTTTCTAACACATCAATATGTGTAAATCCAGAATTTCACAAGTTTTCTTCAACGGCTTTTAATTTGATAAGCAAAAACAGCCAGCACAGAATTTAAAACAGAGTAATCCTAATTTTGGAATTAAAAACAGTTTGAAGAAACTCTCAAAAACACAATGGAATTGATATGTAAGAATTTGTATGGATCTAACACACAAATAAGAACTCAAATCTAAAAGAAAAATTCACCAAAGGATGAAGCAATGCAGATTATAACTGGACTCAAATTAAATCAAGAAACCAAATCAATCAAGAAAAGTACTACTAGAATTTGATGACAATTCTTGAAAACACATGACTTGACATAACATGTATAGATTCATAAAATCAAAAGACTCAAGAACCAAAACAGTTTGCACCGATTGAATCTCAAAGAAAGACTCAAATCCTACAAAAACAAAACAGCAATACAATTCTATATGGAATCCTACATAAAATTTGCAAAATAGAAGCTCAAGAGCAATTTGAACATGATTTCACCGATTAGATTGAACCGAAACAGCATCTAACCAAAATTAAAATGCAAAAACAGCAATACATTAAGGAAACAAGATGGACAACACAGAATTAAGACAAAAACAGAATTAAAATGAAGAGAAGAAGGCACACTTAGCTCTTGAAGAACCTAGGCTCATGATACCAAATGATGGCCTTCACATGTTGAGCTCTCCTTGGATGTTGAAGATGGTGCGGAAGCAATGGTTGAAATGAGCAAGACCCTCCTAGGAGTGATGGTGATCTTGAAGGTGCATGAAGTGTATGAAAATGAGAGAGTTTGGCCAGCTCTCTTTGGTGGTGAAGGAGTGAAGATTAATTTGAGTAAAGTTATGCTACCAAATTTGTGCCATACTTAATCCCTTGCCTAAATCTCTTGATTTATGGTTTTAATCTTCACTCCTTTCATCCTGGAATGACTGTCCTCAGAGTCTCTTGGATGACTGTCCTCTGCCTGCCCCCCTTGCCCGAGCTTGCGAGTTTTGCCAACAAGTCAGCTCGGGCATTCTGATCTCTGGGCACATGTACCAATTCAAAATCTGCAAAGGGACTCTTCAACACCTGGACATACTCTAGGTAGGAGGCCATATGAGGATCTTTGGCCTGGTACTCTCCCGCCACCTGGCCTGTGATCAATAGAGAGTCACTCTTTGCCAAAAGACTCTGTGCTCCCATCTCCTTAGCCAACAGCATTCCAGCGATTAGGGCTTCATACTCAGCCTGGTTGTTGCTGGCCTTGAAGGCAAACCGTAGAGCTTGCTCAATCAATAGCCCCTTCGGTCCTTCCAAGATCACCCCAGCCCCACTACCTTGCTGTTTGGAAGACCCATCTACCGAGAGCACCCATCTGAAGTCAGGTCCTTCCTCCTGGGTTTCTGTCGAGGACATCTCGGCTACAAAGTTAGCATAAACTTGGCCTTTGATTGGGCTTCTGGGCTCATACTATATGTCGAACTCAGATAACTCCACCGCTCATCGCACCATCCTCCCTGCTACATCTGGCTGCTGCAAGATCTTCCTGATGGGTAGGTCTGTCATCACCACAACTGTAAAGCTTTGGATCTAATGACGTAGCCTACACGCTGAGAACACAACGGCCAAGGCTGCCTTTTCTATGGCCTGGTACCTCACCTCGGGCCCTTGCAGCACCTTGCTAACAAAGTAGATAGGCTTTTGGATTTGGTCCTGTTACTGCACCAAGACTGAACTCATCGCCTTTTCGGTGACTGCGAAGTACAAGCGCAATGGGGTGTCGATCTGTGGTCTGCACAACACTAGTGGGCTGGACAGATATTGTTTCAGCTTGAGGAATGCTTCTTCACACTCCTGGGTCAACAAGAACCTACTGTTCCTCCTCAAGCATTGGAAATAAGGGTGACCCTTATCACCCCCAGCTGACACAAACCTGGAAAGGGCAGCCATTCGACCCCTCAATTGTTGCACTTCCTTGACTGACGTCGGGCTCCTCATGGCTAAGATCGCCGCGTATTTGTTAAGGTTGGCCTCAATCCCTTGTTCGGTGAGCAAGAAACCGAGGAACTTGCCTGCCTCCACCCTAAAGACACACTTCTCTGGATTTAGCTTCAACCCATACTTAGCTATTGTAGTGAATAGCTCTTTCAAATCAGTGACGTGTTGATCTCTCACCTAGGATGTCACCACCATATCATCCACGTAGGCTTGCACGTTGCGCCCTATCATGGGTGCAAGGACCTTGTCCATCAGCCTTTGGTAGGTGGCGCCTGCATTCTTAAGCCCAAATGGCATGACTGTGTAGCAGTAGCAGGACAGCTCGGTCATAAACGTTGTAACATCCCACCAAATACATTTCATATTTATATAATATAAATGAAGATAAACAAGTATTTTGAAATAAACATAATCATATAAATATAATGGAGTTTCTCCTCATCGGGAGTTTAATACATAAACTGTGAATCTTTCCAAAAAAAAAAAACTTAACCAAAAATACAACAAAAGACAAATCGGGCGATATGCTAACAAAAGGGCGATCTCCTAGTCAATCAGGTGATCTCCTATCAGCCAGGCGATCTCCTATCAGATCGGCGATCTCCTATCAGACCGGCGATCTCACTTTCCTGCAACGTCATCTGCTCCCGTGTAAATCATACACGATCATCACAAGTTTTAAGAAGAACGTCCACAAACGAAAACGCAGGGTAAGCTAGACAGTTTTAAAAGAGAATTTAGATATGAACTTTAAAATCAAGATAAATTAATTTAAGGCACCCACGTAAAAACATCAGCTTTCTCATTCTTCCCACATACCATCAAGTACAAACCCACATTTCACAATTCCTCAAGAGTAGATCATATCACACAGTGTAGCAAGTGTCTATCCACATACAGTGTTCCTCATTTCTCACGTCAGGTTTTCCACTGACTCACAATACATAGACACAAGACACTAATTCCGGAATACTCGTGCATTGATTAGACTCAGAGATCTGCACCTGTCATATTGCCCACTGTGGAATCTCACACATCCACAGGGTCGCCGTGAAATCTCTCACATTCATCAGCGTATAATGAATCTCACACATCACCATACAGCATGACAGGGTTAATCCACGCAAAACAGGTCGGTTTGTTCTCTTTCAAACAACCCACCCATACAGGTGAACCTCCTTCGACTCTCAACAACTGAGTAACTTCCTCTACGTGAGTCCATTACCTCAGCAGAGTCAGGATATCTCGTTCTTAATCACCGATCAATGCACCTACTACAAGATCTTACACGGTATTTTCTTTCCTGAAAATACTATGCCTCGACCTCACACTCACCACATCCAACACATCATACCATTCAAATAAATCATTCAAATCACATCAACAACCATTTCAAAGCTTCAGATCTTCGAATACCTCATGTAAATCTCAAGTAGTTTCAAAACAGTATCAAAAACAGAGGAGTTCGTAAAACAGCGCCAAAACCGGCGATCTAGTTCAAAAACAGAGTGTTTCGAAGATTATGTTTAAAACCGGCGACCACGTCGCCCAAGCACACAACATAGGGCATTTCACACAGATACAAACGAAAATGGCGACCACGTCGCCCTCACTTCAGAAGTAGCTAAACTATGGCTTGTATGGAAAAAGAGGTCTAGCTTCCCTTACCCGGACTTGCGCAACCTTACTAAGAGCTCCAATTCCACGAGCTTCGAGGATGCCTTAAGCTCTTGCAGAGAATTCCCCAGGTGCTCTAAGGGCAAACGTCGAACTGGTGCTTGAGGATGCCTGGAAGACGCAGCGCGAAGGGGAGAAAGGAGGAGGATGAAGATAGTCTCGCTCTTTCACTCTTGGGTCACTTGTAACGCTCTTTGCCTCCTCTCAGTGGGTTTTGATCCCAACCATACCTGTCCTCGTATACTGCTGCCCTCCCCCTTTTCTGCAAAAGCCTGGGCGTACGTTCCTCTGAACAGTACGACCCCGGTTGTCTTTTGTGCATGCAAACCACTGCTCTGAACAGTACTACCACTGTTGTCTCTGGTGCATGCCAACCACTGCTCTGAACAGTACTGCCACTGTTTGTCGCTTGTGCATGCCAGCCACTGCTCTGAACAGTACGACCGTGAGTGTCTCCCGCGCATGCCAACATTCTGATGTCACTATTCTGAACCACCCTTTTCGTCTACGTGGCGCGCGTGCAGAACGTCTCATGCTGGATGTCTGGGTCCCACGTTCTCTGTGTATAACTTAACGTAGCGCGATGACCTTTCGCGCGAAGACTCTCGACCGATGACCTCTCGCGCGAAGACTCTCGACCAATGACCTCTCGCGCGAAGACTCTCGACCGATGACCTCTCGCGCGAAGACTCTCGACCGATGACCTCTCGCGCGAAGACTCTCGACCGATGACCTCTCGCGCGAAGACTCTCGACCGATGACCTCTCGCGCGAAGACTCTCGACCGATGACCCCTCGCGCGAAGACACACCCCGCAGCATGCCTCGCGCCCTGCGATGCCCGATGACACTCGCCACTCCCCCCTGGAGGTTCTTCATTCCACTATGTTACATCCAAGGTATTCTCTCCACAAGGCTTGGTGACGTCGGTAGCTTCACACTTCCAAGAGTTGATTAGCACAAGTCCTCGTGCGCCCAAGCGTGTAACGTTAAGGATGATTCTCTTATGCTCAAGTATAGAGCTTCGCCTGCCCAGCGTATCCAAGGTTTAACCCACACCTTGATACGCGTGGCTTTTGGGACGTACCAGGGTTGATCCAACATTTTGGCTACACACTAAGTGTAGTTTCGGCGATTAGGTGTACTCTAGGCGACAGGCTACTAGGTACACACAGGCGATAGGCGTTCAAGCATAAGCTAGGCGATAGGCGTTCAAGCATAAGCTAGGCGATAGGCGTTCAAGTGCCAGAGAAGTCGGAGATCGCCTACCCGCTTAATAACGGCGATCTCGTAGGCTTCTCAGCTATACATCCTTCCTTTATATTTAAATAAACACGTGCTTCGAATTTATTTATAAAATAACACTTTTATTCCAATATAAACTTCTAGGTTCTTACAATCTCCCCAACAAGAAAAATTTTCGTCCTCGAAAATTGGGTTACAAGGAAGGAGGTAAGGATATGCTTCTCTCATGGTTTCTTCAAATTCCCATGGTGAATCACCCGATCTTCACGTTGTCCACTCCCAACACGTGAGTAGGGTCTGCAAGGGACTTCCTTAGCTATGATACGTGGAATACATTATGTAGACTTGCTAATTGGGGAGGTGGGGCGATCTCATAAGCCACTAGACTTATCCTCCTTAAGATCCGATATGGCCCAACAAACTTAGGGGACAGCTTCTTTGATCTGATCGCCTACCCTACACCCTTGGCTGGTGTCCCCCTTCATAAAGACATGACCCCAGCAGCAACCTCCAAAGGTCTTCTCCTCTGCTCTGCCTAGGACATTTGCTGACCTTAAGAAACTTTTATTCTGTCCTGTATCAGATTCACCCTCTCGGTGATCTATTGAACCAACTCTTCCTACCTCAATACTTCATCAAAATCCATTTTACATCCCTGTACATGGGATATGCTGCCCCATAGAGTGCCAACTCCAGCATTCACACTCTACTCCCAACCTTGAAGACTTTGTTGAACAAGTCTAGAACTAGGTCCTTAACGTAACCAGGACTAGCCCCTTTAGAGAAAGCGGGCAAGATCCCTTCATTGGGAGGAAAGGGGACAGCTGTCCACAACTCATGCCACCCCCTAGCGAACTCAAACTAGGGTCCGAAGTGTCCTTCTAGGAATCAACTCCTGCATCTTGATCAAATCATTCACCGACTTCTCAACTGCTAATCAAATTCCCACGCTCCCAAAAGGGACACTTTTTATTCATTACTCCGCTGCATAATTCTGTACCTTACAAAGACAAGGTTTCTGTTGCTGTTACCTTCCAAATTATTATTATGACCCCTTTTGCCAACTCGACTTCCTGTTCCCATTACGACCTTCTTCTTCAATGTATACGTTGGATGCATTGACGTCGGTTTCAGGTGCCTATCCAGAAGGCATACGAGAACGAACGCACCTCTGCCTCCAGAATCTCTTGCCCAAGGATAACTCTATTCTCCTTCTGTCCCAGATACCACAGGCTATTTCCACTCACAATCCCTTCCACACCCATCATTCTGAAATTTACTACATCTCTAGAAAGACTCAACATCATCATAACACGGCCTACCCTCATTCTTATCCACAGCCATATCCTCCTTCCCTTCTACATTCACAGGTCGATCTACATCTCATTTGCCAAAAACTTCGGAGGCTTACATTTTCGGAAGCCTTTTATCTCAACCCACCATTTCCATAATCCTCTTTCAAATCCCGGTCAGCCAAACAGCATCCATTCTGCGTGAAGCCTAAGCTAGAACCATCTCATGCTGTTTCATTGACATGAGCATCTTCTACGCTTCAAAAGAAAATTCCTTCCTTGGAATTTAACTCTGGTACTTCCCATGGTTACACATGCTTAAGCTTTAAACCCCCAGCCTCTTGCTTATTTACTCTCCATGACTTATACGTAACTGGGACTAAACCTTGGTACTACCAAATCTAACTCACACTTGTTCCTTTCATTCCATCTACTACCACTGGGCATTCAGAGCAACCTAGGGAGGTCAAAACCTGTTTTTGAAACAGGTGCAGAGGCCAATCGTTCAAACGACAGCTCCTCCACTATATGGCCCAAGCTCGGTTGCACACCGATTTGACACAAAAGAGTGTGTCTCTCCAGAATCAAACAAAACTATAACGTATCTACCAGCTATAGAGCAACATTCTGTACTAAGTTACCTGACTGAGATGCCTCCGCTCCAGCCATGGCAAGCACTCTCCCTGCTGCCTGAGGTCGACTGCCTCCATTCCTCAACTGCTGGGAACCAACGGGTTGAGTCATCCTTTTTCTGTTAGGACAATCTCTAGAAATGTGCCCCATCTCTTGACATGTGAAACACCCTTTCTCTGAGTTCCTCTTGGGGCACACCTTGACGTTATGTAACCCACCACAACGGAAACATCTTGGTTTCCCTGGTTGTTGCTGCTGAAACTGGGGCGGAATTGCTCCTGTCCGAGGTGGTGGAGGTATCGCATAAGGTTTGCTTCGTGGGTGCTGTACCTTGGCCTTCCCACTGGAGGGACCCCCTGGTTGTGATCTGATTACTCTGGAACCACTCCTCTCCAGGGTCTCCACTACCCTTGCCTTCCTCACTAGGGCATGTAACTCCCTGGTCCACGGATCTGCTTGATCAGGGGTAGCACTCCCACTGAGCATGGGTGGGTTGTGCCTCATGAACTCGGTCATCCCTACCTGCTCCCGAGGCTGATTGACCTGGGAAGCTGTTGCAGCCGATCCAGCAGTTTCCAAATGATTCATTACAGCCTGATGAATCTGGACCATTACTGTATTCTGCTGTTGGATGGCAGTCGCCATCATCTCGATAGCCTTGGCAATCTGGCTCATCTCCGAAGAAGGTTGGGGAGGGGTAGAAGGTCTACGTGCCATCTCCTTCGTTTTCAGATTTTGAAACTATAATATCCCTATATTCCCTACAACTACAAGAATGAGATCGATAAGAAATCAATTCATTCAAGGGGGGTAACAGCTAGACCTTACAAAGGTTAGCATCTCAAAATCATTAAGAATTTGAGCTCATCAACAGAATCATAATGCTTATAACATCAAGCATAACACCAGCACAACTACTGGTATGCAGTCACCAGTCCAATCAGCCATTTCCAATCAATTACAAAGACACTCAAGAGAATGAGATAGCTCACACCAGAATTCAATATATGCTAAACATCAAACCTTTGGAATTAAGATTGAGACTCATCTCGATCCAGTTATGAGTGTGCACCCTCACTACTTCATCAAGACCTTCTCATTCTTAATACTAAGATTTTCAATTAGAACATATATTCACCCAAGCACACACAAAATTTCAATACAAAAACGTTTGAAAACCTTTCACTATAGTTATTATTTTAAACTCAAATAACTTTCATGAGCAGAAGAAACACAATGGATCCACAGCCCTCAGGTCATCCTAAGGACGAACTGCTCTGATACCATTAATGTAACATCCCACCAAATACATTTCATATTTATATAATATAAATGAAGATAAACAAGTATTTTGAAATAAACATAATCATATAAATATAATGGAGTTTCTCCTCATCGGGAGTTTAATACATAAACTGTGAATCTTTCCAAAAAAAAAAAACTTAACCAAAAATACAACAAAAGACAAATCGGGCGATATGCTAACAAAAGGGCGATCTCCTAGTCAATCAGGTGATCTCCTATCAGCCAGGCGATCTCCTATCAGATCGGCGATCTCCTATCAGACCGGCGATCTCACTTTCCTGCAACGTCATCTGCTCCCGTGTAAATCATACACGATCATCACAAGTTTTAAGAAGAACGTCCACAAACGAAAACGCAGGGTAAGCTAGACAGTTTTAAAAGAGAATTTAGATATGAACTTTAAAATCAAGATAAATTAATTTAAGGCACCCACGTAAAAACATCAGCTTTCTCATTCTTCCCACATACCATCAAGTACAAACCCACATTTCACAATTCCTCAAGAGTAGATCATATCACACAGTGTAGCAAGTGTCTATCCACATACAGTGTTCCTCATTTCTCACGTCAGGTTTTCCACTGACTCACAATACATAGACACAAGACACTAATTCCGGAATACTCGTGCATTGATTAGACTCAGAGATCTGCACCTGTCATATTGCCCACTGTGGAATCTCACACATCCACAGGGTCGCCGTGAAATCTCTCACATTCATCAGCGTATAATGAATCTCACACATCACCATACAGCATGACAGGGTTAATCCACGCAAAACAGGTCGGTTTGTTCTCTTTCAAACAACCCACCCATACAGGTGAACCTCCTTCGACTCTCAACAACTGAGTAACTTCCTCTACGTGAGTCCATTACCTCAGCAGAGTCAGGATATCTCGTTCTTAATCACCGATCAATGCACCTACTACAAGATCTTACACGGTATTTTCTTTCCTGAAAATACTATGCCTCGACCTCACACTCACCACATCCAACACATCATACCATTCAAATAAATCATTCAAATCACATCAACAACCATTTCAAAGCTTCAGATCTTCGAATACCTCATGTAAATCTCAAGTAGTTTCAAAACAGTATCAAAAACAGAGGAGTTCGTAAAACAGCGCCAAAACCGGCGATCTAGTTCAAAAACAGAGTGTTTCGAAGATTATGTTTAAAACCGGCGACCACGTCGCCCAAGCACACAACATAGGGCATTTCACACAGATACAAACGAAAATGGCGACCACGTCGCCCTCACTTCAGAAGTAGCTAAACTATGGCTTGTATGGAAAAAGAGGTCTAGCTTCCCTTACCCGGACTTGTGCAACCTTACTAAGAGCTCCAATTCCACGAGCTTCGAGGATGCCTTAAGCTCTTGCAGAGAATTCCCCAGGTGCTCTAAGGGCAAACGTCGAACTGGTGCTTGAGGATGCCTGGAAGACGCAGCGCGAAGGGGAGAAAGGAGGAGGATGAAGATAGTCTCGCTCTTTCACTCTTGGGTCACTTGTAACGCTCTTTGCCTCCTCTCAGTGGGTTTTGATCCCAACCATACCTGTCCTCGTATACTGCTGCCCTCCCCCTTTTCTGCAAAAGCCTGGGCGTACGTTCCTCTGAACAGTACGACCCCGGTTGTCTTTTGTGCATGCAAACCACTGCTCTGAACAGTACTACCACTGTTGTCTCTGGTGCATGCCAACCACTGCTCTGAACAGTACTGCCACTGTTTGTCGCTTGTGCATGCCAGCCACTGCTCTGAACAGTACGACCGTGAGTGTCTCCCGCGCATGCCAACATTCTGATGTCACTATTCTGAACCACCCTTTTCGTCTACGTGGCGCGCGTGCAGAACGTCTCATGCTGGATGTCTGGGTCCCACGTTCTCTGTGTATAACTTAACGTAGCGCGATGACCTTTCGCGCGAAGACTCTCGACCGATGACCTCTCGCGCGAAGACTCTCGACCGATGACCTCTCGCGCGAAGACTCTCGACCGATGACCTCTCGCGCGAAGACTCTCGACCGATGACCTCTCGCGCGAAGACTCTCGACCGATGACCTCTCGCGCGAAGACTCTCGACCGATGACCTCTCGCGCGAAGACTCTCGACCGATGACCTCTCGCGCGAAGACTCTCGACCGATGACCCCTCGCGCGAAGACACACCCCGCAGCATGCCTCGCGCCCTGCGATGCCCGATGACACTCGCCACTCCCCCCTGGAGGTTCTTCATTCCACTATGTTACATCCAAGGTATTCTCTCCACAAGGCTTGGTGACGTCGGTAGCTTCACACTTCCAAGAGTTGATTAGCACAAGTCCTCGTGCGCCCAAGCGTGTAACGTTAAGGATGATTCTCTTATGCTCAAGTATAGAGCTTCGCCTGCCCAGCGTATCCAAGGTTTAACCCACACCTTGATACGCGTGGCTTTTGGGACGTACCAGGGTTGATCCAACATTTTGGCTACACACTAAGTGTAGTTTCGGCGATTAGGTGTACTCTAGGCGACAGGCTACTAGGTACACACAGGCGATAGGCGTTCAAGCATAAGCTAGGCGATAGGCGTTCAAGCATAAGCTAGGCGATAGGCGTTCAAGTGCCAGAGAAGTCGGAGATCGCCTACCCGCTTAATAACGGCGATCTCGTAGGCTTCTCAGCTATACATCCTTCCTTTATATTTAAATAAACACGTGCTTCGAATTTATTTATAAAATAACACTTTTATTCCAATATAAACTTCTAGGTTCTTACAAACGTTGTCTTGCTCTTGTCCATCGGGTGCATCTTGATCTGGTTATACCCAGAAAAAGCATACAAGAAGCTGAGTAGCTTGCACCCCGAGGCGTTATCTACCAACGCATCAATACTCGGTAGAGGATAAGAATCCTTTGGACATGCCTTATTGAGGTTGGTGAAGTCCACACACATCCGCCACTTCCCATTGGCCTTCTTCACCAACACCACATTCGCTAACCACTCAGGGTATTGGATCTCCCGTATGTGACCAGCCTTGAGCAGCTTTTGTGTCTCTTCCCTGATCCCCTGCCTCCTTTCTTCATTGAACTTTTGCCTCCTTTGTCGAATAGGCCTGGCTTGGGGATTCAATGCAAGGCGATGACATAAGAAGTCTGGATCAATACCTGACATATTTGAGGCAGACCAAGCAAAAGCATCCATATGCCGCTCTATGACTCCCGCTATTTAGTCTTGTGTCTCCTGGCGTAGGGACTTACCAAGTTTGAACACTCTGCCTCCAATCTCCCTCTCAACTATCTCCTCCGCTGGTTCAGGTCGTCTCTCTCGGGCGACCTCTACCCGTGCGACCTCGATGTCTCCTCGGGGCAGGTCAGTATCAACAGACTCTCCACCCGGTGGTTGGGTGGTCACCGTGCATACTCTCCTTCTGGTCTTAAGGCTATTCTCGTAGCACTTCTTAGCCTCCTTCTAATCTGACCTAATGGTGATCACCACACCTTCCATCGAGGGCAACTTCATCTTCATGTGCCTCGTTGACACTACGGCTCCCAGTCTGTTCAAAGCTGGCCTTTCCAACAGCATGTTGTAGGCTGATGGGGCATTCACGACCAGATACTTGATATTCTTGGTGGGGGAGGCCACGCCATCAGTGAAAGTGGTCCTCAGCTCTATGTATCCTCGTACCTCGACCTGGTCTCCTGCGAACCCATACAGGCAGCCAATGTAAGGCCTTAACTGATCTAGGGACAGCTGCAACTTGTTAAAGGTCGACCAGAACATCACATCGGCTGAACTCCCTTGATCAACGAGGACCCGGTGCACCCTTCTTCCCACATTAACCACCGATATCACCACTGGGTCATTGTCGTGGGGAACGACGTCCAGGCAATCTACCTTCGTGAATGTGAGGTCGATGTTCGGGAAATGGTCTTCCTCACATGTTTCCACCGCCATCACCGAACGCGCATACTTCTTGTGCTGGGACGAGGTGCACCCTCCTCCGGAGAACCCACCTGAAATAGTATGGATCTCTCCATATATGGGTACCTCGTGTCCCTGATCTGCCCTCGGTGCTACCACCACATCTCCCCCTTGTGACTCCTTCAGGTAATCATTCAGGAAGCCGCTTTTGACCAACTCATCTAGCTAATGACCAAGGGCAAAGCAGTTTCGAATGGGATGGCCAAACGCTTGATGGAATTCACACCAGGCGCTTTTGTTGGGCCCCAATCTCTTGTCTGTCTTTGGGGGCACCTTCAGCCTCTCTGCCACGTTGGGAATGGCGATCAGCTCTTTGAGCTCCACTAGGAAGTTATGTCTGGGGGCACATCCTCCTTGGCGTGTGCCCTAGTCTGGGGCTTCTTGGCCTCGTACGGCTTCTGCTTTCCTTGGGCTCTCTTATCTGTCGTCGCCTCGTGTACCCGCAGGGGCTGAGGTCGACTAGGTAATCGTGGTCGTGAAGAGGCTGCACTCTCACGCTTCTCATTGAGTTCACCTTCGGCAGCAATATGCGCAATAGCACGACGCTTGATGTCACCAAAGGTCTTAGGGCGACTTCGAATGAGGGATTCACTGAAAGGTCCTGGCAATATCCCCTTTCTGAAGGTGTGCACCACCATATCCTCATCTTTGGTGTGCAACCTCACCACCATCGCCCCAAATCGGTTGAGGTAATCTTTAAGGGACTCCTTCTGACATTGCCTAACATCGAAGAGGTCATAAGACACCGGTGGGGGAGCCCGATTGACAATATACTATTCTCTAAACAACGTGGAGAACTGCGCAAAGGACGTGATATGTCCCTCAGGTAGGCTAACAAACCACTCCAGCGCTGTCCCCATCAACGTGGTCATGAAGAGCTTGCAATGCACCGCATCAGACCCTCTTGACAGCATCATCTGCGTGTGAAACGCTGTGAGATGCGCTTCGGGGTCCTCTACCCTCGTGAACACGGTCTTAGGACCCACAAAGGTTGCTGGGACCACCGTGTCCATGATTGCTTGGGAGAAGGGCATGGGGAAAGCCCTTGGCGGCGTTGGTGGAGCTCGATCATCCACCACGCGATCCCTTGCTTGCTGCAAATTACGTAGGTTCACGCGCAATTCTTCGTTTGCCCTATGTAACTCCTCGTTCCTGGCCTGTGATGCGACCAGGTCCATCTGCATTCGCACCTGATCTGCTCTGGACTCTGCGACGGTCTCCTGGAGGGCACGCATCATTTCCATGAGCTGTTGCAGGGTGACGCTCTCACCCCCATTTGGCGGGACGGATCCTTGCCACGTATTCCTCATGCCTGTGGTTTCTTCTCTTTCTCTTGTGTATGGGACCTTGTTTTACTTCAGCCCCACGGTGGGCGCCAAATGTTCTTGCTGGTTGACTCTCCTGTCGGTTGACTCTACGACGATCACGCACCTCCTTCCTAACCTTGACGTATGCTCTGTTCTCTCGAATCAATCTGCACCTGCAAGATAGAAAGGGGTGCCCTAGAGGTCGTTTGCACTCTAACGCTCAAGTCAAAACTAGGGCAAGCACACCAAGTGTATTGAGTATCTCTGTTTAGGTTTAGAAACTGCGTACCTTTGTGAAGTATTTTACTACCCTTTATATAGTCTAGGGTTTCCTCTACGCCGCTACCCATATTTAGGGTTTACTGGAATACCCTTGTGCTGCTATCACCCAGACTTAGGGTAATCTAGCACGTAAGGTTTCCTTAACTGGAGTGCAAACTTTAACAGAATGGCCACCTGGATGCCCCCACGTGCACCTAGTCTCTGGGGCCACCTGTCTTGGGAGCGCCTTCACTGTTCACGTGCCATGCATGGAGCTTCACTAGGAAACCCTAGTTCTGATGAGTACTCGACCCCTCAGGACTTTACACCTAACTGTGTTTTCCTTGCCACACGCATAAGCTCTTCGTGATTTAGGTCTCTCCTTACTTCTGGGTATTTTACTGATGACTAGTCTTCCCTTAAGACACATCGTAAATGTTCTAACTCTGCTATTCGAAACATGCAACGCCGATGTCACCTCGTCACCCCCAGTGGCTGATGACTCATCACCCTGCTGAGTGACGAGGACACATCAGTTCCCTCTGGTGATTGACATGCTGATGACTAACCATCCCATTAGTTCCTACCACCTGTGGGACCCAGCCCACGTGGCTCTGGCCCATGCTGTGGGACCTAGCCCGCCTGGCTCTAGCCCATCCTGTGGGACCCAGCTGACGTGGCTCACCATTACTAGCTGTTCTTGGTGTCCGATGACTGGTCGGTACAATTGATATGTGAGGAATCAGTGTTTAGGAGACTATCTTAATAATATTATATGCGAGAAATCGATATAAATAAATTTTATATGGGCATCAATATTAATCAACGATGGAATATTATTATGTTTTTTAAAATACAAAGGAGTGAGAAGGATGAACATCAATCCCATTTTTCCTAATTCAATCCACAACTTTATACTTTACTTTATTTATGATCCTGCTGCTGACTCAAATGTGGAGGATATGCCTCGTCACTCCTTCGTTTAGCCTTCTGCAACCGCGCGTTCTACAGGAACGCTCCAAGAACCTTCTCTGGAACTCCAAACGATGCCTGCAAAACAACACAGACGGCGCCTCTAGCGGCCGTTTGCACTCCGACGCTCAAGTCAGGTAACAAAACCACCAAAAACTCTCTCTGAATCTCTCTGTAAGACTCGTGTGTTCTCTCAGATCCACTTTCTCTCTCTCTAACTGAATTCTGTTATCACTGTGCAACGTGTGTAAAACGTGCTTGTAATGACTAAGAAATGTGTGTAACTCTGTAAATCTGTAAAACTCTGTAAAACTGTCAAAACGTGAGTACCTTACATGACGTGGAGTGCTTTTATACCTGGGTCGCGCCTCTCTCTCAGATGGTGACATGTGGAGGCAGGCAACTTGCATCTGACCATACGCGTGTCACACCTGAAGGGCCTTTGCGCTTTTCTGTATGCGCCTAAGTTATTCCCTTGCGGAGTAACTTAGCGCGTTTCTTCCTTCTGAGTGAGTCGCATGCTCCCAGGAGAGCACTAGGGTTGGCTGGTCTAAACACACTCGCCAGGCGTTGCATCCTGCATGCATGATCTCACCGCATAGTGCCATGCACATAATGGGTTAAGAGAGTCACTGATCACTGACCAGTTTACTAGCTCTCTTATGCCATCCTCATGCACGACCCTACTGGCGAGCAGCTCTTTTGTTTCTGGTTTGGAATCATGCAAGGTGCATGCGTAACGCTCTCGCTGGGAGCTTGGGTCCTAGTTTAACTGCGTGTAGCAAGAAACCTCGATGACCATGCACCGATGACTGATCAAGGCTTCGTTACTTCTCGCGCTCTGCTTTCAAGCGCTCATCTAGGAACTGATCTGCGGGTGGTGGTCACTCAGTAACCGACCACCGATCACCGTTCTGAGTGATCTCCTCCCTAATTCACCTGCTATCTTATTCCACATGTCACCCTGTGAATGGTCCACGTGGTCATCTGCTGCTGACGTCATCGACTACCGATGACCGACCGGATCAATTTATATTCTTGCAATCATACACAATAAACTTGCAACAAAATATTATATTGTTATCTATTCAGTGAATCTTATATTTGAGAATTCAATTGTTCCTTGTGGGTTTGATATCCGTCCTTAGAGACAGATTATTACTTTTGACACGATACACTTGCCGTAAAATAGTCATCATTCATCCGAATGAATTTGAGGAAACATAAGTTGTTTGCACTTGTTCATTACCAAAAAATGGAAACATAGATGTGTGAGAAAAGTGTGAAATGAAAAAGCAGCTTAACATGCATAAAAAGATAATATTGCCCTCAACTTTTCTACTGTCCATGCAAACCTATATGAAAGATTGTCCATAATAATCATTATGTTATGCGTTATAACAGATAACATATTCGATTATGTTATATGTTAACATAATCGATTATAATAATAATAACATAAAAAAAATTATATAATAATAATAACATAAAAAAAATTATATAATAATAACAAAAAAAGTTATAAAATAATAATAATAATAAAATTTTAAAATATTAATAATCAAAATAAATTAATAATAATAAAAAAATTATAAATAACTATTTTAATAGTAAAAATAATGATAACAATTATAAATAACTATTATAAATCCCTTCACTTTCCAATTTTTTTTTTCCTTAATCCAAAGAATCCATTTTTCACTCCATTTTCCTCAAATTCATCATTTTCCTCTCCTAAAATCCATCTACAAAGCATACCTTTTTTTCCCTTTCTCCTATCTTTTCTTATTGAGGATCTTCAACTTTAAAGGAATGAATTTTGTTAAAGGTGGACTCGTCTAGTTCATCTTGAAGTAATTCATGCATTCTTACAATACTAAGAAACTCATCCTATACTAGCTTTTTTAGATCTTATACCTCGTAAATGGTTGTTGTACTATATAGAACTCGGCACTCTAGTGTATGTGAATAGTAGCTTGGTGCTTGAGAAAGGTAGAGGTCAGCTTGGCTGTTGGGCCGAGTAAGATTTATGTGACTGGCCCAATTTCGTTGGAGGGTCCAAAGCGCATGGTAAGGTTGTCGTACGAGATACCCCTTATTTCTGTGCTTATAGATATATATGGTAGTTGCTATAATATTTGTTATTATTGTACATATTCGTTATTATATTGTTGTTGCATGTTTGTTACACATAAATACTTGTTGATAGTTGTTGTTAACCCTAAAGAAGATAGGGACGTGCATTTATAACAAAATGTTAGCCAGCGGTTTAGCACCTGAAGTTCATTGGTGCACGTGGTAGGCTGTTTTTTCTGTTAGAGATAAAAGATAAATGTGCTTATTTTCAGTTAAGATTTGCTTCTCTCATATAAGAGTTGTTGCATGTTGCATGCGCGGTTATAAAAGGGGCCTAAGACCCCAAGTGAAGGTACGCTATTTTGCACACTAAACTGAGATTTATTGTTGCTTTTGTGAGCCTTTACTGACTTGAGTGTAGGAGTGCCATCAACAGGTAGGGCACAATCTGTCACAAACGGAGCCATACTTGAAGTAGTGAAGAGAAATGTGACTCCAGATACAGTTGCGGGTGCTTTCAGCCTAAGTCAACCGGCGAGAACGTTTGGTGCCCACCGTGGGGCCCGCTAAAACTTGATCCCATCCACATCCGTGCTTAAGTTCAAGTTTCCAGAAGAAGAAGAGAAACACGAGACAGGTACCAGCGGGATAAGAAGGAGGTGAGGCTCCCATACTGTAACAACTCATGGAAACTCTGAGGACTCTCCAGGAGGTCAACGAGCAGTCCAGACAAAAGCAGGAAAGGCTACGGGAAGCCAACGAGCGGTCCACTCAGGAACAAGAGAGGCTATGGGAGGAGTTACACAAAACCAACGAAGATTTGCGTAGGGACTTGCAAAAACATGACCGAGGTCCCCCAAGAGAACGTGATACAAACCTACACGAAAGGGATAATGTCGAGTCGTTCTCACAAGTCATTACGGACGAGCCAGTGCCCATGCACTATGTAGCCCCCAAGATCACCTTCATGGGGGTAGAGGATCTGGAGACCCATCTTGCGATGTTCAAGGCTCAGATGACCATCTCGGGAGGATCAAACATAGTACGATGTAAGATGTTCATGGGTACTTTTACAGGTACAACGATACAGTGGTTCAGTGGACTCCTAGACGACCACATCACTTCTTTTGCACAGTTTGCCAAATTGTTTAGAGAGCAGTTCTACACCAATTGGGTGAAACCCCCAGTTTTGTACGACCTTTTCAGTGTGCGGCAAAGAGAAGGAGAGTCGCTGAAGGACTATTTGAACAGATTCTGTAAGGACCTATAAAATTGAATTGGAACGAAAGTGGTATATTTAAATAATTCCAGAGGATGTTATTATTTAAAATACAAAGAGCTGGTAAATGAAGTTTCGTAGTAGTCGGACCTCGGACGTCGCCCAAGATCTGGGGTCAGCTGGTAGAGGTCGGTCGGATGACGTGTGGATCAAGAAGAGTAAAGGAAGAAAAGTGTAGTTTAGTAGTACATGATCGCCGGTCGCCTGCTACACATGAGCGCCAGGGCGCGAGAGGCATGCGGGCATCGCCAGGGCGCGAGGCATGTGGACGTGGCCAGGGCGCGAGAGGCATGCGGGCATCGCCAGGGCGCGAGGCATGAGGGCATCGCCAGGGATAGACATCGGTCGTCTCCCAAGAGAGTCATCGGTCGTCTTCCAGGGCGAGGGATACATCGGTCGTCTTCCAGGGCGAGGGAGACATCGGTCGTTCGCCAGGATGAGTCAGCGGTGGAAAGTTATCGCGCGACGTCGAGTTTCACACAGAGTAAAGTGGGACCCAGACTCCCAGCATGAAACGTCCTGCACGCGCGCCACGTAGACAAAAAGGGTGGTTCAGAATAGTGACATCAGAAAGTTGGCATGCGCAAGAGACACTCGCGGTCATACTGTTCAGAGCAGTGGTTGGCATGCACAAGTGACAACAGTGGTCGTACTATTCAGAGCAGTGGTTGGCATGCACAAGCGACAACAGTGGTCGTACTGTTCAGGGCAGTGGTTCTCAGGCTTTCCTGCAGAAGGGGTGGCAGCAGCAGCATACGTGGACAGGTAAGCTGGGATTCAAAAGCCACTGCGGGAAGGCAAAGAGCATTACAGACGCAAGAGTGTTAGAGTGAGTGCAAACTTCCTCCCTCCCTTCTTCTCTCCTTTGCGCTGCAACTCAGGCAACCTCCAGCACCTGTGCGACGAGCGACGACAGCCCTTGGAGCACCTGGGAGTTTCTCTGCAAGTTCTACCAACCAGGCACTGAAAACAGAGCTAAGGCATCCTTCAAGCTCGGTGGGTTTGAGCTCTCGGTGTTTTGCGCAAGTCCAGGTAAGGGAAGCTAGACTTCATTTTCAATACAAGCCATAGTTTAGCTATTTCTGAAGTGAGGGCGACGTGGTCGCCGGTTTTCGTTTTCATCTTTGCAAAATGCTCTGTGCTATGTGTTTGGGCGACGTGGTCGCCGGTTTTAAATGCAGACTTCGAAATACCCTGTTTTTGAACCAGATCGCCGGTTTTGGCGTTGTTTGCGAACTCCCTGTTTTTGATGTTGTTTGAAGCTGCTTTGGATTTAAATGTGATATACATGTGATATTCGAAAATATGAACCTTTGAAATGACTGTTGCTATGATTGAAATCATTCTTTGAGTGGTATGGTGTGTGGAATGTCGTGAATGTGGGTCAAGACATAGTATTTTCAGGAAAGGAAATACCGTGTTGAGATTTGGTTGTGAAGTGTATTGATCTGTAAGTATCCTGTGAATGGGGCGATCCTGACTCTGCTGAGATAATGGAATCACATAGAGGAAGTTACTCAGTTGGTGAGAGTCGAAGGAGGTTCATATGAATGGGTGAGTCGTGTGAAACAGAACGAGCTCGGCCTGTCTTATGGATTTACCCTGTCATACTGTGAGAGTGATGAATTGAGACCGAGATTGTGTTGATGCGCATGGCTGTGGAATCATTATAGCCAATGAAGTATGACAGGTGCATGTCCCTGGATGCTAGGTTCAACGCACGAGTCTTCCGGAAGTGGAGTCAAGTGTCTTGTGTGATGAGTCAGTGAAGTCTGACGTGAGAAATGAGAAACTTTGAATTGATAGACACTTGATATATGTTGTGATTTTAATGACCTTCGAGGAATCGTGAAATATGTGTTTAGTTGATGGATTACGTAGATATCTTGAATTTGTTTTACCTTGATTTTAAAGTTCATATCTAACTCTTTTTAAATGTCTAGCTTACCCTGTGTTTTCTTGGTGTTGTGTTCGGCCTTTTCTTAAACCTGTAATGATCGTGTATAATTTACACGGGAGCAGATGATGTTGCAGGAAGTAGAGCTCCTTAGTGAATTGTCGCTGGAAGGAGATCGCCTATCTTTCTATTGTATTGTAATTTGTTTATGTTTTAATGGAAAAGTGATCGTATTTGTATTAAACTCCCTGGGAGGAGAAACTTTATTTACTTATATACAATTTCATTCACTTCAATCTATTTGTTATTTTTATTTTCATTATATAAATATGAATAGTATTTTGGCGGGATGTTACAGATTCTGGGCTTTCACTGTGAAGCTCTGTACTCATCACGATAATGTTATAGTATCCCCCTTCGAACAAGGAGTCGCCTCTGGATCGTTCTTGACTTTCTGATCAGAAATCTGGCGAAAACCTTTACTAGGATTAGGCGAAGGGCGGTCGCCCATATTAGCGCCGAGGAAGAAGTGGCGGCCAGAAATAATGGCTCGCATTTTCGGATAACTAAGCCAAAAGAGACTAGCAAAGCTTCTCGGCCCCTAAGGGTTCATGAGACCTTGATGGGGAAGAAGGCAGATACAAGGCATGCCCCGTACAGGAAGGGCAAGTTTGAGGTAAGAAGTAAGGAGGACGAGTTTCGTCCCAAGTTCTGGGTGTCGTACAAGGAACTGATTAGTATCCTGACAGTAGCTGAAAAGTTAAGGTTCCCCCAAAAAGCCGACAAGAATCTGGGAGGAAGAAAGGATGTGTTGTGCGAGTTCCATAAAGGGTTTGGGCACGACACTGAGCAGTGCATGGCTTTGGGTTATCAGTTGGCCAAGCTCCTGAAGGACAGCTTCCCGAAGGAATACCTCGAGCCCGATCAAGGAGAACCTTAAGGGGAAGCCACCTCGAGGGAACAGGCACATGAGCTGCCCGTCCATGCCGAACTAAACACTATCTCGGGTGGGTTCTCTAGAGGAGATCGCATGACCACCAAGCACAAGCAATATGCGAGAGCTGTGATGTCGGTAGAAACAAGGGACCAAGATGATGCGCTCAAACCCGATCTCTACTTCAGGAAGGCTGATTTGGTGGACGTAGTCCCCTATGATAACGACCTGGTAGTGATATCGGTCATCATGGTCGATAGAACGGTATACTGGGTTCTCATTGACCAGGGAAGCTTGACGAACGTAATGTTTTGGTCCACATTCGTGAACCTGTGATTTCTCCCGACCAGCTAAGGCTGCATGACGGGTTCTGGGTGTCGAAAGTGCTACGAGAGCAGTTTGAAGAATAGAAGGAGCTTGAACTCTACCTCCTTTATTCATGAAGGGAAGGTGGCCGAGGTACTAGAAATCGAAGTAGGCAGCAGGTAGCGACTGACACTTGTTGGCGAGGTGCAGGAAAGGGAGATTGAGGGCAAGATGTTCAAGCTCAGTGCCTCGATAGATGAGAATTTGTAGGATCAGATAGCCGAGGTGAAACCTCGGAACATGAACGCGTTCACTTGGTCTTCCGCTGACATGTTGGGGATAGATCTAGACTTTCTCTATCACAGGCTAACTATGGACACCGGGGTCTGGCCTGTTGTTCAAAGGAGGAGAAAGTTCAATGCGGAGAAATGCTTGATCATAAGGACAGAGACTCAGAAGTTGTTGAATGTCGACCATATTAGGGAAATCCAGTACCTTGAATGGTTAGCAAATGTGGTGCTAGTCCAGAAGTCCAATGGAAAGTGGAGGATGTGTGTCGATTTTACCGACTTGAACAAAGCCTGCTCGAAGGACTCCTACCCGTTGTCGAGCATTGACTCCCTAGTGGACAGTGCCTCGGGTTGTCGCCTGCTGAGTTTTCTTGATGCGTTTTCAAGATACAACCAGATTCAGATGCATCCCAACGACGAGAGTAAGACTGCCTTCATGGCAGAGTTTGCTAGTTACTACTACAAGGTCATGCCCTTTGGCCGTAAGAATGTTGGTGCCACGTACCAGGGGTCGATGGATAGAGTTCTCGCCCCCTTGCTCGGGTGAACGGTGCAGGCTTATGTAGACAACATGGTCTAGCCCATGCTGTGGGACCCAGCTGACGTGGCTCACCATTACTAGCTGTTCTCGATGTCCGAGGACTGGTCGGTACAGTATCACAGTTTTTTACTACAATGGTGCTTATATATGCTCTGATGCATAATGATTTTCAATGTTGTTTCTTAATTCTGCTTTTATCCTTCCTTGTGTCTATTTGATAAGACAAATAGGGGGAGAATTAGTTGGTGCTTTGGTTTGTAATCTTTTATAATATGCACTGCTTTTAATCACTGCATTAGATAGAATCTTTTTACTACTCTGATAATTTTAACCGGTTAATCCTGTGTTTTAATCGGTTGTTCTTTTACTGATTGCACCTATGTTTTTTTTTTCACTCTGGTTGGTTTGTGAAACTATTTTATGGTGCTCTAACCTTTTGGCAAAGATTAGTCTATGTTTCTCTGCTTCTATCTATGACTACAGGTGATGATTAAATTCTAAACACAACTCCTCAAAGCAACCAAGGATTTGTCTTCATCAAATAGGGGGACAATGTTGGATCAAGGCTTTGATGAACCCAGAATCCTTGAAGAATTTGTGATGTGCTTGGCTACTGGGATGTTGCTAGAGTTTAGCGTGTTTAGAGTGTTTAGATTTTATGTAAAAGATCAGTTCTTAGATCCTGCACAAAGCTTTTAAAAGTAAAGTGTTTTTCTAAAGCCAAGAAAAACAACCGGTTGAATTATCGGGATAACTGGTTGTTCTTTACCTAGCTGGCACAAAGGTTTGAAAATGCTTTTTGAAAGTGTTAAGTAACATCTTGACCCATTTAACTGATTATCTCGTGGTTTTAATCGGTTAAATGTAAGTCTACATAACAGCTTTTTGAAAAACTGTTTTAACTATTTCAAATCTGTTTTGGCTGGTTCATGTGCCTCAAATGGCTAGATTTCAAATGCTATAAATATAGCCCCTTTTTCAAAAACAAATAAGAGTATAATACAACATTTTACAGAACATTTATGAAAGTGTTTTGATATCAAAAGAGAGATTAATATGTGTTTGTGAAAGAAGTTTTTCAAGATTTGCAAGATTGCTTTTTAAGCTTTGCACTGGTGCAAGATCTGATCATAGGAATCCCTGGTTGTGTAATATCAGGTGTTTCTTTTCCTATTCATGTTCTTGTTGTTGTAAATTCATAAACTTGTGAGTATATGTCAAAATCCTGTAAAGTCAGAAGGGTTTTCTGACTTGAGGTGTGTGGTGTTGCAAAGAGGGTGAGTGGGTCTTGTGGTTTTCAAGATCACCTCTTTGTTGTGTGTTGGTGTAATCTGTTGTTGATTACTAGTGAAACTCAGAGGTTGTTTTGAGACTGGATGTAGCTTTGGGATTGAGCGAACCAGTATAAAATTCATGGTGTAAATCTTTCTCTTTCTTTCTCTCTTTAAAACTGTTTGAATATTGCTTCTGCTATCATAAGAACAACCGGTTAAAACGAAACTTTAACCGATTATAATTCTACAACTATTTTTGTGTATCATTCTTTAATTGCTTCTCTGATTTCTTATCTGTGTTTGTTTGATAAAGATTCATTCTTAATCAAATATTTGCGAAAAGCTTTCTTAAACAATTCATGCCCCCTCTTGTTTTAAGCCATCAATTCTAACACTGCCTTCCCTGGAAACCCTAACCCTTATGGGCCTTAGCGCCTCCAGGGAATACTTACTCGTGCCAGCCCCTGAACAAGCTATTGCACCACATGCATAAATCCTCTCGTGAATTTGGGGTCGTTCCTGTTCTGGATGGTATCTTACTAATGTATCTAGGGCCCCGACGTCTAATGTTGACGACCGATGTCTGGTTAGTACAAACTTAAATAGTTTTGTTTGATTGTTTCTCTGATTTCTGTATCTATGATTTTGCATTGAAGTTCATTGTACCTTCAAAGTTTGTGAAAATATTTCATAAACAATTCACCCCCTCTTGTTTAAGGCCATATATTCTAACATCAATCACTATTCTTCGCTTTGAAGCTCGAAGTTTCGTCACAATTTTGTACTTTAAAGGCGCCATGGAGGGTTAAGGGAGGAAAGTGTATTTGAATTACCCTTGACCTAGACTTTTAAATGATGTGGGACTATCAGACGACTAATTTGGTTGAGTGAGATGACATAGTTTTTACTGACGTTTCTCAAGTCAATATGACGACCAATGTGAGCTAACAGGTAGTAGATTCATGACACTAGGTATATCTGCAAAAACAAAAATGTGTTTACGTCTAACATCAATGTGAGGGATAGAGAAAAAAAAATATCTAAGTGATTTAAATTTAAAAACATTGGTTTTAAATTATGTACTTCATGTTTGAAATGAAATAGGTTAGCTTTAGAAACAGGTGTTGCATAAAGCTTAAAAATTATTTTGAAACTTTGCATAAAATGATAATGACCAGATAATTTATGGGCGATTGTTTGATAGTTAAAAAAGGTTTCTGAAAAGGTTTTCACAAATGATGTTTTATGAAGGAGATCCTAATGTGTATTTAGGATGGGAGGCTAAGGAAGAACAAATATTTTTTGTACATGAGGTCCAAGAAGACCAAAAGGTTAAGCTAGCCTCCCTACAATTTATGGACTATGCCATGCAATGGTGGCACAAAACTCTCATGGACATTGGGCTAAACAAGAGACCGCCCGTGGTCTCTTGGGATGATTTAAAAGTTTGCTTGCACGCTAGATTTGTGCCTCCACACTTTAGGAAAGACCTATTGTTGAAGCTCCAACGGCTTCACCAAGGCACGCTAAGTGTGGATGCTTATTTTAAAGAACTTGAAATGCTTTTAACTAGAGCCAATATGCATGAGAATGATGAAGCTAAAATGGCTAGATTTGTTAGTGGTCTTAGAAGGGATATCCAAGATGTTGTAGAACTTAATAAGTATTCTTCTTTAGAAAATTTGGTTCACCTTGCCATCAAGGTAGAATCTCAACTTGCAAGGAAAAATTCTTTTAAACATACTCATAATGATGGCTTTTACAATTCATCTTGGAAAAACAAAGGAAAATCTTTTTCAAAATTTCCTTCAGAAGATTCTACTTTCAAAACTAGAGATACTAAGCCTTCAATTTCTACTCCTAAATCACCAACTAAATCTTCAAGTAAAAAGTGCTTTAAATGTTTAGGCTATGGTCATGTAGCGGCTAATTGTCCTTCCAAAAGGAATATGATGATGCGTGATGGGGTGGTTGTGAGTGAACATAGTTTGGATTCCTCTAGACCTTCAACACCTCCTAGGTCCCCAAGTGAGCATGAGAGTGAAAGTCCACTTGAAGGCGACTTATTAGTAGTGAGATGAATGCTTGGCCAAGTTTTAAAACCCTTTGATGAAAGCCAAAGAGAAAATATTTTCCATACAAGATGTCTCATTAATGATAAGTTGTGTTCTTTGATAGTGGATGGGGGAAGTTGTGCTAATGTGGCTAGTACAAGAGTAGTAGATAAGCTTGGATTGTCTAGTATCTCTCATACAAAGCCCTACAAACTACAATGGTTAAGTGAGGTTGGAGAAATCATAGTTAACAAACAAGTCCTCATTACTTTTTCCATTGATAAATACAAAGATGAGGTCTTGTGTGATGTTGTCCCAATGGAAGCAACACATGTTCTTTTAGGTAGGCCATGGCAATATGATAGAAAAGTTTTTCATGATAGCTTTACCAACAAAATTTCTTTTAACTTCCATAGGCACAAGGTCATACTTAAGTCTCTCTCTCCAAAGGAAGTCCATGAGGACCAAATTAAAATGAAGCAAAAGAGAGAGCATGAAAATGATAAAAAAAGTTCCAAGAGAAGCCTTCTCATGACTACTCAAGAAGTTAAAAAGGTAATAGTTGCTTAAAAGCCTATTTTTATAGCTATTCCTAGTATTATTGATCGTGAGTCGGCTAAGGATAGTCCCACATGTTTGGACAATTCGGTGAAGGAATTTGAAGATGTGTTTCAAGATCCTCCTAATGGCTTACCACCTTTAAAAGGGATTGAACACCAAATAGACTTCATTCCCGGGGCTTCTTTACCAAATCGCCCAGCATATAGGACCAATCCCACAGAGACCAAAGAAATTCAACAACAAGTTGAGGGATTAATTGCTAAGGGATGGGTACAAGGTAGCATGAGCCCATGTGCTATGCCTATCATCATTGTTCCTAAAAAGGATGGGTCATGGAGACTGTGTACGGATTGTCGCGCTATAAATAACATTACAATCAAATATAGGCATCCCATTCCTAGGTTAGATGACTTGTTGGATGAATAACATGGGTCTAAATATTTTCCAAGATTGATCTTAAGAGTGGTTATAACCAAATCCGGATTAAACCAGGGGATGAATGGAAAACCACTTTTAAGACCAAATTTGGTTTATATGAGTGGTTGGTCATGCCTTTTGGCTTGACTAATGCTCCTAGTACCTTCATGCGACTCATGCATCATGTCTTAAGACCATTCATTGGCAAGTTTGTTGTGGTTTATTTTGATGATATTCTTATATATAGTTTGTCTTTGAAAGATCATGAGAAGCATGTTAGGGAAGTTTTAGAAACCCTTAGGAAGGAACATTTGTATGTTAATCTTGCTAAATGTATGTTTGCACTTGATCATATAGAATTCCTAGGGTTTGTTGTAAGTATTAAAGGGGTGCATGTTGATCAAACAAAGGTTGCAACAATTCAACATTGGCCAACACCCTTTAATGTTAGTGAAGTACGAAGTTTTCATGGACTTTCTAGCTTTTATAGGCGGTTTGTGAAAGACTTTAGTACTATTGTCGCACCTCTCAATGCTATAGTAAAGAAGGATGTGGTTTTTAAATGGGGACAAGAGCAGGAAAATGCTTTTCAAACTTTGAAAGAAAAATTGACTAAGGCCCCCATCTTAGCCCTTCCTAACTTTGCTAAAACATTTGAGATAGAATGTGATGCCTCTAATATAGGCATTGGGGCTGTTCTCCTCCAAGAGGGCCACCCCATGGCTTATTTTCGTGAGAAACTCAAAGGGATTCATATCAATTACTCCACTTATGATAAAGAGCTTTATGCTCTTGTTCGAGCTTTGCAAAATTGGCAACATTATCTTTTTCCTAAGGAATTTGTGATCCATAGTGATCATGAGTCCCTAAAATATTTGAAAGGCCAAAGCAAGCTTAATAAGAGACATGCAAAGTGGGTGGAGTTTATTGAACAGTTTCCTTATGTGATCAAACATAAACAAGGTAAAATTAATGTGGTTGTTAATGCTCTTTCAAGAAGACATACCTTGTTAAATGTTTTAGATGTTCAATATTTAGATTTTGATCACATAAAGGAACAATATCATGATGACTTAGATTTCTCACCTATCTATCAAGAGTGTTTAAAAGGAGGACACAAAGACTTTTTCTTACATAATGGTTTTCTTTTCAAAGGAAAAAGACTATGTTCCCCATGGTTCTATAAGACAATCTCTTGTTAGAGAGGCTCATGAGGGTGGGCTTATGGGACATTTTGGGGTTGCTAAGACTTTAGAAACATTGCATGAACATTTCTTTTGGCCTCACATGCGAAAATCCGTACATAGTTTATGTGATAAATGTATAGCATGTAGGAAGGCTAAATCTAAAGTTCATCCCCATGGTTTATATACCCCTCTTCCTATCCCATCAATGCCTTGGGTAGATATTTCAATGGATTTTATCTTAGGTCTTCCCAAGACATCGACAGGAAAGGATTCTATCTTTGTGGTAGTGGATCGCTTCTCTAAGATGGCCCATTTTATTCCTTCCCACAAAGTAGATGACGCTTGTTATATTGCAAATCTCTTCTTTAAGGAAGTAGTTCGTTTGCATGGGCTTCCTAGAAGTATTGCATCCGACAGGGATTCAAAAGTTTTTAAGCCACTTTTGGAGGACCTTGTGGGGCAAACTTGGCACAAAACTTTTGTTTTCTACTACTTGTCACCCCCAAACTGATGGTCAAACTGAGGTGGTCAATAGAACTTTGGGTCAAATGTTAAGATGCTTTATTTCTGGGAACCCAAAGGTTTGGGAGAATTTACTACCTCATATTGAGTTTGCTTATAATAGAGTAGTAAATTCTACAACTGCCCATTCTCGTTTTGAGGTTGTTTATGGGTTCAACCCTTTAACACCTCTAGATCTTCTTCCAATTCCTGTACTTGATGAGATTTTATGCAAAGATGGTTTTGAAAAATCTTCTTTTATTAAAGACTTGCATAATCACATCAAGTTACAAATTGAGAAGAAAGTTGGCAAATATGCTGAGAATGCCAACAAAAGGCGTAAGGCATTAATCTTTGAACCTAGCGATTGGGTTTGGCTACACTTGAGGAAGGATAGATTCCCTACTCAAAGGAAGTCAAAACTTATGCCTCGTGGTGATGGTCCTTTTCAGGTCATCAAGAGGATTAATGATAATGCATATGAGTTAGATATGCCTGATACATTTCTAGGAAGTAATTCTTTTAATATCAGTGATCTAACTCCCTTTTCTGCAGGTCTTCCAAATTCGTGGACGAATTCTCTCCAACCCAGGGAGCATGATGAAGACCAAGTAAAGGAGGCGCCTGAGGCCCAAGCCCATGAAGCCCAAGTGTAACATCCCGCCAAATTCTTTTCATAATTATAAAATGAGATAAAGGTAAAACAATAATATTGAAGTAAACATATGTATATATATTTATATAATGAAATTTCTCCTCACAGGGAGTTTAATACATAACCAGTCAGTTTTCCAAAACTTAAACAAAATACAGCAAAATAAAAAAAACAGGCGATCTCCTAACAGAAAAGGTGATCTCCTAACAGAAAAGGCGATCTCCTATCAGAAAACAGAAAAAAAGGGTGATCGCCTAACAAAAACAGAAACAGGCGATCTCCTTCTGGCGACCACTCACTGAGGAGCTCTACTTCCTGCAACATCATCTGCTCCCGTGTAAATTATACACGATCATCACAGGTTTAAGAAGAAGCCAAACACAACACCAAAAACACAGGGTAAGCTAGATATTTGAAAGAGAAATTAGATATGAAACTTTAAAATCAAGATAAGACAAATTTAAGACGCCCACGTAAAAATATCAATTTTCTCATTCCCTTCACATGACCATCAAGTAATCACACATTTCACAATTTCCTCAAGAGTCTTTCAATTCACATAATTCATCAAGTGTCTACCAATTTCAATGTTCCTCATTTCTCACGTCAGACTTCCTCTAACTCATCACACAAGACACTTGACACTACTTCCGGAAGACTCGTGCATTGACTAGACTCAGAGTTCTCCACCTGTCATACTGCACCACTGTGAAATCACACACATTCACAGGGTCGCTGTGAAATCACACACATTCACAAGCGTATAAATGAATCTCAATATCATCACTATCCTAGCATGACAGGGTTAATTCATACAACGGGTCAAGCTCGTTCTCTTTCAAACAACTCACCCATACATATGAACCTCCTTCGACTCTCAACGCTTGAATAACTTCATCTATCTGATTCCATTATATCAGGAGAGTCAGGATATCTCATTATAAAGGAATCACTGGTCAATGCACACTCTACACGATCTTACACGGTATTTTCTTTCCTGAAAATACTATGCCTTGATCCCACATTCACCACATTCCATACATCATATAACACTTAAATGAACGGTTCCAATCACAGCAACAATCATTCCAAGGTTCAGATTTTCGAATATCACATTTCAATCCCAAACCATTTCAAACGACACTAAAACAGGGGATTTCGAAAACAGCATTAAAACCGGCGATCACGTCACCCCACACATAAAAACAGAGTATCGTGAAAAGCATATGAAAACCGGCGACCACGTCGCCCTCACTTCATAACGTACTCGCCTAACGTTTTTATAAACGAAAATGCTAGCTTCCCTTACCTGGACTAGCGCAAAACACCAAGAGCTCCAAAACCTGCCGAAGCTTAAGGATGCCTTAACTCTGTTCTAGCGTCCTGACGAAAAACTCGCAGAGAACTCCCCAGGTATCCAAGTGCAGTCGTCGCTCGTCGCACTGGTGCTTGAGGATGTCTGAATCACAGCGCGAAGGAGAGAAAAGAGAAGGATGAAGGTGAACTCACTCTGTCACTCTTGAACCACAGCAACGTTCTCCCTCTCAGAAGTGAGTTTTTGAATCTAAACCAACTTGTCCACAAAAGCCGCTGCCACCACCCACTCTGCAGGGAAGTTTGCGTGTACGCTTCCCTGAACAGTACCACTACGCGTGCCTCTGCGCAGGCCAACACTCTGATGTCACTATTCTGAACCACCCTTTTTATCTACGTGTCGCGCGTGCAGGACGTTTCATGCTGGGAGCCTGGGTCCCACCTTATCTGTGTGAAACTCGACATCGCGCGATAACCTTCCACCGATGACCGCTCGTGCGATGACTATCCACAGATGCCTCATCCTGGCGGATGACCGATGTCTCTCCCTGGGAGACGACCGATGTCTAGCCCTGGCGATGACCGCATGCCTCGCGCCCTGGTGATGCCCGCAAGCCTCGCGCCCTGGCGATGCCCGCATGCCTTGCGCCCGGCGATGCCCGCATACCTCGCGCCCTGGCGATGCCCGCATGCCTCGCGCCCTGGCGATGCCTGACGACACATCGCCACGCCTTGCTGAAGGTTCTTCATCCCACTATGTTACGTCCAAGGTATCATCTCCACATGACTTGGTGACGTCGGTAGCTTCACATTTCCAAGAGTAGATCAGCACTACTCCTCGTGCGCCCATGCATGCAACACTAAGGACGATTTCTTATGCTCAAGCATAGAGCTTCGCATGCACAGCGTATCTAAGGCTTAACCCACACCTTGTTACGCGTGGTTTTTGGAACCCACTACGGTTGATCCAGTATCCTGACCACATACTGAGTGCACTTTCGGCGATCATGTGCACCATAGGCGATTGGCGATCATGTGTAATCTAGGCGACAGGCGATTATGTACTAACCAGGCGATCTCATAGTCTTCTAAAGTACACTTTCCTTTCTTTTTATTTTAAATAAAAACATACTTAGAATTCATTTAAAATATATTCCTTTTATTCCAATTTAATTTTACAGGTCCTTACATTCTCCCCAACAAGAAAAATTTTCGTCCTCGAAAATTGAATTACAAGGGAAAGAGGTATGGATAGGCTTCTCTCATGGGTTCTTCTACCTCCCATGTTGAATCACCCGATCTCTCATCCCACACCACTTTCACCATGCTGATGGTCTTGCCTCTGAGCTGTTTACTTTGCCGATCGTCAATCCTAACTGGTTTTGCTTCAAAGGACAAGTCATCCCTGATCTGCACATCGTCCACTTCCAGCACATGACTAGGGTCTGCCATGTACTTCCTCAGCTGTGATACGTGAAAGACATTATGCAGATTCGCTAAATGGGGAGGTAGGGCGATCTCATAAGCCACTGGACCAATCCTCCTTAAGATCTGATATGGTCCCACGAACTTAGGGGACAACTTCTTTGATCTGATCGCCCGTCCTACACCCTTGGTTGGTGTCACTCTCATGAACACATGGTCTCCAGCAGCAAACTCCAAAGGTTTTCTCCTCTGATCTGCATAGGATTTCTGCCTACTTTGAGATGCTCTCATCCTGTCTTTTATCTGTTGCACCTTCTCGGTCGTCTGCTGAATCAACTCTGGTCCAACCAATACTGTTTCGCCCTCCTGGTACCAGCACAATGGAGTTCTGCATTTCCTCCCATACAAGGCTTCGTATGGCGCTATCCCTATGCTGGCGTGATAACTGTTATTATAGGTAAACTCCACCAGCAGCAACACCTCATCCCAACTTCCCAATTGATCCAAGACGCATGCCCTCAGTAGATCTTCCAAGGACTGGATCGTTCTCTCTGACTGTCCATCTGTTTGAGGATGATATGCCGAGCTCATTCTCAACTTAGTCCCCAAGCAATCTTGTAAGGTCTGACAAAACCGTGAAGTGAACCTGGGATCTCTATCCGAAACAATGCTGGAAGGCACTCCATGCAACCTCACTATTTCTTTGATGTATAACTGTGCCAACTTGGCCATGGGCATTTTCAAATTCACTGGAAGAAAGCATTTTCAAATTCACTCTTCGTCAGCCGATCTACTATGACCCAGATTGCATCATGACCCTTTACCGATCTTGGTAAATGGGTAACAAAATCCATGGCGATGCTATCCCATTTCCACTCAGGGATATCCAGTTGCTGTAACAAACCGCCAGGTCTTTGATGCTCTACCTTTGCCTTCTGACACGTCAAGCAGGTATTAACATACTGGGCGATGTCTTTCTTCATGCCCGACCACCAAAATGACTCCTTCAAGTCATGGTACATCTTGTTCATGCCTGGATATAGGCTAAGGCGACTCTTGTGACCTTCCTCTAGGATCATCTTCTTCAACTCTTCATTTGCAGGTATGCAAATTCTGCCATTAAATCTCAATATCCCATCATCGCCCATCACAAAGTCTCTAGCCTGGTCGGTCCCTAGTGACTCCACAGTACGTTTCAGACTAGGGTCCTCCAACTGCTTATCCTTTATCATTCCAAGGAAGTCATTAGTTATAGCCAGCTTACTACAACTAATGTGATTTACATGAAATTCTACCCCAAGGTTTAAGTCTCTGAACTGCTCGATCAGTTTCTGCTCTTCCATCATCATGGTGGCTACTTGTATTGATTTTCTACTCAAAGCATCTGCCACTACATTGGCCTTCCCTGGATGATACATGAGTTGAAAATCATAGTCCTTTAGAAACTCCATCCACCTTCTTTGTCTCATGTTTAGTTCCTTCTGATCAAACAGGTATTTCAGGCTCTTATGGTCACTGAACACCTGGAACCGAGCTCCATATAAATAGTGCCTCCAAATCTTCAAGGCAAACACCACAGCCGCCAACTCCAAATCATGAGTAGGATAGTTCCTCTCATGAACCTTGAGTTGCCTTGAAGCATATGCAACCACACTTTTCTCTTGCATCAAAACACATCCCAAACCCTGATGTGAAGCATCACAGTAGACCTCAACAGGTCTTCCTACATCTGGGATCACTGGCACTGGAGCACTAGTCAACCTTTCCTTTAGTTCCATGAAGCTCTGCTCACATCGGTCGGTCCAAGCAAAAGGTTGATCCTTGCGGGTCAACTGTGTTAAAGGAGCCACTACCTTGGAAAAATCCTCAATAAACCTCCGATAGTAGCCAGCTAAACCCACAAAGCTCCTTATCTCAGTGACTGTCTTAGGATGTTCCCACTGCAGCACTGCCTCTACCTTGGCTGGATCCACTGAGATCCCCTGAGCAGATATCACGTGTCCCAAGAAGTTGACTTCCTTCAGCCAGAACTCGCACTTAGAGAACTTGGCATAGAGTTCCTTCTCCCTCAGAATCTCCAACACTGTCCTCAGATGTTCTTCATGTTCTTCCTCGGTCCTTGAATAAATGAGTATGTCGTCTATAAAGACTACCACAAACTTATCCAAGAAAGGGCGAAAAATCCTATTCATGTAGTCCATGAACAGAGCTGGAGCATTTGTTACTCCAAACGGCATCACCACATACTCATAGTGCCCATAACGAGACCTAAATGCTGTCTTTTGAACATCCTCAGCTTTTACCAAAATTTGGTGATACCCCGATCTCAGATCAATCTTTGAGAACACCGAGGCCCCATGTATTTGATCCATCAAATCGTCAATTCTAGGTAGGGGGTACTTGTTCTTGATGGTCAACTTGTTCAACTGCCTGTAATCTATACACAACCGAGACCCTCCATCCTTTTTCTTAACTAGGAGCACTGGAGCCCCCCATGGAGATACACTGGGTCTGATGAATTGTTTCTCCAACAACTCTTCCACTTGCTTCTTTAATTCTACCAACTCGGCTGGAGCCATCCTATAAGGTGCCATTGACACTGGTCCAGCTCCAGGTACCAAATCAATAGAGAATTCCACTTCTCTCTTAGGAGGTAATCCAGGTACTTCTTCTGGAAATACATCCATGAAATCTTTCACCACATGTATCCTGCTTACGTCCTCTTCATTCTTCACTTCCAACCGAGCTAGGATCACGAAGCACCTCGCCCCTTTTTCCAACTCCGACCACCCATGCTGAGCAGATATCACATCTGACTCTTGGAGGTCTGGAAACGCTATTCTCTGACTACCGCAGTCTATGAGAACGTGATTGGCAGATAGCCAATCCATTCCCAAGATGACATCCAGGTCCTAAAGAGGTAAGCAGATCAAGTTTACTTTGAACCTGCATCCCTCTACTATCACTGGACATTCAGGGCAAACTGTAGAGGTCAACACCTGTCCTGACGCAGGTGTAGAGACCAACAGTTCAAACGGTAACTCCTTCACTAGAAGGCCCAACTCGGCTACACACAGGCTTGACACAAAGGAGTGTGTCGCTCCAGAATCAAACAAGGCTTTTACACCTCTACCAGCTATAAAACAAACACCTTGCACTGGGTTACCTGACTGAGACGCCTCTGCTCCTATCATGGCAAACACCCTCCCTGCTGCTTGAGGTCTGCTGCCTTCATTCCTCATCTGTTGGGGACCACCGGATTGAGTCATCCTATTCTGGGTAGGACAATCTCTAGCAACGTGTCCCGTCTTCTGGCAGGCAAAACATTTTCTATCTGAATCTCTCTTGGGGCACACATTGGCTGTGTGGGGTCCACCACAATGGAAACATTTAAGTTTCCAGGGTTGTCGCTGCTGAAACTGGGATGATGCTGCTCCTGCCCGATGTGGTGGAGGTCTCGCATAGGGCTTGCTTTGTGGGTGCTGCACCTTGGTCTTCCCACTGGAAGAACCCCCTAGGTGTGACCTGATCACCCGGGAATCACCCTTTTCCAGAGTTTCCACCATCTTCGCCTTCTCTACTAAGGCGTGAAATTCCCTGATGCACATCGGGGCTATGGTCCTCTTCAGCCCATGCTTCAGTCCCTCTTCAAACTTCCTACACCTCCAAGCCTCAGAGGTCGCCTGGGTATAGAATCGGGCGAGGTACTCGAACCGAGTAGCATAAGCATTCACTGACATCTCCCCCTGCTCCAATATGAGGAATTTTGCTTCCTTCGCAAACTTTGCACTATCTGGGAAGTATTTTTCCAGAAACCTCACCCTGAAGCTCTCCCAGTCTAACACTTCAGCTCTGGCTTCCATCATCTGCTGAGCTCCCATCCACCAGAACTCGACTTCTCCAGATAGCAAATAGGTGGCGAACACCAATTTCTTCTCTTCAGGGCAGGAGGTCGCCCTAAAGATTTTCTCCAACTCCCTGACCCACTGATCTGCTTGATCAGGGGTAGCATTCCCACTGAACTTGGGTGGGTTGTGCCTCATGAACTCGGTCAGTCCCATCTGTTCCTGAGGCTGACCGACGTGGGAATTTGTCTCAGCCGACCGAGCAGTTTCCCAATGGTGCATTGCGGCTTGATGATTCTGAGCCATAGCTGCATTCTGTTGTTGGATGGCAGTTGCCATCATCTCAATAGCCTTGGCAATCTGGCTCATTTTTGAAGAAGGTTGGGGAGGGGTAGGAGGTCTACGTGCCATCTCTCTTCGTTTCAGATTTTGAAACTATTGGTTTCTATATTCCCTACAACTACAAGAATGAGATCGATAAGAAATCAATTCATTCAGGAGGTAACATCTAGACCTTACAAAGGTCAGCATCTCAAAGTCATTAAGAATTTGAGTTCATCAACAGAATCATAATACTTATAATCTCAAGCAAAACACCAGAACAGCTACTGGTATACAACCATCAATCCAAACAACCACTTTCAATCAATTACAAAAACACTCGATAAAATGAAATAAATCACACCAGAATTCAATGTATGCTGAACATCAAACCTTTGGAATTAAGATTGAGAATCATCTCGATCCAGTTATGAGTGTGCACCCTCACTACTTTATCAAGATCCTCTCATTCTTAATACTAAGATTTTCAGTTAGGGCATATATTCACTAAAGTACACACAAAACTTCAATACAAAAACGTTTGAAAACCTTTCACTATAGTTGTTATTTAAAACTCAAATAAATTTTATGAGCAGAAGAAACACAATGGATCCACAGCCCTCAGGTCATCCTAAGGACGAACTGCTCTGATACCATTTATGTAACATCCCGCCAAATTCTTTTCATAATTATAAAATGAGATAAAGGTAAAACAATAATATTGAAGTAAACATATGTATATATATTTATATAATGAAATTTCTCCTCATAGGGAGTTTAATACATAACCAGTCAGTTTTCCAAAACTTAAACAAAATACAGCAAAATAAAAAAAATAGGCGATCTCCTAACAGAAAAGGCGATCTCCTATCAGAAAACAGAAAAAAAGGGTGATCGCCTAACAAAAACAGAAACAGGCGATCTCCTTCCGGCGACCACTCACTGAGGAGCTCTACTTCCTGCAACATCATCTGCTCCCGTGTAAATTATACACGATCATCACAGGTTTAAGAAGAAGCCAAACACAACACCAAAAACACAGGGTAAGCTAGATATTTGAAAGAGAAATTAGATATGAAATTTTAAAATCAAGATAAGACAAATTTAAGACGCCCACGTAAAACTATCAATTTTCTCATTCTCGAAGGGGAGGTGTCCTCTACAAACCTACCTCTCCACTTACGAGACCTCTAACCCCAAGTGACAGGTTCTAGCTGCATTGTACAAACACATTAAGATATATATATCTTTAATTGAAAATTTTATTGGGTGACCTCATTAAAAACCCTTTAAAAAGGGAAAAAAGAGTGTCCCCTAAATTATGTACAACATTACACGGCTTTAACTGAAATAAAACTTCAGGTGAGTCGCATTCCATGTTCGAGGAATCAGACCACCTTCTAAAGTCTCAAGCCTATACGCTCCATTCCCTAGGGCCTCTGCCACTCTGAAAGGACCAGTCCACTTGGGGGATAGCTTGTTCTCTATTTGGTAGGGAGACGCCTTTCGCATAACGAGGTCGGCCACCTGGAACTGCCGAGCTCTCAACTTAGAACTGTGTTTGAGCTCGACTCTCCTCTTCAGCGCCTCGGCCTTGCTCTTCAGCACCTCGGCCTTGATTCCTGCCTCTTCCCTAACTTCATCCAAGAGATCGAGATTCACCTTCCTTTCTTCATTGGACTCCTCAGCCACAAAGTTCTGGAAACGTGGCAAGTTCTCCTGGATCTCCACAGGGATCATGGCATCTGAACCATACACCAAACTAAAGGGGGTCTCCTTGGTAGTGGACTGGGGAGTAGTATGGTAAGCCCATACAATTCTAGGAACCTCCTCAGCCCACCTTCCCTTTGCTTTCTCCAGGTTTCTCTTCAGTCCTCTGAGTAGGACTCGGTTGGCCGACTCGACCTGCCCATTGGTTTGCGGGTGCTCGACCGATGCAAACACCTGCTTGATCCCCAACTCTGTACATAGCTTCCCCAGCTCTTGGCTTGCAAACTGGGTGCCATTATTAGACACCAAATGTTTGGGCACCCCAAAGCGGCATACTATATTCTTCCACACGAAGTGTTGGATCTTCTGGGCTGTGATCTGTGCTACTGGCTCAGCCTCAACCCACTTCGTGAAATATTCTATGGCGACCACGAGGTACTTCATCTGCTGTACTGCCAAAGGGAAAGGCCCCAGGATGTCGATTCCCCAGGTGTGAAATGGCCAAGGGCTGTATATCGACCTGAGCTCTTCTGGTGGCGCCTTATGCCAATCAGCATGCAATTGGCACTGCTTGCACTGCTGCGCATACCTAGTGCAATCTTCCCTCATTGTCGGCCAGTAGTACCCTGCTCGAATGGCCTTAGATGCCAAAGCTCGACCTCTGATGTGACTACCACATATACCTTCATGGAGCTCCGCCATTATTCTCACACACTGCTCGCCATGCACGCACACTAGGATTGGGTGGGTAAACCCATGTCTGTACAACTCGCCATCAATGAGTGTGTACTTGGCCGAGTTCTTCTTTATCCTCCTTCCTTCCGTCGGCTCTACTGGGAGCATCCCATATGCTATGTAACGCTTATAGGGCGTCATCCATGTCTCTCCACTCTGCAACAGGCAGACTTGCGTTGACCCCTCTTCTTGTGGCGTGCAGGCGTTGACCCGTGGCTTCTTTAGAGTTTCTTGGATTAACGACCGATGACTCCTCTTCTCACCGTCTGAATGGCTGATCTGATGGACTCCCACCAAATTATCAGCCGTATAAGTACAAGGCGCCCTCAGGGTCTCCTGGATAACTGTCCTCTGCCTGCCCCCCTTACCTGAGCTGGCGAGTTTGGCCAACAAGTCAGCTCTGACATTCTGCTCCCTGGGCACATGCACTAGTTCGAATGTTTCAAACGAACTCTTCAACCGCCGGACATACTCCAAGTAGGAGGCCATCTGAGGGTCTTTTGCTTGGTACTCTCCCGCCACTTGACAGTGACCAACAGTGAGTCACTCTTCGCCATTAGGCTCTACGCTCCCATCTCCTTAGCCAACAACATCCCAGCGATCAAAGCTTCATATTCTGCATGGTTATTGCTGGCTTTGAAGGCGAACCGCAGGGCCTGCTCTATCAAAAATCCCTTGGGTCCTTCGAGGATCACCCCGGCTCCACTACCTTGCTGATTTGAGGACCCATCTACCGACAATACCCACGTGAAGCTGGGTTCTTCCTGCTGGGTCTCTGTCGAGGACATCTCGGCCACAAAATCAACGTAGACCTGTCCTTTGATCGGGCCCCTGGGTTCATACTCGATGTCAAATTCTAACAACTCGACCGCCCAACGCACCATTCTTCCCGCCACGTCTGGCTTCTGCAGGACCTTGCGTATTGGTAGATCTGTCATCACCACCACTGTGAAGCTCTAAAAGTAGTGACGAAGTCTCCTGGCTGAGAACACCACTGCTAAGGCTGCCTTCTCTATGGTTTGATATCTCGCCTCCGTCCCCTGCAAGACTTTGCTGACAAAGTAAATGGGCTTTTGGCTTTGTTCCTGTTCCTGAATCAAGACAGAACTCACCGCCTTCTCTGACGACCTGTCTTCGTTCGTCATTGAACTTCCTTCTCCTCTGGCAGACTGGTCTGACTTGGGGATTTAGTGCCAGGCGATGACATAGGAAGTCAGGGTCAATACCTGGCATGTCTGAAGGTGACTAAGCGAAAGCGTCTAAGTGCTTTTCAATGACCCCTGCTACTTGGTCTTGGGTCTCTTGAGGCAGGGACTTACCAAGCTTGAACATCCTGCCTCCGATCTCCTTCTCTACCACCTCCTTTGCCGGTTCAGGTCGCCTCGCCCGGGCAACCTCTTCTCGTGTAACCCCGACGTCACCTCGGGTCATATCAGCTTCATCGCCACCCCCACTTGGAGGTAGGGTGGTCACCATGCAAACTCCCCTTTTCGTCTTGAGGCTATTCTCGTAGCACTTTTTCACCTCTTTTTGGTCTGATTTGATGGTTATCACCATCCCTTCCATCGAAGGCAACTTCATTTTCATATGCCTTGTGGACGCCACCGCCCCCAACCTGTTTAAGGCTGGTCTACCCAGCAGCATGTTGTAAGCAGACGGGGCGTTCACCACGAGGTACCTGATGTTCTCTGTGCGGGAGGCCACTCCATCAGTGAAAGTGGTCCTCAGCTCGATGTATCCCCGCACTTCCACTTGGTCTCCTGCGAACCCATACAAGCAACTAATGTAGGGCCACAGCTAATCAGGAGACAATTGCAACTTGTTGAATGTCGACCAGAACATCACATCGGCCGAACTTCCTTGATCCACTAGCACTCGAGGCACCCTGCGTCCCACAGTGACAACCGATATCACCACCGGATCGTGTTCGTGAGGGACAACGTCACGGCGATCCGCCTTTGTGAAGACAAGGTCGATGTCTGGGAAGTGATCTTCCTCGCATGTCTCCACTGACATCACCGAACGCGCATACTTCTTGCGTTGCGATGAGGTGCACCCTCCTCCTGAGAATCCATCTGCTATAGTGTGAATCTCACTGTGTATGGGCACTTCGTGCCCCTGATCAGGCCTCGGGGCTACTGCAACCTCGCCCCCTTGTGCTTCCTTCAGGTAGTCACTCAAGAACCCACTCTTTACCAACTCATCCAATTGATGGCCCAGGGCCAGACAGTTGCGGATGGGGTGACCGAAGGCCTGATGGAACTCACACCAGGTGTTCTTGTTTGGCCCTAACCTCTTATCAGTCTTTAGGAGCATCTTCAACCTTTCTGCCACATTAGGAATGGCGATCAGCTACTTCAGCTCCACCAGGAATTCATGCCTAGGGGGCACATCATCCTTGGCGCGTGCTCTAGTTTGGGGCTTTCGGGGCTCATAGGGCTTCTGTTTTCCTTGAGCCTTCTTTTCTGTGGTCGCCTCGTGCACCCGCAGGGGTTGAGGTCGACTAGGCACTCGGGGCCTTGACGAGACTGCGCTTTCTCGTTTCTCATTGAGCTCTCCCTTAGCGACAATGTGAGCCACAACACGTCGTTTTATATCACCGAAGGTCTTGGGGTGATTGCGGATCAAGGACTCGCTGAAAGGCCTTGGCAATACGCCTTTCCTGAAGGCGTGCACCACCATATCTTCATCCTTGGTGTGCAACCTCACCACCATTGCCCCAAACCTGTTGAGGTAATCTCTAAGGGACTCCCTCTGATGCTTCCTTACGTCGAAGAGGTCGTAAGACACTGGTGGAGGGGCCCTGGTGACGAGATACTGCTCCCTGAACAGCGTGGAGAATTGCGCGAAGGACGTGATATGTCCCTCGGGCAAACTCATGAACCATTCCAACGCCGTTCCTGTCAATGTGGCCATAAAGAGTTTGTAGTGCACTGCGTCAGACCCTCCTGACAGCATCATCTGCGTATGGAAAGCAGTGAGATGTGTTTCAGGGTCTTCTTTCCCGGTGAACACGGTCTTAGGCCCTACGAAGGTGGCTGGGACCACCGTGTCCATGATCGCTTGGGAGAAAGGCATGGGAAAGGCCCTTAGGGGTGTTGGTGGAGCCCGATCATCTCCCCCACGGTCTCCAGCTTGTTGCATGTGTTGCAGATTCAAGCGTAGCTCTTTGTTCGCTCTGTGCAACTCCTCATTCCTGGCCGCGCCAAATGTTCTTGCCGGTTGACTCGCCTGTCAGTTGACTCCATGACACTCACGCGCCTCCTTCCTCACGTTGATATGTGCTTGATTCTTGCGAAACAATCTGCACCTGCAAAAGAGAAAGGGGGCGCCCTAGAGGCCGTTTGCACTCCGACGCTCAAGTCAAGATGGGGCAAAAAACACCAAGTGTATTGAGTCTCTCTGTGTTTGGGTCTAGAAACTGCGTACCTCTGTGAAGTATTTCACTTTCCCTTTATATAGTCTAGGGTTTACTGTGCCGCTAGCCCTAATTAGGGTTCACTGCGCTGCTAGCCATATTCAGGGTTTATTGGAATACCCTCCTGCCGCTATCACCCAGCCTTAGGGTAATCTAGCACGTAAGGTTTCCTTTTCTGGAGTGCAAACTCTAACAGGGTGACCACCTGGGTGCCTCCTCGTGCACCTAGTCTCTGGGGCCACCTGTTCTGGGAGTGCCTTCACTGTTCACGTGCCATGCATGTAGCCTTTACCGGGAAACCCTAGTTCTGATGAGTACTCGACCCCTTAGGACTCTGCACCTAATTGTGCTTTCCTGCTTTCCCTGCCACCCGCATGTGCTCTTCGTGATTTAGGCCTCTCCTTACCTCTGGGTATTTAACTGGCCATTGGCCCACTCTGGGAACCAATCTTAGCTATTCTGGTTACGTTGTTCAGATCACCCAAGACCGATGTCACCTCTTTCTTAAAACATATCATCCTCCCTCTTGTTTAGGCCATTAATTCTAACAATCAGCATCAAGAGCTAGGTTCTTGAAATTTACTCAAGTTCTGTTTTTGAAAATTGTTTTAATGGCTGAAAAATTACCTTTCGGGGAAGGCGCATTTATACATTGACCTCCTTTATTCTGTGTTGTTAATTACCAATTCTGGAAAGTGAGAATGAAGATTTTTATTGAATCTACAAATAAAAGAATTTGGGATGCTATAGAAAATGGTCCCTTCATTCCTAAAACAGAAAAAAAAAATGATGTTGTTGTTGAAAAGCCTTGGTTTGAATGGACTGAGCTAGATAGCAAGAAAGCTAATTTTGATTAGATTGCTAAGAATATAATAACCTCTGCCTTGAGCTGTAATGAATTTTTCAGGGTATCACAGTGCCAATCTGCAAAAGAAATGTGGGACATTCTTGAAGTCACACATGAGTGGACAAATGATGTGAAGAGAGCAAGAAAGCATGTTCTATCATTCAAGAATACTAAATGTTCAAAATGCATAAGGGAGAAACAATTTTTGAAGTACAGAAAAGATTCTCTCACATCGTGAATCCCCTCATGAGGCTTGGAAAGATATTTGAGAAAGAGGAGTTGAACATAAAGATTCTCAAATGACTTGATAGAACTTGGAAGCAAAAGGTTACTGCCATATCAGAATCAAAAGATTTAACCTCAATGTCAACCGCTTCTTTGTTTGGTAAGCTAAGGGAGTACGAATTGGGAATAAACCGATTGTTTGTCCAAGAAAATAAGGAAAAGCACATCAAAGGCATAGCTCTAAAAATAGCTGGACATAGAAGGTGCCAAGACTCAAGTGACAGTAAGGAAGATACATTCAGCTTGTTGTTAAAGAAGTTTAGCATATTCTTGAGAAAGAACAGTAACAAACATCAATCTTCCAAAAGGTACAATTCCAAGAATTTGAGTGATTTCAATACTAATAAGTACACATGTTTTGGATGTGGTGAGTAGGGACACATTAAAGCAGAATGACCAAATAGTGAGGTTAAGGAGAAAATAAAATTGAAGAAGGGGGAAAGGAGAGGTGTTCTTGCCAGTTGACTCTCCTGTCGATTGACTCTACGACAATCTTATGCCTCCTTCCCTCTCCTTAGGATACACTTTGCTCTGTTGAAACAACCTGCACCTGCAAGATAGAAAGGGGGCACCCTCGAGGCCATTTGCACTCCGACGCTCAAGTCAAAATCTAGGGCAAGTACACCAAGTGTATTGAGTATCTCAGTTTAAGTCTAGAAACTGCGTACCTTTCTGAAGTGTTTTACTACCCTTTATATAGTCTAGGGTTTCCTCTGCGCCGCTACCTATATTTAGGGTTTACAGGAATATGCTTGCACCGCTATCACCCAGACTTAGGGTAATCTAGCACGTAAGGCTTCCCTTAACTGGAGTGCAAATTCTAACAGGATGGCCACCTAGGTACCCCCTCGTGCACCTAATCTTTGGGGCCACCTATCCTGGGAGTGCTTTCACTATTCACATGCCATGCATGTAGCTTCACTGGGAAACCCTAATCCTGATGGGTACTCAACCCTTCAAGAGTCTGCATCTTAAAGGTTCTTATGATCAAACTAACATCAAAGGACCCAAATTCTTTAAGAGATAAAATCTTGCCACTTGATATGTTCTTTCTACAGGATTTTACTTCTAGAATCAAAAATCTGTAGAAGCTTGCTTAAGTGGAAGAAAATGTTCAGGATGAAGCTTTGATTCTGTTGTTATGAAAAATTTCAAATATGTACTGTGTTCTTGAAGAATAATTTTTCATTTTCCTTTTATTCTTCTCATACTTGAACAAACCATTTTAAATCTATTTCTTTGGTTCTGTAATTGATTTTTGAGTTATCTGGTTCTATATCTCTTATATATTCATGCAAACAATATGTGCTTTGATCTGTATCTCTGAATGTTGGTTTTTATTAAAGCATTTGATTTTATCAAACTCAACTTGTTGTCATAGAAAAACAATCGATTGTTTTCACGAAACAACTGACTGTTTCTACCCTAACAACACTGTGATCAAATCTACTTTATTTCTCTGTGCTTTGATTTGTATCTCTGACCATTGTAAGAGCTGTTAGTGGTCAATGGTGCATTAATTATTTCTTTGTACATATTCTCTCAGTGTACTTACTGCCATTTATGGAATATATTCTTCCACATCTTGGAAATTAAAACCTTTTCTGGTTTGGTCAAATCAGTATATGATCTTTTTCTGGGCATTTTGTTATGGGTCTGATAAATTTCTTAATTACCTTTGAACAAATTCTTTTTCACTTTAAATTTAACCCACTAAATGCTAAAGCTTTGACTACCCATTTTGCATATATAAATGTGGTTTATCAACTGTTTATTTCACAAGAAACAACCAACTATTTTCTTCTTCCTTCCACTCTATATCTAGTTTGTTCTGCAGCTTGCTGTTTCCCTATACTGTTTCCACTCACACTAAATCATGGAATCAATGTTAAAATGGATGGCTTAAAACAAGAGGGGTGGGGGGTGAAATGTTTTTCAAAGATTTTCGCAATTCAAACTAAGTATGAAGATCTTTATCAAATTACAGGAAGAAAGATTAAGGAGATAAAGAAAACCAAGATTTATAAAACTGTTTTATAGAATTTTAACTTGTTAAAGTTTCGATTTAACCGTTGTTTATGTTATAGAAGTAAAACCAATGTGCAAGCAATGTAAACTATTGAACCAAGTGATGTTCAATGTTTTGAAGAATCCAAATCCTTTGAAGGATGTTGAAGCCTCTGCTTTGCTTGATGCTGCTGTGCTGGTTTAAAGCTTTGTTCTGGGGTAGTTTAATGTTGTAATCCACCCTTAGATTAAATCTCAAAGCAATTAGCATCTCAATCTTTAACAAAGCAAAATGTTTTTCAAGCTAAGTTGAAACAACCAATTGTTTTGTCGAAACAACCAATTGTTTACACTTAGGTGTTTTGAGAAAGTTTGAAAACTATTTTTGAATGGTGAAATCTGTTAAGTAACAAAACAACTGATTGATTCGAGGAAACAATCGATTGTTTGTTTTGAAACAATAACAGAAAAACCGTTTTCTTTGACTGAGCTTTAAATGCTTTAACTGAATACGCTCCAGTCATTAAATGCTTTGATCAATCTTTTTAAAGCAATTAAGAGTTTGTTAAGATTTGATAACAAACTATATCCTTGTATAAATTCAGAAAAACTGATTTAAGAATTAAGAATCTTTTGACAAAGTTTTTCTAAGAGAGTTTTTCAAAGTGTTGAGATTGCTTAAGAGTTTTGTGATTGATCAAGGTGCTGGAATAGGATTCCACTTGTATTGATTTCAGATATTCATCTGTAACAAGTGTAATCTTTGTAAACTGCTGAAACAATTCGTTTGTGTGTTTTTGCTAAGATTGGTTGTGTGTTCTTGAGGTGTTCAAGATCAACAATCTTAGTGTTGGCCAAGGAGAGTGTGTTTCTTGAGGTTTTCAAGGTCATTCTCTTGGTTGTTGTGTAAGTGATCAAGGTGTGGTTGCTTAGTGGTTTTCCTCAGGATTTCTGAGAAGACTGGATGTAGCTCTAGATTGGAGTGAACCAGTATAAACAACTGTGTACAATCTTTCTATCCTTAACTCTTTAAATTCAGTTTGTTTGTTGTTTGCTGATATAAACAACCGATTGTTTTTTTAGTATTACAGTTTTGCTTGCTGTTTTGGCTAACTGAATTGCTGAATCAATTGGTTTCTGAAATAAATTCATTCTAGTTGGGAAAAGATTACGAAAACCCCTTTAAATAATTCACCCCCCCTCTAGTTTAAAGCCATCTTTTCTAACATAAACAACAACAATATAATCAGTTGAAGTTTCGTGATAACCGATTGTTTACGTTATGTGAGCAAGAACCAAAGAGTAAGCAGTGTAAGCAGCAAAATTTTAATCGATTGATATTTCGTTATAACCGGTTGTTTATAACAAGATCAGAAAATATCAAACACTTTATACAAGAGAGATAGAGAGATTCACACAGATCAATTATACTAGTTCTCTCAGCTCTGAGCTACATCCAGTTCCCGAAACCACACTGGGCAATCCACTATTTTGTAATGCACAACAGATTACAAGTTTTCACAATTACAAAGATCAGATCTTTACACACAAGATCAAACACACAACCTTTGCAATATAACCCAAACTACAACAGCCCTTTGCTTTCACAGATTAACTGTTATCACACCCTATTACAATTAATACAGATACAAGAAATGATTTAGAAAGGAATACACCTGAATTACGAATTCTAAAAGCATTTCTTGATCAAAACAGAAGCTATTGAGCAATCTTGAACTTTTCTTTGCAAAACTTTTCTTAGAACAAACTTTCAATTCTCTCTCTTTGATTTTTGTTTAAGATTTTTTTGTATTTCGTTGTCTTTAAAGAGAGGAGAAGATCCCAATTTATAAGACTTCAGAAGGAGCCCATTAAGGACGAGCTAAGATAGTTAGAGAGCCAGTTGTAATTGGCCATAATTGATTTTCAAAAAATAGTTTGAAATTCAAATTTCAACTGATTAAAAAATCGAGACAACCGGTTGAGTTAGTTACAACAGTTATGAACTTAGTTTTGAAAACCCCTGAGACACTCCATGATTAGAACAATCGGTTAAAACGAAATTATAACTGGTTGTTTTATCATAGTTTTCAAAATCATATTTTCTCTTTTAAAAACAAATTGCTCAGCTTAAGTTTATGATTAAGAATGAACTTACAAATTCTAAAACACACTAAAAGGTCTAAACTATAGCAGCAACTTCAGCAACCAAGCATACACAAAATCTTCAAGATTCTGGATTCATCAAAGACTTGATTCAACAATCAACACCTCCATCATCCAAGAGAATGAAAACAAGGGCAGTAAAAAGAGGAGGCAGACTTGAAAGCTGGTTTTCGGGTGAAGAAGAATTGATTGAAAAGTACCTTCATGAAACAAGTAGGAAGGTAATTAACAACCCAAAGTTAATTTCCTTTAGGTTGATGAAACAATAGAAGCTTATGGAAGTAAGGAGCTTATTGAAGGAGCAATTGCTGAAGAGATTTCTTGAGATGTTTGGAAACATATATCCAGATATGGTAAGAGTCTTTTACACAAACCTTCAAATTGTTGGTGATAATATTTGCTCTCATGTGAAAGGAGTAGATATAGAGATTACCCATGATGTATGGACTGTTATAACTAGGCTAAAGTATACTGGATTAAGGATTAACAAAGGCAACATAGGAGTGGTTGAAGAGTTTAATAAAATGTAGTACTACAAGAGTTGTCTCAAGAATCCACTTTGTCTGAAGAAGATCTGGTCCTCATATACTACATAATGAACAAAGTGAAACTCAACTGGGTCCACATCTTCAAAGATCATATGCAGAAGGCAACAAGGTTAAGTGACTATCATTACCCTTATGTTATTTTAATTTCTAAATTTCTGTATTATTTTTAAGTGGACCTAGAAGAGGAGCTTTCTAAAATTGTGAAGTCCTAAAGTGAGATCAACAATGGTTCCCTAAGTAAGATGGGGTTTACCAAAGTTGAGGGTAAATGGGTAAGTAAAAGTGGAGATCAAGCTGGCTCATCAAGTGGAGCTCATGCTGAGGGAGAAAATGAAGTTGTTGCCACCAGAGAAGAACCTGATGGAGATCAAGTAGAAGAGGATTTCACTATTAGAGGAAGAGGTCATCCACCCAAGCATTTAAAATTCTTCTTACTAGTCTTCTTAAAGAGTAGAACATTTTGGGTTCTCTTGAAAATTCAAAAGATAGTAGTATAAATAAATCTTTGTAAATACTCTTGTATAAATTTGTAAATAATATAGAAATATCCTTAGGAGTATGCCAAAGAGGAAAACCAAAAGAAACCTCTAAATGTAAGGCATTTTAGGCACTTTCTTTAGGAAAAAGTGGAAAAAGTGACTTTTCTACTCCTTTCTCTCTTGTACACTAGAAGGAGCTAGAAGAGTGACTCTTCCCACTCCTTCCCCTTTGTAACATGACCAGCCCTCTCCATTATAAATAGGGGTGCTTGGTACTTTGAATAAAAAAAGTTGAAAGTTAGAAGAAAAGAAACTATCTTGAAATTGAGAGAGAGTGAGTTTGTGAGACTTGTCTCTTCTTCTCCTCCATGTCTTATCTTGTGAGCTTTGGAGACTCTCAAGTGGCGGCACCACCCACTCATCTTGGAAGAACCACCCTCCAAGTGGCGTGAATCACATCTCCAAAAGGCTACAACCACATAAGTCATTTCTATTCATCTTCTAAAAATACCCATTTGTGTTTTCTTGTAGTTTTTTCCATTTTTAATCGGTTCAATCTTTTCCATGAGTTGTTTCCTTTCATTTGCTGCCATTGTTCTACACTTTGTTTGGTTTATTTCCTTGTTTTCTTGCTGTTTTTAATTTCGTCCAAACCATGGGTTTCCATATACATGTGTTGTTCTTGTTTTCCATCCATGGGTTTTTTGTTCTTTGATGAGTTTCTTGTGATTTTCTAATTCCTATTGAATTTCAATCAGTATTTTCACTTCTTCTTGGTGTTCTTATGATGTTCTTGTGTTTCCTTTGAAGTTTGGTACTGTTCTTGAATTACCCATTCATATTCCATTGTTATCTTACACTACAAGTTACCTATTCATGTGTTTTTAGTATGAACCTTTGTTTTCTTGAGTAGAAACTCTATTAATTGCTCTTTAGAATTTTGATCCTAACTCTTGAAAGTGTCATGAATACAATGAAACCTATATCAACTCAACCCAAACCAAGAAAGGTTCATAACAGACTCACATCAGAACCTGTTGCTAAAGTATTTGAAGCTGGACCAAGCTCTGCACACATGAATGAAAGGATAACCTCAATGTCTTCCTTTGAAAGGCTCATGGTGAATAGGATGGATATCTTTGCTGAAAATCAAAGGAGCCTTCATGAGTTTTGTGACACAAGATTCCAGAATATGGATGCAAGGTTTCAGACCTTGGATGAGAAAATCGAGGCAATGCAGAATCAAATTTTTGAACTACAGTATGGCAAGGATGAATGAAGCTAGTTTACAGCTTTCTTTCCCAATTCTGGTTTAAATTTTTGAACAATTTATTTTTCTTTTATATGTTGTTTTTATCCTTCTTTCACTCTATTTGTGAAGACAAATAGGGGGAGAAGTGTTTTGGGGTTGTAATCATCTATTTTCTGCACCTATTCTGTTTGAAAACTGCTTTAGTTTAGCTGTTGTTATTTGCTGCTCTCTGAATATTTTAACCAGTTAATTCTATTTTTAACTGCTTGATTTTCTGTTGCTGCATCTAAATGTGTTTAACTAGTTTTCACACTGATTTTGCTGATCTTCCTCTTTGGAAATCACTTAGTGAAAACTGGTTTTGTGATTCTTGATATATCTGGAATAGATTACCCCTTGTTCATGCACTTTTTGTGTTTGCAAGTTGTGCCAAATTCTAAATAGAACATCCCAAAGCAACCCAGGGATTTGTATTCATCAAATAGGGGGAGAATGTTGAAAAAGAAGCTTTAATGTCTCCAAATCCATCAAGATAGCTTGAAGATTGTGTTTCTGTGTTTGGGGCTTAGTTCTGGGTAGTTTAGAATTTGTTAAATCCACTCTTAATCAAATTCACAACTGGATCAATCGGTGATTTAAAAAGAAAAGTGTGTTTCAAAGTTAAGTGAAAAAAACATGTTGATTTCTCGTTTTAGTCGATTGTTTTTCTCTCAGCTTGTTTGAAGGATTTTTAAACTGCTTTGACATTGGTTAACTCAAATGTCAAACCAATTCAATTGGTATTCGACAATTCAACCGATTGATATTTGAAATTTCTTAGCAGCTTTTCTTAAAACTGTTAAATTTGTTTTTAGTGAGTTTTAAATTGTTTTGGCTCGTGTTTAACAGCCTAAAATGGCTGGTTTTAAGAGTTATATATCTGGGATTACCCTTCCTATTTTAAAAACACAAAAAGAGAGATTCAGAAATACTTTTGTGAAAGATTTGATTCAAGATTGTTAGATTGCCTTGGTTGTGCATTGGTTTAAAAGTGGATTAGGATCAATTGTGATTTGCTATACCAAGTGTAATCTGTTCTATTCACTCTTATAATTGTTTTTCTATTTGAATAACTATAATTTGTTTAAAAAGTCAAAGGTTGTTCTAACTGTGTGTGTGTGAAAAATCAAAGAGGGTGTGTGTTCTAGAGTGGTTAAGATCACCTCTTTGAGGTTATGGTGTTTGTAATCTGTTGTTGGTTACTTAGTGGAATACCCAGTGTTTTTTGGAAACTGAATGTAGCTCTGGCAAGGAGTGAACCAATATAATTGATTGTGTGATCTCCTCTCTCTCTGACTCATTTAAAACTATTTGATTTGAGATTTTAAATTCGCTGGTATAAACAATCGATTAAATCGTATTATGAACCGATTGTTTTTCTGAAATCAACTTTAAATAGCTCTGTTTTCTTGGCTAATCTGTTTGCTTGTTCTGTAATTCTTCATAAATCTTCATTCTAATCCATCATTTGCGAAAATATTTCTTAAAACAATTCACCCCCCTCCTCTTGTTTAGGCCATTAATTATAACAATTTTAACTCTAACAAGTATACATGTTTTGGTTGTAGTGAGTAAGGACACATCAAGGCAGATTGTCCTAACAGTGAGAACAAAGAGAAAACCAAAATCAAGAAAGGAGAAAGGAGAAAGGATAGGAAAGGCTAAGAAGGCATACATAGCTTGGGAAGATGATGAGGTGTCTTCCTCTAGCTCCTCCTTAGAAGATACAGAAGCCAACCTGTGTTTAAAGGCATATACATCAAGCATTTTAAGTTCAAACTCTTCCACTAAAGGTGATAATTACTATCAACTTCTTGAGGCCTTTAAAGAGACTCATGAAGAAGCTAACAAATTGGCTCTTATAAACAATAGGTTGAAAAGTTTGAACAACTGGTTGGAAACCAGACTCAAAATCTTAGAAGAAGAGCTAGATAACTCCATAAATGATTTTGAAACTCTTGATCTTATTCACAAAAACTCTTATTGTGAGTGTGACTCAAGTTTTTGTAAAAACTGTAAATCTCTTAAAAATAAAGTTCTTTATCTTGTGAAAATTGTGGACAAACTTTCAAAGGGAAAATCCAACTTTGAGAATGTGTTAGCATATCAAAAGTGTGTCTTTGAAAAATATGGAGTTGGTTTTAATCCACAGAGTAAGAACAGTGGTAGTTCAAAACCTTTTTCAACCATTGCAGAAAAACAATCGATTAAAAAATTGAAACAACCGATTGTTTCCTGCTTTTATTGTATGAGAAGAGGCCATTTAGTTAGATTCTGTAAAGTGAGAATAGTTCTTGTTCCCAAGAGGTATATTAAAGTGGATTCCTAAGAATCTTAAGGTTTCTTATGATCAAACTAACAGCAATGGACCCAAATTCTTTAAAGGATCAAATCTTGCTACTTGATATGTTTTTCTTGCAAGATTTTTCTTCTAGGTTCAAGAATCTATAGAAGATTGCTTGAGTGGAAGCTATTCAAAATGAAGTTTTAGTTATGATATTATGCAGCCTTCTATATGTACTTTGTTTCTTGAAGAATTAGTTTTTTTTCTCTTCCATGTATTATGGCTCCTTTATACTTGACAAACTATTTCAAATCTATAAATTCATCTCTTTGTTTGTGCAATTAATTTCTGATTGGTTTAATACACTATCTCTTCTATATTCATGTGAAATGGTATGTGTGAACTTCTGAATGTTGATTTCTGTCAAAGCTTTTGGTTTATAAAACTCATATAGCTGTCACAGAAAAACAACTGATTGTTTTTTCCCTGATAGTACTGTGTTAAAAGCTGCTTTAAATATTTTTGCATTGATTTGTGCCTCTAACTATTCTCAGAGTCGTTATGGGTCAAAGATATATTTATTACCGCTTTGAATATATTTCTCTCAATGTACTGATAGTCATTAATGGAATATTCTTCAATATCTTAGAAATTTAAAGTTTTTCTGTTTTGGTCAAAATTGCATGTGATTTTTCTGAGCATTCTTTTTGGGGTTTGACATATCACTTTATTTCCTTTGAACAAATTCTTTTTCAATTTGAAAATAACCCACTAAATGCCAAGAGTATTGATTGCTTTTTTTGTTTATAAAAATGTGGTTTCTCAGTTGTTTTTCTTCACAAAAACAATCAACTATTTTCCTTCTTTCCATTCTATATCTTATTGAAACTGCAGTTTGATTTCTCTCTTTTGCATGTTCACTCATCCTTATCCATGGAATCAACACCTCCTTCTTCTAAGAGAATGAAGACTAAGGCAGTAAAGGGAGGTGGACGCCTAGAAAGATGGTTTTCGGGTGAAGAGGAGATGATTGAAAAATATCTCCATGAAACATGCAGGAAGATGATTAAAAATCCAAAGGTAATCACCTTCAGCTAGCTAAAAGAGTAGAAACTCATGGAAGTGAGGAGTCTTCTGAAGGAACAGCTGTTGAAAAGGTTCCTTGAAATGTCTTGAAACATCTATCCAGATTTGGTAAGGGCCTTTTACACAAAATTTCAAATTTTTAGTGATAATATTTGTTCACATCTGAAAGGGGTGGACATGGAGATCACACATGATGTTTGGACAACAATCACTAGCTTAAAGTATACTGGTTTGAGGATAACCAAAGGGAACATAGGAGTTGTTGAAGAGTTCAACAAAATGAAGTATCACAAGACCTGTCTAAAGAATCCTCTTTCAGTGAGAAATTTTTCAGTAGGAGGACTGAAACTGGATGAAATGCTTATTGCCTTTATAATCTCATGGATGCTTACTCCAAGAGGCAACAACCACTCCACTTTATCTAAAGAGGATCTTGTTCTCATCTATTGCATAATGAACAAAGTGAAGCTCAACTGGATTCACATCTTCAAAGAACATATGCAGAAGTCTACAAGGTTAAGTGACTACCACTACCCTTATGTTGTTTTAATTTCTAAATTTCTGCATTATTTTGAAGTGGACCTAGAAGAGGAACTATCTGAAATTGTTAAGACAACAAGTGAAATCATTAATTACTCCCTAAGCAAGATGGGATTTACCAAATTTGGTGGAAAATGGGTGAGTAAAGATGGAGACCAAGCTGGCTCATCAAGTGGAGCTCACATTGGAGAAAATGAAGTTGCTGCCACCAGAGATGAACCTACTGGCACATATGAAGTTTGTCCAAGTTCTGCACACATGGATGAATGAATTACATCCATGTCTCCCTTTGAAAAGCTTATGGTGAAAAAGATGGATAGCTTTGTTGATGATCAAAGGAGTCTGCATGAGCTATGTGCTACAAGATTCCAAAACATGGATGCAAGGTTTCAAAACCTGGATGAGCAAATTGAAGCTGTGCAGAATCAACTATTTGAACTGCATTTTATCCTTCTTTCATTCTATTTGTGAAGAAAAATAGGGGGATAAGTGTTTTGGTTTGTAATGTTCTAATCTCTGCCACTTATTAGGTCTTAAAACCTGCTTAAGATGGACTTGATAGCTGTAACATCCCACCAAAATACTATTCATGTTTATATAATGAAAATAAAGGTAACAAATAGATTGAGGTGAACAAAATTATATATATGAAATGTAGTTTCTCCTCACAGGGAGTTTAATACAAATTCGGTCACTTTTCCAGAAAACGTAAACAAAATACAGTAAAAAAACAAGGCAGGCGATCTCCGATCAGAAGAAGGCGATCTCCTATCAGAAGACAGCAAAAGGGTGATCGCCCAACAGAAGTAGAAACAGGCGATCTCCTCCCGGTGACCACTCACTGAGGGGCTCTGCTTCCTGCAACATCATCTGCTCCCGTGTAAATTATACACGATCATCACAGGTTTAAGAAAGAGCCAAACACAACACCAAAGAAACACCACAGGGTAAGCTAGACATTTGAAAAAGAGTTTAGATATTATACTTTGAAATCAAGATGAAACAAATTAAAGACACCCACGTAAACCATCAACTAAAACACATATTACACAATATCCTCAAGAGTCATTCTATTTCACATAATGCATCAAGTGTCTAACAATTTCAATGTTCCTCATTCCTCACGTCAGGCTTCCACTGACTCATCACACAAGACACTTGACACTACTTCCGGAAGACTCGTGCATTGACTAGACTCAGAGATCTGCACCTGTCATACTAAACTGCTGTAATGTTTCCACAGCTATGCGCATCAACACAATCTCGATCTCAATTTCATCACTCTCACAGTATGACAGGGTTAATCCATATAACAGGCCGAGCTCGTTCTTTTTCACACGACTCACCCATTCATATGAACCTCCTTCGACTCTCACCAACTGAATAACTTCCTCTATGTGATTCCATTATCTCAGCAGATTCAGGATATCTCATTATAGAAATCACCGATCAATGCACATCCTATATGATCTTACACGGTATTTTCTTTCTTGAAAATACTATGCCTTGATCCCACATCCACAACATTCAAAACATCATACCCCTCAAAAGAATGATTCAAATCACAGCAACAGTCATTTCAAAGGTTCAGATTTTCGAATATCACATACGTTTCACATTTTAATCTCTAACAGTTTCAAACAACACCAAAAACAGTAGAGTTCGAAAAACAACGCCAAAACCGGCGATGTCGTTCAAAAACAGAGGATTATACAATAACAATTGAAAAACCGGCGACCACGTCGCCCCCATCATCTCAATCATCGAATATAAGGATTTTCGTTGGAAATAAGGCTAGCTTCCCTTACCTGGACTTGCGCAAAACACCAAGAGCTCCAAAATCCACCGAGCTTAAAGGATGCCTTAGCTCTGTTTTCAGCGTCTGGTTTGTAGAACTTGTAGAGAACCTCCCAGGTGCTCTAAGGGCAGTCGTCGCACGTCGCACTGGTGCTGGAGGTTGCCTGAGTTGCAGTGCGAAGGAGAGAAAAGAGAGGGATGAAGGTGCAGACACTCTTTCACTCTTGAGCCACTGTAACCTTCTTTGCCTTCCCGCAGTGGGCTTTTGAATCCAAGCCTACCTGTCCACGTATGCTGCTGCTGCCACCCCTTCTGCAGGAAAGCCTGAGTGTACTATTTCACTGAACAGTACGGCCACGGTTGTCTCTTGCGCCTGCCAACCACTGTCCTGAACAGTACGACCACTGTTGTCTCTTGTGCATGCCAACCACTGCCCTAAACAGTACGACCACTGTTGTCTCTTGTGCATGCCAACCACTGCCCTGAACAGTACGACCGCGAGTGTCTCTTGCGCGTGCCAACATTCTGATGTCACTATTCTGAACCACCCTTTTTGTCTACGTGGCGCGCGTGCAGGACGTTTCATGCTGGGAGTCTGGGTCCCACTTTCTCTGTGTGAAGCTCGACATCGCGCGATAACCTTCCACCGATGACCGCTCGCGCGATGACCATCCACTGAGGTCTCATACTGGCAAACGACCGATGTCTCTCCCTGGAAGACGACCGATGTCTCTCCCTGGGAGACGACCGATGTCTATCCCTGGTGACGCCCGCATGCCTCTCGCGACCCGGCGATGCCTGCATGCCTCGCGCCCCGACGACGCCCGCATGCCTCTCGCGCCCCAGCGTTGCCCGCATGCCTCGCGCCCCGGTGTTGCCCGCATGCCTCGCGCGCCCAGATGACGTCCACATTGTAACATCCCTCCAAATTACTTTGAAATAAATATAAAATGAAAGTAAAGGTGACAAATAGATTCTATGAACAAAATATTATATATATGAAATGAAGTTGCTCCTCTTAAGGAGTTTAATACAAATTCGGTCAAATTTTCCAGAAACATAAACAAAATACAGTAAAAAAAAACAAAGCAGGCGATCTCCTATCGGAAGAAACCGATCTCCTATCGGACGAGACCGATCTCCTATCAGAGGAGCCAAAACAGCCGATCACCTATCAGGACAGAAAAAAAACAGGCGATCACCCGATAGAGGCAGAAACAGGCGATCACCCGATAGAGACAGAAAACCGGCGATCTCCTTCTCGGCGATCACTCACTAAGGAGCTCTACTTCCTGGAAGATCATCTGCTCCCGTGTAAAATACACGATCATCACAGTTTTAAGAGAAAACCACAGAACCAAAATACGCAGGGTAAGCTAGATATTTTAAAGAGAGTTTAAATCATGAACATGACAATCAAAGTAAAACAAGTTTCAAAATATCCATGTAAAACGTAGAGTTGCTCATATCATTCACCTGATCGCCCAAAATCACACATTTCACAACATTCACCCATAGTCATTCCATTTCACAATACTGCATCAAGTGTCTATAAACTATCAATGTTTCTCATTTCTCACGTCAGACTTTCCACTGACTCACCACACAAGACACTTGACACTACTTCCGGATTAACTCGTGCGTTGATTAGACTCAGAGATCTGCACCTGTCATACCACACCACTGTGAAATCCACACAGGGTCGCTGTGAATCCACACAGCATGCGCATATATCATCTCAATGTCAATAGTTCTCCTGGTATGACAGGGTTAATCCATAGGACAGGCGGAGCTCGTTCTTTTTTACACGAGACGCCCATCATATAGACCTCCTTCGACTCTCAACAACTGAGTAACTTCCTCTACGTGATTCCATTACCTCAGCAGAGTCAGGATATCCCCTTAGGAATCACCGATCAATGCACCTACTACAAGATCTTACACGGTATTTTCTTTCCTGAAAATACTATGCCTCGATCCCACATTCACAGCATTCAAAAACATCATACCACTCGAGTAATTGATTCAAGTCACAGCAACGAATCATTTCAAGGTTCAGATCTTCGAATATTTCATTTAAATCTCAAGTAGTTTCAAAACAACACCCAAAAACAGAGAGTTCACAAACAACGCCAAAACCGGCGATCTAGTTCAAAAACAGGGTGTTTCGAAGACTGTATATAAAACCGGCGACCACGTCGCCCAAGCACACAAACAGAGCATTTTACGCAGATGAAAACAAAAATGGCGACCACGTCGCCCTCACTTCAGAGATAGCTACACTATGGCTTGTATGGAAAAAGAGGTCTAGCTTCCCTTACCTGGACTTGCGCCAAACACCAGGAGCTCCGAAACTCAACGAAGCTTGAACGACGCCTTGGCTCTGTTTTTGCGTCGGGTTGAAGGACTTGCAGAGAACCTCCCAGGTGCTCTAATGGTGGCCGTCGCTCGTCGTACTCTCGTGTGAAGGTGCTAGAATCGCAGTGCGAAGGAGAGAATGGAGGAGAAGGGAGATAAACGCACCCTTTAGCTCTGGAACCACAGCAACGTTTCTTTCCTTCTCCCTCAGAAATGGGTTTTTGCATCTTAAGCTGACTTCTCCACAAAAACCGCTGCCACCACCCACTCTGCAGGGAGTTTGCGTGTACGCTTCGCTGAACAGTACACCTAAGCGTGCCTCTGCGCAGGCTAACACTCTGAGGTCACTAGCCTGAACCACTCTTTTTGTCTACGTGGCGCGCGTGCAGGGCGTTTCATGCTGGGGGTCTGGGTCCCACTTTACTCTGTGTGAAACTCGACGTCGCGCGATAACTTTCCACTGCTGACTCATCCTGGCGAACGACCGATGTCTCCTTCGTCCTGGAAGACGACCGATGTCTTCTTCTGGGAGACGACCGATGTCATCCCTGGCGACGCCCTCATAACTCTCGTGCCCTGGCCACGTCCACATGCATCGTGCCCTGGCGATGCCCGCACGCCTCTCGTGCCTTGGCCACGTCCACATGCCTCGTGCCCTGGTGATGCCCGCATGCCTCTCGCGCTCTGACGATGCCTCATGCCTCGCGCGCCCTGGCGACGTCCACACGCCTCGCGCGCCCTGGCGACGTCCGCATACCTCGCGCGCCCTGGCGACGTCCACATACCTCGCACTCCCTGGGACGTCCACACGCCTCGCGCGCCCTGGCGACGTCCACACGCCTCGCGCGCCCTGGCATGCAACACTAAGGGTGATCTCTTTTGCTCAAGCGTAGAGCTTCGCATGCACAGCGTATCTAAGGCTTAACCCAGACCTTGATACGCGTGGTTGTTGGAACCCACTCTGGTTGATTCAGTATCTTGACCACATACTACGTGCATTCCCGCCGATCACGTACACTCTAGGCGATTGGCGCTCATGTCTCCTCTAGGCGACAGGCGATTATGTGCCAGAGGAGTCGGAGATCGCCTCCATCTTCAATAACGGCGATCTCGTAGGAGACTTCTTAGCTACACATTTCCTCCTTTACTCTTCTTGATCTACATGTTAGCCGACCGACCTCTACCAGCTGACCCCAGATCTTGGGCGACGTCCGAGGTCCGACTACTACGAAACTTCATTTACCAGCTCTTTGTATTTTAAATAATAACATCTTCTGAAATTATTTAAATATACCACTTTTATTCCAATTCAATTTTACAGGTCCTTACACACATGCCTCGCGCCCTGGCGATGCCCGCATGCCTCTCGCGCCCTGGCGATCATGTGTAGTAGACGACCGGCGATTAAGTACTAACTAGGCGATCTCATAGTCTTCTAAGCTACACTTTCCTTCCTTTTTATTTTAAATAAAGACATACTTAGAATTCATTTAAAATATATCCCTTTTTATTCCAATTCAATTTTACAGGTCCTTACATTCTCCCCAACAAGAAAAATTTTCGTCCTCGAAAATTGAATTACAAGGAAAAGAGGTATGGATAGGCTTCTCTCATGGGTTCTTCTAACTCCCAAGTTGAATCACCCGATCTCTCATCCCACACCACTTTCACCATGCTAATGGTCTTGCCTCTGAGTTGTTTACTTTGCCTATCGTCAATCCTGACTGGTTTCGCTTCAAAGGACAAGTCATCCCTGATCTGCACATCGTCCACTTCCAGCACATGACTAGGGTCTGCCATGTACTTCCTCAGCTGTGATACGTGAAAGACATTGTGCAGATTCGCTAAATGGGGAGGCAGGGCGATCTCGTAAGCCACTGGACCAATCCTCCTTAAGATCTGATATGGTCCCACGAACTTAGGGGACAACTTCTTTGGTCTGATCGCTCGTCCTACACCCTTGGTTGGTGTTACTCTCATGAACACATGGTCTCCAGCAGCAAACTCCAAAGGCTTTCTCCTCTGATCTGCATAGGATTTCTGCCTACTTTGAGAAGCTCTCATTCTGCCTTGTATCTGTTGCACCTTCTCGGTCATCTGCTGAATCAACTCTGGTCCAACCAATACTGCTTCGCCCTCCTGGTACCAACATAAGGGAGTTCTGCATTTCCTCCCATACAGGGCTTCATATGGCGCTATCCCAATGCTAGCGTGATAACTGTTATTATAGGTAAACTCCACCAGCGGCAACACCTCATCCCAACTTCCCAATTGATCCAAGACACACGTCCTCAGCAGATCTTCCAAGGACTGGATCGTTCTCTCTGACTGTCCATCTGTTTGGGGATGATATGCAGAGCTCATCCTCAACTTAGTCCCCAAGCAATCTTGTAAAGTCTGCCAAAACCGTGAGGTGAACCTGGGATCCCTATCCGAAACAATGTTGGAAGGCACTCCATGCATCCTCACTATTTCTTTGATGTACAACTGTGCCAACTTGGTCATAGGCATCCTCATATTCACTGGGAGAAAGTGGGCACTCTTCGTCAGCCGATTAGTGATGACCCATATTGCATCATGATCCTTTACCGATCTGGGTAAATGGGTAACAAAATCCATGGCAATGCTGTCCCATTTCCACCTAGGGATATCCAATGGCTGTAACAACCCGCCAGGTCTTTGATGTTCTACCTTTGCCTTCTGACACGTCAAACAGGTAATGACATACTGGGCGATGTCTCTCTTCATGCCCGACCACCAAAAAGACTCCTTCAAGTCATGGTACATCTTGTTCATGCCTGGATGTAGGCTAAGGCGACTCTTGTGACCTTCCTCTAGGATCATCTTCTTCAACTCTTCATTTGCAGGTACGCAAATTCTGCCATTAAATCTCAAGATCCCATCATCGCCCATCACAAAGTCTTTAGCCTGGTCGGTCCCTAGTGACTCCACAGTACGCTTCAGACTAGGGTCCTCCAGCTGCTTATCCTTTATCATTCCAAGGAAGTCATTAGTTATAGCCAGCTTACTACAACTAATGTGATTTACGTGGAATTCTACCCCAAGGTTTAAGTCTCTGAACTGCTCGATCAGTTTCTGCTCTTCCATCATCATGGTGGCTACTTGTACTGATTTTCTACTCAAGGCATCTGCCACTACATTGGCCTTCCCTGGATGATACATGAGTTGAAAATCGTAGTCCTTTAGAAACTCCATCCACCTTCTTTGTCTCATGTTTAATTCCTTCTGATCGAACAGGTATTTCAGGCTCTTATGGTCACTGAACACCTGGAACCGAGCTCCGTATAGATAGTGCCTCCAAATCTTCAAGGCAAACACCACCGCCGCCAACTCCAAATCATGCGTAGGGTAGTTCCTCTCATGAACCTTAAGTTGCCTTGAAGCATATGCAACCACTCTTTTCTCTTGCATCAAAACACATCCTAAACCCTGATGTGAAGCATCACAGTAGACATCAAAAGGTCTTCCTACCTCTGGGATCACCAGCACTGGAGCACTAGTCAACCTTTCCTTTAGTTCCTTGAAGCTCTGCTCACATCGGTCGGTCCAAGCAAAAGGTTGATCCTTGCGGGTCAGCTGTGTTAAAGGAGCCACTACCTTGGAAAAGTCTTCAATAAACCGCCGATAATAGCCAGCTAGGCCCACAAAACTCCTTATCTCAGTCACTGTCTTAGGACGTTCCCACTGAAGCACTGCCTCCACTTTGGCTGGATCCACCGAGATCCCCTGGGCAAATATCACGTGTCCTAAGAAGTTGACTTCCCTCAGCCAGAACTCACACTTAGAGAACTTGGCATAGAGTTGCTTCTCCCTCAGAATGTCCAATACTGTCCTCAGATGTTCTTCATGTTCTTCCTCGGTCCTTGAGTAAATGAGTATGTCGTCTATGAAGACTACCACAAACTTATCCAAGAAAGGGCGAAAAATCCTATTCATGTAGTCCATGAACAGAGCTGGAGCATTTGTGACTCCAAACGGAATCACCACATACTTATAGTGCCCATACCGAGACCTAAAAGCTGTCTTTTGAACATCTTCAGCTTTAACCAAAATTTGGTGGTACCCCGATCTCAGATCAATCTTTGAGAACACCGAGGCCCCATGTATTTGATCCATCAAATCATCAATCCTAGGTAGGGGGTACTTGTTCTTGATGGTCAACTTGTTCAACTGCCTGTAATCTATACACAGCCGAGACCCTCCATCCTTCTTCTTAACTAGGAGCACTGGAGCCTCCCATGGAGATACACTGGGTCTGATGAATTGTTTCTCCAATAATTCTTCCACTTGCTTCTTTAATTCCACCAACTCGGCTGGTGCCATCCTGTAAGGTGCCATTGACACTGGTCCAGCTCCAGGTACCAAATCAATGGAGAATTCCACTTCTCTCTTAGGAGGTAATCCAGGTACTTCTTCTGGAAATACATCCATGAATTCTTTCACCACATGTATTCTGCTTACGTCCCCTTCATTCTTCACTTCCAACCGAGCTAGTATCACGAAGCACCTCGCCCCTTTTTCCAACTCCGACCACCCGTGCTGAGCTGATATCACCTCTGGCTCTTGGAGATCTGGAAATGCTATCTTCTGATTACCGCAGTCTATGAGAACGTGATTGGCAGCTAGCCAATCCATTCCCAGGATAACATCCAGGTCCTGAAGAGGTAGGCAGATCAAGTTCACTTTGAATCTGCGTCCCTCTACTATCACTAGACATTCAGGGCAAACTGTAGAGGTCAACACCTATCCTGACGCAGGTGTAGAGACCAACAGTTCGAAAGGTAACTCCTTCACTAGAAGGCCCAACTCGGCTACACACAGGCTTGACACAAAGGAGTGTGTCGCTCCAGAATCAAACAAGGCTTTTACACCTCTACCAGCTATAAAACAAACACCTTGCACGAGGTTACCTGACTGAGACGCTTCTGCTCCTGACATGGCAAACACTCTCCCTGTTGCCTGAGGTCTGCCGCCTTCATTCCTCAACTGCTGAGAACCACTGGGTTGAGTCGCACCATTCCTGCTTGGGCAATCTCTAGCAACGTGTCCCGTCCTTTGGCAGGCAAAACACCTTTTCTCCGAAGCCTTCTTGGGGCACGTATTGGGCGTGTGTGGTCCACCACAATGGAAACACTTGGGTTTCCAAGGCTGTTGCTGCTGAAACTGGGATGGCGTTGTTCCCGCCCGATGTGGTGGAGGTCTCGCATAAGGCTTGCTTTGTGGGTGCTGCACCTTAGCCTTCCCACTGGAAGAACTCCCTAGGTGTGACCTGATCACCCGAGAATCACCCTTTTCCAGGGTCTCCACCATCTTCGCCTTCTCTACCAAGGCGTGAAATTCCCTGATGCACATCGGGGCTATGGTCCTCTTTAGCCCATGCTTCAGTCCCTCTTCAAACTTCCTACACCTCCAAGCCTCAAAGGTCGCCTGGGTGTAGAATCGGGCGAGATACTCAAACCGAGCAGCATAACCATTTACTGACATCTCCCCCTGCTCCAATCTGAGGAATTCTGCCTCCTTCGCAAACTTTGCACTATCTGGGAAATATTTTTCCAAAAACCTCACCCTGAAGCTCTCCCAGTCTAACACTTCAGCCCTGGCCTCCATCATCTGCTGAGCTCCCATCCACCAGAACTCAGCTTCCCCAGACAGCAGATAGGTGGCGAACACCAACTTCTTCTCTTCAGGGCAGGAGGTCACCCTAAAGATTTTCTCCAACTCCCTGACCCACTGGTCTGCCTGATCAGGGGTAGCATTCCCACTAAACTTGGGTGGGTTGTGCCTCATGAACTCAGTCAGTCCCATCTGTTCTTGAGGCTGACCGACGTGGGAATTTGTCTCAGCCGACCGAGCATTTTCCCAGTGGTGCATTGTAGCTTGATGGTTCTGAGCCATCGCTGCATTCTGTTGTTGGATGGCAGTTGCCATCATCTCGATAGCCTTGGCAATCTGGCTCATCTCCGAAGAAGATTGGGGAGGGGTAGAAGGTTTACGTGCCATCTCTCTTCGTTTTCAGATTCGAAACTACAGGTTTCTATATTCCCTACAACTACAAGAATGAGATCGATAAGAAATCAATTCATTCAGGAGGTAACATCTTGACCTTACAAAGGTCAGCATCTCAAAGTCATCAAGAATTTGAGCTCATCAACAGAATCATAGTGATTATAAACTTAAGCAAAACACCAGAACAGCTACTGGTATACAACCATCAATCCAAACAACCACTTTCAATCAATACGAAAACACTCAATAAAATGAAATAATCACACCAGAATTCAATGTATGCTAAACATCAAACCTTTGGAATTAAGCTTGAGAATCATCTCGATCCAGTTATGAGTGTGCACCCTCACTACTTTATCAAGATCCTCTCATTCTTAATACCAAGATTTTCAGTTAGAGCATATATTCACTAAAGCACACACCAAATTTCAATACAAAAGCGTTTGAAAACTCTTCACTATAGTTGTTATTTTAAACTCAAATAAATTTCATGAGCAGAAGAAACACAATGGATCCACAGCCCTCAGGTCATCCTAAGGACAAACTGCTCTGATACCATTAATGTAACATCCCACCAAAATACTATTTGTAAGGACCTGTAAAATTGAATTGGAATAAAAAGAGATATATTTTAAAAGAATTCTATGTATGTTTTATTTAGAATAGAAAGGGAGGAAAAAGTTAAGTTTAGAAGGCTATGAGATCGCCGGTCGCCTGCTACACATGAGCGCCAGGTGGACGTCGCGCGGGCGCGAGAGGCATGCAGGCATCGCGCGGGCGCGAGAGGCATGCAGGCATCGCGCGGGCGCGAGAGGCATGCAGGCATCGCGCGGGCGCGAGAGGCATGCAGGCATCGCGCGGGCGCGAGAGGCATGCAGGCATCGCGCGGGCGCGAGAGGCATGCAGGCATCGCGCGGGCGCGAGAGGTATGCAGGCATCGCGCGGGCGCGAGAGGCATGCAGGCAACGCGCGGGCCCGAGAGGCATGCAGGCATCGCGCGGGCGCGAGGCATGCGGGCATTGCCAGGGCGCGAGGCATGTGGACGTGGCCAAGGCGCGAGAGTTATGAGGGCGTCGCCAGGGAAGACATCGGTCGTCTCCCAGAGGAAGACATCGATCGTCTCCCAGAGGAAGACATCGATCGTCTTCTAGGGCGAAGGAGACATCGGTCGTTCGCCAGGATGAGTCAGCATTGGAAAGTTGTCGCGATGGCGAGCCTCACACAGATAAAGTGGGACCCAGTGTAAGGACCTGAAAAATTTATTGGAATAAAAGAGTTATATTTTAAATAAATTCTAAGTATGTTTTTATTTAGAATAGAAAGGGAGGAAAAAGTTAAGTTTAGAAGGCTACGAGGTCGCCGGTCGCCTGCTACACATGAGCGCCAGGTGGACATCGCGCGGGCGCGAGAGGCATGCAGGCATCGCGCGGACGCGAGAGGCATGCAGGCATCGCGCGGGCGCGAGAGGCATGCAGGCATCGCGCGGGCGCGAGAGGCATGCAGGCATCGCGCGGGCGTGAGAGGCATGCAGGCATCTCGCGGGCGTGAGAGGCATGCAGGCATCGCGCGGGCGCGAGGGGCATGCGGGCATCGCGCGGACGCGAGGCACGCGGGCATTGCCAGGGCGCGATGCATGTGGACGTGGCCAAGGCGCGAGAGTTATGAGGGCGTCGCCAGGGAAGACATCGGTTGTCTCCCAGAGGAAGACATCGGTCGTTCGCCAGGAAGAGGTCATCGGTGGTAGCCTTCGCGCGAGGTCATCGGTGGTAGTCTTCGCGCGAGGTCATCGGTGGTAGTCTTCGCGCGAGGTCATCGGTGGATCGTCTTCGCGCGAGAGGTCATCAGTGGTTTCTCTTCGAGCTGGTAGTCATCGGCGAAAGGTCATGGCGCGACGTTGAGTTACACCCAGAGAACGTGGGCCCCAGACTCCCAGCAAGAGACGTTCTGCACGCGCGCCACGTAGACGAAAAAGTGGTTCAGAATAGTGACATCAGAATGTTGGCATGCGCGGGAGACACTCACGGTCGTACTGTTCAGAGCAGTGGCTGGCATGCACAAGCGACAAACAGTGGCAGTACTGTTCAGAGCAGTGGTTGGCATGCACCAGAGACAACAGTGGTAGTACTGTTCAGGGCAGTGGTTCTCAGACTTCTCTGCAGAGTGGGTGGTGGCAGCTGCTTTTGGAGGGATAAGTTGGTTTAAGTTACAGAAATCCACTGCTGAGAGAAAAGGAAGACATTGTTGTAGTCGAAGAGAGAAAGAGTGAGTTCCCTCCTCTCCATTTCTCTCCTTCACACTGCGATTCTAGTACACCTTCACGCGGGAATACGACGAGCGACAGCCACCATTGGAGCACTTGGGTGGTTCTCTGCAAGCTCTTCAAAACCAGACACAAGAACAGAGTCAAGGCGTTCTTCAAGCTTCGTTGGATTTCGGAACTCCTGGTGTTTGCGCAAGTCCAGGTAAGGGAAGCTAGACCTCTTTTCCATACGAGCCATAGTTTAGCTATCTTCTGAAGTGAGGGCGACGTGGTCGCCATTTTCGTTTTCATCTGCGTAAAATGCTCCGTATGTGTGCTTGGGCGACGAGGTCGCCGGTTTTATATACAATCTTCGACACACTCTGTTTTTGAACTAGATCGCCGGTTTTGGCGCTGTTTTACGAACTCCTCTGTTTTTGATACTGTTTTGAAACTACTTGAGATTTACATGAGGTATTCGAAGATCTGAAGCTTTGAAATGGTTGTTGATGTGATTTGAATGATTTATTTGAATGGTATGATGTGTTGGATGTGGTGAGTGTGAGGTCGAGGCATAGTATTTTCAGGAAAGAAAATACCGTGTAAGATCTTGTAGTAGGTGCATTGATCGGTGATTAAGAACGAGATATCCTGACTCTGCTGAGGTAATGGACTCACGTAGAGGAAGTTACTCAGTTGTTGAGAGTCGAAGGAGGTTCACCTGTATGGGTGGGTTGTTTGAAAGAGAACAAACCGACCTGTTTTGCGTGGATTAACCCTGTCATGCTGTATGGTGATGTGTGAGATTCATTATACGCTGATGAATGTGAGAGATTTCACGGCGACCCTGTGGATGTGTGAGATTCCACAGTGGGCAATATGACAGGTGCAGATCTCTGAGTCTAATCAATGCACGAGTATTCCGGAATTAGTGTCTTGTGTCTATGTATTGTGAGTCAGTGGAAAACCTGACGTGAGAAATGAGGAACACTGTATGTGGATAGACACTTGCTGCACTGTGTGATATGAACTACTCTTGAGGAATTGTGAAATGTGGGTTTTTACTTGATGGTATGTGGGAAGAATGAGAAAGCTGATGTTTTTACGTGGGTGCCTTAAATTAATTTATCTTGATTTTAAAGTTCATATCTAAATTCTCTTTTAAAACTGCCTAGCTTACCCTGCGTTTTCGTTTGTGGATGTTCTTCTTAAAACTTGTGATGATCGTGTATGATTTACACGGGAGCAGATGACGTTGCAGGAAGGTGAGATCGCCGGTCTGATAGGAGATCGCCTGGCTGATAGGAGATCGCCTGGCTGATAGGAGATCACCTGATTGACTAGGAGATCGCCCTTTTTTTTTTAGCATATCGCCCGATTTGTCTTTTGTTGTATTTTTGGTTAAGTTTATTTTGGAAAGATTCACAGTTTATGTATTAAACTCCCGATGAGGAGAAACTCCATTATATATATATATGATTATGTTTATTTCAAAATACTTGTTTATCTTCATTTATATTATATAAATATGAAATGTATTTGGTGGGATGTTACACCCAGACTCTCAGCATGAAACGTCCTGCACGCGCGCCACGTAGACAAAAAGGATGATTCAAAGTGGTGACATCAGAATGTTGGCATGCGCAAGAGACACTCGCGGTTGTACTGTTCAGAGCAGTGGTTGGCATGCACAAACGACAACAGTGGTCGTACTGTTCAGGGCAGTGGTTCTCAGACTTTCCTGCAGAAGGGGTGGCAGCAGCAGCAAACGTGGACAGGTAAGCTGGGATTCAAAAGCCACTGCGGGAAGGCAAAGAGTGTTACAGACTCAAGAGTGTTAGAGTGAGTGCAAACTTCCTCCCTCCCTTCTTCCCTTCCTTGCGTTGAGACTCAGGCAACCTCCAGCATCAGTGCGACACGCGACGTTGCCCTTAGAGCACCTAAGAGGTTCTCTGCAAGTTCTACAGACCAGGCGCTGAAAACAGAGACAAGGCGGGGTTCAAGCCTCGGTGGGTTTTGAGCTCGCGGTATTTTACGCAAGTCCAGGTAAGGGAAGCTAGACCTCTTTTTCCATACAAGCCATAGTGTAGCTATCTCTGAAGTGAGGGCGACGTGGTCGCCATTTTTGTTTTCATCTGCGTAAAATGCTCTGTTTGTGTGCTTGGGCGACGTGGTCGCCGGTTTTATATACAGTCTTCGAAACACCCTGTTTTTGAACTAGATCGCCGGTCTTGGCGTTGTTTGTGAACTCTCTGTTTTTGGGTGTTGTTTTGAAACTACTTGAGATTTAAATGAAATATTCGAAGATCTGAACCTTGAAATGATTCGTTGCTGTGACTTAAATCAATTACTCGAGTGGTATGATGTTTTTGAATGCTGTGAATGTGGGATCGAGGCATAGTATTTTCAGGAAAGAAAATACCGTGTAAGATCTTGTAGTAGGTGCATTGATCGGTGATTCCTAAGGGGATATCCTAACTCTGCTGAGGTAATGGAATCACGTAGAGGAAGTTACTCAGTTGTTGAGAGTCGAAGGAGGTCTATATGATGGGCGTCTCGTGTGAAAAAGAACGAGCTCCGCCTGTCCTATGGATTAACCCTGTCATACCAGGAGAACTATTGACATTGAGATGATATATGCGCATGCTGTGTGGATTCACAGCGACCCTGTGTGGATTTCACAGTGGTGTGGTATGACAGGTGCAGATCTCTGAGTCTAATCAACGCACGAGTCAATCCGGAAGTAGTGTCAAGTGTCTTGTGTGGTGAGTCAGTGGAAAGTCTGACGTGAGAAATGAGAAACATTGATAGTTTATAGACACTTGATGCAGTATTGTGAAATGGAATGACTATGGGTGAATGTTGTGAAATGTGTGATTTTGGGCGATCAGGTGAATGATATGAGCAACTCTACGTTTTACATGGATATTTTGAAACTTGTTTTACTTTGATTTTCATGTTCATGATTTAAACTTCCTTTAAATTATATAGCTTACCCTGCGTGTTATGGTTCTGTGGCTGTTCTCTTAAAACTGTGATGATCGTGTATAACTTACACGGGAGCAGATGATCTTCCAGGAAGTAGAGCTCCTTAGTGAAGTGGTCGCCGGAAGGAGATCGGCTGTTTTTGGGTCCCCCGATGGGCGATCGGCCTCGTCCGATAGGAGATCGGTCTCTTCCGATAGGAGATCGCCTGCTTCGTTTTTTTTACTGTATTTTGTTTATGTTTCTGGAAAAATTTGACCGAATTTGTATTAAACTCCCTGTGAGGAGAAACTACATTTCATATATATATAATATTTTGTTCATAGAATCTATTTGTTACCTTTATTTTCATTATATACATTTGTATAGTATTTTGGCGGGATGTTACATTAATGGTATCAGAGCAGTTCGTCCTTAGGATGACCTGAGGGCTGTGGATCCATTGTGTTTCTTCTGCTCATGAAATTTATTTGAGTTTAAAATAACAACTATAGTGAAAAGTTTTCAAACGTTTTTGTATTGAGATTTTGTGTGTGCTTTGGTGAATATATGTTATAACTGAAAATCTTAGTATTAAGAATGAGAAGGTCCTGATAAAGTAGTGAGGGTGCACACTCATAACTGGATCGGGATGAGTCTCAACCTTAATTCCAAAGGTTTGATGTTTAGCATATATTGAATTCTGGTGTGAGCTATTTCATTTTCTTGAGTGTCCTTGTAATGGATTGAAAATGGTTGATTGGATTGATGACTGCATACCAGTAGTTGTTCTGGTGTTATGCTTGATGTTATAAGCATTATGATTCTGTTGTTGAACTCAAATTCTTAATGACTTTGAGATGCTGACCTTTGTAAGGTCTAGATGGTACCTCCTGAATGAATTGATTTCTGATCGATCTCATTCTTGTAGTTGTAGGGAATATAGAAACCAATAGATTCAGAATCCAGAACGAAGAAGATGGCACGTAGACCTTCTACCCCACCCCAACCTTCCTCAGAGATGAGCCAGATCGCCAAGGCCATCGAGATGATGGCGACTGCCATTCAGCAGCAGAATGCGGCGATGGCTCAGAACCATCAAGCCACAATGCAACACTGGGAAACTGCTCGGTCGGCTGAGACAAACTCCCACGGCGGTCAGCCTCAAGAACAGATGGGACTGACCGAGTTCATGAGACACAACCCACCCAAGTTTAGTGGGAATGCTACCCCTGATCAGGCAGATCAGTGGGTCAGAGAGCTGGAGAAAATCTTTAGGGCGACCTCCTGCCCTGAAGAGAAGAAATTGCTGTTCGCCACTTATCTGCTATCAGGAGAAGCTGAGTTCTGGTGGATGGGAGCTCAGCAGATGATGGATGCCCGAGGGGATGTTTTGGATTGGGAGAGCTTCAGGGTGAAGTTCTTGGAGAAATACTTCCCTGACAGCGCCAAGTTTGCGAGGGAAGCTGAGTTCCTGAAGCTGGAGCAGGGGGATATGTCAGTGAACGCCTATGCTGCTCGTTTTGAGTACCTCGCCCGGTTCTATACCCAGGCGACCTCCGAGGCCTGGAGATGTAGAAAATTCGAAGAAGGACTGAAGCATGGGCTGAAGAGGACCCTAGCCCCGATGTGCATCAGGGAATTCCACGCCTTAGTGGAGAAGGCGAAGATGGTGGAGACCCTGGAAAAGGGTGATTCTCGGGTGATGAGGTCACACCAGGGAGGTTCCTCCAGTGGGAGGGCTAAGGCACAGCACCCACAAAGCAAACCCTATACGAGACCTCCACCACATCGGGCAGGAGCAGCACCTCCCCAGTTTCAACAGCAGCAACCTTGGAAACCCAAGTGTCTTCACTGTGGTGGACCACACGCCTCCAATGCTTGTTTCAAGAAGATTTCAGAGAGGAGATGTTTTGTCTGCCAAAAGATAGGGCACGTTGCTAGAGAGTGCCCTAGCAGGAATGGGGCGACCCAACCCAGTGGCTCCCAACAGTTGAGGAACGAGGGCAACAGACCTCAGGCAACAGGGAGGGTGTTCGCCATGTCTGGAACAGAGGCAGCTCAGTCAGGTAACCTCATACAAGGTGTTTGTTTTATTGCTGGTAGAGGTGTAAAAGCTTTGTTTGATTCTGGAGCGACACACTCCTTTGTGTCAAGCCTGTGTGTAGCCGAGTTGGGTCTTCTAATGAAGGAGTTACCCTTCGAACTGTTGGTCTCTACACCTGCGTCAGGACAGGTGTCGACCTCTACAGTTTGCCCCGAATGTCCAGTGATTGTAGAGGGACGCAGATTCAAGGTGAACTTGATCTGCCTACCTCTTCAGGACCTAGATGTTATCCTGGGAATGGATTGGTTAGCTGCCAATCACGTTCTCATTGACTGCGGTAGTCAGAGGATTGCGTTTCCAGACCTCCAAGGATCAGATGTAATTTCTGCTCAGCAAGGGCAGTCAGAGTTGGAAGAAGGGGCGAGGTGCTTTGTGATACTCGCTCGGTTGGAGGTGGAGAATAAAGGGGACGTAAGCAGAATACCCGTGGTGAAAGATTTCACGGATGTATTCCCAGAAGAAGTACCTGGGTTACCACCTAAGAGAGAAGTGGAATTCTCTATTGACTTGGTACCTGGAGCTGGACCAGTGTCAATGGCACCTTACAGGATGGCACCAGCCGAGTTAGTAGAGTTGAAGAAGCAAGTGGAAGAGTTGCTGGAGAAGCAATTCATCAGACCCAGTGTATCTCCATGGGGAGCTCCAGTGCTCCTAGTCAAGAAGAAGGATGGAGGGTCTCGGCTGTGTATAGATTACAGGCAGTTGAACAAGTTGACCATCAAGAACAAGTACCCCCTGCCTAGGATTGATGATTTGATGGATTAAATACATGGAGCCTCGGTGTTCTCCAAGATTGACCTGAGATCGGGGTACCACCAAATTTTGGTTAAAGCTGATGATGTGCAAAAGACAGCTTTTAGGTCTCGGTATGGGCATTATGAGTATGTGGTGATGCCGTTTGGGGTCACAAATGCTCCAGCCCTGTTCATGGACTACATGAATAGGATTTTTCGCCCTTTCTTGGATAAGTTTGTGGTGGTCTTCATAGACGACATACTCATTTACTCAAGGACCGAGGAAGAGCATGAAGAACACCTGAGGACAGTATTGGAGATACTGAGGGAGAAGCAGCTCTATGCCAAGTTCTCAAAGTGTGAGTTCTGGCTGAGGGAAGTCAACTTCTTAGGACATGTGATATCTGCCCAGGGGATCTCGGTGGATCCAGCCAAAGTAGAGGCAGTGCTGCAGTGGGAACGTCCAAGAACAGTCACCGAGATAAGGAGCTTTGTGGGGTTGGCGGGCTACTATCGGAGGTTTATTGAGGACTTTTCCAAGGTAGTGGCTCCCTTAACACAGCTGACCCGCAAGGATCAACCTTTTGCTTGGACCGACCGATGTGAGCAGAGCTTCATGGAATTAAAGGAGAGGTTGACTAGTGCTCCAGTGCTGGTGATCCCCGAAGTAGGAAGACCTTTTGATGTCTTCTGTGACGCTTCACATCAGGGCTTGGGATGTGTTTTGATGCAAGAGAAAAGAGTGGTTGCATATGCTTCAAGGCAACTCAAGGTTCATGAGAGGAACTACCCCACGCATGATTTGGAGTTGGCGGCTGTGGTATTTGCCTTGAAGATCTGGAGGCACTATTTATATGGAGCTCGGTTCCAGGTGTTCAGTGACCATAAGAGCCTGAAATATCTGTTCGATCAGAAGGAACTAAACATGAGACAAAGAAGGTGGATGGAGTTTCTTAAGGACTACGATTTTCAACTCATGTATCATCCAGGGAAGGCCAATGTAGTGGCAGATGCCTTGAGTAGAAAATCAGTACAAGTAGCCACCATGATGATGGAAGAGCAGAAACTGATCGAGCAATTCAGAGATTTAAACCTTGGGGTAGAGTTCCACGTGAATCACATTAGTTGTAGTAAGCTGGCTATAACTAATGACTTCCTTGGGATGTTAAGGGATAAGCAGTTGGAGGACCCTAGTCTAAAGCGTACTGTGGAGTCACTAGGGACCGACCAGGCTAGAGACTTTGTGATGGGCGATGATGGGATCTTGAGATTTAATGGTAGGATTTGCATCCCTGCAGATGGAGAATTGAAGAAGATGATCCTAGATGAAGGTCATAAGAGTCGCCTTAACCTCCATCCAGGCATGACCAAGATGTACCATGACTTGAAGGAGTCATTTTGGTGGTCAGGCATGAAGAGAGACATCGCCCAGTATGTCGCTACCTGTTTGACGTGTCAGAAGGCAAAGGTAGAACATCAAAGGCCTGGCGGGTTGTTACAACCATTGGATATCCCTGAGTGGAAATGGGACAGCATTGCCATGGATTTCGTCACCCATTTACCCAGATCGGTAAAGGGCCATGATGCAGTATGGGTCATCACTGATCGGCTGACGAAGAGTGCTCATTTTCTCCCAGTGAATATGAGGATGCCCATGGCCAAGTTGGCACAGTTGTACATCCAGGAAATAGTGAGGTTGCATGGAGTGCCTTCCAGCATCGTTTCAGATAGAGATCCCAGGTTCACTTCACGGTTTTGGCAGACCTTGCAAGAATGCTTGGGAACTAAGTTGAGGATGAGCTCTGCATATCATCCCCAAACAGATGGTCAGTCAGAGAGAACGATCCAGTCCTTGGAAGACCTGCTGAGGACGTGTGTCTTGGATCAATTGGGGAATTGGGACGAGGTGTTGCCACTGGTGGAGTTTACATATAATAACAGTTATCACGCCAGCATAGGGATAGCACCATATGAAGCCCTGTATGGGAGGAAATGTAGGACTCCCTTATGTTGGTACCAGGAGGGCGAAGCAGTCTTGGTTGGGCCAGAGTTGATTCAGCAGACGACCGAGAAGGTGCAGCAAATACAAAGCAGAATGAAGGCTTCTCAAAGTAGGCAGAAGTCATATGCAGACCAGAGGAGGAAGCCTTTGGAGTTTGCTGCTGGAGACCACGTGTTCATGAAAGTGACACCAACCAAGGGTGTAGGAAGAGCGATCAGGTCAAAGAAGTTGTCCCCTAAGTTCGTGGGACCATATCAGATCTTAAGGAGGATTGGCCCAGTAGCTTATGAGATCGCCCTGCCTCCCCATTTAGCGAATCTGCACAATGTCTTTCACGTTTCACAGCTGAGGAAGTACATGGCAGACCCTAGTCATGTGCTGGAAGTGGACAACGTGCAGATCAGGGATGACTTGTCCTTTGAAGCGAAACCAGTCAGGATTGAAGATCGTCAAAGTAAACAGCTCAGAGGCAAGACCATTAACATGGTGAAAGTGGTGTGGGATGAACGATCGGGTGACTCAACTTGGGAGTTAGAAGCAACCATGAGAGAGGCCTATCCATACCTCTTTTCCTTGTAATTCAATTTTCGAGGACGAAAATTTTTCTTGTTGGGGAGAATGTAAGGACCTGTAAAATTGAATTGGAATAAAAAGAGATATATTTTAAAAGAATTCTATGTATGTTTTATTTAGAATAGAAAGGGAGGAAAAAGTTAAGTTTAGAAGGCTATGAGATCGCCGGTCGCCTGCTACATATGAGCGCCAGGTGGACGTCGCGCGGGCGCGAGAGGCATGCAGGCATCGCGCGGGCGCGAGAGGCATGCAGGCATCGTGTGGGCGCGAGAGGCATGCAGGCATCGCGCGGGCGCGAGAAGCATGCAGGCATCGCGCGGGCGCGAGAAGCATGCAGGCATCGCGCGGGCGCGAGAGGTATGCAGGCATCGCGCGGGCGCGAGAGGCATGCAGGCAACGCGCGGGCCCGAGAGGCATGCAGGCATCGCGCGGGCGCGAGGCATGCGGGCATTGCCAGGGCGCGAGGCATGTGGACGTGGCCAAGGCGCGAGAGTTATGAGGGCGTCGCCAGGGAAGACATCGGTCGTCTCCCAGAGGAAGACATCGGTCGTCTCCCAGAGGAAGACATCGGTCGTCTTCTAGGGCGAAGGAGACATCGGTCGTTCGCCAGGATGAGTCAGCATTGGAAAGTTGTCGCGATGGCGAGCCTCACACAGATAAAGTGGGACCCAGACTCTCAGCATGAAACGTCCTGCACGCGCGCCACGTAGACAAAAAGGATGATTCAGAGTGGTGACATCAGAATGTTGGCATGCGCAAGAGACACTCGCGGTCGTACTGTTCAGAGCAGTGGTTGGCATGCACAAACGACAACAGTGGTCGTACTGTTCAGGGCAGTGGTTCTCAGACTTTCCTGCAGAAGGGGTGGCAGCAGCAGCAAACGTGGACAGGTAAGCTGGGATTCAAAAGCCACTGCGGGAAGGCAAAGAGTGTTACAGACTCAAGAGTGTTAGAGTGAGTGCAAACTTCCTCCCTCCCTTCTTCCCTTCCTTGCGTTGAGACTCAGGCAACCTCCAGCATCAGTGCGACACGCGACGTTGCCCTTAGAGCACCTAAGAGGTTCTCTGCAAGTTCTACAGACCAGGCGCTGAAAACAGAGACAAGGCGGGGTTCAAGCCTCGGTGGGTTTTGAGCTCGCGGTATTTTACGCAAGTCCAGGTAAGGGAAGCTAGACCTCTTTTTCCATACAAGCCATAGTGTAGCTATCTCTGAAGTGAGGGCGACGTGGTCGCCATTTTTGTTTTCATCTGCGTAAAATGCTCTGTTTGTGTGCTTGGGCGACGTGGTCGCCGGTTTTATATACAGTCTTCGAAACACCCTGTTTTTGAACTAGATCGCCGGTCTTGGCGTTGTTTGTGAACTCTCTGTTTTTGGGTGTTGTTTTGAAACTACTTGAGATTTAAATGAAATATTCGAAGATCTGAACCTTGAAATGATTCGTTGCTGTGACTTAAATCAATTACTCGAGTGGTATGATGTTTTTGAATGCTGTGAATGTGGGATCGAGGCATAGTATTTTCAGGAAAGAAAATACCGTGTAAGATCTTGTAGTAGGTGCATTGATCGGTGATTCCTAAGGGGATATCCTAACTCTGCTGAGGTAATGGAATCACGTAGAGGAAGTTACTCAGTTGTTGAGAGTCGAAGGAGGTCTATATGATGGGCGTCTCGTGTGAAAAAGAACGAGCTCCGCCTGTCCTATGGATTAACCCTGTCATACCAGGAGAACTATTGACATTGAGATGATATATGCGCATGCTGTGTGGATTCACAGCGACCCTGTGTGGATTTCACAGTGGTGTGGTATGACAGGTGCAGATCTCTGAGTCTAATCAACGCACGAGTCAATCCGGAAGTAGTGTCAAGTGTCTTGTGTGGTGAGTCAGTGGAAAGTCTGACGTGAGAAATGAGAAACATTGATAGTTTATAGACACTTGATGCAGTATTGTGAAATGGAATGACTATGGGTGAATGTTGTGAAATGTGTGATTTTGGGCGATCAGGTGAATGATATGAGCAACTCTACGTTTTACATGGATATTTTGAAACTTGTTTTACTTTGATTTTCATGTTCATGATTTAAACTTCCTTTAAATTATATAGCTTACCCTGCGTGTTATGGTTCTGTGGCTGTTCTCTTAAAACTGTGATGATCGTGTATAACTTACACGGGAGCAGATGATCTTCCAGGAAGTAGAGCTCCTTAGTGAAGTGGTCGCCGGAAGGAGATCGGCTGTTTTTGGGTCCCCCGATGGGCGATCGGCCTCGTCCGATAGGAGATCGGTCTCTTCCGATAGGAGATCGCCTGCTTCGTTTTTTTTACTGTATTTTGTTTATGTTTCTGGAAAAATTTGACCGAATTTGTATTAAACTCCCTGTGAGGAGAAACTACATTTCATATATATAATATTTTGTTCATAGAATCTATTTGTTACCTTTATTTTCATTATATACATTTGTATAGTATTTTGGCGGGATGTTACACTATTCATGTTTATATAATGAAAATAAAGGTAACAAATAGATTGAGGTGAACAAAATTATATATATGAAATGTAGTTTCTCCTCACAGGGAGTTTAATACAAATTCAGTCACTTTTCCAGAAAACGTAAACAAAATACAGTAAAAAAACAAGGCAGGCGATCTCCTATCAGAAGAGGGCGATCTCCTATCAGAAGACAGCAAAAGGGTGATCGCCTAACAGAAGTAGAAACAGGCGATCTCCTCCCGGCGACCACTCACTGAGGAGCTCTGCTTCCTGCAACATCATTTGCTCCCGTGTAAATTATTCACGATCATCACAGGTTTAAGAAAGAGCCAAACACAACACCAAAGAAACACCACAGGGTAAGCTAGACATTTGAAAAAGAGTTTAGATATTATACTTTGAAATCAAGATGAAACAAATTAAAGACACCCACGTAAACCATCAACTAAAACACATATTACACAATATCCTCAAGAGTCATTCTATTTCACATAATGCATCAAGTGTCTAACAATTTCAATGTTCTTCATTCCTCACGTCGGGCTTCCACTGACTCATCACACAAGACACTTGACACTACTTTCGGAAGACTCGTGCATTGACTAGACTCAGAGATCTGCACCTGTCATACTAAACTGCTGTAATGTTTCCACAGCTATGCGCATCAACACAATCTCGATCTCAATTTCATCACTCTCACAGTATGACAGGGTTAACCCATATAACAGGCCGAGCTCGTTCTTTTTCACACGACTCACCCATTCATATGAACCTCCTTCGACTCTCACCAACTGAATAACTTCCTCTATGTGATTCCATTATCTCAGCAGAGTCAGGATATCTCATTATAGAAATCACCGATCAATGCACATCCTATACGATCTTACACGGTATTTTCTTTCCTGAAAATACTATGCCTTGATCCCACATCCACAACATTCAAAACATCATACCCCTCAAAAGAATGATTCAAATCACAGCAACAGTCATTTCAAAGGTTCAAACTTTCGAATATCACATACGTTTCACATTTTAATCTCTAACAGTTTCAAACAACACCAAAAACAGTAGAGTTCGAAAAACAACGCCAAAACCGGTGATCTCGTTCAAAAACAGAGGATTATACAATAACAGTTGAAAAACCGGCGGCCACGTCGCCCCCATCATCTCAATCATCGAATATAAGGATTTTCGTTGGAAATAAGGCTAGCTTCCCTTACCTGGACTTGCGCAAAACACCAAGAGCTCCAAAATCCACCGAGCTTAAAGGATGCCTTAGCTCTGTTTTCAGCGTCTGGTTTGTAGAACTTGCAGAGAACCTCCCAGGTGATCTAAGGGCAGTCGTCGCACGTCGCACTGGTGCTGGAGGTTGCCTGAGTTGCAGTGCGAAGGAGAGAAAAGAGAGGGATGAAGGTGCAGACACTTTTTCACTCTTGAGCCACTGTAACCTTCTTTGCCTTCCCGCAGTGGGCTTTTGAATCCAAGCCTACCTGTCCACGTATGCTGCTGCTGCCACCCCTTCTGCAGGAAAGCCTGAGTGTACTATTTCACTGAACAGTACGGCCACGGTTGTCTCTTGCGCCTGCCAACCACTGCCCTGAACAATACGACCACTGTTGTCTCTTGTGCATGCCAACCACTGCCCTGAACAGTACGACCACTGTTGTCTCTTGTGCATGCCAACCACTGCCCTGAACAGTACGACCGCGAGTGTCTCTTGCGCATGCCAACATTCTGATGTCACTATTATGAACCACCCTTTTTGTCTACGTGGCGCGCGTGCAGGACGTTTCATGCTGGGAGTCTGGGTCCCACTTTCTCTGTGTGAAGCTCGACATCGCGCGATAACCTTCCACCGATGACCGCTCGCGCGATGACCATCCACTGAGGTCTCATACTGGCAAACGACCGATGTCTCTCCCTAGAAGACGACCGATGTCTCTCCCTGGGAGACGACCGATGTCTATCCCTGGCGACGCCCGCATGCCTCTCGCGACCCGGCGATGCCTGCATGCCTCGCGCCCCGACGACGCCCGCATGCCTCTCGCGCCCCAGCGTTGCCCGCATGCCTCGCGCCCCGGCGTTGCCCGCATGCCTCGCGTGCCCTGCGTTGCCCGCATGCCTCGCGCGCCCTGGTGACGTCCACATGCCTCGCGCCCTGGCGATGCCCATATGCCTCTCGCGCCCTGGCGATCATGTGTAGTAGACGACCGGCGATTAAGTACTAACTAGGCGATCTCATAGTCTTCTAAGCTACACTTTCCTTCCTTTTTATTTTAAATAAAGACATACTTAGAATTCATTTAAAATATATCCCTTTTTATTCCAATTCAATTTTACAGGTCCTTACAATAGCTGCTGTTTTTAACTACTGCACTCTATTTTTTAACTGATGCACTCTGATTTTAATTGATGCATAAATCTGTTTTTAACTGGTTTTCACACTAATTTTGTTGATTTTCTTTATGGGAATCACTTAGTGAAAACTGGTTCTGTGGTGTTTCTAATATCTAGAAAGGATTACCTATTGTACCTGTACATGTTGTGTTCTGCAAGCAGTGCCAAATTCTAACAGGACATCCTAAGTAAACCAGGGATTTGTCTTCATCAAATAGGAGGAGATTATTGAACTTGAAGCTTTGATGTCTCCAAATCCATGAAGAATGCTTGAAGGTTGTGTTGTTGCTTGTGGGCATGGGTTCTGGGTAGATTAGAATTCGTCAATCCACTTTAGCTTAATTCAAATCTGAATCAATCCAGTTCTTTAAAAAAGAAAAGTGTTTTTCAAATTAAGTGAAAAACAACATGTTGATTTATCATTTTAATCGGTTGTTTTACACTTAGTGTGTTTGAAAGGTTTTTGAAACTGGTTTGACCTCTGTTGACTTTGCTGTCAAACCAATTGAATCGGTTGATTCGACAATTCAACCGGTGATTTTTTAAAATCCTAAACAGATTTAGTTAAGTCTGTTAAATCTGTTTTCTATGGTTTCAATTTGCTTTAGCTCATGATTAACAACCTTAAACTGGGATTACTTCCTTATTTCAAAGAAGAGAAAACAGAGATTCAAAACTACATTGAAAGATTGTGAAAGGTTTTCAAGATTTCTAAATTGCAAGATTGCTTAGGCTTTACATTGGTTAAGAGTGGAATAGGATCTGCTGTAACTCCTTGTATCAGGTTTGTAATCTTTCCTATTCTCTTTTGTAATTTTTTTAGGTTTGTAAATATTTAAATTGTTGGTACAGAAAGGTCAAAGGGTGTTCTGACTTTGGGTGTGGTGTATCAAAGAAGGTGAGTGCTCTTGAGAGGTCAAGATATCACCTCTTTATTGTTGTGTGTTGTTTGTAATCTGTTATTGATTACATAGTGGAATCTCAATGGTTTTCTGAGAACTGGATGTAGCTCTGGTAAGGAGTGAACTAGTATAATTGCTTGTGTGATTCTCTCTATCTCTCACTCCTTAATGTTAGAATTTATGGCTAAAACAAGAGGGGGTGAATTGTTTTTGAAAGCTTTTCGCAAATGTCTAGTTAAGAATGAATTCCTTTATCAATTCACAAAGACAAAGATCAAAGAAGCCAAAAGAAATCAAGCTTTCAAAACAAGCAACAGAAAATCAACCGGTTGATATTACGATATAACCGATTGATATTATTACAGAGTTAACAACAATGCTATATAACAGAATTATAACCGATTACAAGAACAATATAATCGGTTGTTTATATCAGATACAAAAACATGAACAAAACAAACCAAGACAGAGAAAGAGAGAATCACACAAAGCAATTATACTGGTTCACTCAACCCCTGAGCAACATCCAGTTCTTCAGAAAAACCTTTTGAGTTCCACTATGCAGAACACAACAGTTTACATATACACAACAACAACAAGAGAGGATCTTTTAACCTAAGATCACACACACTCTCTTCAACACACCATACACCTTTAAACTAGAACACCCTCTGAATTTAAAGGATTTCACACACTTACAAAAATTGAAATACAATCTCAAGAACAAAGAAAGGAATAGAAAACACCACGCTTAGCAGTTCCTAAATTCGTGTATTGATCAGAATATCAGCTAGTTGAGCAATCTTTAAACTCCAGCAAAAACTCTTCTAAAAATTGATTTCTCAAAACTTTTTCAAATCTTTGTAGAACTCTCTTTTGCAAACTCTTTCTGTATCTCAAAATGTATTTTGCTTTTTTTTTTTCTATTTTTTAAAAGAGAAGAGAGTCTCTATTTATAAATCTCCCAAAATTCCCATTTAAATATGTTAGAAAATCCAGCGGTTATTGGCAAAATAGATTTTCAAAATTCAACCGATTGAAGTTTCGAAATAACCGGTTGATTTGGGTAAAGCTATTATAAAACAGTTAAAAAACCCACCAAACAGGCCAGTGAGGAACAATAGGTTAAAATGAGAAAATAACCGGTTGTTTATCACTTAGCTTTTCAAAAAACATTTTCTCTTTTAAAACAAGTTGCTCAAGCTAAGATTCTGAATCAAGGACGAATAGAACAAATTCTAAAATAGAAATGATCCTGCCGCTAACTCGAACGTGGAGGATATGCCTCGTCACTCCTTCGTCTAGCCTTCTGCAACTGCACGCTCCAAGAACCTTCAGTGGAACTCCAAACGATGCCTGCAAAACACACAGACGGCGCCGCTAGCGGCCGTTGTAACTCCGACACTCAAGTCAGATAACAGGAACACCAAAAACTCTCACTGAATCTCTCTGTGAGACTCGTGTGTGCTCTGATCCACTTTCTCTCTCTGTGGCTCAATTCTGTTATCACTGTGCAACGTGTATAAACGTTCTCACAATGACTCATAAACTGTGTGTAGTAAATCTGTGTAAACTTGTAATCTGAAAAACTTGTGTGTACCTGACATATCGTGGAGTACTTTTATACTTGGGTCGCGCCTCTCTCTCAAATGGTGACACATGGAGGCATACAACTGGCATCTAACTGTACACGTGTCACACCTGGAGGGCTTCTGCGCTTTCCTCTGTGCGGCTGAGTTATCCTCTTACGGAGTAACTTAGCGCGTTTCTTCTCTCTGAGTGAGTCGCATGCTCCCAAGAGAGCACCAGGTGTGGCTGGTATAAGCACACTCACCAGGCGCATCCTGTCTGCATGGCCTCATCGCACGGTGCTATGCACGTAATGGGTTAAGAGAGTCACTGATCACTGACCATTTTGCTAGCTCCCTTATGCCATCCTCATGCACGACCCTACCGGCGCGTAGCTCTTCTTCTTCTGGTTTGACATCATGCGAGGTGCATGCGTAACGCTCTCGCTGGGAGCCTAGGTCCCAGTTTAACACGTGTAGCAAGAAACCCTAATGATCATGCCCCGATGACCGATCAGTGCTTCATTACTTTCCCCCGATGACCGTGCGGTGCCTCATTAATTTCCCCCGATGACCGTGCGGTGCCTCATTACTTCCCCCCGATGACCATGCGGTGCCTCATTACATTTCGCGCTCTGCTTCCAGGCGCTTATCTAGGCACTGATCTGGGGGTGGTGGCCACTTGGTAACTGACCACCGATCACCGTTCTAAGTGATCTCCTTCCTGATTCACCTGCTATTTCATTCCACGTGTCACCCTGTGACTGGTCCACGTGGTCACTTGCTGCTGACGTCATTGACTATCGTTGACCGACCGGATCACAAGCTCCCCAGTCTCGAGCTGTGAACTTGTTCTCAGCGAAGAGACTAAGTGGTCGCACCCTCGGTCCACGTGGCAGGTGGGGCCACGTCATGTGCTGCTCATGTGTCTGCTCTTTAACGTTATGACAAAGAGGCGCGCGCATTCGCACTGCTCCATGACCTTCTTTAGCATACTCAGTCTCTGTTTTCTTCCTCTCAACCCGTGCTAGGGTTCACTGTACTTCTTTCTCACTTTCTGCTTCTCCTTCTTCTTCCTCTTCTTCACCTGAACCTTCCTTCTGGCTTCATTCATCTGATCTTGCTCCTTCCTTTCCTCCATTGCAGCTTCTCCCTTTGCAACTTCTCTTCTTGTGTAATTTCTTTTTCTGCTACATAACTTGTGTATAAACCTTTTAGCTGTAAAGGTTCTCTGTATTGACTTCAATGTGAATGAAATCTATTTACTTCAGCTGCTTGTCTCTCTCCATCTTTAACTCTCTGCATGTGACTAAATGTTAACTAGCTTAGGCTTTAGCGCGATCTCACTGTAACCCTTCAAACTTGGTTTCTGACTTGATCGCGACTAACTGCTACCTTAGCATTGTCTTTAACAGTTTTTATGCATAACTTCATGCTGGATGACTAACTTAACGGGGCCTAAATGCTTCGGCTTATCGCTTGCTTGGGAAGGCTTTCTTACTCAAAGCTTTTACCCCCTACCACCGACTAGCATGTTAGTTCACCACTCTTCAGTCATCGCGCTTCTGACTTTGCTTCACTTCTCTGCCACTCCAGCGCTAAGTGCATAGAGGGCCTGAACGCTAAAGATGATGCCTGTGTTTTGGGGAAGAAGAGTGCTTCTCGTTGACCCCTCTTGCTTACCCCAAGGCCATCGACCTTTAGGTCTAAACACCGATCACCGACGATGACACCTTGTTCTAAGGAGGAAAAGTGTTTCGCGATGACCCCTCTTGCCTCAGCCTCGCTGTAAGAAGTCAAGGGTGAGGTCTTGCTTCTCTCGCCTCAGCCTCGCTGTAAGAAGTCGAGGGTGAGGTCTTTTTCTCTTGCCTCAGCCTCGCTATACAAAGTTGAGGTAGAGGACTTTTTTCTCTCGCCTCAGCTTCGCTGTAAGAAGCCGAGGGTGAGGTCTTTTTCTCTCGCCTCAGCCTCGCTGTAAGAAGCCGAGGGTGAGGTCTTTTTCTCTCACCTCAGCCTCGCTGTACAAAGTCGAGGGTGAGGTCTTTTTCTCTCACCTCAGCCTCGCTGTACAAAGTCGAGGTAGAGGACTTTTTCTCTGAGTGGGTGCATGCTACCAGGAGAGCACCAGGTGGGGCTGGTCTGAGCACATTCACCAGGTGCATCCTGCCTGCATGGTCTCACCGCAAATCCTCTGAGTGAGTGCATGCTCCCAGGAGAGCACCAGGTGGGGCTGGTCTAAGCACACTCACCAGGCGCATCCTGCCTGCATGGTCTTTTTCTCTCGCCTCAGCCTCGCTGTACAAAGTCGAGGGTGAGGTCTTTTTCTCTCACCTCAGCCTCGCTGTACAAAGTCGAGGTAGAGGACTTTTTCTCTGAGTGGGTGCATGCTACCAGGAGAGCACCAGGTGGGGCTGGTCTGAGCACATTCACCAGGTGCATCCTGCCTGCATGGTCTCACCGCACATCCTCTGAGTGAGTGCATGCTCCCAGGAGAGCACCAGGTGGGGCTGGTCTAAGCACACTCACTAGGCGCATCCTGCCTGCATGGTCTTTTTCTCACGCCTCAGCCTCGCTGTAAGAAGTCGAGGGTGAGGTCTTTTTCTCTCGCCTCATCCTCGCTGTACAAAGTCAAGGTAGAGGTCTTTTTCTCTCACCTCAGCCTCGCTGTACAAAGTCGAGGTAGAGGACTTTTTCTCTCGCCTCAGCCTCTCTGTAAGAAGTCGAGGGTGAGGTCTTTTTCTCTCGCCTCAGCCTCGCTGTAAGAAGTCAAGGGTGAGGTCTTTTTCTCTCGCCTCAGCCTCGCTGTACAAAGTCGAGGTAGAGGACTTTTTCTCTGAGTGGGTGCATGCTCCCAGGAGAGCACCAGGTGGGGCTAGTCTAAGCACACTCACCAGGCGCATCCTGCCTGCATGGTCTCACCGCACATCCTCTAGCAAGGAGCTCTTCTTCTCCTGGTCTGGAATCATGCGAGGTGCATGCGTAACGCTCTCGCTGGGAACCTAGGTCCCAGCTTAACACGTGTTAGCAAGAAACCCTGATGACCATGCACTGAGGAGTGCTCTGCTTCTGGAATCATGCGAGGTGCATGCCTAACGCTCTCGCTGGGAACCTGGGTCCCAGCTTAACACGTGTTAGCAGGAAACCTCGATGACCATGCATCGATGAGTGTTCTGCTTCTGGAATCATGCCAGGTGCATGCGTAACGCTCTCGCTGGGAACCTAGGTCCCAGCTTAACACGTGTTAGCAAGAAACCCCGATGACCATGCATGCTCGATCATCGACCTTTAGGTCTGAACGCCGATCACCATCGATGACACCTGGTACTGAGGATGAAGAGTGTTTCTCGATGACCCCTCTTGCCTGCTCCAATGTCATCGACCTCACGCGAATCGGGTTATTCTGTCCCTTTCCTACTCCTGGGGTGAGAAGAGCCTTAACTAAAGGCTTTACTAAGCCAATATTGGTATACACCAAGTGGGTAAGGACGTTTCTCAAAATCTTCCCTTTCCCTCTTTTGGTCTTATTAGTACCCCTGACTTTTCAAACCTTAGCTGCCTGCACTCACGCCTGGGGTGGGGAGAACTTTAAACTGGGAAACACTTGCACACTTGATATACTGAATTCTTTTTTATTAGGTGGCCTCGTTAAAAACCCTCCTTGGGGAAAAGAGTGCCCCCTGATCTGCTCAACTGTTTACACTATATATACTGAGTGTGTGTACAGCGCAAGAACGCGTCTACTTTACAACTTAACTGAAGTAGAAATTCAAGTGTGTAGCGTTCCACATCCTGGGGATAGTTGCTCCATCCAGAGTCTCCAGCCGATAAGCTCCATTCTCCAACACCTCAACTACTTTGGACAGGGTCTCCTTTCATTGGCGATGACCGCCCTGGCTATGCCTGACTCACGAGGAGCGATCATGCCCTCTGCTTCAGCTTCCACCTGAGCTACCTGGGAGCCCCCCAGCGTAGCATCTTCCATCACTTCACTTCCCCGTGCACAGGGGTTTCATGTTGCTGGTCACCTGCCTGGGACCCCGAAGCGCGATCACCTTGCGCCTCTCGCAGGTAATCGGTCAGGAATCCTGTCTTCACCAATTCAGCAAGTTGATGCCCCAATGCCAGGCATGTGTGGAGCGTGTGTCCATAAGCTTGGTGGAATTCACACCACTCATCCTTATTCTTTCCAAGTACCTTGTCAGTTTTCTCTGGCACTCGGAGTCTTGCAGCCACGGCAGGGATGGCGATCAGCTCCGCCAACTCTATCATGAAATCATACCTAGGGGGTGCGTTGTTCTCCCATTCACGCCCCCTGGTCTGGTCCTTCCAGGCTGCATAGGGACGAGGCCTTCCCTGAGCCTTCTTCCCTACCTTGGTCTCATGCACCCGCGTCTGTTGCTGCTGCTTCCCCTGACCTCCACACGACTTCGACGGTGCAACACTGCCTCTCTTCTCAGAGACCTCTGTCTCTGCTACTATGTGCGCCACCGCGCGTCGCCGAATCTCAGCGAAGGTGGTAGGGTGGCTCCTGATGAGGGATTCACTGAAAGGACCAGGCAGCACACCTTTTTTGAACGCATGCACCAGCATGCTCTCGTCCTTGTTGGGCAATCTCACCACCTGAGCACCAAAACGGTTGAGGTAGTCCTTCAGCGACTCCCCCTGGTACTGACGTACGTCGAACAGATCATACGACACCACCGGTGGCACTCTGTTGACGATATACTGCTCCGTGAACAGCTTCGAAAACTGATGGTGTAAGGACCTGAAAAATTTATTGGAATAAAAGAGTTATATTTTAAATAAATTCTAAGTATGTTTTTATTTAGAATAGAAAGGGAGGAAAAAGTTAAGTTTAGAAGGCTACGAGGTCGCCGGTCGCCTGCTACACATGAGCGCCAGGTGGACATCGCGCGGGCGCGAGAGGCATGCAGGCATCGCGCGGACGCGAGAGGCATGCAGGCATCGCGCGGGCGCGAGAGGCATGCAGGCATCGCGCGGGCGTGAGAGGCATGCAGGCATCGCGCGGGCGCGAGGGGCATGCGGGCATCGCGCGGACGCGAGGCACGCGGGCATTGCCAGGGCGCGATGCATGTGGACGTGGCCAAGACGCGAGAGTTATGAGGGCGTCGCCAGGGAAGACATCGGTTGTCTCCCAGAGGAAGACATCGGTCGTTCGCCAGGAAGAGGTCATCGGTGGTAGTCTTCGCGCGAGGTCATCGGTGGTAGTCTTCGCGCGAGGTCATCGGTGGATCGTCTTCGCGCGAGAGGTCATCAGTGGTTTCTCTTCGAGCTGGTAGTCATCGGCGAAAGGTCATCGCGCGACGTTGAGTTACACCCAGAGAACGTGGGCCCCAGACTCCCAGCAAGAGACGTTCTGCACGCGCGCCACGTAGACGAAAAAGTGGTTCAGAATAGTGACATCAGAATGTTGGCATGCGCGGGAGACACTCACGGTCGTACTGTTCAGAGCAGTGGCTGGCATGCACCAGCGACAAACAGTGGCAGTACTGTTCAGAGCAGTGGTTGGCATGCACCAGAGACAACAGTGGTAGTACTGTTCAGGGCAGTGGTTCTCAGACTTCTCTGCAGAGTGGGTGGTGGCAGCTGCTTTTGGAGGGATAAGTTGGTTTAAGTTACAGAAATCCACTGCTGAGAGAAAAGGAAGACATTGTTGTAGTCGAAGAGAGAAAGAGTGAGTTCCCTCCTCTCCATTTCTCTCCTTCACACTGCGATTCTAGTACACCTTCACGCGGGAATACGACGAGCGACAGCCACCATTGGAGCACTTGGGTGGTTCTCTGCAAGCTCTTCAAAACCAGACACAAGAACAGAGTCAAAGCGTTCTTCAAGCTTCGTTGGATTTCGGAACTCCTGGTGTTTGCGCAAGTCCAGGTAAGGGAAGCTAGACCTCTTTTCCATACGAGCCATAGTTTAGCTATCTTCTGAAGTGAGGGCGACGTGGTCGCCATTTTCGTTTTCATCTGCGTAAAATGCTCTGTATGTGTGCTTGGGCGACGAGGTCGCCGGTTTTATATACAATCTTCGACACACTCTGTTTTTGAACTAGATCGCCGGTTTTGGCGCTGTTTTACGAACTCCTCTGTTTTTGATACTGTTTTGAAACTACTTGAGATTTACATGAGGTATTCGAAGATCTGAAGCTTTGAAATGGTTGTTGATGTGATTTGAATGATTTATTTGAATGGTATGATGTGTTGGATGTGGTGAGTGTGAGGTCGAGGCATAGTATTTTCAGGAAAGAAGATACCGTGTAAGATCTTGTAGTAGGTGCATTGATCGGTGATTAAGAACGAGATATCCTGACTCTGCTGAGGTAATGGACTCACGTAGAGGAAGTTACTCAGTTGTTGAGAGTCGAAGGAGGTTCACCTGTATGGGTGGGTTGTTTGAAAGAGAACAAACCGACCTGTTTTGCGTGGATTAACCCTGTCATGCTGTATGGTGATGTGTGAGATTCATTATACGCTGATGAATGTGAGAGATTTCACGGCGACCCTGTGGATGTGTGAGATTCCACAGTGGGCAATATGACAGGTGCAAATCTCTGAGTCTAATCAATGCACGAGTATTCCGGAATTAGTGTCTTGTGTCTATGTATTGTGAGTCAGTGGAAAACCTGACGTGAGAAATGAGGAACACTGTATGTGGATAGACACTTGCTGCACTGTGTGATATGAACTACTCTTGAGGAATTGTGAAATGTGGGTTTTTACTTGATGGTATGTGGGAAGAATGAGAAAGCTGATGTTTTTACGTGGGTGCCTTCAATTAATTTATCTTGATTTTAAAGTTCATATCTAAATTCTCTTTTAAAACTGTCTAGCTTACCCTGCGTTTTCGTTTGTGGATGTTCTTCTTAAAACTTGTGATGATCGTGTATGATTTACACGGGAGCAGATGACGTTGCAGGAAAGTGAGATCGCCGGTCTGATAGGAGATCGCCTGGCTGATAGGAGATCACCTGATTGACTAGGAGATCGCCCTTTTGTTAGCATATCGCCCGATTTGTCTTTTGTTGTATTTTTGGTTAAGTTTTTTTTTGAAAGATTCACAGTTTATGTATTAAACTCCCGATGAGGAGAAACTCCATTATACATATATGATTATGTTTATTTCAAAATACTTGTTTATCTTCATTTATATTATATAAATATGAAATGTATTTGGTGGGATGTTACATTAATGGTATCAGAGCAGTTCGTCCTTAGGATAACCTGAGGGCTGTGGATCCATTGTGTTTCTTCTGCTCATAAAAGTTATTTGAGTTTTTAAATAACAACTATAGTGAAAGGTTTTCAAACGTTTTGTACTGAAAAGTTTGTGTGTGCTTCTGTGCTTTAGTGAACGTATACTCTAGCTGGAAATCTTAGTATTAAGGGTGAGAAGATCTTGATGAAGTAATGAGGGTGCACACTCATAACTGGATCGAGATGATTCTCAATCTTAATTCCAAAGATTTGATGTTTAGTATACATTGAATGCTGGTGTGATCTAGTTTAGCTTATTGAGTGTTTCTGCAATTGACTGAAAATGGTTGTTTGAACTGATGGTGATGATATCAGTAGCTGTTCTAATACCTTGCTTGAGATTCTAAGTATTACGAGTATGTTGTTAAGCTCAAATTCTTGATGACTTTGAGATGCTGACCTTTGTAAGGTCTGGTTATTACCTCCTGAATGAATTGATTTCTTATCAATCTCATTCCTGTAGTTGTAGGGAATATAGAAAACTCATAGCTTCAAGATCCGAAACAAGAGAGATGGCACGTAGACCCTCTACCCCTCCCCAACCTTCTTCTGAAATGGGTCAGATCGCCAAGGCCATCGAGATGATGGCAAGTGCCATCCAGCAGCAGAATGCGGCGATGTCTCAAAATCACCAAGCTACAATGCAACAGTGGGAGACCGCCAGATCGGCCGCAACAAACCCCGACGTCGGTCAGCCTCAGGAGCATATGGGACTGACTGAGTTCCTCAGGCACAACCCACCTAAGTTCAGTGGGAACGTTACCCCTGATCAAGCAGATCAGTGGGTCAGGGGGTTAGAGAAGATATTCAGGGCGACTTCCTGCCCTGAAGACAAGAAGCTGGTGTTTGCCACATACCTCCTGTCTGGGGAAGCTGAGTTCTGGTGGATGGGAACTCAGCAGATGATGGAGGCCCGAGAGGAAGTGATGGATTGGGAAAGCTTCAGAGTGAGGTTCCTGGAGAAGTACTTCCCAGACAGCGCAAGATTTGCGAAGGAAGCTGAGTTCCTGAGGTTGGAGCAGGGGGATATGTCTGTGAATGCCTATGCTGCTCGGTTCGAGTACCTCGCCAGGTTTTATACCCAAGCCACCTCTGAGGCTTGGAGGTGTAGGAAATTCGAAGAAGGACTGAAGCATGGGCTGAAGAGGACTATAGCCCCGATGTGCATTAGAGAATTTCATGCCTTAGTGGAGAAGGCGAAAATGGTGGAGACTCTAGAGAAGGGTGAGTCTCGGGTGAGCAGGTCCCACCCAGGCGGTTCCTCCAATGGGAAGGCAAGGGTACAGCAACAGCAGTTTAAGCCCTATGCGAGGCCTCCACAGCATAGGGCGAGAGCAGCACCACCCCAGTCTCATCAGCAACAAACCAGGAAATTTCAATGTTTCCATTGCGGTGGGCCACACACAGCCAATGTGTGCCCCAAGAAAGACTCAGAGAGGAGATGCTTTACCTGCCAGAAGACGGGGCACGTTGCCAAGTATTGTCCTACTCAGCACAGAATGACTCAACCCAGTGGTTCCCAGCAGATGAGGAACGAAGGCAACAGACCTCAGGCAACCGGGAGGGTGTTTGCCATGTCAGGAGCTGAGGCGTCCCAATCAGGTAACCTTGTGCAGAATGTTTGCTTTATAGCTGGTAGAGGTGTAAAAACTTTGTTTGATTCTGGAGCGACACACTTCTTTGTGTCAAGCATGTGTGTAGCCGAGTTGGGCCTTATGGTGAGAGAGTTACCCTTCGAACTGTTGGTCTCTACACCTGCGTCAGGACAGGTGTTGACCTCCACAGTTTGTCCTGAATGTCCAGTGATAGTAGAGGGACGTAGATTCAAAGTGAACTTGATCTGCCTACCTCTTCAGGACCTGGATGTTATCCTGGGAATGGATTGGCTAGCTGCCAATCATGTTCTCATAGACTGTGGTAGGCAGGAGGTAGCATTTCCAGACCCCCAAGAATCAGAGGTGTGGCCAGTTCAAAGAGGGCGATCAGAGTTGGAAGAAGGGGCGAGGTGCTTCGTGATGCTAGCTCGGTTGGAAGTGAGGAATGAAGGGGACGTAAGCAGAATACACGTGGTGAGGGATTTCACGGATGTATTTCCAGAAGAGGTGCCTGGGTTACCCCCTAAGAGAGAAGTGGAATTCTCTATTGACTTGGTACCTGGAGCTGGACCAGTGTCAATGGCACCTTACAGGATGGCACCAGCCGAGTTAGTAGAGTTAAAGAAGCAGTTGGAAGAGCTGCTGGAGAAACAGTTCATCAGACCCAGTGTATCTCCATGGGGAGCTCCAGTGCTCCTAGTCAAGAAGAAGGATGGAGGGTCTCGGCTCTGTATAGACTACAGGCAATTGAACAAATTGACCATCAAGAACAAGTACCCCCTACCTCGGATTGACGATTTGATGGACCAGATTCATGGGGCCTCGGTGTTCTCCAAGATTGACCTGAGATCGGGGTATCACCAAATCTTGGTAAAAGCTGAAGATGTTCAGAAGACAGCTTTTAGGTCTCGATATGGGCACTACGAGTATGTAGTGATGCCATTTGGAGTCACCAATGCTCCAGCTCTATTCATGGACTACATGAATAGGATCTTTCGCCCTTTCTTGGATAAGTTTGTAGTGGTCTTCATAGATGACATCCTCATTTATTCAAGGACCGAGGAAGAGCATGAGGAACACCTGAGGACAGTATTGGAAATACTGAGGGAGAAGCAGCTCTATGCCAAGTTCTCTAAGTGTGAGTTCTGGCTAAGGGAAGTCAACTTCTTAGGACACGTGATATCTGCCCAGGGGATCTCGGTAGATCCAGCCAAGGTAGAGGCAGTGCTGCAATGGGAACGTCCTAAGACAGTGACTGAGATAAGGAGCTTTGTGGGGTTGGCGGGCTACTATCGGAGGTTTATTGAGGATTTTTCCAAAGTAGTGGCTCCTTTAACACAACTGACCCGCAAGGACCAACCCTTTGCTTGGACCGACCGATGTGAGCAGAGCTTCAGGGAACTAAAGGAGAGGTTGACCAGTGCTCCAGTGCTGGTGATTCCAGAAGTAGGAAGACCTTTTGATGTCTTCTGTGATGCCTCACATCAAGGATTGGGATGCGTCTTGATGCAAGAGAAGAGGGTGGTTGCATATGCTTCAAGGCAACTCAAGGTGCATGAGAAAAACTACCCTACTCATGATTTGGAGTTGGCAGCGGTAGTGTTTGCCTTGAAGGTCTGGAGGCATTATCTGTATGGAGCTCGGTTCCAGGTGTTCAGTGACCACAAGAGCTTGAAGTACCTGTTCGATCAGAAGGAGCTAAACATGAGACAAAGAAGGTGGATGGAATTCCTAAAGGACTACGACTTTCAACTCATGTATCACCCAGGGAAGGCCAATGTAGTGGCAGATGCCTTGAGTAGGAAGTCTATACAAGTCGCCACCATGATGATGGAAGAGCAGAAACTGATCGAGCAGTTCAGGGACTTAAACCTGGGAGTAGAGTTTCACGTGAATCACATTAGTTGTAGTAAGCTGACTATAACTAATGACTTCCTGGGAATGTTGAAGGATAAGCAATTGGAGGACCCTAGCCTGAAGCGCACTATGGAGTCGCTAGGAACAGATCAGGCGAGAGGCTTTGAGATGGGCGATGATGGGATCTTGAGGTTTGATGGCAGGATTTGCATGCCCGCAAATGATGAGTTGAAGAAGATGATCCTAGAGGAAGGTCATAAGAGTCGCCTTAACCTCCACCCAGGCATGAACAAGATGTACCATGACTTGAAGGAGTCATTTTGGTGGTCAGGCATGAAGAGGGACGTCGCCCAGTACGTGGCAACCTGCTTAACGTGTCAAAAGGCGAAGGTGGAGCATCAAAAACCTGGCGGGCTGTTGCAGCAACTGGATATCCCCGAGTGGAAGTGGGACAGCATTGCCATGGATTTTGTCACCCATTTACCCAGATCGGTAAAGGGTCATGATGCAATCTGGGTCATCATTGATAGGCTGACGAAGAGTGCCCACTTCCTCCCAGTAAATATGAAGATGCCCATGGCCAAGTTGGCACAGCTGTACATCAAGGAGATTGTGAGGTTGCATGGAGTGCCTTCCAGCATCATTTCAGATAGGGATCCCAGGTTCACTTCACGGTTTTGGCAGACCTTGCAAGAGTGTTTGGGAACCAAGTTGAGGATGAGCTCTGCATATCATCCCCAAACAGATGGTCAGTCAGAGAGGACGATCCAATCTTTGGAAGATCTGCTGAGGGCATGCGTTTTGGATCAATTGGGAGGTTGGGAGGAGGTGTTGCCACTAGTGGAGTTTACCTATAACAATAGCTACCACGCCAGCATTGGGATGGCACCATATGAAGCCCTGTATGGGAGGAAATGCAGAACTCCCTTATGTTGGTACCAGGAGGGCGAGGCAGTCTTGGTTGGGCCAGAGTTGATTCAGCAGACGACCGAGAAGGTGAAGCAGATACAAAGCAGAATGAAAGCCTCTCAGAGTAGGCAGAAGTCCTATGCAGATCAGAGGAGAAAGCCTTTGGAGTTTGCTGCTGGAGATCACGTGTTCATGAAAGTGACACCAACCAAGGGTGTAGGGCGGGCGATCAGGTCAAAGAAGTTGTCCCCTAAGTTCGTGGGACCATATCAGATCTTAAGAAGGATTGGCCCAGTGGCGTATGAGATCGCCCTACCTCCCCATCTGGCGAATCTGCACAATGTGTTTCACGTGTCACAGCTGAGGAAGTACATGGCAGACCCTAGTCATGTGCTGGATGTAGACGACGTGCAGATTAGGGATGACTTGTCCTTTGAAGCAAAACCAGTCAGGATTGACGATCGGCAATGTAAACAGCTCAGAGGCAAGACCATCGACATGGTGAAAGTGGTGTGGGATGAGAAATCGGGGGATTCTACTTGGGAGTTAGAAGAACCCATGAGGGAGGCTTATCCATACCTCTTTTCCTTGTAATCCAATTTTCGAGGACGAAAATTTTTCTTGTTGGGGAGAATGTAAGGACCTGAAAAATTTATTGGAATAAAAGAGTTATATTTTAAATAAATTCTAAGTATGTTTTTATTTAGAATAGAAAGGGAGGAAAAAGTTAAGTTTAGAAGGCTACGAGGTCGCCGGTCGCCTGCTACACATGAGCGCCAGGTGGACATCGCGCGGGCGCGAGAGGCATGCAGGCATCGCGCGGACGCGAGAGGCATGCAGGCATCGCGCGGGCGCGAGAGGCATGCAGGCATCGCGCGGGCGTGAGAGGCATGCAGGCATCGCGCGGGCGCGAGGGGCATGCGGGCATCGCGCGGACGCGAGGCACGCGGGCATTGCCAGGGCGCGATGCATGTGGACGTGGCCAAGACGCGAGAGTTATGAGGGCGTCGCCAGGGAAGACATCGGTTGTCTCCCAGAGGAAGACATCGGTCGTTCGCCAGGAAGAGGTCATCGGTGGTAGTCTTCGCGCGAGGTCATCGGTGGTAGTCTTCGCGCGAGGTCATCGGTGGATCGTCTTCGCGCGAGAGGTCATCAGTGGTTTCTCTTCGAGCTGGTAGTCATCGGCGAAAGGTCATCGCGCGACGTTGAGTTACACCCAGAGAACGTGGGCCCCAGACTCCCAGCAAGAGACGTTCTGCACGCGCGCCACGTAGACGAAAAAGTGGTTCAGAATAGTGACATCAGAATGTTGGCATGCGCGGGAGACACTCACGGTCGTACTGTTCAGAGCAGTGGCTGGCATGCACCAGCGACAAACAGTGGCAGTACTGTTCAGAGCAGTGGTTGGCATGCACCAGAGACAACAGTGGTAGTACTGTTCAGGGCAGTGGTTCTCAGACTTCTCTGCAGAGTGGGTGGTGGCAGCTGCTTTTGGAGGGATAAGTTGGTTTAAGTTACAGAAATCCACTGCTGAGAGAAAAGGAAGACATTGTTGTAGTCGAAGAGAGAAAGAGTGAGTTCCCTCCTCTCCATTTCTCTCCTTCACACTGCGATTCTAGTACACCTTCACGCGGGAATACGACGAGCGACAGCCACCATTGGAGCACTTGGGTGGTTCTCTGCAAGCTCTTCAAAACCAGACACAAGAACAGAGTCAAAGCGTTCTTCAAGCTTCGTTGGATTTCGGAACTCCTGGTGTTTGCGCAAGTCCAGGTAAGGGAAGCTAGACCTCTTTTCCATACGAGCCATAGTTTAGCTATCTTCTGAAGTGAGGGCGACGTGGTCGCCATTTTCGTTTTCATCTGCGTAAAATGCTCTGTATGTGTGCTTGGGCGACGAGGTCGCCGGTTATATATACAATCTTCGACACACTCTGTTTTTGAACTAGATCGCCGGTTTTGGCGCTGTTTTACGAACTCCTCTGTTTTTGATACTGTTTTGAAACTACTTGAGATTTACATGAGGTATTCGAAGATCTGAAGCTTTGAAATGGTTGTTGATGTGATTTGAATGATTTATTTGAATGGTATGATGTGTTGGATGTGGTGAGTGTGAGGTCGAGGCATAGTATTTTCAGGAAAGAAGATACCGTGTAAGATCTTGTAGTAGGTGCATTGATCGGTGATTAAGAACGAGATATCCTGACTCTGCTGAGGTAATGGACTCACGTAGAGGAAGTTACTCAGTTGTTGAGAGTCGAAGGAGGTTCACCTGTATGGGTGGGTTGTTTGAAAGAGAACAAACCGACCTGTTTTGCGTGGATTAACCCTGTCATGCTGTATGGTGATGTGTGAGATTCATTATACGCTGATGAATGTGAGAGATTTCACGGCGACCCTGTGGATGTGTGAGATTCCACAGTGGGCAATATGACAGGTGCAAATCTCTGAGTCTAATCAATGCACGAGTATTCCGGAATTAGTGTCTTGTGTCTATGTATTGTGAGTCAGTGGAAAACCTGACGTGAGAAATGAGGAACACTGTATGTGGATAGACACTTGCTGCACTGTGTGATATGAACTACTCTTGAGGAATTGTGAAATGTGGGTTTTTACTTGATGGTATGTGGGAAGAATGAGAAAGCTGATGTTTTTACGTGGGTGCCTTCAATTAATTTATCTTGATTTTAAAGTTCATATCTAAATTCTCTTTTAAAACTGTCTAGCTTACCCTGCGTTTTCGTTTGTGGATGTTCTTCTTAAAACTTGTGATGATCGTGTATGATTTACACGGGAGCAGATGACGTTGCAGGAAAGTGAGATCGCTGGTCTGATAGGAGATCGCCTGGCTGATAGGAGATCACCTGATTGACTAGGAGATCGCCCTTTTGTTAGCATATCGCCCGATTTGTCTTTTGTTGTATTTTTGGTTAAGTTTTTTTTTGAAAGATTCACAGTTTATGTATTAAACTCCCGATGAGGAGAAACTCCATTATACATATATGATTATGTTTATTTCAAAATACTTGTTTATCTTCATTTATATTATATAAATATGAAATGTATTTGGTGGGATGTTACAGATGGAAAGAGGTGATGTGGCCCTCTGGCAGGCTCACGAACCACTCCATAGCTATTCCGCTCAGTGTACTCATAAACATTTTGCAGTACACAGCGTCTGAGCCTCCAGACAGCATCATCTGAGTGTGGAAGGCTGTCAAATGTGCTTCTGGATCTTCCACCCCCGTGAACGATGCCTTCACTCCCACCAGGTTGGGAGGCACCACCGTATTCATGATCTCAGGGGAGAAAGGCATAGGGAATGCTCTAAGAGGTGACGGCGGCATCGACGTCCTATTTTCAACTGCGCGCTCCTTCTGCGCCTGAAATTCCCTACGCAACTCTTCGTTGATACGGTTCAGCTCTTCATTTCTGCCCTGCGATGCAGTCAGCTCTGCACGCATCTTCTCCTGCTCCGCTCTTGATGCGGCGACATTATGCTGCAGTGCGCATCATCTCCATGACTTGCGCCATGGTAACAGCTCCTTCTTCAACAGATGGTGCGGGTGTGGTTTGTCTGGTTCTTCTACTCATCTTTTTAGCAAATCCTTCGACGAAAACTTCGAGAAACCTCAAGAAACTTCAAGAAACCTCAAGAACTGCGATGTGGATGGGAACAAGATTCACACGGGCCCCACGATGGGCGCCAAATGATCCTGCCGCTGACTCGAACATGGAGGATATGCCTTGTCACTCCTTCGTCTAGCCTTCTACAACTGCACGCTCCAAGAACCTTCAGTGGAACTCCAAACGATGCCTGCAAAACACACAGACGGCGCCGCTAGCGGCCATTGTAACTCCGACGCTCAAGTCAGACAACAGGAACACCAAAAACTCTCACTGAATCTCTCTGTGAGACTCGTGTGTGCTCTGATCCACTTTCTCTCTCTGTGGCTCAATTCTGTTATCACTGTGCAACGTGTATAAACGTTCCCACAATGACTCAGAAACTGTGTGTAGTAAATCTGTGTAAACTTGTAATCTGAAAAACTTGTGTGTACCTGACATATCGTGGAGTACTTTTATACTTGGGTCGCGCCTCTCTCTCAGATGGTGACACATGGAGGCATGCAACTGGCATCTAACCGTACACGTGTCACACCTGGAGGGCTTCTGCGCTTTCCTCTATGCGACTAAGTTATCCTCTTGCGGAGTAACTTAGCGCGTTTCTTCTCTCTGAGTGAGTCGCATGCTCCCAGGAGAGCACCAGGTGTGGCTGGTATAAGCACACTCACTAGGCACATCCTGCCTGCATGGCCTCATCGCACGGTGCTATGCACGTAATGGGTTAAGAGAGTCACTGATCACTGACCAGTTTGCTAGCTCCCTTATGCCACCTCATGCATGACCCTACCGGCAAGCAACTCTTCTTCTTCTGGTTTGACATCATGCGAGGTGCATGCGTAACGCTCTCGCTGGGAGCCTAGGTCCCAGTTTAACACGTGTAGCAAGAAACCCTGATGATCATGCCCCGATGACCGATCGGTGCCTGATTACTTTCCCCCGATGACCGTGCGGTGCCTCATTACTTCCCCCCGATGACCGTGTGGTGCCTCATTACATTTCGCGCTCTGCTTCCAGGCACTTAGCTAGGCACTGATCTGGGGGTGGTGGCCACTTGGTAACTGACCACCGATCACTGTTCTAAGTGATCTCCTCCCTGATTCACCTGCTATTTCATTCCACGTGTCACCCTGTGACTGGTCCACGTGGTCACTTGCTACTGACGTCATTGACTATCGTTGACCGACCGGATCAAGAAACAAAACATCTAAACCTAACTTCATTAGCAACCAAGCTCTGCACAAATTTGATTCATCAAAGCCTTTGGTTCCAACACTTAAAACTGTTTGATTTGTGATTTTAACAAACTGTTGGTATGAACAATTGTCTTTAGGATATGTTTTTAGAATATTTAGCCAATACCACACATGACTTTGAAATCCACATCTGATAGAAAATGCAATTATTTAGGATATATAAAGCAATGATAAACACCAATTGTTACTGAGCTAGGTAACAGAGGCTTGTGACCCAAGTTGGGGCAGTAAGGTGATGGAAGAAGCAATATTGGAGTAAAAAGAAGATAGTGCCTTATTTAGTGTTTCTTATCCTTAGATATAATAGACATGTGGCTAAATTGTGATTCCTTGCTAGGATTACCGTTGGTGGCCATTGAGCCTGTGTCGAAGAGTAGTTTGTCTACGTGGAAGAGAGAAGTCAAGAGGGTCATTTTACGAAAATTTTGAAACTCATGGTATTTTACGGAGGTTCTTAAACCCATGATATTTTACGGATGTTTTGAAATCCATGGTATTTGATGGAGGTTTTGAAACACATGGTATTTTACGGAGGTTTTGAAACTCATGGTATTTTATGGAGGTTCTTAAACCCATGGTATTTAACAGTGGTTCTGAAAGACTTTTCCTAAGGTTTAAAAAAACCTCAGGGAAAATGTTCCCCAGGGATGGATTAGCAGGGGAAACTGCAACCCTGGGTAAATGACTTAATAGAGATTTTAACCTTGGATAATGTAAAAATAAACCACCGTTAAAACCATTTTTTCATGTAGTGTTTCCTGCTTTTCATTCTTGTAATGGCCAACATGAGTGGCTAATTCTACCCTTTGGGATTGGGAGTAATTTGTTCAAACTCTTATGTATTGAGGTGATATTTAAATATAATATTTTGTTCTTGATTGATGATTGGTATTGTCATTTTATTTGTAATGCTTGTTTATCATGATTTAGATCCTTAGATTTGACTGAAAAGTATCTCTAAGTTTCTTATCCAAATGATAATGCTTAATATATTTGAATGCTAGGAATAGATTTGAAATGTTAATTGATATCAACATCTAATCATAATGATAAAGAGTTTTTTTATAAATATGCGAGAAATCGGTATTTAGGAGACTCTCTTAATAATTTTATATGCAAGGAATCAATATAAATGAATTCGATTCCCGATTGAACCAACAAACTCTTTAACTTGCTTTCTTTATAATTCTTGCAATCGTACATAAGAAACTTGATACAAATTTTATTATTTTGTTTTCCATTTAATGAATGTTATACTTGATAATTCAACTATTCCTTATGAGTTCTATATCTCGTCCTTAGGGACAAATTCTTACTTCTAACACAGTACACTTGCTATAAAATAGTCATCAAATCTTAAAAAAAGTGAATATAAAGAAAATTTCAAAAATAATGCATATGGAATGTGTAATTGTAAACTAAACACAACAATATATGAGAAAAAAATTTTAAAATGATTTTTTGATATACATATTTTTTTTATTCTATGTACTAGTTGGTACTAAACGTTTAACATATTTAAAATTATACCAACTTATTGGAAAAGGTTAGATTGTAAAAAAAAATAATGAGTATGTTTAGCTATACATAATGAATGAATGGTGAATAGATGATATTAAGCACAATATGGTTAAATAAAATAAAAAAGCAAAAGTAACATTGTCATTGTTTCCAGAAAAGGAAACATTTGCCAAAATAAATTGAGAAGTAAATTTTTCACATCAGTAACAAAACCCTCATATCGGTAAGGGCCTTCCCACTGTAAGCCTCAAAGATTAATTTTTCATTTTTCTAAAATGTATGGAAATCACAAAATTCTCTCCATCCACTACCAAATTTCACAGATGTTTTCGGAAGTGGCCATATAAGAATTTTGCACTTGGACTTCCTTGTTACGTCCATAGAGGAAAACATATTTTAACCTGCTTTTGCTAATGTAATTGGCAAAGGCAAGAGGAAGATCCTAAAAACAAAAAATAAAGTATATGAATGAAGTAACAAGTTAAGCAACATAAATTATAAAATAAATTGAAAAATTTGCAAAATAAAATTAACAAATGGCTTACATGGCTAAATAAAGAGATAGTGTGACTGTGAAATAAACATAGGGACCGTGAGTGAGACGACAACAATTATGAATACGATTGTCATATTTTGATACCAATAAAGGAGACGACTTTTCCTTGAACAAAGTAATATTAAAATAGTTATCCCCTATATAATGAAAAAGTACAACATGGTCACCTTCATGACCATAAAACTCGTGAAATTTAGACCAACCACCAATGGTCTCAAGAAATATCAAATTCATATTGTACTTGACCACATGTTTATAGTCTTTGTTATCCGCCAAGTACCAATGTGGACCCAGTTCAGATATAAACTCTGTGGAAAAAGCACTATCAACAAAGCCATAACTTTTTTGACCTGAAAGATGTTAGAATTTGGTTAAGGTTGGTAAAAGTATAATAAAAAAGGAAAAATAACATACCTTATTGTCAATGTATGTTCATGGTAGATAATTGTTCTTGCCAATTGACTCTCCCGTCGGTTGACTAGGTTGAACGCCTCTTTTGGGGTTTGCTTCAACTAGATAATGACTCGTGTCTCCCTGTTGCACTGAATCGTGGCTCCGTTGTGACAGAGGGCGCCCTACATGTTGATTATACTCTGACGCTCAAGTCAGTAAGGGCTCACAAAAGTAAATAATTCTCAGTATAGTGTGCAAAAAACAGTGTACCTTCACCAGGAGTCCAAGGCCCCTTTTATAACCGCACATGCACAAGTCTCACTTGAGAGAAGCAAATCTTAACTGAAAATAAGAACATTAATCTTTTATATCTAACAGAAAAATCGTCTGTCACGGGCACTAATGATCTTCAGGTGCTAAACCGCAAGCCAACATTTTGTTATAAATGCACGTCCCTATCTTTTTAGGTCTAACAACAACTATCAACAGGTATTAACGTGTAACAAACATTCAACAAAAAATATTTGTACGTAAGAATTACAAACACGCACATAACTACTTATACTTTATCTATAAGCACGTATAATGGGTCCTTTCATGCAACAACCTTACTATGCGTTCTGGGCCTATCACCTAAATTGGGCCAATCATACGACCCTTACCCAAGCCCAAAAACCGAGCTATAACAAGTCCACAGTTGAGAGCGAACTCCTACCCATTATAATAACTTTCCCTTCGTTTCATGTTTCATGTGTCACAATGTCTTTTAAATTTGGTATAATTGGTACAATTGAAAGATTAGTCATAATTATAACAGACAGATAATCCTAAACAATTCTTATTATTAATTTAATAATTAATAATATTAATAATAAAGAGAAAAAAACACACCAATGGCTTTTCTGAGGTCCGACTTGTCTATCGGCCTTCTGGGGAGGCTTCAACCTGCTTGCCACCTCAGGGATTGTGATGAGCTCCTTGAGGCTGACCTTGAAGCTGTGCCGGGTTGGTCTAGGCCTTCTGGACTCCTAGGGTGCAGATCTATCTTTCTTCTCTGTGGCCACATGCAACCTTAGGGGTTGGGTGCGTACTGGGGCGCGAGGTTTGGAGGGGTCAACCCTTGCGCGCTTTTTGGTGACTCTTCCTTCTGCTGTGATATGGGCGAGTGCCCTGAACTGTATCTCATCAAATGTCCTTGCTGGACATCGTATAAGTGCGTCGCTGAAGGGTCTAGGAAGGATTCCCCTCTCAAAGGCATGCACTATCATAGCGTCGTCCTTGGTTGGCAGTCTCACCACCAATGCCGCAAACCGGTTGAGGAAATCCTTCAGTGGTTCTTCCTGGAACTACTTTACATCAAAGAGGTCGAATGCAACTGGCATCCAAGCCCGATTGACAATGAACTGCTTTTTGAACAATTCTGCAAACTGCTCGAAGGACGTAATGTGTCCGTCTGGGAGTCCTACGAACCAGTTCAGCGCTGTCCCTGCAAAAGTACCCATGAACAGCTTGCAGTGCATGGCATCAGTCCCCCCAGAGATCATCATTTGCGTATGGAACGCTGTGATGTGGGCTTCTGGATCTTCTATCCCTGTAAAAGTAATCTTTGGGATTACAATAGACGCTGGTATTACTGTCTGCATGATCTCCTGCGAGAAAGGCATGGGTTGAGGCCTGGCTAGCGGCATGGCCCCCTGTCCCGCTGCTGCCCTTTCTCACATTCCTCTTCTCAGTTCCTCGTTGGCTCTCCGCAACTCCTCATTCGCCGCCAAAGACGCGTTCAGGTCAGTCCTAAACTGTTCCTACCTTAGGGCCTGATCAGCGCTGGAGGCGGTGAACGCCTGCTGGAGATTGCGGATTGTCTCCATGAGCTCCTGGATGGTGGCGGTGTGATTACCATCGCCTCCTCCAGTGACACCTTGCCTAGTGCTTCTCATGCTGTCTGACTTTGCTCTTCACAACTGTGGATGGGACCTTGTTTTATCGGGCCCCACGGTGGGCGCCAAATGTTCTTGCGGGTTGACCCGCTGTCAGTCAAACTCTACGATCGTCAGCACCTTCTTCTTCCTCCTTCACTGTTAGAATGACTTGCCTGTAAAGAAAGAAAGAGAGGCGCCCTCGCGGCCGTGTGCACTTCGATGCTCAAGTCAAAACTAGGGCAAAAAACACCAAGTGTATAGTAAAATAGTGATAGTCTAAAAAACTGCGTACCTTCTCCTGGAGCCTTATGCCCCTTTTATAGAGTGCTATTAGGTTATCTCTGGTAACCAACTTTCCTTGCGTGGAACATTATCTTTAGGAAGAAAATATTCAGTGAGTGAGAGAAAGTTGTTATACATGCGTAAACTTTAATAGCGTATCTGGGCATATTTGGAGTGCTAATGCCGCTTTACCATAACCGTATGCATATCAATAACATATTACTAGGAACAATATCTTTTATCTCTTAATCTCTTTGCGTGTATGGCGGTAACCTTCTATCTTTAATCAATTATCTTTATGAACGAATATCACAGTATATTGTTACTCTTAACGCTGCGAGGTCTATCTTTATGATTCAAACTGACCCTTCACGTGTCTTTTAAACCCATCACGTGCCCTTAAGCCCTTACGTGCCAATGCATGCAACTCTAAGGATAAATCTTTTATGCCAAAGCCTAACGTTTCGCACATATCCCGCTTGCATGGTGTATCTGGGGGCGCAATTCACATCTTGACACGTGTGGTTACTGGGACCCGCTGTTGGCCCTACCAGGCCGACCTCTATATGGCCAACCTCTCACCTCTTGGCCGATGCGAGGTCTGGCCACTACAAAGAGGATTCCCCATTATAACCTTTTTTGGTGTACACATTTTTTTTTAATTCTATCCTTATTTAATATATCTCATCTTATTAATACAATTGAATATTTTGTCATTTCATATGAATTATTTAAAAATAAAATTATTTTTCATTTTTTAAATTATTATTTAAATTATTTTAAAATTTTTAAATTAATGTTATGTGATGCAAACTGACTCCCACTCTTCCCTTCCTTATTTTAAGCCAACAATAGAAATAAAGAGAGCATACTCTCACCCTCACTCCTTCATTCCTACACCAAATCTGACTTATAAAATAAAATAACATTAATTTCCAATCACTCTTTCCACTCTATTTCAAACAACTCTATTCTTTCGTAAAACAATTATTCTTTTTTATCTACCTTAATCATGAACATCATTGTACTCTCCGATCCCAAAACCACCAATGGAAGAAAAGAAAAAGCTTGAAGAAGAGAAACTCAAACCATAGGAGAAAAAAAAGGTTGATTAATCAAATTATCATTTTTTCTTTTACATGTTATTTATTGTTTATCTCTTGTGGTGATATTATTCTGAAGATAAAAGATAAACAGATATTTTATCTCTTATGATATTATTCTAAAGATAAAATATAAAGAGATATTTTATGTCTTGTGGTGATATTATTCTAAAGATAAAAGATAAAGAGATATTTTATCTCTTGTGATATTATTCTAAAGATAAAAGATATAATTTTTATTGTTTAAGTTTATTATCATGTTATCCTGAAGATAATATAAATGATTAGTTATTATCTTTAAGTCTGTTGTGATATTATTCTGAAATTAAAAGATAAAGAGATATTGTATTTGTTATGATATTATTATGAAGATAAAAGATATAATTGTTATCATCATATTATTCTTAACATAAAAGATAAAGAGATATTTTTTCTCTTGTGATATTATAATTAAGATAAATGTTTAATTACCTTATTCATCCCTACATTTGGAGTCAATATTCAATTTTGTACAATGGTTTTAAAAAAAAAACAATTTGGTCCCTATATTTTTTAAAATGTATCCAAATTAGTCCTTTCTGTTAAGTCCCACCTAACGGCGTTAGGTGTTGCTTATGTGGCAGAAAGAGAGTTTATGTGACAGAGAAAGTGTTTATGTGGCAAAGAGAGTGTTTATGTGAAGAAAGGTGAGATTGAGAGTTATTATTATTATTATTACTATTGTTACTATTATTATTATTACTATTGTTACTATTATTATTATTGTTATTATTATTACTTTTCGCGCTTTGTTTCATCCTAGTTAGTAGGTTCAGATTATGTTAGCCATGAAACGTTCAGGGTAAGTTCGATGTAGTTGGCAAAGCATTTATGCATACATTCATACAATATAGGTACCCGAGATGGCACATGGTAAGACGATCTATTTCGGTAAGATTATCCGAGTAGGCGCTCTATATGTAAGTCGGTTATCTATTGGCAAATAAAACGACCTTCCTTTGAAAGTCGCCCTGTGGGTAAGTGCAAAGTAATTACTAGTAATAGATAAAATGACCTTCCTTGGAAAATTGCCCTGCGGGTAAGTGCAAAGTGATTACTAGTGGCAGATAAAGCGACCTTCCATGGAAAGTCGCCCTGCGGGTAAGTGAAAAATGATTACCACTAGCAGATGAAACAACCTCCCTTGGGAAGGCACCCTACGAGTAAGTGCAAAATGAGTACCATTGGCAGGTAAGACGACCTCTCTTGGTGAAGCTGCCCGAGAAGGCGCCGTGCGGGTAAGGTCATTTGGGCCAAGGCCAATAAATGTTGCATAGTCTAATCATCCGATTATACACACGATAAGTCGGGCTAACTCCGTGTGGAAACGATCACTCGAGTCTAGGCGCTTTGTGAGATGAGTAAAATTTGCATAGTCTAATCATCCGATTATACACATCATAAGTCGGGCTAACTCGGTATGGGAACGATTACTCGAGTCTAGGCGCTCTGTGAGATCAGTAAAAGTTGCATAGTCTAATCATCCGATTATACACATGATAAGTCGGGCTAACTCGGTGTGGGAAGGATCACTCGAGTCTAGGCGCTCTGTGAGACGAGTAAAAGTTGCATAGTCTAATCATCTGATTATACACATGATAAGTCGGGCTAACTTAGTGTGGGAACGATCACTCGAGTCTAGATGCTCTATGAGATGAGTAAAAGTTTCATAGTCTAATCATCCGACTATACACATGATAAGTCAAGCTAACTCGGTGTGGGAATGATCACACGGGGTCTAGACATTCTGTGAGATGAGTAAAAGTTGCATAGTCTAATCATCTGATTATACATTGACAGATAAGTTGGCCTTTCTCGGTAAGATAATCTGAGTAGGTGCCTTGTGGGTAAATTGATCATACATTTCCAAATAAGCCAACCTTCCTCGGTAAGATTTTGAGTAGGCGCCCTGTGATTAAATTGATTATGTGTTGACAAGCAAGTCGACCTTCCTTGGTGCCCTGTGAGTAAATTGTTTATACGTTGACAGGTAAGATGACCTAACTCGGTGTGCACCCAAGCTAGGCGGCCTGGAAATGGGTATTGTGACTAAGTTGTGTAAAGGCACAATAAGTCGAGCTAGTACATTGAAAGAACGATCAAGCTCAGAAAGGTGCAGTTATCCGAGTACGCACTATGTGAAGCAATGCTTGGCAATATCAAGGTATGTGACCCATTGCCCAAGTCTATGGAATACTCCTTATACGCCGAGTTTGAGCATTAGCTCATAGTGGCTATGAGGTATAGTTCAACATAAGGTTAATTCTTTGTTAAAGTTGAATTCTTGTTAGCTTTGTTATTCCATGATGAAACGAGTTATCTTAAGTGATAAGTTATTCGCATGTGTAGTTGTTATACTTAAGCGCATGTGCGTTAATAGAAGTTGTTGTGCTTAAGCTAGTCGAACTTTATTATGGCATGCATTTGCAAAGTTTTAAAGGCACCCATATGTGACAAAGTAATTGAAGTAAAACAAGACAAGTTACTGGTAAATGATAAAGGGTTCAAAGGGTATGAGTAGTTAATGTTTATAGATAATCAGGCACTTTGATCACTCATCCCTTAGTTGGCTATCAACCACGGTTTTACCCGAGTCAAGTTTGTGAGATACACCTATGCAAGTCGAGAATGAGCATGGGCTTGACTTAGCTAGGTGTGTGTGTGTGGTTTGTAAAAAGGTTAGTTCTTTGGGAACCCTATGGTTTTTCATGCATAGACTGAGCATTGATTTCTTGTTATCTTTATTTGCTTTATACTCAAGATGTAGAGATGAGTTAGCTAAAGTGACGAGTTATGCGTATTTACAGTAGTTGTTATGCTTAAGCTAGTCGAGGTTTACTAAGTTAAGTAAGAAGACATGCATTGGCTTAAGCTAGTTGAGGTTTATTGAGTTATCACTTAACCACTAAGAAACTGTCACATCAGTCGCCAGAGCACTCGAAAGACTTTTTGCTTAGCCTAGATCAGCTCGAGCTTGGGGGGCTTGTGTACTAGTCAGGAGTGCTCAGGTTCTCGGATCTTGGTTTGGGTTTGGGGGAGGTCGGATCTCAGTTTGGGCTGGTGAGTGGTCATCTCGGCTATTGGGCCCAGGGTACAGGTCCTGAGTTTGGCCCAATTTTATTGGTAAGCCCAATAAGGTATAATTATAATGAGTCTGCCCTACGGCAGGGGACCCATTGTATATACTTATAGATAAGCATGCGCAAGTGGTTGAGATGTGTGCGTGTTTGTTATTTGTTACGTATTGATGTGAGTTGATTTTATGATTGATCATTTGATGGTGACACTTTGCTTAGGATTGGACTTTTAAGATGATTAAGGTGAGAACCTAAGGAAAATCCCCACTGGACATTAACTTAACCAAGTGGTTAAGTAGATGTGAAGGTTCATTTCCATAAGGCAAAGAGAAAAAGACATGGATATGGTGATTATGAATGCAAACTGAATTTAGAAAGGAGAAAAGGAATGCATCAATGGTGTACAAGCCATTCCAAATGATGCTTCTCACTCATAAAGAGTCTCAAAAAACCGAAACACAAAGATAAACAACAAGGAAACTAAAACATGAAAATAGACTGGAATTAATGGAAGAGTTGATGAAGGAAGAACTTATGGAGATGAAGACAATGAGGAATCACGCCACTTGATGGGATGGAACCACCAAGATGAGTGGAAGGAGGCCACCACTTGAGAGCATCAACACCCTCAAGATAAGACCAATTTAGGAGGAGCTCACTCATTCACAATTCACACAAAAATTGTGTATAGTTTCTTTACTTAAAATTTCAACTTCAAAAATACACTAGGTAGGCCTTGTAACATCCCGCCAAAATACTATACAAATGTATATAATGAAAATAAAGGTAACAAATAGATTGAAGTGAACAAAATATTATATATATGAAATATAGTTTCTCCTCACAGGGAGTTTAATACAAATTCGGTCAAATTTTCCAGAAACATAAACAAAATTCAATACAATAGAAAGACAGGCGATCTCCTGACAGAAAGGGCGATCTCCTGCTAGGAGGGCGATCTCCTATCAGAAAGGTGATCTCCTATCAGAAAGCAGCAAAAGGGTGATCGCCTATCGGGAATAGGAAACAGGCGATCTCCTTCCAGCGACAATTCACTAAGGAGCTCTACAACCTGCAACATCATCTGCTCCCGTGTAAATTATACACGATCATTACAGGTTTAAGAAGAGGCCACAACACAAAAGAAAACACAGGGTAAGCTAGACATTTAAAAAGAGTTGGATATGAACTTTAAAATCAAGGTAAAACAAATTCAAGATACCCACGTGAACCATCAACTAAACACATATTGCACGATTCCTCAAAGGTCATTAAAATCTCAACATTCATCAAGTGTCTATCAATTCAAAGTTCCTCATTTCTCACGTCAGACTTCCACTGACTCATCACACAAGACACTTGACACTACTTCTGGATTGACTCGTGCGTTGACTCAGGCCCAGAGATTTGCACCTGTCATACCATACCACTGTGAAATCCACACAGGGTCGCTGTGAAATCCACACAGCCATGCGCATATAGTCTCAATGTCAATAACTCCCCCGGTATGACAAGGTTAATTCATATAACAGGCCGAGCTCGTTCCCTTTTGAACAACTCACCCATACGTATGAACCTCCTTCGACTCTCCACAACTGAATAACTTCATCTACGTGATTCCATTATATCAGCAGAGTCAGGATATCTCCTTCTAGACAAGCCCCAGGTCAATACACATTACATACGATCTTACACGGTATTTCCTTTCCTGAAAATACTATGCCTCGATCCCACATTCACAGCATTCAACACATCACATAACACTTAAAGGAATGATTTCAATCACAGCAAAACTCAATCCAAGGTTCTTATTTTCGAATATCTCATTTAAATCTCAAACAGTTTCAAAGCAACATCAAAAACAGAGAGTTTCGCAAACAACGCCAAAACCGGCGATCTGGTTCAAAAACAAGGTATTTCGAAGTCTGTATATAAAACCGGCGACCACGTCGCCCAAACACATAGAAACAGAGCATTCACGAAGATGAAAACGAAAACCGGCGACCACGTCGCCCTCACTTCAGAAACAGCTAATCTATGGCTTGTATTGAAAATGAAGGCTAGCTTCCCTTACCTGGACTTGCGCAAGACACCAGGAGCTCCGAAACCCAACGAAGCTTGAACAACGCCTTGGCTCTGTTTTTGCGTCTGGTTGAAGGACTTGCAGAGAACCTCCCAGGTGCTCTAATGGTGCTGCCTCTCGTCGTACTCTTGCGTGAAGATGCTAGAATCGCGGCGCGAAGGAGATATCTGGAGGAGAAGGGAGGTAACTCACTCTTTCTCTCTTTGAAAGCTGCAACGTTTTTTTGTTTCTCTCAGCAGTGGGTCTCTGCATCTTAAACCAACTTATCCATCAAAAGCAGCTGCTACACCCACTCAGCAGAGAAGTCTGAGAACCACTGCCCTGAACAGTACGACTGTAAGAACCTAGAAGTTTATATTGGAATAAAAGTGTTATACTATAAATAAATTCGAAGCACGTGTTTATTTAAATATAAAGGAAGGAATGTATAGCTGAGAAGCCTACGAGATCGCCGTTATTAAGCGGGTAGGCGATCTCCAACTTCTCTGGCACTTGAACGCCTATCGCCTAGCTTATGCTTGAACGCCTATCGCCTAGCTTATGCTTGAACGCCTATCGCCTAGCTTATGCTTGAACGCCTATCGCCTGTGTGTACCTAGTAGCCTGTCGCCTAGAGTACACCTAATCGCCGAAACTACACTTAGTGTGTAGCCAAAATGTTGGATCAACCCTGGTACGTCCCAAAAGCCACGCGTATCAAGGTGTGGGTTAAACCTTGGATACGCTGGGCAGGCGAAGCTCTATACTTGAGCATAAGAGAATCATCCTTAACGTTACACGCTTGGGCGCACGAGGACTTGTGCTAATCAACTCTTGGAAGTGTGAAGCTACCGACGTCACCAAGCCTTGTGGAGAGAATACCTTGGATGTAACATAGTGGAATGAAGAACCTCCAGGAAGGCGTGGCGATGTGTCATCGAGCATCGCCAGGGCGCAAGGCATGCAGGATCGCCTGGGCGCGAGGGGCATGCGGGCATCATCAGGGGGAGAGGTCATCGGTTGCTAGCCCTCGCGCGAGAGGTCATCGGTTGTTAACCTTCGCGCGAGAGGTCATCGGTTGTTAGCCCTCGCGCGAGAGGTCATCGGTTGTTAACCTTCGCGCGAGAGGTCATCGGTTGTTAGCCTTCGCGCGAGAGGTCATCGGTGGATAGTCTTCGCGCCTGTGGTCATCGGTGAAAAGGTCATCGCGCTACGTTAAGTTATACACAGAGAACGTGGGACCCAGACATCCAGCATGAGACGTTCTGCAAGCGCGCCACGTAGACGAAAAGGGTGGTTCAGAATAGTGACATCAGAATGTTGGCATGCGCGGGAGACACTCGCGGTCGTACTGTTCAGAGCAGTGGCTGGCATGCACAAGCGACAAACAGTGGCAGTACTGTTCAGAGCAGTGGTTGGCATGCACCAGAGGCAACAGTGGTCGTACTGTTCAGGGAAGCGTGCACGCAAACTTCCCTGCAGAGTAGGTGGTGGCAGCTGCTTTTGGAGGGATAAGTTGGTTTAAGTCACTGAAATCCACTACTGAAGAGGAAGAAACGTTGCAGCCTTCGAAGAGAGAAAGAGTGAGTTACCTCCCTTCTCCTCCAGATATATCCTTCGCGCTGCGATTCTAACACCTTCACACGAGAGTACGACGAGCGACAGCCACCATTAGAGCACCTGGGCAGTTCTCTGCAAGTCCTTCAACCAGACGCGAAAAACAGAGCCAAGGTATTCTGCAAGCTTCGTTGGATTTCGAAGCTCCTGGTGGTTGCGCAAGTCCAGGTAAGGGAAGCTAGACTCCATTTTCAATAAAAGCCATAGTTTAGCTATTTCTGAAATGAGTGCGACGTGGTCGCCGGTTTCGTCTTCATCTGTGTAAAATGCTCTGTTCTATGTGTTTTGGGCGACGTGGTCGCCGGTTTTATATAAAGCCTTCGAAATACCTTGTTTTTGAACCAGGTCGCCGGTTTTGGCGCTGTTTTGCGAAATCTCTGTTTTTGATGTTGTTTTGAAACTACTTGAGATTTACATGAGATATTCGAAGATCTGAAGCTTTGAAATGTTTGTTGATGTGATTTGAATCATTTACTTGAATGGTATGATGTGTTTGGATGTGGGATCGAGGCATAGTATTTTCAGGAAAGGAAATACCGTGTTGAGATTGGTTAGGAAGTGCATTGATCAGTGAGTAACCTGTTAATGAGACGATCCTGACTCTGCTGAGATAATGGAATCACGTAGATGAAGTTATTCAGTTGGTGAGAGTCGAAGGAGGTCTATATGATGGGCGTCTCGTGTGAAAAAGAACGAGCTCCGTCTGTCATATGGATTAACCCTGTCATACCAGGAGAACTATGGTAACATTGAGATGATATATGCGCATGCTGTGTGGATTCACAGTGGTATGGTATGACAAGTGCATGTCTCTGGATACTAAGTTCAACGCACGAGTCTTCCGGAAGTAGTGTCAAGTGTCTTGTGTTGAGAGTCAGTGGAAAGTCTGACATGTGAAATGAGAAACTGGAATATTGATAGACACTTGATGCTGTGTTGTGAAATGGAATGACTATGGGAAATGTTGTGAAGTTTGTGATTTTGGGCGATCAGCTGAATGCTATGAGCAGCTTTACGTTTTACATGGATATTTTGGAACTTGGTTTACTTGGATTTTCATGTTCATGATTTAAACTTCTTTTAAATTATCTAGCTTACCCTTTTATCTGTTATTGTGGTTGTTTTCTCAAAACTGTGATGATCGTGTAATTGTTACACGGGAGCAGATGATCTTCCAGGAAGAAGAGCCCTCTAGCGAGTGGTCGCCGGAAGGAGATCGCCTATCTCCGTCTCTACCGGGTGATCGCCGGTTTATGCCTCCATCGGGTGATCGCCGGTTTTCGTGTCCTGATAGAAGATCGCCCGTTTTTGAGGTCTTCTGTTGGAGATCGCCGTTTTCTTTTGAGACCGCCTGTCTTACTGCATTTCTTTTATTTTCGTAAAATCTTGCAAACATTTGATTTGGTTATGTATTAAACTCCCTAAGAGGAGTAACTTCATTTCTGATATATATATATATACATTTTATTTTGCACTCTTCAATATTATTTGGTTACACTTAATTTCAATTATACATGTATGTATGTATTATTTTGGTGGGATGTTACAACGACCACTGTTGTCTCTGGTGCATGCCAACCACTGCTCTGAACAGTACTGCCACTGTTGTCGCTTGTGCATGCCAACCACTGCTCTGAACAGTACTGCCACTGTTGTCGCTTGTGCATGCCAACCACTGCTCTGAACAGTACGACCGCGAGTGTCTCCTGCGCATGCCAACATTCTGATGTCACCACTCTGAACCACCCTTTTTGTCTATGTGGCGTGCGTGCACTACGCTTCATGCTGGGAGTCTGGGTCTTACCTTCTCTGTGTGCAACTCGACATCGCGCGATAACCTTTCGTCGATGACCCCTCGCGCGAAAACAATCCACCGAATGACATCTCGCGCGAAGGCTATCCACCGATGACCTATCGCGCGAAGGCTATCCACCGATGACCTCTCGCGCGAAGATAATCCACCGATGACATCTTGCGCGAAGACTATCCACCGATGACCTCTCCTGGTGGACGACCGATGTCTCTGTAACATCCCACCAAATACATTTCATATTTATATAATATAAATGAAGATAAACAAGTATTTTGAAATAAACATAATCATATATATATGATGGAGTTTCTCCTCATCGGGAGTTTAATACATAAACTGTGAATCTTTCCAAAAGCACTTAACCAAAAATACAACAAAAGACAAATCGGGCGATATGCTAACAAAAGGGCGATCTCCTAGTCAATCAGGTGATCTCCTATCAGCCAGGCGATCTCCTATCAGACCGGCGATCTCACTTTCCTGCAACGTCATCTGCTCCCGTGTAAATCATACACGATCATCACAAGTTTTAAGAAGAACATCCACAAACGAAAACGCAGGGTAAGCTAGACAGTTTTAAAAGAGAATTTAGATATGAACTTTAAAATCAAGATAAATTAATTTAAGGCACCCACGTAAAAACATCAGCTCTCTCATTCTTCCCACATACCATCAAGTAAAAACCCACATTTCACAAGTCCTCAAGAGTAGTTCATATCACACAGTGCAGCAAGTGTCTATCCACATACAGTGTTCCTCATTTCTCACGTCAGGTTTTCCACTGACTCACAATACATAGACACAAGACACTAATTCCGGAATACTCGTGCATTGATTAGACTCAGAGATTTGCACCTGTCATATTGCCCACTGTGGAATCTCACACATCCACAGGGTCGCCGTGAAATCTCTCACATTCATCAGCGTATAATGAATCTCACACATCACCATACAGCATGACAGGGTTAATCCACGCAAAACAGGTCGGTTTGATCTCTTTCAAACAACCCACCCATACAGGTGAACCTCCTTCGACTCTCA